>OY735145.1:20033035-21233035 GCA_963457615.1 Nicrophorus investigator
TGCACAGTTAAACTTTAAAAATCTTTCGTATGCAGATTGTGGAACGATAATGAAAAGCGCTATATAAATTTTACGATAGACATTAATTTTGTAGCTGAACATCTGTAGCGTATAACATTTTATATTGCAAATGTGATGGTTTATGTGCAGTATAAATTCTGTACAAAAAAAAAATAACATACTCTACATGAAGTTTACTCCCGTTTTTGTAGGTTCATTAAATGGAAGTAATATGTAAAATATTTCTGCTAAATTATTATTTTGGAATATGTTTTTGCAAGTTGTTGTAAGTTTTTGAACAATTTATCTTAGTATTTTGATGTAAGTAGATTTACCTTTCGAATGATGTTTCTTTCTGTTTGCAGAAATATTTAGAACGTCTCTTCCCGACGTAGGAAAAAAGGTTGCAGACCTCTTCTTCCTTAGATAAACAAGGCTTTAAAGATCCATCCTTCTTTGTCATTCCGTGCGGCGAGATTTCCGTAATTCCATTATCCGTATTCAGGCCGCGCCGCCCCCCCCTTTTCCAGAACCATATTCAGCATAAATGCACGTCCTCGCTAGCATCCCAAGGTCCAAAAAGGCTGGAGAACCGCGAATATTTTCAATTCGCAATTATCGACGCCGCAGATAAAATCTCTTCATCCTCTTCTCCCGCTCCCCTGAAACGCAGAGGAAGAAAGAGGAATGGGGGGAAAACCCATTAATTCGGGACGTGCTAAACGGGAGCGCCCTTCTGGCCTCCACCCATCGCAAAGGAATATCATAGTGATTTTCCGTTTCTTCGGGAAATTTCATGTGCGAAGGAAGAAGGATATGCGAGGGGGTTTGGGTTGATTTATGTCCGGCCGCGGAGACGGACAGCGGCCGATCGTAAATCGAGCGGGCTGCGCGCGTCTGAAGCTGAAACTTTGCAGATTGCAAGTGAAATATGGGTGCCTGAGCTGAAGCCGCCTCCACCACCGCAACCCCCGCACTCCTCGACCGCCCACCCATCGCTTTGCGATACATGCAGCATGCATCATGCATCGGCTATTACGAATGACCGCACACCCCAACACGCGAAGGTCAAACCAATTCCAGCCAACATATGAATCACTTGGACTTTGCGAAAGATTTCCTTCAATATTCAAGAATATCTATTACTAGCCTTTCTTCACAATTATCTAATATGCTTCTTCTACTCTATTATTATGTACAGCTTCAACTCTTAATACAAGACATTCCTTATTTCTACTAGAGCAGCGATTCTTAGGTGCGTCTGATGTTAACGTCCTGAGTCACCAAGATATATTTAGTGCATGCTTGAAAATAAGGTTGTAGTAAAATACAACCTACACCTTTCAAAAGGAAAAAACTGTTAAAAAGTAATGTCTGTAAGTCAAGAAATTTTATTTTATCTCTATACTAGATGCAAAAGAAGAACAGTTAAATTTTTAAATAAATCTATCACCTGCAATATGCAACGTTTATGGAAAAAGATCACACATGTAAGTTGCTTAACTTTTAATACTCAAAGTATTACATAATTCCAAATTACTGATGAAAAATTAAGGTGAATTATTTTTTATTTTTACTCTATTATTAATATTAAAAATTGTTACCGGAAAACATTAATTAATTAATAATTTTATTCTAACTATTTGTGTAATTTTTGGAGGCCGTACATGTGTAATTAATGTTATAAATGAATTAATTATTTATGGCTAATTTATGATTTGTTTAATAATTTTAAATAATGAAAATAACATTTATAAATGAAGATATAGCAAATGATATTTGATTAGGTAATGCCATGTAATGTACACGATACTTTGCAAGTAGTTGTCAAGAAACGCTTAGTGCAAATTGATTGGCAAGTATCATGTTGTCAGTGTTAATGCCAGAGCTTTAGATTAGTTGTCATGTGACGTAATGGATAACTGGCGTTAGGTAATGAGCATAAATTTGCTATTCCGTTTGGGGCCGGAAATGTGTTCCGTACTTCGCAGGGATCGCTTTCCGTGAGGAGGATATTAATGATTTTTTTCTCTCTCTCTCCGCCCGCCGCCAATCCGGGGATTCCGGATTAGGTAGCCGTCGGAATGCATTACCGAATTACTAGACAAGGTCGGATGAAGCCCCTCTACCAAATGCATTGCTAGTCAGTCAGAAAGAACCCCTCTCGGTTTCGTATGGACTAACAAACTAGCTGCAATCATCTTCTCCCCTGAACTTACCCTCCGAAAACTGTATCGCAGAGTCCCGTCACGAAACCTCCCGCGGGACTTGTTGGTATGCGCCAAAGCCGCCCCCGCAGCATCTCTCACCACCGCCACATCTCTTCCCTCTAGTTTTTCCCATCCCGTTCCGCCGCTGTATCCCCCGGGGACGGTCAGCCATCTCCACCCTCGCAACCGTTAATACACTCGACCATCGATTTTTAAGCCTTCGCTTTCTTCGGCGTCTTCGAAGTTACACTTCCTAAACGAATTTGTTTAAGTGAACGGAAAATTATTTACCTCTTTTTTTCCCTCTCCCGGAAAAGAGAAACGAAGCCGAGCAACGAATCGATACGTCTCCAATCACAATAACAAACCGTAGGAAATGGAAACATTCCACGCGAACAAATCACTTTCGCGATGAGAACGTTACATTTAAAACTTGCAAAAATCCAATTATTTGTTGCTTCAACCCTTTATTTTTTTTTTCATAAAACGAGAACTCGTAAATTCTTCTCCGGCAGAAAAATGAAAAAGGATTTCTCTTCTTCCCATTTTTTTTTTGTCCCAAAGACAAATCGCACTGTTTATGACCTCTTCACATTCTTGCGCTTCTTTTCTTTTCTCCCAAATTACTTATCTCCTGCGCATAATGGCATCTCATAAATCCAGAATTACGCATTCTTTGAATCCAATTTTTTTCAGCTTCAACTTTTAATGCATTTTCATTTCGCCTATTTCTTATATCACAACAGCAAATCCTCGTGTTGTTGCATCAATAATTTTGTTGGTTTTTAGATCGAATCTGCAAACAAAACCAATGGTAAATAATAAAAGTTTACGTGTAAAGCAAATCCGTGCCGAGGGATTTTTGTTATTGGAATTATGGGCCCATTCTCTCTTCCTCTCTTCCATGTACATACACACAAATACGTATAGGAGTGGATTTGCGAATCCCAAAGTGTGTGTAATAATGCCCCAATGTTTCAATTGAATTTCAATTCATGGATCCAATTTATCTCTTTCAATGGTGGACACGCCTCAAGCGTGCGCCCACATCGAGGACGATTGTAACTGTGACTGTGACCGAAAGCTAATTCCATCGATGGCATAAAAATTCAATCCGCTTTATGGATTCAATGCAGTCGCTGCGGGATTTGCATACTTTGTCTCTCTATCTATCCATAATATCTCTCACTCACTAATATTGCTGCACATACAACCTAGGTTTCTACCAATCTCCTGATTGCATTCGTAACTATTACCATTAATAGAATTATTATTGGTAATTCTATTCGGATGTGCATCTGCTATTAACGTGCATCGTCATCAATTTAATCATCTTAAACTGGGATTTAAGCTGATTGACCGATGCGCCCATCCGGATAGATAGCGGAGGGAATGGAGACCGGCCTTTCGTCGCGCCTTAAAACTCGATTAATCAACGTTACGTGCGACGAAGAAAGGATCAATCCCAATGCTCGGAATGAATGTTGCCTGCGTGTAAACAGCATCAAAACTTTTAAGCGACATCCTGAAAGGATTCATCTTAATCGCTGCAATTAGTTTGCCTAATCTCCAAAGAACCATTCAGCAAATACAGAATCACCGTGTCGTTTGTTTGTACGATGGATTCTCACATCGATTCCAACGATTTGCAGACTTTGTGTACCCAGTGGATTACATTTTCTACATTTACAGTTTCGATTTTCTATGCAAACAACTATTGTTCTTTGATAATTGATGAAACATTTATTTAGATTACGTTTCTACAAATGAAGTTAGAATGTATAAATCAGTACTTTATTTGCTCGAAAACAGTTTTGCTTTTCTACAGTTTTACCTAACAAAAAACTAGATTTTCGATAAATCAATCTTCAGTGTAAATCTGCTGTTAATTCTTATATTTCATAAAATATTATAAATTTTCATCTAAAAAAAAATGAAATCACTTTTAATCGAAAAATCAAAATAATTGTGTCTCAAAAATGTAAATTTAGAAAATTTTGTGGAAATACTTAGATTTATGGAATTGTTTTGAAATTTGAGAATTTTAAATTTAATTTAGAAAATTTTGTAATTATTATTATAAATATCTTAATAAGTGTCCAGTTGTGTGATTCCAAACACAATTAATGATTGTGTAATTTAGATAGTAGAAAATTAATCTACGTTAAAAAATAAACAAGTATTTGGATCGAAATGGATTGTTGTTCGGTAGATAAATTTGCGGAGAAGACGCGTTCGCTGATTAAACATCTTTTAGGACATTTTCCGAATCATTTAGTCCTTTTTCGAGCGTAGAAGACAGGAGGAGGGTTTTTAGCATGTAATTACTGGGAGTAGTTGCCGGAGTTAATGAATCGTCTGACAATTTTGTTTCTGCATTTGCACGAGACGAAATTGCGCCATACAACCATCACAATGGTCGGAAAGGAAATTTCAATGGAGTCGACGAAAAGATAATCCCTCGCGCTTCGCATAATCTGACCGGAAGTCCAGGAAAATGCTGTGTTTTAAGCAGATTACCTTTTGTGATGGATGCGTGTAGCCACCGATACTTAAGGCTTAAATGGAATCGCGTTGGACGAGCAGAATTTTTCTCTTTTGGAGGATAAAAAATGTATATATTTGTAGTTTGTATGTGTGTGTATGTATATATATAAAGGATGTACGAATATAATCAGCGGAGGAGCATCAATCATGTGTCGTTCCCGGGATTAGACCGATTGAATGATAACTAATGATATCGGCGCGATCGCACCGCTCCGGATTGACAGCGGATGCACAATGAGGCCACACCAGGCCATACATCATGTCCTCATCCTCCTCCAGCTCTTCCATCCCGCTTTCCACCATTACACCCACTCCCATCACCCGGACGGGAATGACAACTCCTTTTTCTGCCGATCGGGCAGAAAAATTTTCCAAACTACACCGAATCCCGGCTCTAAAAGGACGAAATAAAAAAGAGCACCTCCGCAGTTACGAGTTCGCGATTCCGATGGAAAACCAATTTGATGGAAAACCAAAATATCAATTTTTCATATCGGTAGCAGCTTTACCAACCAACCATGTGTGCAATTCAGTTCTTTTGAACGACAAAATAATGGATGTAATTAATACCATTTGCTAAAATTGTTCAATCTTTTTGCGGAATAATTGTTAATTAAAATAAAAAAAAAATATATAACATTAACTTTCTTTTGAAAAAAAAAAATAGAATTTATTTACTTAAATAAAATATTAATAAATAAATAAAAATTACTTATTAGTTATTACATACATTCTATACTATTCTAAGATGTGAATTAAATAATGATATTGAAATGAAAAGAAAATATTATTTATAATAAAATTTGTAAAAATGTATGCTTAATTTTTTGATGTCCTTAAAAAAAACATTTACAAAAATATAGAATAGTAATCTATTTTTATTTATACAAAAATAGTAAATTAATCAAAAATAAATTTTGTTAAAACTTTAATTTTTTTTAAAAATATGACTATTTTTTCAATTATAAAAAAAAATATAATTTTTGTTTTTCCTAATTGTAAATGTAAATGTTTAAAATATAAATAAGAATTATTAATAGAAAATAAATTTTAATATATTTCTAAACTTTAGATGTGAAATTGAATGTTGTTTTTATTTATTATGACTGAAAGAAATGATAATTTGCAAACAATTTTGTTGATTGCTTTTGATGTAATTGTTTGCTGTGCAGCGATCGTCTCATCTGACCGCCAATAATAAATCATCGGCTCGGCGTTTCCATTTGAAGAAAACGCAAATCAGTCGTGTGCAGAAAAAAAAAACGAGATCGAGCAGGAATGAATGGTCGTGTGATTAAGGCAGCAGAACAATAAACCATAATTAATGCTTTCTTCTTGTTCCTGTAGGTTGCGGTTGCGATGCGAAGGAAAAGGTATGCATAGTTGCAGCAGTAATAATAATAAAGCAATTGGTTGAGTGTGGGTTCGGCCGTTCGGTTCGTTAAGGTGTCGTTCTATGAAATATAGTGCATTGATCATCGGAGGTGGAGGCAGTAACGGCGGTGACGGCCCCCAGGAGGCGGCGGTCGCTGAGACCTGGGGGAGACGATTTATGCGTTCTGCTGCACCTCAATGACTCACCGTCGATTAACCCAAATCCCCAGGACAAACGCGCGCCCTTCGCTCGCCCTCCGTCACCCTCCTGCAGCACAATATCGGCCGGGCATAAATATCCGGCGGAGATCCTTTGCAGCATTACCGATAATTGGACGTAATCTGGAACGCTTATCGCTTCCAATTCTATTAGCCGATTATTATTATTATTATTGTTTTCGGCGAACTGGAGCGAAAGATTACGCCCACGATCACCAACTTGCGCTTTCAATGAACCTACCCACCTGAAAATACCCATGGGCACGATTCAAACACGTCGGATTACAAACGCTATATTCTTGCAATTCAAATAACTAAAGCTTAATACATAACTAAAGTTACTACATCATCAATTGAAATATTATTTTAACAAATTTATAGTAATTAATAAATATCAATAAAAAAATCATTTAAAATTATTGAGAATTTCTTCATAAATTATTTAAAAAATATCAAATTTTCAATAATTAGTAAAGAATTATTTTTATTTATAATAAAATTTTAAGTTATTATAAAATTCTTCATATTAATATAAACGCAAGTTAATTAGATCATAATAGTTTAAAATTAAAGATAAAAATCTCAGTTCTCAGACGAGTTTACTTGTATCTTAATGTTATCATCGGTTATTTTGTTACGAGATGTTCAAAATGCCACTATATTTACTTTTTAGTTAATTTTACGATAACCTTTCAAAATAATTATGTAATAAAGTATGAAGCATTTTAAGAAAACTTTTCTATCTGTAAAACAGATTTCAATTTTTAAAATTTGTGAAATTTTGTTAACTGACACTGCATTTTTTTTTAATAATAAATTTATTTTATTAATAAATGCATAAGTATATAAAAGATCTATGAATATAATGATTATTTTATACATTATTTTATAAATTATTTTTTACTAAAAATAATTATTAGAATACAAAAATTGCAGCTGTTGTTCTGCAATTTGTATGTGATCTATAATTTCGTTTGTAGAAAACTAATAGAGCTGTCTGCGAGTGGAAGAGGAGAGGACTTATTAGGCTTTCGGAAAGACAGAAATGTTAACGAGCCTGTTTTCGGGATGTCTATGAAATTGCGAAACAAGGTGCAAGATGAAAAAAGGTGGCGCATCGATGGCGATGGAGGTGAGGAGGAGAGGAAGCAGAAGAGGTCTGTTATTATGCGGCCGGCATAATCGGCCACTTGACGGCCTCAACCTTGAGCCAGAGGTGAGGCCATGAAGAGTGGATGAAGAATAACAAGAGTTATAAGAAGAAGAAGATGAAGGGAGCACCTGCGAACGCGCGCGGTCATTATCTTAGGCGGCTCGGCTAGTTAACGAAGAGGAGAACCCGGAGGGCCTTCGGACAGACGGGTTTTCTCTTCAACAACGTATCTCTACCTCCAAATCACTGCACACGGCATATTTTTCTCGCTTTTTTCTACTTTCCTCTTCTACAAGCACGCACCCCTCGCCATCCAAACACACACATCCAGAATTCCTCAATTACAAGTTTTTTTTTTGTAAATGTAACATCAGTATTTACAAATCTATTGTTAGTAAAATTATCTAATTATAAACGCAATTTTATTCATTCATCAGCCGAAAACACCAATTACAAATTTAGTAAAATATTAGGAAAATTATTTAATTGTTGATAAAAGTTGTTCATTCAACTGCCAAAGTCCAAACTAACATCTAATAGTATTTACAATCTCATCGCACAGATCCAAAATTCTTCTATTTTCAGAAGTTTTTTTTTGTAAATGTAACTTTCAATATTATGTTGCTACTAAATTATGTAATGGTTAACAGTTGTAGGAAAAGCAATTTTCTCTATTTAGGTATAATGTGTAACGCAGATGGTTTTAATCAAATAGTAAATCCTGAATCGTTTCAGTCTTTGGGTTGTTAAGCTGTTGACGACAAGATTTATACCACTTTTCGGTGTCACGCAATCCTATCAAGGTATTTGCTACTGTTTCTGTTTTCCATTCGGAAGACCTACTTTATCTTCTTGTTTGTGATATACCATAGATCTCATCTTGACAATTTCGAACAATCTTCTATACTATATAAAGTAAACTTAACAGATTTCTTTCAAAAGTTGTAAGCTTTTTTTTCAAGTTAATTAAATTAATAAATGTTTACCTATTCCAAAAAAACCTTCCCAACTTTGAACATGCATTTCGTTAAATCTTTTGCAAATTTCTCTCTTAATTTATTTATTATTTATCTTTCCGGTGACTTTACATAACTAATAAGCTAAAGGTAAATTTCTTGACAGGTTGCTTTTGTGTAAATAAAACAGTTTTCTTGTAACAGGAAATGGAAGCAAATTCGATGCAGTTTCTTATTTTTTTTTTTTGTAAAAGGGGCGTAGAGAAGTCGCACGCTTCGCATCAGAAGAGCAGACATTATCGTAATTAGCATAATAACATTTCTGTCGCATTTCCTGCGGTTATATTTTCGGCGGCGGCAGCAGCAGCTGATTGGTGTCAGGAGTTTTAGTGCTGGGGAAAAGCGTCCCTTCTGTTCAGTGGAAGGGATGGAGATGGTTGGTTTTCGAGCAACGCAGATGTTTTAATGGTTGTAATTTGAATGTGTTTTGATGTCATGCTAATTTCCGTGACTTCGCGAAATGCTCTCGAAGCTATGATGATAAGCTTCGCACGAATTTTTATCCATTATTCGATTTCCCTTTAACCGAAATAACTTTAACGGCACTATTTATTCAGCGTAATGTGACTTTTATTGTGGAATTTACGGCCCGCGGCTCCACCTTCTCACCCACTCACCCCATCCCCGAAAGATATGTGCTATACCTTTTAAGTCGCTTTAGGTAATGAATTTCGCTTTAAGACTTCGCGCGGAGAAAGAGGGTTTCTCCTAAGTTATTAAAATTGCCTTAATTCTGATTTCTATTTTATACTCTGCAATTCTTCATTACAGCTGAATTGCCGAAATTGCCCATTAAAATCTGAATTGATATTTATTTTTCTATGCATACACTCAGTTATCTCTCTTAGATAAACATTAATTTATCTCATCATTAAATTAATTGTCTAGTTTATTTCTCAGTAAAAACATTATTCTAATCAAAAAAACTATTAAGAATATTGCATTTAATATTGATGTCTCCGCAATGAAATAACTACAAGATAATTTACGAGATTTTTAATATATAAATACATTAATTTTAAAAAAAAATTATATTGAAAAATTTACAAATTTATTTTTACGATTTTTTTATTTATTTAATTTTAATATATATTTTCAGTTTATTAGCACGTTTTTCATAAAAACGTTGCCTTATATCTAAAAATTTGTCTGAAATAAATATAATTTCAAATTTTCAAAAATCTATAAAAAATTGTTATAATTTGATTATATCATTAAAGAAATTAGTTATATTTTTATCTTTTGCTATTATAAATGAAAGAAAAGCCGAATTATAAGTTTTTCTATTTTATAAATATTATTAAAACTAAAATAGAAATTATAAAAAAAATTGTTGTGTAAAGAAATAAAATTAAAAAAAAAATTATGTAATTTGGATGCACAAATTTTATTTTAATAGTTTACAATAACATTAATTTTATAAAAGAGAAAAAGCATTTATTTTATTTAAATTTATAATATTTTAGTGTTATTTTCGCAATAAATGAAATAATTAATATATTAGACAACTGGAGTGTAATTTTAACTTCGTTCTAAATTTACAATATTTTTTTGATGTTTTTCATATCATCCATAGAAAATACTAATATTTTTAACAAAATCATATATTACTGCTTTATTTATTTTATATTTCATTTTATATAATTCAAAAAAAATAATGTGTTTTTATTGGGAAATTTGTGATTATAGCTTAAGAAATAATTATCTAATGATCTGGAATTAAACTATAAGCTGTAGTTTTTGAAAACCAATAAAGTAAATCTAATTAAATGCAAGGAATAAAGCAAGTATTTATGGTACATAGCGTAGAAAGCCTCCAAGCTTGATAATCGCGTAGAATAAAAAAGAATGTTGGCATGTTGTTGTTGTATAGTTGCCAGATTATAAGAGAACGCCGTTGTTGCTACGCGTTGTTTTAGTCGTGCGGTGGAGGCGCCGGGTTGTTTTCGGATGGGAAAGAGTGGGGCGGTTTACGTTGTGCATGTGGATGGGTGGAGATATTTGCTTTGCGGCCGGAGCAACGTTCCGAGCCAACAAGGAAATTATTTTATTTAGTTATAATAAACGGTAATTAATGCTAAATCCGGTGCTCCGCTCTGAAACTGAATTCCACCCCAATAGCCGAGGGCGCTTCAAACAAAACTGTTTATATCGTTTATAAACATCAAACGCGCTGCAATTAATCCGCTCGCTGCGGTCGCATTTTTATACACGCTGTCTTTACTACCGCTCTATGTTTAAACAATTTTATTATACAATTAATTATTGCAGTTTAATGAACAAATAAATATTATACATCTGATTTTTTTATATTAAATAAATAGATGAGTAAATATTATAAATGCACAATTAACATTATTATTATTTTATTTTACTACAGCAAAAAAAATATTTAAATTACATCACTCCCGTATTTAAAAATAATTTAATACAAATATTAATTTCAATTTACTTTCACAATTATTATTATTCTTTTATGTTTGCCGATAATTTATTCACAATATAAATTATATAAGTTCTAAAATGCAAATTTAAATATTTATTTAGTAATTGCGGTATTTTTATATAATTTTTTTTAAATTCGGAAAATGTTTAGATTTGCTTACAACTGAAGTTAAATTTGCATTTATAGTTAACTTCACACAATCGCCAAACTGCTGCGTTCAAAGTGAGTTTTTTCTTTTTAATATCCAGTAAAAAAGTGTATTGAATGTTCATTTTCTAAATGAGTGTACTTTTACCGGAAAATGTATACATTATGAAAATATGCACTTATTTTGCATTACTTAAATTATATTTAGTTTCTTTTACACTAATGATCATAATTATTTATATTTATTACATAATATTGCCTAAATATAATTTATTTCATTTAATTAAATGAATTATTTATTATTAATATTAAACAAACATTAATAAAATTACACATAATTTTACTTCAGTAATATTATAAATATTTTAACTTATGGATAATTGTATTCCTATTTATTAATATAGTATTAAGAAATTTAGATTTTATTTTATTATAGATGTAAAAATTAAGTAAATAAAACTTTTATTACTAAAGTTATTGGGAACTTTTATGTATAAAGTAAAATATTAATGTAATGAAGGTTATACCTGTTTTAGATGGATTTTTATGCGCTTGTTATGTATTTAGTGCGTCACTATGAGGAAGGTAGTGATGTTCGGTTGGCGGTGTTAAAAAGGTGCGAAGAGGCTAATTTGAGGAATTCTTCGGGGCAGGTGTGAGTTTTTTTTTTGTATAATAAAAAAAAGCTGGTAATAATATAAAATTGGTGAAGAAGGTAAACTAGATGAGGATTAATGTGTGCCCATGAATCATCTGTGTAATTGGTTGTGCGCGGTCGATGTGATTATATAATATAGTGACGGTGGTTGGCCGGTGACCTTAATGGTACCGGCGGCATACGTGCGGGGGTGGTCAAATGCGGCGTTAAGGAATTGATACAATTGCAATTGGATTTGTGCCGGGGATGAAGCTAGTAGCGGTGGCCGCCCATCAATTAGCTTAATTAACTAATGATGCTGGAACTCCGGAGCGCTCCGGTGTCAATGGGTAACCTCAGGCGGCCTCCTCCTCCTCCTCCTCTTCCTCCACATCGTCCACCTCCAAGCCGACATTATTAATTATCATTTACACAAGCAAAGCAGCAAGTGCGAGTCGAAAAGCCAAAAAGGCATTTCGTATTAATCACGCGAAAAAGGCGGCAAAAACTTTGCATCGTTTATAACAGCGTGCTGTCCCGACACATTTCGGGACTGCGGTTTTTCGAAGTTTTGACGATTTTGGGACCAAGGTAAAATTAATTTATAATTAATGCCGGAGGCCGCAGGATCGATGCGATTGTCCCATATTTTGTACCCTAAACGGATTTTCCATTGAATAGACTCATTATCGAGTATCATCGAAACAAATTGAAATTGACTGGGACAACGGGACGCGACTAAATTGAACTTTTTCAACAGAATTTACCGGATTGTATTTATTTCCAAAACCCTCCATTTATCCACTGCATCAATGACGTTTGTACTAATGAATAATAAATACAATCGAATGAAATTTATAGCAAAAACATTCATTTCAAAATTTATTAGAAATTTATACAATTTTGGGAATATTATTTTTCAATTTTATAAAATTATCGATAAAAATTTCAGTAATAAAATTAAGTGGAGGAAGACTGCAGCAATGACGTTTACAGTAATGAACAAACAAATAATAATAATAAGAATAAATCAAACGGATGAAATGTATTTTGCATGCGAGCAAGAATGGGGTTCGTGTCTGCGCCTCCGACCATTTTTATTTGTCAAACTGGCGTAATTTAAAAACCCATTAAGATAACAATTTTTAACAACGGCGATATAAAAAGAAAATGCGACGAACCAGATGGAAAATAGCGTTCGTCCAGATTATCGGCTCGCACGAAATTATTAATAAAAGTGCGGTAATCGTGCCCACTTTTTATTATTTTTTTTTTTTTTCGTGGAGCTTTTAATCTTAACGGGAGGCTCGATCAATCTCTTTGCGGAAAGCGGAAAAGCCGGACGAGGAGCGAGAAAAATAACGTGCATGGAAAATCCATCGCTTTGCATATTCCCTGACTTATTGCCCATTCCGTTAACTACGTTTCCCTTTTACGCAACATCAAATTAAATGTTAACATCTGCCCCCATTTCTTTCCTTTTGCACGAACCGCCGTTTCCGACTTGTTTGAACTTTAATTAGTTTTCACTCATTACGGTTTTATTGTAAGTCAAATTATTCATTTCCCATAATCAACAGTTCATTTTTAAGTTTTGTCGTAAATTTGTGCTATTTTTAGTTAAATCAAATAATGTCTACTATGTCTTGTCCACTATTTAAATTTGACAATAATCTGCTATTTATCCAATTTTAGTAAATTAAAATTTAGTTCACTTATTTCAACTTTAGTTAACTTTTATCAACTTCAGTCTACTTAATTCAAGTTTGTTAACTATAGTCAACATTACTTTACTTTAGTTTACTAAATATTGGTCAACTATATTTAAGTATTTAAGATTAGATGAATAAAATAGACGTGAATTTGAGGAAACGTACATCTCGTTAGGATAAGTTAGTTAGGAGATTGCGGCCATTCGGACAATCCGCAGATTAAAGCGAATGTACCTTAAAAGTTTTAAAGCTATCGGATTTATCTGGAGCGACACAATTAGTTTGGTTAATCTTGAAAACGAAAGAAAGATGGAACGGGATATCCGCCCTTAACCGGAGCTTCCGAGTTAATAATCATTAAGGGCTTTAGTTTAATTACGTTTCCGCGCAAAGTGCCTTAGTTCTTTCTGTTTCGTTAACATTTTCTCAATAATTATAAAAATATGTATATTATAAAATTGTATTTTTATTTTAAATATATATTTTATAGAGAATATTAACATTTTTAATTGCAAGAAGATGAGTTTTTTGAGCAAGTTATAAAATATGCTAACAAAAAAAAGTTATGAAATATAATTCCGTAAAATAAATGAGATTATAAATGGGAACAGTTGTTAATTAGTGAAAGGGATGTGTACAAATCCTCCTCGATTCCGGCGACATTAACGAACGAATCGAGTTATGCATATATTTTCATGGGAAAGTTGAAAATAACGCATTTCGCCGGCAGCCGCCACTTGAAATATTAATAGGAGGACCGGAGGAATAATTAACAAGGAACAAGGAAAATAATTGTTGCGGACGTCCTTGGAACGATGAAATTTTAATTCATCCGCCGTCGTTTGCGAAAGTTCCTCCGAATCGAATTACGCGACGGGCGTGCGGCACGAACGATCCTGACGTGCGAATTGTGTCCTTTTTCCCATCGAAATTGTCCCGTCCCTTCAAAGACCAATTCCCTTCCCATAAACCAGCAGGATCATCGGACATCAGCACACAAATAAAAAAAAACACACAAGGTTTAAACCATCCGATATTTGGATGGAAAACCTTTCGCACGAATTAATTAACAACCCCTGCTGCATAATAAATAAGTTGTATTTACGTTGCGCAAGTGGAAATATCAATGGACGTTAATTGGTATTGTTTTACTCCTTTTATCCCGGCGCATCCACCAAATTTGTTTAACTGGTAATTGAAAGCTACATTATTTAACAAAGTTTATTCATTCGACTAACATGTAAATTCGGTTATTTTCTCTACGTTTTAAATTTAAAGTTTCACATTTCTTCTTCCAATTGTATAGGAGAAAGTTTTGACATATTTAGATCTATTTTTTGTTTAAATAAAATCGTTGATATAAAATTGTTCAATAAAAGCAACTGGTTTCCTAGGATGGACCACAGGCTTATTATTTTAGCAAGATTAATTGCAAAATTTTACGAAACTTTATTTTTTAATTATTTTAATTTCAAGAGTACTTTTACAAGGATTTCATATTTGTTAATGTTTATTTCTTTCAGAAACTGCATCTACAATGCCCACTCTCAATGTTATATCTAAAGTCAGTTATAATAAATAAATTAAATTATAATAGTAGTCCAATCTAGGCACCTGTAAAGTAATTAAAAAATGTATAAAAAATTTATTATTACAAATTAATTACTTTTCCTGTATTGCATTATAAATAAGTAATAGTTGCGATTGGATAAGTGGAAATATCAATTGCGAATGAACGTTAATTGGCATTGTGCAATTGCCGATGCCCGGCGCATCCACCGAAAAAAATAAAAAACTCTTCTCGACCGGTAATTGAAAGCTCCATTATTTACGGCCGTGTTTATTCATTTCGCTCGCGAAATATTCGCGCTCCCATCCTGACGCTGACGCTGACGTGGCGGGACTTTCGTCGAGTTTGTTGGACAACATTCCATAAATGCGTCGATCCATTTTTAATACGGTCCCGCATCGATGCGAAACTGTTTTTGAATGTTTAATGAAGCGCGAGCGGTGGCGGCCGCTTTAATTCTGATCAAAAATCGATTTGCAGCGTTAATTAATAAATAAGCTCAATTTATCGGGCATTAAAATTGATGTGTGTGTATATACTATATGTGTTTGCATGCTCGAAATGCGTTATTCAATCTTTCTCGATCCTATTTTCCAGTTCCATCCGGTTTACGTTAATATTTAGAATGTTCAAATTTTCTCTTTTATTGCATTCTATTCAATAGAATTTATACTTCACCAAAATTAATACATCTTGCAACGTATGAAATCTACATATTTCGTTGCTTCGACCGCAGGATTTTAAATAATGCGATTATAAAGTTCAGCTAAACTACTTTAGTTTATAAAAATTAAAGCACACTGCAAACATCTTTTTTAATTTAAACATCTTTTAAATTACCGGTCCAATTTAGGCAACTAATTTTCACCTAACTCATTTTTGTATTATTTTAATGAAAATGAATTTAATGGTATATTTTGTTACTTATTGCCATTAAAAAATGAGTAGTTATAATAATAAATATTAAATGTAATAAAAAATCTAAATTTTATTATTTAACTACTGATTAAAACACTTGTACATTGTAATTAGCAAAACTGCAAATTGCTAAATTGTAGTATTACACTGAAACTTAACGTTTTCCTTGTTTCAATTCATCCCCTAAAAATGAGTGGGATCCACGGAGGATCCGGCTCTCACACAAAAGGAGGGAGCGACAGTTAACTAAAGTTTAATTATTTCTTAAACCCCAAAGAAGAGCAGCGGAATTAATCGTGAGATTACTTTAATTTTATTTCTGGCCCATCCTCCTCCTCTTCTCGTTCCCCGCACACAGTTTTTCTTTGTGCTCTGCATCCCGGCAATAAAACTTTATTAATTAGCTCCCACCAAGCTCTTGGAAAATGTGCATCAGCGGCGAATGCACATTTTCAGCTCCGTCTTAATCATTTAATCTCAAACGAAGAACTACATAATACATAATATTAAGATTATTAAGTAATTCTCTTAAGATTTATACAAGTTATCCAGACAACTATTAATTTAGATAAAAAATTGTGTATAAATAATTACAGATTACTGTTCATTTTTCAATATTATTTAAAACGCAATAACATTAAATTATGGATTTAATCAGTACAATTAAATTAGTTGCATAATTGCTTTTGCTTGAATTTCCATCGAACGGATAAATACATATTAAACAAGGGAATCAAATGAATTGAGGGAAATTGGAAAAGCTACAAAGAGCATTCTGATAGACGAATGGAAAATTAATCAGGTGTTATTAATTGCAAATTCGTATTTTCAGTTCGCCGTTATTTGTGTACAGATTTCCAACCAGTATTAATCCCATTTTTTTTATTTTTAAATTAGAAAATAATGTATGTTTATTTAATTTAACTAAAAAATTTGATTATCTTTAATTATTTTCTAATATCAAGATTTTATTCTTCAATTATAAGAAAATATACTAAATACTTATTAATTTTTTGACTCTCAAACGTTTTAAATAAATGCACTCACAATTTGATAATTTTTTTAAATTCGAAATTGCAATTTTATAAAATATTCGAAATTTTTGAGTTTTATTCTTAATTTTAAATGAAATACTCTAAAACTTTTGTACTTTTTTATGCTCAGTCGGTTTAATAAAATAAATAATTTCTAAATTTGAAATTTTATTTTTAAATTTCACACTTAAAAATTATTTCTTTTTGAGACTTCAAGTTAAGAATATGAACATTTTTAAAACTTTCCAATATTCAAAATTTCATTCTTAATTTTTAATAAAATTCAATATAAATTCATTATTTTTTAAGAATATTTTAACGTTTAATAGAAATTCAATATTTTTTCTAATTTCATTTTTAAAATAGATTAACATAAATTCAACTAACAAGAATGCACTAACAATTTTATAATTTATAAAGTTTTTCTAAATTTGAATTTTCTTCTGTAAATTTACAATTAAAAATTAACTATTTTTATTATTATATTTAAAAAAAAAATAAAATATTTTATTTTCAGACTTCCAAATTTTGAATAAATTGCTTTTAAACATTAAGCATTTGAGATTGAGAAAAAGAGGAAAACTTTAGAAAAAAATAAATTCAAGATAATAAAGTAATTATTTTTGATATAATTGAAGTTTTATTTAGGAGACTTGAGACTTAAGGAATATTGAAGATATAATATAATATTTGAAGAGATTGATGGAAATATAGCTCGGAAAAATAAAAAAATATTTAAAACAGTTATAAATGATTTGGAAACCGTCCATCGAGATGCATTGTGCGGAATAATAACATCGAAAATCCACTTAGTTAGAATAACAATAATTTCATTGTTATCGGCCTGATTAATATTAATTATCGCCGTTGAATGGCCTTAATGAGAGAGCCGATGCATCTCACTCTCTCTCTCACACGCATTCGCTCAGCATTCCGCGGCTCCATGAAACATCCGACGAGCGACATATAATTGAAATCGAATGAATTATTAATTATTGTTAATTATTTTAATAGGTGCATCATTCACGTGGATCCGGTACCATCGAAAATAACAATCCACCGAAAACTCATTTATTCTCCCTTCTTTGTCGTACGCTAATTAATTGTAATTGCAGTGGAAAAGCGCAATTGCGGCCACGCGGTTTTCCGCATGCAATTTACATTTTTTCCTATTAATTTGCATGCAGCACCGAAGAAATAATTGTACAAAAAAAAAATATAAATAAATCAACAACAAACAAAAACCATAGAGTAAATGGAAAAGTGAAATTATTTATAAAATCATTTCCATTGCAAATTACGTAACATACTGGAATTGACGCAGGTGTAGTTCTGCATATATTTTTGTTAAATTTATATTTTTTTTTTGCTGTTGTTGTGTGCAGAGGATCTGTAATCCGAGTGCGGCGGATAGGAAACAAACAAATTACAATTGAAAAAAAAAAAAATAAACGAGTAGGAACAGTAACGAAATGGTTAATCAATAATGAATATGATTGCGTTATATAGATGGATAGGTTTTATTTAAATTAGACGGTCGAACGGATGCAGTTTTTGCATTATTCAAATCGATGCAAATTGTTACGCGATCAGCATAAAACTAATAACAATAATTTCAATACTGGAATATTATAATGCGGTGCATTATGATTTTTCAGGTTACGGTGATTGATTGTCCGCAATTATTTCCATTCATTCGAATACGTTTTAAATATATATTATATACAGATAGAGATGTATGTTTCATTTACGTTTAAATCGGATGATAATGGTTATTATTTCGTCGCGAATTTGTAAGGGTTTATGGGATTGCATTGAAATTGAAATTTATTAATTTTCGAAAATGAAACACGCCGCGAAAATAATTTGTCAGCTGTAATTGTAATTTTCATAATTAATTTTATATTCATACAAAATTTCATATAATTTATCAAACAATTTATCTAAAAATTATTTAGTAATTATTTATCAATATTTACCTTCAATAAAAAAACGTTAAATTTTTATTGAAAATTATAATTCGAAAATCTTATGGAAAATCTTATTTATTATATATATAAATCATTTTTTAAATTTACTATAGTTTTGTATATAAATTTACCAATTACCATTAATAATTACTGTTAGAAGCGTAGTATCTTATATAAAGAATACGGCGGATATATCCGCCGTTTAGCAGAAAATGATTAAAAATTGATCAATAGAAATAATTATAGAATATAGAATATTTGCTTTGCTGAATTACATTTCTAGTAAATTAATTATTTATAAATATATAATTTATTTGAAATAATCAAAATGAAATTAATATTTCTTTCTCAATTCATAACAAATTTTCTACACACCCAAATTGTTCCCCTCCTCGACAGATATCAATCCCTATCCCTTAGATTAGTTTCTAAAGAATCAAATCTGTCTTCCCTCTCAAAATACGGTCGATAGCCCTTTGGTCAGTTATTTTGTGTTTTCCTTTTATTTTTCCTAATTATTATTATTATTGTAGCAATTTTGTTTTGTATATCTGGCCAATAAAAATTATTATTATTAGTATTATTATTATTATTCGAATCGAAATCTAAAAACATTTTTAAGTATCAAAATTGTTGTATTATTATTTTAAAAGATAAGAGATACGCAGCCAATAATCTACGTGATGACCCGAGCGAAAGAACCAATAGAATTGTTAACAACGAACAAATCCGCGGATTGCCGATTGCCTCGCTATGATTTGCAGGTGCAGAGGATTCATCGCAATTCGCCGATAGGCCGAAACGTTTTCAAATTTAATACTTAAATCTTTTATCAGTTTTATTTGCATTAAAATTAAATATAAAATTTAATTTTAACAAACTGTAATATTATATTAATTTTAATAAGATTTATTAATTTATTATTTATGTTATTTCTTTCTCATCATAGAATATTTTGCAAATATCGTCCAAAAAGTAGTTTACATTTAATGCTATAATAATCATGATATATCCATTAAATCTTATCAAATTAAATTATTTTAATAAATAAACTAAATTTTAATATATAGAAATTAGTTTATTGTTTAAAAATTATAAAATACATTTTTATATATTAAAATTATTATATTATTATTTTAAATTGAATAATAATTTATTTTCATAAAGATTATTTTTAAAATAGAATAGATTTCACTCAATAGATGGAGAAACTAAACGCAATCGAAAATGATCCATTTTCTAATTTTTTGTTTTTATAAACAGCCATTTTATGATTAATTTTAATTAGATAATTGTGTTATTTCTTCCTAATCAGAGAATATATTTCAAATATCGTTCAAGAAATAGTTTAAATTTAAGCAATTTGTAGTGCTATAATTATTATATGTAATAAATCTTAACAAAATAAATGATTTTATTGACTAAAGACTAAAATATATTATTGTCAAATAGGTTTTCTAATTCAAAAAATTGATCTAAAATAATTTAGTAATTTCAATTTATTCGAATCGAAACGCGTAAAATACTCTTTTCATGCATTTCAAATATTTGTTTAAAATTTATTATAATTCTTATCGTATGTGCGAAACGCACTATTTTCGTGCCCAAATATGGATTGTTTAAACGCAGCTGCAAGTGCAGGTGTTCAATTTTTATAAATAATCTTATTTTTATTACTTTTCTATCGCATACATTTTATGTTGGAATTGCTTCAAATAAAAATTAACTAAATTAATATATAAATTGATTTTTCGGTAATCTCTCAATTTTTATTATTTTTCTATAGTTTAATTATTTTCATTTGTAATTAAAATTCAGCGAAATAGTACAATATAAATTAAATAATCCGTAAATACACGAAATGATTTATAATTTCTATTAAGTAATTATTAATTACAATATTTACTATTTTTTTTAATTGATTGTTTATTACTTGGCAAGTCTCGATATGCGTTTAAATAACTTATGTTTATTTCAACGAACGAGTACGTCTATAATTTACTTGGCAAATAACGCTTATAGAAGTTACTCAATTTGTAATTCTACTAAGTTAAATAATTTTAATATGTAAAATGCAATTTGTAAAAAAAATGTAATAATATTTTTATAAAAGAAATAAAATTTAGTTTTTCTGAAAAATTGAAAAATAATAAGTTTTAATAAAATAATTTTGGTGATTAGCGTTCGGCAATCGCTGCTGCTGCAGATGATTCACCCGGAAAATCGCCTAATTTTTAATGTTTTCTGCGAGACGCACTATTTTCGTGCCCAAATAAGGATTGTTTAAACGCAGCTGCAAGTGCAGGTGTTCAATTTTTATAAATAATCTCATTTTTATTACTTTTTTATCGCATAAATTTTATGTTGGATTTGCTTTAAATAAAAATTAACTTAATTAATATATAAAGCGATTTTTCGGTAATCTCACAATTTTTATTATTTTTCTATAGTTCAATTATTTTCATTTGTAATTAAAATTTAGCGAAACAGTACAATATCCCCGGTTATGCTTAGACATATGTTTGTCTTTATTTGTTTTTTGATAATTTTATGTATAACACAGCACGATTGAATTTTAATTTGCACATCCAGGTCTGGGAGAGACCCATCATCTCGACCACCAAACAGTATTCTTTTCAGTTTAGTCTGTTGTCTCTGAATTTTCTGTAGGTTTCCTTTAGTCGTGTATCCCCACACAATTCATAACAAATTTTCTACACACATACAAAGTATTATTTGCTATTATTTATATAATATTACATTTAATAATTACTGTTACAAGCGCAGTGTCTTATATCAATAATAAGGCGGATATATCCGCCGTTTAGCAGAAAATGGTAAAAAAATAATCAATTGAAACACTTGTTTTCATACAGAATATTTTTTTCTTTCTAATGTGAAAATATTCTTATCTAATGTAAATTACAATTTTAGTAAATTAAGTATTTATATAAAATATTACAATTAATAATTACTGTTAAAAGCGTAATGTCTTATATAAAGAATACGGCGGATATATCCGCCGTTTAGCAAAAATTGATCAATTGAAACATTTGTTCTCATATAGAATATTTTTTCTTTCTAATATGCAAATATTCTTATCTAATGTAAATTACAATTTTAGTAAATTAATTATTTATAAATATATAATTTATTTAAAGTCATCAAAATTAAATTAACATTTCTTTCTCAATGCATAACAAATTTTCTACACAAATACAAAGTATTATTTATATAAAATTGTAAATTTATTATAATTATTTCATTATTCTATAAATTATTAGTTTCTGCTTCAAAAATCATAAAATTATAAAGTTTATTATTTTTATATTGTTTCTATGATAAATTTGGATTAATATGCATTGAAAATGTATATGAAACATTATTAAATAAATTCAGTTAAAAAAGTAAAACTAATTATTTTGAATATGCAAAAACAAATGTAAATTTAATTTAGTTTTAAGATTTGTTATGAATTTGGAATTATTGTTGTTTTTACTATAAGAAATTAGGATTTGTTAATTAAAATAAAGTTAATATTAATTGAGAAAGACTTAGTAGAGAAGACAAAGTGTAATAGAAACGGCATAAGCCAATAGCTCTTTCGCTCTTCGAAACCATTGTCAATTATTTCTTTGCTGTTTGCGCGTGCATAGATGTAAGGGTTTGAGAGGTTTCTATGGATTCCTCATGCGAAGATGAAGAAGCTCAAGCGTTTTCCCCCTATACCAGTTAGTACAGCACCCCCTTTCTCGATGGGAATTAATAATTACAGACGCTAATTACCAAAGTTCATACAATGTAAGTAGGTGCTAGACAAAGGGCAAGTTCTGTTCGGAGCCCAAAGGCGAATTTATATCTTCTCGGATCGGCTGTGAAGTTGCGCCGCGTCTCTCTTAAGAAGGGGAGGTGGAGGTGACTGCGGCTTAGACGACGATATAGATGGAGAAGGTGGAGAAAATCGATTCGTTTTACTTTCCAGCCGATGTCCGCTCGAACCGCCCGACGTCATCCATCCAACGATTAATTGATTGATGATATTTCGGACCCGAAATTGTCACTTTGTTTGAAGCCGAATCACAATCAATAACGTCCTGTTTTCGTTTTTTCTTCCCTCCATCGTCGGCGACTGTCGTCCTCCCAGCAGCAACAAAAAAAAAATAAGTATAAAAGCTTTGGAAGAGAATAATATACTGTCAATGACACGAGTCAGTATGACCTATCAAATATATTAATTATATAATTATTTAAAGTTAAACATTTCTGATTTAAAATAAACTTTAACTCAAATTAATTTTTATTAAAGTAAATTTATTGCTTTCTTCTACTATTATTTGAATATAAATGTAACTTCAATTATTTGTACTAATTATGTCGATTTTTATTGTATATAAAAATCTGTTTATAAAAAATAAATAATTTAATTATCTTTTAATAAATGAAGAAATTTCATCGCTTAAAATATTATATAATATAAATATAAAAAATAGAAATGTGCATAAATATATTCATGAGTTGATCTTCCATTTTTTAAATAAATAATCGAAAGATCAGACGATATTATAAAAGCTTTAATTTTACTATGCATATTCATTATTTTACGCAACATAAATCCTTTGAATCCTTTCAAAGTCTTCGAATTACTTCAGTAAAATCCAAAACGAACTTATATTTATGAAATCGATACTTGTGAATTGAATAAATATAAACAAGACTCTCTACTTAACAAGTAAATAAATAATAATTGTATATCAAATTTAAGCTTTTTTTTATTATACTTTGTTATAGTTTCTACTTGGAAATAGTGTGTGTATTATTGTTAGTTTCACAAGTACTTGTACAAATACTTGTGGATTATTTAATATTCTATAAATAGTGAGTACGCAATATTATAGATCAATTAATATGTAAAATTGACAACTTGGCTCATATCAAGTATTAATATTCCAAATCAACAAAAGTATTATGCATAAATTTGAAAATAAATTTTAGAATACTCAAATAGAAAACATACTTGCAAAATACATGTGAATCAACAATTTGTGTAATATTATACTGGTTTAAAACTGAAATTTCTATAAAAACCGTATTTACAATTAATATGAAATGCATTTAAAATTGCGTCCCTATTTTTTTTTTAAATAATCAAGATTAATTTATTATAAAATGTGTTAGAATAAAGCAAAGATTTATTAAAATCAATTCGACTTTGTTGCCAAATTACTCATCCCATTTGCAGCGACGGAAAGACACCTCATTTTCGGAGAAGGCTTACTGCATCCGCGTCTCATCTTCATCCTCTCACTTCGCACCTCATTCGGGAAGCTTCCCGCTAAATAAATTGTGTTGTTTGCATGAAAATATGCTACGGGCGTTACGTAATGAATGGTAATTTTTCGCGAGCGGAAAAACGGAATTACCTGCGCGAGAAGAGAGACATATTCGCATCGCGTCAAGCGACAAATCCCCCTAGTCTAGGATGTGTGCTGACGAGATTTACAGCTCTCATCTCAAAAATAAAAAATAAATAGAGCACCGAATATATGTATTTATACACACAGGAGTATGTAAAAAAATAAATAAATAAAATAAACAAGGCATATATAAATATGCGAATTTTATGGCGATTCTTTGTGTTGCAGGAAGTCTGCGCAGGATAGATACAAAGAAAAATAAATAAATAAATAAACGTGTGGATCGTTTCACGAGAATCCACCCTCTCGCAAATAGAGTTAATGAAACGAGACGATCGTCGATGAATAATAAAGCACTTAATCTATTTCTTTGACAACTGGGTATTCGTGTTTTCCTGTCGCCAGGACGAGGACGAAAAAATCCCCGACGTTTTTTTTTATTCAATTGGCCGGATGGATTTTCTCATCAGACCGCGTTTTTAATTTATGTTCAGTCGAGGAGAACAAGCTTCGATCACGTTTGGAAAAGGCGAATTAATATGGTTGAAAGGCAAGGGATTCTAGGACGGGATCAATACTGCATGAAATATTCATCATTAGCGGACGCACACATCCTACATTTTTTTTCCTCTACTTCTTCATCATCACAAAAAAAAATGGGATTGTTTTCCAATTTTTTTTTTCAATTTGCAATAAAATCAAATGAACGGCGCCAATATATTTATATGGAGGATGCTGCTCCGAATGAAAACTTTTGCGAGCACAATGCAATTTCCTTTAGGAAGGGCCTCATCCTCTCGCTTTTCCCATCCACGTCGCAGCCGCAACGAGAATACAACGCGTAATAAGCTTATATAAATAAATAATCGACGAAAAAAGAAATCTTCACTTCAATTTCAACCAAGTAGATTACGTGGCACAACACTTGCGATAAGCAATTTACTTAATATTATGCAACTAAACTAATTGTCATTTTAAATCGGTTTCCATGGTAACCAATAGTAATTGGTACGCCTAATTGAGATTTAAGTTAAGCAGAAGCAAGATTGTGTCTTATGATGAGAAAAAAACTTTTCAAATTTAATATTAAGTGCAGTTAATAAAACAAAAGTTTGAAATATTTTGTAGTATTATAAAAGGATTTAAAGCATGAGAGGTCCTCGCAGAATCGTTGAAAGTAAGTGTTTATAAAACTTTTCAAAAGTGCTTGCAAAATAATGCAATTGTTATAAGACATTATTAAAAAGAGCTTTACAAATCGATGTTTTACATAACTGTATAAATTAAATTATTATAAATTATGAAATTATAAACTTTGAATACAAAAATAACGTAATGTTTGTACACGAGTCATTCTAATTACTCATAATGGATTGACAAATCCACAGGAAAGCACGCAATAAAGTTTTCATTCATCCATCTGGCGTTTCCATTTGTCCCCTATCCAGGTTTGATCTCGCGAAAATAAAGCATAAAGCAGGATCAAATGTGACTAAAATATGTATGTAAATGTTCTAGCATTTGTCCAGAACTGCATATATTTTTTTAGTAGATGAAGATTGAGCTAGATGTGAAATCTAGTAACGCAACGCACTCCAAGACTCCGTTTGCATTTGTCTGCGTTAAAAGTTTTAGCCGTAAAACTTTGATCGCGACAGTAAAAACGTGAATCAGCGAGCGAAAAACATAATTCTACTATCAGCTCTATACAATATTACTTTATTATCCATCCGGAGCAAATTTCACTTGAATTTTCTTAACATCTCTATCTCTCTATTTTACTGTAATACATTATATTATTAAGGAGGTTTTACATGCTTTACAACGATTCCAACAATGTATATTTTATATCTACTACAATTTAACTATTTCATAGTTACATGGTAATTTGAAAATAACTATTATGAATTGCAATTTTTTTAACAAATTATTTCATTTTTTCTCTGAACATCAATTGCATTTTGAAAATCTTTACGTTTCACTTTACATAATTAATACTTGCATTTCTGTAAGTCTAAAATATTTTTCTGAAAATAAGTTTAGAATTTACTGCGTTAATATATCGTTCATAAGGAATCATTCATAAAGTCTAAAATAGGTAAAAGTGAAAATTAATAATTTTACTCAAATAAAATTTATTTATAACAAAAATTGATTTAGATAAGAATGTTTTTTAAACTTTAGGATTTATTAATTTTAAGATGTTCCGGATTCCAGCAAAATACATTAATGCGGGTAATTAACGGTGGAAAAAATCCGTAGAAGAAGGAAATGTAATTAATTTATTAAATTTCAATTAGTTGAGATTTTTTCTGTTTCTATCAGCTTCCATCTGATTCTATTTGTATTTTATTTTTCTTGACATCTTTTTAATTATCGTATCTCTTTCTGTATTTTTTTCTCAAAATTTAATTAACACGTATTTTTTTAATGAATTTCTATTCATTTGACTTCAGCATACAAATATACAATTGTGATAATTTCCAGCCCTGAAATATTAACGAAGGGGAAGAGATTTCGTTATATTTCTTTTCAGTTAATTTTTTTTTTTGGGAGAAAAGTAAAACGAAAAACCAGAAGGGGGTCTGAAGCGTAAATAATTTAAAGTTTTTCGCGAATAGATTTTTCTTTTGTATTTCCAGTGCGAGGGGGTTGCATTCACGTGCCGCCCTGCCCGCCCGCCTCCGGCAAGTGTGTTTAATATTTAATGTTTGTTGTGCGCATTATATTATCGCCGGGAAGGGTGGCTTCGGTGCATTTAATTCCGTGTAGTGCGAGTGTGTGTGACTTATTGTATGCCGGAGACCGGTTTCCGCATCCGGTTTCCATTCTCCGCGCGTTTCCGGTGGTGCGCGTAAAGCAGTCGACGCCTGTAGCACCCCCCCCGCGCCTCCGGCACATCATTAAACTACAATAAACACTTATCGCACAAAAGCAGTTATATTGGTATGAAATATATAGTCTGCAGCCACCCGCTGAGGGGTCGCACACTTTATTTTACCCGGATTTATCGTTGCCACCCCAGCTCCCGAAAATGAAAGGCTCCTGAGTCGCCGCGGTCCACGTCCATCCTATAAATACACAATTAATAATTTTATATGTGCCGTTTCGGCTTTGCTCTCCCAGCGCGTTGGAATGAGAGAGACGGTGATGGAGAGAAGAGATGGCGCCATGTGCGTCGAATTTCTGCAATAATCTTCTACCAGATGCCGCACAGGCATCCACCCCCAGTCGGAATAATTGCGAAAGAGGAGACGAGATATTGTTATATTACACACTCGCACGTGCGTTTATAAACTAAACCACAACCAGAAAATCTAATTAAAACACAATGTCTTTCCCTCACCAAATTCAATTATTAATTCCTAACCCTTAAAATATTAAACTCAATTTTTCAATTCACAAAATAAATTTCAACATCAAAAAACCATTATACAATTATGATGCGTCTTATACTCCGAATTTATATATTTAGTGCACAAGACATCTTGTGATGCCTTCTATACGATTATGACAGCTGTCATTTCACGACCCAATTGTCAAATTAACCTTGCATTTTAAAAATGAGACAGCTGTCATTTAATTTTAATATTTTATGTAAAAAATAAATAAATTTTAAATAAAATATCTTAAAGTTGTGTAATTTATTTGTCAGCATTAAATAATGGAAAAGAAATTATCTTTCGTTCCATCAAAATGTAGAAAGATTTGCTCTTCGAATTTAATTAAAATCCGCCATCCGTCAAGAGCATTTAGTTTGTTTCCTCTTTCCTTTCTTCTATATATATATATTTTTTTTTAATAAAACAAACCGTGATTTATCGCACCTGCATCGAGATTTTAATCTTAATTTTACACCTCTGGCAACAAATCATTGTAAACTGAATTTGCTGAACGCGAGCAGACTTGCATTTCGCGCGCGCCCTGCAGAGTTTTTGCCTTTGGGGGGCGGCAGCGGCGGCGGCGACGTTGGTGGTGCGGAGGAGCTCTGAAGGGATGGGATGGTATATCCGGGATTAATTAGGAAAACTTTTCGGGACGCCTCTCATTGTTTCATCAACTTTCGCGTTGCGTCTTTCGGATTAGGTTTACCTTTGCCGATGGGAAAGGATTGCAGAGCAGACTTTAATTATCCAAGGATTATTCCCGCATCCTTCAAATACGTATCTTAATTCTTCATTTTTATTATAAAAATCATTTAACACAAGATTATATTTGATTTTCTGACTTTAAATAAACAACATTTTCAGACAAGATAAGAAGAACAAGAAATATAAAACAAAATATTGCCCGCGGGCCAGATTCGGCCCACTAAATAATCTAAATGAAAAAATTCAATGTTTAAAGTTATTTATACATAAATCGCATTAATAATAATCAATTTCCTAAATATACCACAGTATTAACTTTTATAATAAATTATGTTTACAATTTTCTATTTTCCATAATAATTAAAACAATTTAATCTAAATTAAATAAATCTAGTAAATTTCTTATAAAATGTATTAAAATAATACTAAATATTATATTTTTCTGAATTAATTAGATTAAAATTTGATAAAATTTTAGAGTCAAATATTATCAATATTTTTTTTTGGATAAACGTAATTTACTTATATTTTAAATTAGTTATGTAAATTATGTTTATTATGTAAAGAATGAAATAGTTTTATTAATTCCAGAATCCACTTTCTTAGTTGACACAACAATTAGTTCATTATATTAAAAAAAAACGTTTTTCGTTTTCTATTAATAATTTATTAAATTATCGTTTAATGGATATTTAAAAAAAATAGTTTATTCTTAATAAATTATTGATGTTTTTCTGAAAGTATTGCCTTATATTAACAATTTTAAACAGTTTATTTAAAAAATATATATATTCTGAAGTTGAAATTAAAGATTTTTTTGAGTAATTTTTAGTCTAAAATTAATGACCTTTTTGTATTTCAACAATTTTCATGTTTTAGTTTATTAATACAGTTTATTCAAAATAATATTTTTTATATAAGTTATTTGGTAAAATTCATGATATAACAATTTTGTTAGAAGATTTTACGAAATATTAATTTTTTGTTGTTAACATTGTAAAGTTAATTTTTATATTTATTTATTAAATCTTAATTTAATTCTTAACATTTTCATTATATTTCTGAGAAAGACAATCAATTTATTAGTTAAGTTAAAGTTACATTGGTTTTTGGATTTTAGATTAAGAAACAATTTTATTATAATAATGATAAAATTGTTACCAATTTATAAGAAAATCAATTTATCAACAAAAAAAAGAGCTGTTAAATTGAATGAGTTGTTATTATGCATATTGCTATTTTCTGGTAAATGATGTATCAAAGTTTTTATTTTATTTTGCTTGAGGTTTATCGAAATACTGAGAAAATAATATTCATAAAGCTTCGATAGACGCTGCACCCTGAAGTGTATTAATGGCGTTATTTTCGTTTCGCCTGGCGATGATTGCTGTTGATCTAACCGAAACTAATTGCATGATTTATGTGGAATTGCAGACGCCGATTTAATCGAATGAACGCAATTAACATTAATAACTTGAAATCTTACAAGACCCGAACCCCACGCCGCGTTTGTATCGCGTCTGCTGCCTTCATGTACTCATGTAACATACAACTTGTACCTCTATGTTTGAGTGTATATACGTATACATGTGAGTGAGTGTATTGTCGTCGCCCACAATTCCCTATAATTGTTGTATTGTAATAATTGGGTCGGGTGCGGTTTTCCGGCGTGATTGATTGGTTTCCATCTCTGCCGAGCCCCATGTGCATACACACACATACATTTCATCGTATGCATACACAACATACGAGGGCGCGTTTGCCGCATGACTGTACTTAATTAATGCCATCATCATTGGAAATTATTAATTAACGGAAACTCGAGCCGAAGCGAAGTCTGCAAAAAAAAAAAACGAAAAGAGAAAATCGTAATGTTTTCCCTCGGAAAATGGAAAAAAAAATGAGAGAACACACACACACACAAAACCCATATGCAAATCAAAACTGAGTTTGCGTTTGCGTGATAAGGCCCGTTACCTTTCCGATCCGCAATTCCGGCTAATTGCAGCGATCGTTCCCTTATCTCCGGTCCACCGTAAAATAATTTCATCCCCGCAAAAAGCACAATTTTCATAATTAATCGACATTATCCTGCAAACATCCTTTACTTTGTTTATTTTATTTAATTTACTCATTTTTTAACGCACTCCAATTAGATGTTTGTCAAAGTTAATTAAAATTTAATTATCGCTGAATACTCAAGAGAAGAAGAAAAAAAAAACTTCCGTTTGTTTGCGGTTGGGTTATAGAGTAGTTCTTTTTTTCGTACGATCCCAATTGGATTAGGTCCTTCCGCTCCTTCTTCGGCTCCTTTTTTATTACAGCTATAAACACTAATTGCGGCAATTCGGTCCGTGGCCTTATCAAAAATTTACCGCCCTTGCACTCCGCGAATTGTTTTTATTTATCGCTGTTTGTTGTCTTTCGATAGCATTTTACTACTGCTCGTCCTAGTTCCTTCCAGCATCACGTTTCTAATTTCTATCAATAAAAACTTTCCTATTTTATTGATAAATACACATATTTAAACGCACAATAAGAGTTATGATATTTCCTATTATGTAATTTCGGGTATTTTTATGTCTTTGTAATCACCAGAAGCTTATTTTTATGGTCAATCAATTCTTATTTTATCTTCGAAAAAGCAAACAATCGGAAGTTTACATAATAGCTTGTAATCTATAATCAATTCTTATTTTAAACCAAATTAATACTTAATAAAATTTTATTTAAAAAAAAAATGATCAAAAATTATTTTAGACGTTTTTCAAACATTGTAAATAATATAATTTATTCAATACATTAAAATCATTAATTTTCTTAAGATTTATTATAGAAATATGGCAGCTTATATATTTGTTTAAATTTAAAAAAAAAGTACTTAGTGAACGATATTTACCAAATAACTTATATAAAAAATATTATTATAAATTAATTGATTAGTATTAATTTTATTGAAAATACTAAATATTCTAATTATTTTATTAAAATTAAATCCGTTATATATTTTTTTTAATTTCGTGTTATTTTAAATATTTGATAAATTCTAATGCAAATGAATGCAATTCTAATATAAGTAATTGCCATATGGTTAAAAATGACGCATTTTAACGATTTTAAAAATAATCGTCTAATTTTTATTACTTTTTTTATCGATTTCGCGAAACGCAGTGATTTTTGTACCCAAATATGGATTGTTTATTGTGAGCAGCTGCGGGTGCAGGTGTTTAAACGTGACGCAGAAGCGACGTTTTCGTGTCCAAATAAGGCAAGCATACAATAATCTCTAATTTTTATTGCTTTTTTATCGAACGCACAAATTAATTTATTTAATTTGTTTGAATTAGAATTTATATACGAAATAATTTGTAATTTATTTTAAATATTAATTAATTAGAATGTTTAATATTTTCTTTTCCTTATATGAATTTATATAATTATTAGTTATGTATTGTTAAACAATTTGTATTTTTTTTAGTTTAGTGATGTATTTTATACCTCAAAGTTCTTGTATTTTTTTAAATATTATTTAAAAAAATTATAAATAATGTAAATTTCTCGCAATTGATTTAGAAAGACCCATTCAGTTCAGTGACCATTTTCGATTGTAGTATTTTTGTTGTTGTTACAAATAAAAATTTGTATGATTTTAAAGAAGTTATTAACAATTAATACTATGGTCTGAGCAATAAAACCAATCGAATTGTTAATAACAAAAATTGTCGATCCCTCATTTTGCGTTTGAAACTAATGATTTACTGATTCGTGCAGATGATTAATACTGATGTGCAGAAATGTTTCGCCTACATTTTTATTACTCTTTTCTTAAATACAAATTTTTGTCTTTGATCTTTTCTGTTTACTAATTTATTTTCCTTATAAGACTTTATATAAGTATAAAATTTGTAGTTAAGTGATTGTAATGTAAATTTTAATATTATTTTCAATTGCTTTAAAATTTATTAAAGAATAAAAAAAAAATATTACTGAAATTTTTTAAAAATTTAGTAAACAAATAATTAATTTTAATAAAATAATTAAAATATTTACTACTTCCTTTTGCAAATCGTTAGAGTATTATTTATATAACTAATGATATCATTAGTTATATAAACATTTTTGTACACTTCTCATATTTATTATTTTTTAAAAAATAGTTGATTTAATTTAAATATTATAATAAATCACATTTTCTATAATAAACAATTTTAATGTCTAGAATAATATGTATAAATTACAAATAGTATATATTTTTTTAATTTCATTATATTCAAATAAAAACACTAAATTTTTCGTACGCAAATAAAAATTGTTCTAATTTGCAGCTGATTTTTAAATCATTCGTTTAATTTTTATTATCGAATTTGCGAAATGCAGTGCCCAAATAAGGATTGTTTATTCGTGTGCAGCTGCAGGTGTTCCATCGTGATGCAGTTGAGCAACATTTTCATACCTAAATAAATTATTTACAATAATCTCCCAATTTCTGTTAGTTTTTTTATATTTAATAGATATTGCAGAAAATTTAAATAAAATTACAAAATAATAAAAATTTCATAAATTTAATATAAACTTTATTAATAAAAATAATATTAATGACAAGATTTATTATTATTTGATCTTTTCCGTTAGCAAATCTATTGATTGATTATTGATTTAATATTTCTTCTTTAATATGATTTAGTTTAAAAGTAGATGAAATTGAGTAATAGTATAAATAATATAAACAGGATGAGGACGAAGGTGAAAATAGTTTTGTAGTTGTCCCGATTAATTCCGGAAATTCCGGGTCGCATCCGGGATGATCGCTAATGGACAAATTTCGGGTGGAGGCAACTAATGACGGACCGATGTTTGGGCGATAATGCTCCGTGGGGGTGGTGGATTTGGGGGGATGGTTGATAGTTGGTGGTAGTTCCAACAGATCGCGAATCGATAGACCCGGAGAGATAGATAGACACAGAGAGAGAGCAAAGCATCTTGTAATTTATTGACGCATGTGGGCCATCTGTTCATCCACCCGTATTCGCGTTAATTATTTTCAAGATCGTATCTCTGGACACTGGGACAATTAAAAACGCATCCGTCAGCTCGTCCCAAAAAACTGAAACCACTTTTTCCCTTTCCGTACGTTTTTGTCCTTTGTTGAAGAGAAAAGTTCCCATTTTTTATATCCTCGCAGAAAACTAATCTTTACGGTATTAAACCTCCTTAGCTGGTATCATATTTGCGGTGGCGGGGGGGGGAAATTTAATTAAAGTGCCATTTGGTAATAATTGGGGAGAGGAGAAGGCTGCAGCAGCAGCAGCAGCAGGCCAACACAAATCTTTTTTTAATTGTTTGCCTTTCCCCGAGTTGTTCTCCTGCTGGATGTATTTTTTCTCCTCATCCTCGACTCCATCCTTCCTTCCTTCCCTTCCTGACTCCCAGACCATCCATCTATTCCGTCCTCCACCCCGCGCCGACCGTGGGGCCCTTGTCTTCCTGCCTCGCCGCCGCAAAAAACTGTTTGCTCAACAACTCAAGGAACCCACCAAAACTAATGTTCTCATTTATAAGGAAATTAGGAGGATTGTGTGAACAGCATTCCAATCGGAGCGATGGATACGCCCAATATTGACGGACGAAGTAAGCGCGTCCTCGGAATCAGGACGGATTCGCGGATTCTGTAAATATTTTACTACGTTCCTCTTTTGTCGATTGAAAAATTGATGAGCTTTACTTTCCTCCAACCTCTCTCCACCTCATTCCTGCATCTCGGTTGAACGTTCAGGCGCAGAAATCAAGAAGCAGCAGCAGAACAAAGTAAGCTTCAAACGCGAATCAATAGTGACGCGGAAAATTCGCTTCAATTAATTCATTTAAATGGAATTAATGCCGTCTTTGAAATTTCGAAATCCCATTTATTCGTAATTGAAATGGAATTCTCGGTTTTAGGTTTCGCGGCAGTAGTTTGCGAGGGTGGGAATGAATGCGTCGCGACGTCTCCGTCGTCATCGTCGTCTTCGGTAATTAGTAGTGAATTTGCGTGCGGCATTAAATATTATAAGGGGGGTTTTATTAAGAAACCCCGGGCCGCACTGAATTATAATTTATTAAACATTTTCGGGGCCACTTGAATGGGGATTTCGGGGCGACGCTTACCGTGGAGACACATATTTAAAGTTTCTTGCATAAGTAAATACGTGTAGTCCTTCGTACGTCCTTATTCCTGGCTGCACGACACGTCTTGAGACCATGCGAACTTGCAGACGCAAGGCCCGTGTTCCAGGATAATTGAAGTCCTCCGGGACTCGACCCTTCGCCCCAAAGGGCATCACGACATTATCATTAATAACTTCCACATTATACCTACATACACACAACGCACGCCACCGAAAAAAAAAAACAACAAAATGGTTCCAAAAGTATGAAATACAATTTTGCATTCATTATTCTAATTAATTACGTTTTGCATTCCCTTCATCTCGGTTTTGTATAATTAACATTACACATTTGTAATTAAGTTTATTCTTTGAAACGTTTTTACCATCATCTTTTTATGTTTATTTATTTTTCGTGAAACATGCACTCCCATTTGCACCAAAAGCATCACTCAAAATTCAGAAATTATGAAACAATATATTAATTATGTAATTCTCTATAGTATATATTTTACATAAAAATATCATTTAGCATTGCACAACTTTCTCAAACAATTATTAAATAATTTATAACTTGTGAAATTCCTTTATTTTTGCTACCTAAAACTGGAAAAATTAATAATTATATAATTCTAATTATTATTATAATATATAATTTTGAAAAATTAGCTTACAATTTTTTTTTTTTGATGAGAAAATATAAATTTATCAATTTAAAAAGTTTAATGTAAACTTTACAATTTCTTCATTTAGTTTCTAGGATATGTTTGTGGATTAGTTTTGATTCAATTAAGATATGTTAGTTTGTTAAAATTTGGTTATGACAAGGTAAGATTAGATTAATTGAAATGGATTATTATTATAGGTTAGGTTAAGGTTATATCATACATAATTATTAATGAGTATAGGTTATGTTATGTGAGGTTATGGTAAATATAATATTAAAGGAGAAGACATTAGCAGTGATTTCACAGTTTTCGAATTCGAACAATATTAAAGACGGATTGAACTAAATTTGTTTTGTCAAGCTGTAGTGTTTTCTTAATTTGAGTGATAGTTTTAGATGAAAGAAACGAAAATAAAGTTAAATAATGCAGAAGTTTAAAACCGTGTAGGTTTTAGGAAGATTGGAATGCGCGTCTGTAGGGGATGGTTATTTTTCGTTGGTTTTAATCATCGTTACGCATTCAATGAAAATTGCATGGGCGCTTGGAAATGGAGCGGCTAATTGGCCGTAAGCGATAAATAGTTAATACGTCCCTGTATGAAAACTAATTTTCGGCCGGGTCCTTCTGTGATTTTAAATTTATTAGCTTTCAGCGACATGACTAATTGAACGACTAAATCACCCCGAAGCACGCACCCTTTTTCCATCTCGCTCTCACTCTCCATCCCTTTGTCTCTTTTTATCTCACTCACTCCCATCCCGACTATATTTAGCCGCTCGAGTGTTTATTGTACAAATTTACTTTTATCGCCGCAATTCCTATTTTTATGTACTTCTGGCGCTGCTTCATAGGGGCGAGGGACGAGGAGCAGAGCAGAGCAAAGAAAAGCACGACCAAAGTAGTCGTTTTAAGGAATTCTGTCCGTCGTTTGAGCGGATAGTTAAAAACATTTCGTAACGGGGGTTGGAAGTTCGCTCGTAAAAATAGGTGCAGCAACTCCACCCCATTCTATCCATAAATAGAACTGCAGTTATACGTTCTTAAAACTAGACAAATTACTGCTTTTCCTTTCCCAAACACGAACCTCGCTCTGAAACTTAATTAAGTCATTTTTAAAGGTCAAATAGACCTTTAAATAAGTTTCCAATAAATACATTGTGTAATCAACTTAAGTAATCTACTAAAAGCTTATTTTAGCATTTACTGCTGTGGTTGTAAACTATTTTAGGTTACAAAAAAAAAATAATGTAAATTTTTTTTTTTCCAACTATATAAAATTGTTAGAAATATATTTGATCAAACATTAAGCAGCAACTGCACGACAAGACACAAAGAAAGCGAATGACTGCTACAAAGACATTTTTACGAGGTAATAGGAAAACTTTATACCGTCAGGACTCTTAAATCCGTTCATCTTTTATTAAAACCTGTTGTAGGTTCATTTTTACTGTAAGTGAATTTTTTAACAAAAATTGTATAAATTGTAAAGAATTTCCATTTCCCTCATTACATTATTTCAATATTAGTAATTTCTAATTTTTTTAAATAAATTTATTTAATTTGGACATTTTTCTTTCCAATTTGACATGAATGAATGTGTGGAAATTAAGACTTTGAGGATGAGCGGCGGATATATTCGCCCGATCTTTTTTGACATTATTCTTATGGAGGCAGCACAACATGATAAAATACAGCAGTTTAGCTTTTGACAGTCTGCAATATTAATTTAATTTAAAATCATTAGTTGCCTTTTGATATGGGTTATTATTTCATATGGATTTGGAGAAAAATTGATTGAATATTTATGCAAATCTAGTAGAGCATTCGCTTGGAAATGATGGAATTAATGCGGGATTTGCGTCTTTAGTTTCTCGCGATTATCTGGAGCAAAAGGATTTGTGAAATTCGGACAAGGAGCGCTGGAAATGGATATTAGCCTTCGGGGAAAATGAATATAGGAAATGGAGGGAATAATAATATAAACGTTATTGACTATAAAACCGTAATTCGCGTTCCGATTCCTTCCCCAGATTAGACGAATGAAATAATCACGAGGGGCAGTAAAAACGTTAGAGCCGAAAAATATGTCATGTTGCAATTAAAGTTGGTCGAAATTAGGAATTAAAGTTTGGAATATCCCGGATTGTATAATAAAATAATGATAAGGTTGATGATGTTGGGAAGGTATGCGGGGATGATCGGTTGAATGCGAGCGAGTGAGCGAGGGAGAAAGAGTGGGTTTATCGTGGGTTATGTAATAATTGGCGCGGGGTGGCGCGAAATGTTTTATGTGCATTGGCCCAAGGGTTGAACGTTAAACTGTGGAATTCCCCGGCAACGAATTCTACAATCATTAAAAGCTGTACAAATCATCATTGCCGCCAACTGCCGTTGACTTGGATTGCTTTACAGTGGACCGACTGGAATTTACGGTGAAACTAAACACTCCCACCCTTTGCAAAAGCGCGAGAGAAGGGTGTCCTGAAATATCGCCGCTAATAACGGACTTTTATTGCGGCGGACGAAGAAAGAAAACGACGAAAAAAATAAACCCCCAGGAAAAAAAACTTCCACTTCCACTCATCGAAGGGCGAGAAATGATTACCTTTAATGAAAACCAAAGAACAATAAAAGTTAAAGTGAAGAAGCGAAGGCAAACAAAAAGCGGGATTAAAATCGGATTCATTAAGAAACATTGGAAATTTTTAATTGAAAATTCCGGGAATAATGCTTACGCAAACAGCGGTTTTGCGGCGGAACTCAAACAGGGCGGAATGAGAGAAGGCAAAAAAAAATTAGAGAGAAGTGTGTGTGTGTCGCGTTTGAAAAGTTTGGCAATTCGGAAAGTCAAATAACATTACACCCGGTTGAAGGGAAATGTAAAAAAAATATTAAATAAATAAATAAAATAAGCAAAGATAAATAAATAAATAAATGTTGGAGAGTAAATAAAACGATGCAAATGCTCGCTAATAAATTAGGAGAGTCTCGCCCTCGCGTTTGAATAAATAGCATTTTGGTCGTATGCACTCGAGCCTCATATTTAATTGCTGTGTATGTATGTGTACAGTCAACATCGAAAGTTGCACGATTTTTATTACGTAAAAAAATTCGAGAATAAAAATTGTACTGCAAAAACTAGCCTCCAGTTTCGAACAAATTTAGCTGCAAGCAAATACCTACAACAGCTTCAAATAAATTTCATTTAATTGCTAGTTCCGTTTTGAGATTTAGATATTTTACGATACAATGTAAGACACAGATTTTTATATATAAATATTTGAAAAAAAAATATGTAAAAATTCTAAACTATTGAGAAAAATTTGCTAAATACTTTGCAAATTTTCACTGAAAAATTATGAAAATATTTCTTCTGTTCTCAAAATTTTTCAATTTATGCAGGGTAATTAATTTTCGATTTGTATATCTAATTGAAAACCTTTAAAATTGTAGAATTGAGTTGAAAAAAAATGTGTCAAGTATTTGATAAAATCATTGGGATTTAAATTCAATGAATATTTAAAAAGCTAATGGAAGTGTATTCTTTTTCGTTGGTGGAGATTACAGCCAATGCATATATCTTTAATGCTTTCGCGGCCAGATAGTTCCCATTTCCGAGGTATTTGAATAATTTATGGGAGGGAACCTCTTCTCTCCTTCTTTTTTTTCTTCTTCACTCGCATTACGCCGGGATGGCATGCGCCCACCATTTGCGTGGCGAAGGTCTTCAGAGAGAAGATCTTGGTTTAAAGGAAGAACCGTTGCGGAAACATTTGACGGACAGGATGTTTGGCTGAGATCCTCCCGCTGCCAGATCATCGCATGGAAGGACGGCACTAATGCACACAAAGTACATATATTCATACGTGTACACACGCAGTTTGATGAAGATGCTTGCTCTCTTTATTTATTTTTTCTCTATGCCAATAAAACGTTGCGTGCCTGAGTGGAGTATTCATAACACAATAAAATACAAATGTAAACGCGAGTATTCCGCACACACACACACACATACTCGCACGCACGCACGCAAAGGAAGGGAAAAAATCCAATAAACGTCCTCCGCCTTGAATATTGGATTTTCCCAGAGTGGGCTTACACATCCTCGCAATATATGCACGCGACCCTTCGAGCGAGGAACGTCCCTTTTAATATGCTCTTCGGATACGCAGAGCAAACACAGACCGGTTTCGAGGCTCGATAACAATTTGGGAAAGAATTAGTCTTAACTCTTCAGATCTTCAAGGGCTATTACCAGAAAATACAGGAAAATTTATAGCATCAACCAAGAGATGGCCAACCGACAGCACATTACCAAAAACTAATCTTTTAAGCGACTTTAACACTTTCAAACCAAAATACACCTAAAATGTATTATCTACAGCATCAAAGAAAATAATGGAACAAAATCTAAATATAAAAAAATTTGAACACTTCTCGTTTTTTTCTTCAAGAATTTTTAAATTGTTAACAAAAATATTACAAAATTTAATAAAACATTTAAAATTTCTGTTAATGCAGATTTTTTTACAAAAATTTAAATCAATATTTAATAGATTTTCTTTGCTAATAATTTTTAACTCATTTTGTCAATAATAAACATGATTTTTTTTATTATGAGAAAAGTACTTTTTCTTTATAATTTTGGATTATAGAATTTTGAGAATAAATTTCTTTACAAAAAATATGAAAATTTAACGAAAAATGTATGCAATTAATTCATGACACAATTTGTTCTCAATATCAAATAATTGTCGTCAGCAATAAAAGTTGTATTAGTTTTAAAATTATAATTAATTAAATGTTAACTATAAATTAATGTCTGTATAATACTGTAAATAATTAAATTTATCAAGTTGATAAATGTGGTAAGTTAAGTAAAAAAAATTAATTAATAATAGAGAATAATAAATACTAATTATGTGCATTGAAGTGAACAAAAGAGTGATATTAAAGTTAGGAAATATTTCATTTGTGTATTATTTAGGTCGCGATAGTATAGTTGATGAAAATACCGGAATGCGACAAAATGACTCCTCGTAAACTGTCCCCATTTGTATTTCGAACTTTTCATTAAGACAATAAAATCGCATTCCTTCCGAGCAAAATACCTCGCGTTTCTTTCTCTCCTCCATCTCTTACATTCGTCTTTATATTTGTTTTTGCGTTCGTTTTTCTCCAAAATAAGAATCTTCTTCTGTTCCGTTAACGTCTGACTAAATGAGCTTCATTTTTGGGCCGAGGGACACATAATCCGCTTTCTGGAAGGGACTTTTCTTTAATTAATCGAACGAAATAAATTAGTGTGTTGAGACGTTCGATCGGGGATGGGAGATTGCGCGAAGTATAGGATGGACAGACGGATAGAATCGAAGATAGAATTGAATGGAATTGAAAGCCGGGGGAATCAGGAGTTTGCTCGGTGCTTCGGCCGATATGTGCGGAAGATGTTATCCCTATCCGTATAACAAGGACAAAGATACAACGGCAAAGAATGTAATCCCAACAACAACGACGACGTAATTAATTGAAACAAGATAAAATAGAAAGGACGAAAAAATAAGGGCGGATGGATCCATGAGATAATGCTAAGGAACAATTGTCTGGACTTCTTTTTAACGGAGACTAATTGAAACTGCGGATTAATTCCTGCTACATAGACGATAATATAGATTATATTATGTAACAACGAACATTTTGAAAACTTCGAATAATGATCAGAAACGAAATAGAAAACATTAATTATAGAAGTATAATAATTTTCAAAAATTGAGAGAAAATATAACAAGTTTAATTGAATTGAAGTTACATCTTACTGAAATGATTAATTATGACTCTCATAGTCCGGATTTTTTATTTAACACAATTGAGAGAAAATACACTAACTTTAAATAAATTTAAAAAAATTAGCAATTTTTGTATATAATTCGTAATTATGAAAAATTATTTAGTTAATTAATTAAGAAAATAAATCAGTAACTCGATTAATAATAAATTTAAAAAAGTTTGTAAAATATCATTTTATGGCTTATACAGTGTAAATTTTCACATAAAAATAATAACAAATATTTCAGTAATTATTTTTTTTAAGTTGTACTGAAATTATGATTCAGTTAAAAAATTCATCAAATATTTAGTACGGATTTATGATAAAAATAATATAAATAAAATAAGTGAGATTTCTTGAAATATAAACAGTTCAGACAATTTATTTGTTTTTTTTATATTTAAGAAGTCAGTTACATAAATTTTCGCGATTTTTTTTTATGAATCAAATATCTTATTTATAGAAGCAATAAAATTGATATATATCCAAGTTCAAGCATTTTCATTTCAGTTTATCAAAATAATGATATAGAAATTATTTCACTTCTTTTTATATTTCAGACAAGATTTTTCTTACTTACGACTATTTTTTTATATTAACATTTTAGAAAAATTATCTCTTCTAATAAATTTGTATTGGACACTCGACAATATTCCTTTATTTTCTATTTTGATGATGTTAAAAATTTTAAAAATTTTAAAATTTCAGACAATATTTTTCTTACGACTATTTTTTTTATATTAACATTTTAGAAAAAAATCTGTCTTTTGTAAAGTTTAATTATTGTAATACATTGAAATTGGACACTCGACAATATTCCTTCATTTTCTATTTTGATGTTTATTTAGTTTTAAAATTTTAGAGAAGATTTTCTTACGACTATTTTCTTTATTAATATTTTAGAAAAATTATGTCTTTCCTAAAGTTTAATTATTCTAATACATTGAAATTGGATACTCGACAATATTCCTTTATGTTTTATTTTGATGATAAGTTTAAAATTAATGAATTTTTTTTACAAAATATGTTACATATTCTTTCTGAAATTAGGTAATAATTTAATCAGACGTTATCTATTTTGCATACGTTGTCATTTATTTAATTATCATTTCAAATTGAATTAGTGTACGCTATGTTTCTAGCTAAGTTGACTTTAGATTAGATTGCTAATTGTTGTCGCTCGATCATGCAGTTTATTGTAAGTAGGAGTAACGACTTGGCTCGTTGTCGATTCAAATCTATAGGTCCCAATTGCAAATAGTTGAAGCAAACTTTACCCTGTTTGAGTTAGGTAGACTAACATGTTTTTGCGACCCCCGCCCCCCTTCCTTCTCTTGCTCCGCCACCACCGTCATCCTACGTAATCAATTAACGTCGGAGACGTAGTAATTTAGTAATTAGATACATTTTAATCCCATCCTTTCTGAACAAGAACCATCGCCTTTTGCCTCTCTCTCCAACTGCGTCCAGTTTTTTTCTCTCCTTTTTCTTCCCATCTCCTTCAGCCTGTTGTCGCCGCAGCCGTGTGTCCGTTTTCGGGGTTGTCAGATCCATTTGCGTCCTTTCTCATCCTGTCAGTTTAATTAGAATGCTACCCCCACGGCCGCTGCACGTCTAATTGAGATTAATACTTGATGAAAATACGTTTCTTTCATGTTCCTCGCAAATTAGTTTAACGCGCTCCAATTAGACACACAATCAAAATGTCTTTATCTCTCCATCACTACACAAAACCTAAGATGAAGAAAATAAAGTAAATAAGGAAGCTTCACGTTGATCAAAGATGATGCCATTTTTTTCCGCTCCCGCGAGCTTCGGGTCATACTTCAAATTTATGCATGGGTCATATTTCAATTTCACGCTATACGTCCGCCCACCCCTGTGCGAAACAAAGAGAAGAAAGAAAAAAGGGAATAATTTTTTCGCGTCACTGTTTATTTCCGCTTGCCATGCTGCGAATCCGACCATTTGTTAGCAATGCGGAATTGTTGCATTTCGTAATATTTGAAGACATGTATGAATCGCTGTAGAATTATTAAATTATTCGTTTACATATTTATTTCAATTTTTATGATTTGGAATTTTTCTTTATTTAAATATCAATTCATACTCGTCACAAAACATTACATTATTTCTTTACATCCAACACATTTTATGTAAATAAAACTTCGTATAGAAATTAAAGAAATTATATAAAAGAATCTAAGAGGAACTACTAGGAAAGAAATATTTAGAATATTTTTATTGTTTAGAAAATGCCTTATCGATTCTGAATAAATATGATTTTCATTGCTTTACATTGGTAAAAACACTTTTAAGAATTTTATTCTAATGAATTAATAAAAGAATAAACAATAATTAGATTTTGCAAATATTTTTAAAAATTATACAATAAATATGATTTTCATACACAATTTTAGAAAGAAAATATTAAGGAAGAAATATTGTGATTTTTTAATCTTTAATAAAAATATAAGATTTTTCAATAATTATCTCATTATGTAAGTTTATTAAATGAGGAAAAGAGAATATTTTTTTGTAAAAGTTTAAAAATTGTCTAATAAATTCTTCATAAATATAATTCTCATTGAATCACATTCGCTTTCATAAAAATACAATTTTTAACAACATTCATAAGAAAACTTTTTTTAACTTAATTTAGAGAACGAAATTAATTAAACGAAGAAAAAGCAATAAATTTTTATAAATGTTTATAAATTGTCTAATAAATTCTTCATGAAAATAATTTTTGTTGTATCACATTTGCATTAATAAAAATATAATTTTTAACAACACAATTTATAGAACGAAATTAAAGAAAGAAGAAATAATGTAATCTTTTTATTATTTAGAATTTCTACAATATTTATACATTTTTGTAATAGTTTAAAAATTGTATAAAAAATTATTTTATAATATAATTCAATTTTAATAAGATATTTTTATAGAACGAAATTAATAGTTTGTAAAATAAATTTGAAATGATTCTGATTACGTAAGTTTCTTCGTTGATAAAATAAAACAGATTTTTTGACCCATTTTATGGAAATTTAATCAAATTTTTTTTTAATAAATTATTAAAAAACATAATTTTCATTATTTAAGTTTTGGAAGAATCTATTTTATAGAATGGAATTGAAGAAAAGAGAAACAACAATAAATATTTCGATTTTTGTAAAGGTTTGTAATAAATTCGTTATAAATAAGTTTCTCATTATGTAAGTTTCTGCATCAATAAAAAAAAAACGATTTTATAGAGAAAAATTAAATAAGTAAAGAAAGAAATAATAATATAAAAAAATTATTTTTTAATGGTTTAGAAAATAAGTTTAATTAAAAAATTCTGCAATAAATATTAAATTATGTAAGTTTTAAAATAATTTTCCATAATGTTGTTAAATAAAGTTGTATAAATCTGCGAAATAACTAATTTGTAATTATGCAACTAAAGATAGTAAAGATCAAACTGTTGCAACGGTATTAGTTTTGTATAAATTGTAACAAATTTATGTCGAACGTCCGGTTAAAAGGTTTTTTTAAAATGTAAAATACTGAATAATTGCAGTAAATTCATGGCAAATTTGGGTTATTTACGTTTGGGCCGGTTATAATGCAATCACTAATTACACGCACGCATATATATTCGGTGCGGGCTGAATGCGAATAGTAAAATAGATTGGTATTGCTCCGTCTCCGGTGATGTAATGCAATGTAATGTTACGTAATGTAATTGGATTTAGGGCGTAACACGTGATTTCAGTTTGCCGGCAATTAACATCCATAATAATGAAATCTTACTGCGTCGGAGTATTTGAGTAAATGTGTAGTACTACTACGTATTGCTGTGTGTGAGAGAGAGTGTATGTTCCTGTATATGGAGGGACCCAACGGTATTATTGTGCATGCATGTGCACCAAATGTACACATGAGCATTGTGTCCTCGCCCACAAATTCCCTTCCATATAAATGAAACTATAATTAATCGCTGCGACGAGAGGCAGGCACATCCGAAGAACAAAAATAAACTGGACGAATAAAACTAGAAACCAAACTATAAATGTATGCGCCGGAGAAACCGCTTCATTAATCCAACACACACAATGTTTCAAGCTTGATTTATGCGCGCATTTCCCTTTTTTACTACAGATAAATCGATTCGTGTAAACCCGATGTCCGTGTCCGCCTTGTGAATTCGGTTTCAAATTTGATTTATTTGTCAATAGATCAATTTCGTGCATTATTATCCTTCATCATTTTTGAAGTTATATTTAAAACCTTTGTATTTTGCCCTTTTCTTCATGAATCATCCAGCTCCCATTTGTATGGTACTTTGTCCTCTTTCTCTTCAAATTAATATGACATTTCTTTGGATTCTTCAAACTTTGACTCCTACTCTGACCATCTGGAGCATCTGAAGAACGTGTATTTTGGAATATCGTTTATCTACCATTTTACCAGCTCATAGCGGATTATTGCATAACAGCACCAACATGCCACTATAACCATTAGAAAGTCAATACTTTCAGCTTTAATTTGAGTGTAAGATGATGTAATTATCTCGCTTAGTTCTCGAGTTATTGAGTGAAAATCTCGGATATACCCGAATCCTATTAGTTTTTTTTTAAAATTTATAAGTGCACTCAAAATTGAAATATTGATGCTAGAGTTACGTGGATGGGATCATTGGAAAGGTAACAGCTTTATTTAAATGATTGCTGTTGAATTATATAATTATCTTAATTGATTGTCCTGTAATTAAATAAAAACCGCAAGGTAAAAAAATGAACTTTTTGACAGCTCATAACGGACGATTGCGTAATAGCATCAACATACCACTATAACCGTTGGAAAGTTAAGACTTTCATCTTTAATTTGAGTATAAGATGATGTATTCATCTCTCTCGGTTCTCGGATTATTGAGTGAAAATCACGGATATGCCCGAATCCTATTAGTTTATCCCATAGCCAGAAAGCGCATAATGTAATATTGATTCCCTTATTTTATTATTAATCTGAAACTCAATTTCAGGAATCACATATTTACAATCTAATAAAACTGAAGTAACTTTTTTCAGTTTTTTCCCCAACTTAATTATTCTTATTTTGTTTTAAAATTGACAACAATAATATTTAATCCAATTTATTAATTTTTATAAATATGAAAAGTAAACTTAAAATTTATAACTTTTTATCAACATATTATATTTACCAGTAAAGTTTATTTGTTTAATACACAATAAATATATTACTTTTCTATTTTTCAAAACAAACTTTCCATTACATCTCCAAGTATATTAAAGCACATTAATAACGGATAATGTTACGCAACTTCGAGAAGTTTGTAAACAGTATTACGAAGGAATTATTGATTTCTGGCGATTTCTTTTTATTATAATAAAATATCGTAGCAATTAGATGTAGACTATATCGAAAGTTTGTACAATTATATAACTTACCAAAAGGAACATCATTAAAAGTAATGTTGTTAAATATAAGAGAAAAAAACGTAAGATTTTAATAATTTAGATATATTTATTTAAACTATGAAATTTCATGAATACAAGTAAAAACAGTTATTTTTTTTATCAACTGAAATTTTATTAGTTTCTTAAATACTTAAATAAATAGAAATATAGAATAAAAATTACTAAAATAATATTTCAAGTTTTTTTTTTGTCGATAATAATTTTAAATAATTGTAAAATGTGATTATTCTGCAGATATGAACTCGTCTGGTAAATTTCCGTATATAATAACACAAATTAGAGATGAATGCGTAAAAATTGAATGGTTTCTACTAAAAATTTGCATTCGGTATTTGGGGGATGCGAATTATAAGCGATAGTTGTTATAATTCGGAGAGCCGACAGAGGCAATCTAATCTCGACGCGCGTCGGGGATGGTACAACAGTAAAAGTAATCTGATGCGATGGCCTTTTCCGCTCTGCAAACCGGATTACTGATTAGATCCCTTTTCATCCCCTCGATTTCGCGCAAACCCATGGCTCCTACATGTAACTAACTATTACAATCTAGACTAGGCATGGCGAATTTCATATTTTCGCGCCACGTGCTGTCCCGTAACGAAACGCGTTTCACGGTGAACGCAACGAGCTTTTCGGGGAAAGAATCGTTGGATGCATGGGAAAAGCGAACGAACTTCCAGCATAAATCACTGCTCCCTCAAATTCTCCATTTATTTATATTAATCTTGCCTGAAAGGGGAAACTACCATGCATGGAAGTTCTTCCATAAAAAAAGTTCACTTTCTATAATATTTTTCTTTTACTTGTTGTTGTTTTCGCTCGATCATCATGAAAGCAGCAACAAATTATTATTTATTGCATAAAATGATTTAGTAGACTTTACTGATTAATATTTATGTTGCATCATATTATACGTTTATCAAATTAAGTCTACACTCCTATAACGCGATTAGTCAGAAGTTTTCTTGTATAACAATTTTACTTAGGTTGTCATGCTAAAAATCACTCACAATCATTTTTTCACAAAATTCTTTGCAATAAACAAAATACATCCTAAACACAGTAATAATTTAATGACAGCTGTCATTTTGAATTGGTTACAAAACTGTCACTGTAGTTGGTGTACCTGAATATGTGTTATTATGTTGTAAGCAAAATGACTAAACTAAATAAATATGCTAGAAATGAGGCGTTTCGAAATCGGATTTGGTTTAAAGTAAGCGATGCGATTTTCTATTTGCTCTGCAGCTTTCATCTTTCCCTGCTAAACCATTAATCCTTCCGTCCCGCCTTACTTATTTATTTATTTCGTGCTCTCCCGTTCTCCTCCTTCCGGTCTTATTGCCAGAATCCACTTCCGGGATTTCGTTCCGTTTTTTTTTTCTTCATCTTTTTTCTATTTTTCTCCCTCGACGAGGACGAGGGATGATTTAAATTCCGGTTGCGGTGTATCCCCGAAACCGCTTATTCGCGTAGTTTGTGCTCGACGGCGTCGGTGAAGGCCTGACAAAAGAAGTGAGTGGCGGGCCTCCGCGGATTCCGCGGCCAAAATACAAAATAGACCGCTTAGGAGACGTGAATTTACCACCGCCGTTTCCCTGTAAAATGTATTCGAAGGAAGGCGAGGCGCGTGGCGCGAATCCTTAAGAGCCTACAGCAAACGAGCCGGAACAAGGACGTAAATCATTCCTTCCTGATGGACACACCAAGAACCCCCTTTCAATATACCCTAAAAACACCCACGAATTATTTATTAAAAATTAGGTTAAGTAAGGTTTCTTCCTAAATCATGTAACATCACAAATAATTGAGTATAACACATTTAGAATCTTAATTAAACCTTCAGAGAATTAATTATAAATTGTTTAAAAAAAACTTATTTTTTTTGTAAATAAATTATATTTCTTAAATTTATTATTTGTATCATATTATTTGTTTTTTTAACGTTGAATAAATAATATATTTTGAGTGATATTTTATTTCCACGATTTTTTACTTCCAAATGTAAATATTTCCTTTATTTCTCGTTCGAAAAACGACAAGAAAAGAAAATATCCGCCCTTTATATTATTTATTAAAATTTATCCCTCTCGGCTCTTCGTCCGATGCAAATTCCATTATTAAAAAGAAAATTATATTCTTTTTGGAAATCGATATAAATCTGTGTTCGAGGAAAATAAAGCAGCAATCGTAACGGCAAACATCTTTGTTTTATTGATTGTAAAAAAAAATATAAATTATTTCTGGGAGAACTGCGATAGTTCGATGCATCAACGAGGATGTAAACAAGATATAAGATGTCATATTGGAAATAATAAATTTCTTCGTTCTCCTTCATTCTTCTCCATCGATGGGATTAAGTAAATTCGCTTCGAACTTTCCCAATAGCAAAAACTCCCATCGCTCCACTATAAATCTTCGCGAAGAGAAAAAAAATAACATCTAATATTCATACCTATAAAACATTTACTTTCGGGGATGTTTTCGACAACCTTCTCTCATCCTCCGGTCGTACTTAATTCAGTTCGAATTTTTACATGAAACAACCAATTTCAAAAGTAAAATAAATGTGGATATATTTTTTATTACTATAATGATTTCAGTAAACAATAAAAAATATTATGCAACAATAGACTTTGAGATAAGTATTTTTTATTAATAAATTAAGAAAGATAAGCTGTATCCTAAAATTATATAAAATATTTTACTTAATTTCTGGAAAATGGAAAATCAAATTTTATCATTTTTTTGTTGATTGATGGAAAGTTTAAACTATTAACACAATTATTTGACAAAATTTAAAAAATGATCTCAGTATATCAGACAATTATTATTTATAGTAGCTAAAAGACGTAGGCAACTTATTATACACATGCTACTAATTCAAGAGATTTCTTCAATTAACTTATCGTTTCTTCATTTTTTTTGTTTAATAATGACAGTAAAACTTGTATTTCACAATTATATAAGCAAAATTATAAAAATTACTACAATTAAATTATAATTAGTGTGAGTAGAATAGTATACATTTTTCAAACTAAAAGGACAAAATATACTAATTTGTATATTTATACAACAAAGTACGGTCACCCATTTTAATACAATTTTTTAAAAATTTAATTTGAGAGAAAATATACAAAACATATAAATGAAGAAATCCTGAGCTCGATTTAAAAGGAAATTGGAAAAGCGGAAGTGTTTCCGGTGTGTGTTTTAATTGAAAAGGAAACTGGGGAGGAACGAGGAAACGGATTTTGCGGAAAACTTTAAATGCGGGCATTTGATTCCGAGCTATAGGGTAGGTGTAGGGGTCGATGCAGAAATGTGTTGGGGTGTGGGTCGAGCTGCGAACATTTCTTAATTAAATAATGTAACTTTTCCTTCGTTAACTTTTATCGCAGAATGCACACTCGTTGTTTCGTTTTTGCTTTTCGCCCTCCACCCGATTTCCCGTTCGCAAGCGAGCGCGAAACTTTCCTCAAAACATACTTAACTTCCGTTAAATCATTTCTTCGGCGCGATTCAAAGAGAAAAACTAACACGGCACGAAGTGGGAGATGTAGATACGCCCTTAGTACGATTTTAATTATCTTAAGAGCGTAACTTTAAATTTAATCCCAACAAAAAAATATATTTATTTGCATACCGATAAATCCATGTTGTATGAAACTTTTATTAATTTACAAAAATTTATTAATTAAATTTACGTTTTAAATATACTGGAAAATAATACAGATTTCATAGGGCATAATCACTAAAACTATATAGTGAATTTTTATTACAAAATTTTTATAGTGATTTTTCACGAAGTAAAATATAAATTTATTTCTATAAGAATAAAATGTAATTTAAATATTTTATTTATTTAATTCAATGATGTAATGTATCACTAATTATAACCATTGCTAAAGCCAAATGAGACACATAGGTTCAACAATGGAATGCAATATTCTATTATATACACACTTGCATTATTCACTGTCTGAAACGCAAATAATTAACGCTCGCATTCATTAATAATACCAATGTAATGTACTCGCATTACTTGCCATTAAATACGCATTCTCCGGATTATATTTTACTTGGTTTCATCAATAGATTTATTCATACAATTATCATTTAGTAATTGCAATTATTTCATAATAGAAAATTAATAGAATATTATTTTATAATACACTTTATAAATAAAAAAATGTTCAAAAAATGACGAAAATCAATTTTTACTTTGTATGAAAAATTGCATACGTCAAAGTCCAGAAGGAAATTGTCCTTTGTTACGCGCATCTCTAAAGCTCTAAGGGTTATGTTGTCGCTTACGGATCAGCTGCAGAGAGGGCGCTTGAATGAACTATTTTCAAATGTTTTCTAGTTAATACAAAACAATATTATATAAAATAATTTCAGAAATACTAAAAACATTAATGATGTTTCAATCTGATTCACTATTACTACGCTTATAAATATCAAGGCTATGTTAATGCAGTTTCCTCTATTAGTCTGCACTCCGAAAAAAAAAAAAAATTTCTATCAAAAATAAATTCGTCTTCTGTTAAGAATTTTCTTAAATAATATTCAAATTGTGGATTTTTAGTAATACCTACAAAATTATAAAGTAATTACACAAAAATGAAGAAAACTTTAATATATTTGTTGAAATTTTCTCAGTTCTGATCAAAAGAAATCTTCATTAAATTTTTAAATGTGACTTTTCAGAAGATTTTTGTATTGATTTCTAAAGAATCTTTTTGAAATTGTAGAAGTCTTTACCTGAAAAAATATGTACCAAAACAGTAAAAGTGATCGAAGGGCTCTACGCGTAGTTAATTGAATTATCGAAAGATGGCGCAGCAATGCTATAACAAGGCGTTAAATGCTAGTTTGATTAAAATCGCAATTAATTATCATAAACACGTCAGCGCTTAAAATATGAGCGAATAATTAAATTCATGGCTGATTCTTAATTACAATTAAAATTATATTATTAGCTTGAAAATTTAATTCTTTAAATAAATTTAAAAAATGTTTATTAAATATGTGAGTCTAGGTAATATTTTACATGAAGCTTTGTTTTCTAACATTTGCATAATATGATATCGCTCCATTGTGAAGGGCTAGTCTTGTTTACAAGGGATAATTTGCCTCAAGGGTTTGAAGTTTGGTATTATGCAAATCAAAGGTTTTAAACTTGCATGTAAATTTTCTCAAGGAATCTTCAGTAATTTGTGAGATGTTAATCATTTAAGTGGTGTAATATTTGGAAATTGAAGTTATTAATCGGTAATTTGCTTTAATTGAGTTTAGTTATTAATGTGCGTCTTTTGTGTGGTCATTCCTTTGTTGGGGATTTAGGATTAGTGGTTTGCTTTTGGGGTAATCCCTGGTGACCTTAGAAGATTTCCTATGTTTACACAAGAAATATAATCTTTGCGTGTGAATTTAGTTTGAGGAAGATTCAATGCGCACGTTTTAAAGCGAAGTAACTGATCTCTGCTGCTGCGTTCTCACATGTTGGATTCCAAAGAAATTGGTTATACGCTATAATTAAAACCATATAACCAGAAGCATTTTCAGTGCGATGGTAATAAAATTGGTGGTATTTCTAACCAATTTATGTACAAAACGAATTGGTTGCAATAAAGAAATAAATCGTGGCCACAAATCTGCGGCAAATGTTACCGATGATCAAGTGTGAAGCTCGAAAATGTGATTGACAAGGGAAGAGTCCTTGGAAATGGACGATTTCGAGAAGGTTCAGCCCTTCCTCGCTCTTGTCGCATTTTAGCGTAACCAATTTTATATTGGTCATATTTTGGTTGCACCTTTTTTTCTTTATTCTTTTACTCTCTAGTTTACCACACCTTCAATAAATCAAAGCGTTTTATTGATTCCTGTGGTCGCAAAGCAAAAGTCACCGTTCTTCGGAAAGAACCGTCGGTGGTTTAGTTGCGCATCTGCGGTTGCTTCTTCCTTTTGAATCTGCCCTACCAAGGGACCCCCATTAGCTTTCATTAGTCCAAAGATGAATAGCTTATATTGCACCAACATGCAGTCAAAATGTCTGTGATTTATGATCTACATACCCTTAGAATTTAACGAAAACTAGAAAGTCTTCGTTTCCTCTTCGATCCACCACAGTAAACAATGAATTTCTACAAAGGAAAACTGTGAATTTCTAAACTACACTACAACATAATACTTAAAACTTTAAATTTCTAAAAAAAATAATAAAATAATCCATGATTTTTTAAATACTAAAAATTAATTTATTACAAAGTAAACATTAAAGTTTATAACAAATTTCTATACAACAATTATTATAGAAAGAATATAATTTAATAATTTTTTTTTTATAAAGAAAAAAATGGTAATTTTTAAACAAAATAAATAATAAATATTTACACAATGATTTTCTACGCAACAATTGTTGATTTATTAAACATTAAACGAGGATTTTTAATAAAGTAAATTATGATTTTTCAACAAAATTATTTGTAATAAAGTGATGATGATTTTTTACATAAATAATATTTTTTATTAAATAAATAATGATTTTCAATATAAAAATATTGATTTTATACGCAAAAATTGTTGATTTCTTATATATTACGTTTTTATTTACAAAGAAAAAAATGATTTTCTAAACAATCATTTTTATGATTTTATAAACAATTACCGAATAATTTGGTTTTTATAAAGAAAATGATGATTTTCTAAACACAAGACATTATTTTTTTAATGATTTTTTTCTAATAAAATAACACTTATATAATATTGCTATTTTTCTACAAAATAATACTTAAATTTCTATAAAATAAACGTTAAATTTCAACAGATTAAAACGAATGATTTTTAAAGAACGTTCACGACTTTATTATTTCGGTAATAAACAAATTACGTATAAAATTGATTCGACTTTTCATAAGCCTTTGAGGAGCAGTAAATAAATAAGTAAATTGCCTCTTACGCAACAATAAATTACCTTAATTGCATTTTAACTTTCACTGGGCTCAATTTGAATTACAAGTTTCTTCGGGACCGGCACTCATTTCGAGTCTAATAAATTTATCAAATTGAATCACATTTACATAACGGGTTCATTCATTTATTGATTAAATTAATTATCATCTTTATATTTTTTTATAACAAAAATAAATAATTATTTGTGATAAAAACATTAATTTTACAGCAAAATTTAATACTTTTCTTTTAATTATTAGTTACTTTTTAGTTGGATTAATATTATTATAGAGAAAATATTTTTTGAAGTTTCTTTTAATATAAAATCACTACAATTTTTGATAAATCCATTGTAAAACGGACAAAATTTTATTATTTAATATTAAGAAATTTTGATATAAAAAATCAATTTATAAATAATTTGATTAAACATACATGGTTGATTATATGATATTGTCAAATATTTGTACCTCTGAGAGATGAGGCTGTGCGCGTTTAATGAATGTAAATATTAGCTGAAATCAAATAGGGTTTAATTAATCTTAATTGAAGTTAGTATTCAGAATTGAGCAATCCTCGTTATTTGTTCCGTGATTTATTTTTTTTTGACGGAACGCGAAGTTAATGTACCGTTACGCACTTTCGGAATTAATCAAACAGTTAAAATGTTAATTGTTCTTCAATTGAAAGACCGGACTTTAATTTTTCAAAAGCAATTAAAGGCTCGAGATGGAGTTATTGTTCAATTAATTTAATGGTCACTTCTTTATTTTTTTTTTCTTTCTAACTATCATCTTATTAATTAATCGGATGATGGATTGTTTAATTAACGCGAATATTATTTTGTTGTTACGTGTTCTTTTTGTAGCTGGGCGCCTGGTTTTGGATGATGGTAGGGGTTGGTTGGAAGGCGGAGCCAGTTGTGGTAGAAACTCCCGCCGGAGCGCGTACGTAATATACCAGAGCCTGAAGACACTCACAGTCCGACAGTTCCGCACTGGCAGTCGTTTGGTGCAGACGTGTACATCACTGAAGTACGAAGAGCGCGCATCTAAGAACACGCGTTACCAGAAAATAAAACTTAAGTGCAGTTAGTGATGTTGAAGATGTGTTAACGGCAAAGACTTTAGTTCGCGACCGTTTACTTGTGTTCCAGTTTGTAATTTGTATCTGGGAATATTTAGTTTAAATGCGTTAGAGACAATGGAGAAAGTATTATTGTTCGCGTTCTTCGTGACGGTGGTGAGTGGTAGATATCTGAAGAGCATCGAAGAGGCTCCGAAAGGATGCGAATGGCAGATGCAACCCGTTTTCGATAATGATTTGGTGGAGGAACCGGTGCTCTCGTGCCAATTGAGAACCATCAGCGGAGCCGATTCTCTCCTCTCGAATTTGACCCAGAGCCAAGCGGACCGCGTTACCGCCTTGAAATTGGAGTGCAACGATGTCCTCTTCTACGAAAGCACGCTTGAATCTAAACCGGGATTCCTATCCACCCTACGCAGGCTGAAGGATCTGAGGGTGGAGTATTGCAAGATAAGAAACGTTCCGGCGACGGTTCTGACGCCCCTCAGGCACCTGAAGAGATTTTCGCTGCGATCGCACAACTCTGATTGGTCTGCGATGACGCTCGAACTGCATTCGGAGAGTTTCAGAGGAATGAGTGAGTTGAGAACGCTGGATCTCGGGGACAACAATATTTGGAATTTGCCCGCGGATCTCTTCTGCCCGCTCTACAGTTTGACCAAACTCAACTTGACGAAGAACAAGCTGCAGGACATCACGACTTTGGGTTTTTCGGATTGGGGAAAGGGTCCTTTGGATCCGGGCCATGCTTGCGTTGGCGGTTTCGAAGTGCTCGACCTCTCCGACAACGAGATCATCTCCTTGCCCGATAACTCGCTAAGTGGAATGCGATCTCTGGAGGAGCTGCATTTACAAGACAACGCGATCTCCACGATAGGAGACCGCGCTTTCGTCGGATTAACCGCACTGCAATCTCTCAACATATCGAGCAATTGTTTAGTGGCTCTTCCTCCAGAGCTGTTTATTTCTTCGAGGGATCTTCGTCACCTTTACCTGCACAACAATTCCCTCAGCGTCTTGGCGCCGGGACTTCTCGAAGGATTGGATCAATTGCAAGTGCTCGATCTTTCACGCAACGAACTTTCGACGCGTTGGGTTAACAGAGACACGTTTTCCGGGCTCGTTCGTTTGGTCGTCCTCAATTTGGCCCACAATCAATTGACGCGTATCGATTCAAGCATATTCCACGATCTGTACACCCTGCAGGTTTTGAGCCTCGAACACAATAGTATTGATTTCATCGCGGAGGGTGCCTTTGCCGAGCTGAAGAATCTGCACGCCCTCACCCTCTCTCACAACATGATTAAACGCATCGAGTCGCAATTCTTCACCGGAATGTTTGCCCTGCATCAGCTTTTACTCGACGCCAACGAGATCGAATACATCCATCCCTTGGCCTTCGAGAACGTGACTAATCTGCAGGACCTGGGTTTGAATGGAAACTCGCTTGGTGGCATACCCGACGGACTCGGTAAATTGAGGTTCTTGAAGTCTCTGGATTTGGGTAACAACCACATCGAATCCGTGCATAATTCATCGTTCGAAGGGCTCGATCTGCTTTACGGACTGCGGCTCGTCGACAATCACATCGTGAATGTATCGCGCGACGCCTTCTCCACGCTGCCTTCTCTGCAAGTCCTCAATTTGGCATCGAACAGGATAAAGTACGTGGAACAAAGCGCGTTTGCGAGCAATCCAACTTTGAAAGCGGTCCGTTTGGATGCGAACGAACTCTCCGATATTAGCGGCGTCTTCACCAATCTTCACAGCCTGATTTGGTTGAACGTCTCTTCGAACAGTTTGGCTTATTTCGATTTTAGTCATTTGCCTACGAATTTGGCATGGCTCGATATGCACAACAACCGGATCACGGATCTCGGAAATTTCTACGATGTTCGTCGCACGCTGAAGATCAAAATGCTCGACGTCAGTTTCAATTTGATTGAGAAAATCACCGAGGATTCCGTGCCCGATAGCGTGGAGACGCTGTTCTTGAACAATAACCGCATAAATTCGGTGCAACCGAGCTCGTTTCAGAATAAATTGCATTTGGAGAAAGTCGTGCTCTATGGGAACGATATTAAATATCTGGACGTTGCCGCTCTTAGCATTTCGCCTGTATCCGACGATCGGGACCTGCCGCAATTCTACATCGCCGGAAATCCGTTCTACTGCGACTGCAAGATGGAATGGTTATTGAGGATCAATCACATGAGTTCTTTGAGGCAGTATCCGCAAGTGTTGGATCTGGACAGCGTGACCTGCGAGCTGGCGCACTCGAGAGGATCACCGCCTCAACCTTTGCTCGATTTGAAGCCGAGCCAATTCCTGTGTCCGTACGAGTCTCATTGTTTCGCCGTTTGCCATTGCTGCGACTTCAACGCTTGCGATTGCGAGATGACCTGTCCCAATAACTGCAGCTGCTACCATGATCACACGTGGTCTTCGAACGTAGTCGACTGCAGCAACGCCGGCTACACCGAATTGCCCGAGAAAATACCGATGGACGCGACTGAAATTTACCTGGACGGCAATAACTTGGGCGAGCTCGGCAGTCACGTATTCATCGGCAAGAAAAAACTGGAGGTTCTGTTCCTGAACAACAGCAACATCGCGGCCGTACATAATAGGACGTTCAACGGCGTTAAATCACTCAAAGTCTTGCACATGGAGAACAATAAATTGGAGGAGCTGCGCGGCTTCGAGTTCGATCAACTGGAGCGACTCAGCGAACTCTATCTGGACCACAACAAGATCTCGTACGTCGGCAACAACACCTTCGGAAAGCTGAGAAAGTTGGAGGTGCTCAAATTAGATGAGAACCGGATCGTGGATTTCACGCCGTGGCAGCAGCTGGCGTCGCACACAGACACGACGCCGCGCGTCTCCTTGGAAGGCAACAAGTGGTCGTGCGAATGCAGCTCGTTGGCCCGTCTCGAGGTTTGGCTGAGGGAAACGGGAGGAGATCCATCGAAGATGTTCTGCTCGGAAAATCGTGGGACTGAAACTTTGGCCGATGTAATCAGACGGTGCGGAAACACGGTGAACGCCGTCGCCACCTCCGTCATCCAGCGCGACGTCTTCAAGAACAATCCACTGCTCGGAGGCACTTACATTCCTTTGCTCGCCGCAACCCTCGTCGCCATCATCGTCATCTGTTTAATCATCGCCGTTGCGTTCATATTCAGGCAAGACGTGCGTTTGTGGGCGCACTCCAAGTACGGCATCCGTCTATTCCACGATTCCTCCGCTTCCGAAGCAGACGATCGCCTGTACGATTGCTACGTGGTTTACAGCCACAAGGACGAGGACCTCGCCGCCAGAATCATCGCTCCAGAATTAGAACAATCCGGATACGCCATGTGCCTCCACTACAGGGATCTTCACCTCATGGGTGGCGCTTCTTACCTCGCCGATGCCATGGTTGGAGCGGCGGATGCTTCCCGAAGGGTCATCTTCATAGTGTCTCCAGGTCTTCTGAACAACGAATGGGCTCGTCCCGATTTCCGAGCGGCTCTGCAAGCAGCTCTTCGCACCGGACAAAAACTAGTTTGCGTCTTGCACGGCGATCCTCTGGAGCCGATGGATCCGGAGCTGCGGGACCTTTTGCGCGCGTGCACCGTGACCAGGTGGGGCGAACGTCGCTTCTGGGAGAAACTCCGCTTCGCCATGCCCGACATCAACATGCGTTCGGTGAGGAGGAGCGCGAAGAAACCGTCGGCGGATATCCGCTGCAAGACGAGCGCCAGATACACGGCCGCGCCTACAGCTCCAGAAGTTTGGTATAAATATGCGACAATGCCGGGAGTCCATTCCGCTCTCACCCCGACGCCCACCCAAAGCACCTACGTGAGCGGAGAATCTGCAAGAAGCACCGAAGACGAGGCCGGTTCCAGCGCAAGCAGTCAACACTACGGAGGTTCAGAGCAGCTGAACCACAGCTACGTCTCCATCGACGGTCGACCCCCGCAGTACACTCAAATACCTCCGTGCCGTGAACCCCATCACCTCTACTCCACCATTCCTGACTCGCAACCGCCACAATCGCGAACGTACTTCGTTTAATTCCCCCCAAAAAAAAAAAAAAACGATTATTCAAAGGCTGTTTTTAATTTTAGTTCATCCCCCTATATATTTATAACTACAAAAAAAAAATATAATAATAATACTCGCTCCCATTATACGATACGTACACATGTTTGTAAATATTCGTACCTGTAAATACTATTTATTATTATTATTATTATTACCATAACTGTAATCTCCGATTTAAAGTATTGTAATTCATATTAATGCGATGCAAACGATGAGTTGAGAAGAAGTGAGGAAGAGAATCGCGCGCTTATTAGTCACTATTTCCTAAGTATTGTGTAAATATATCGAAAATTTTAAATTAAATATGAAAACAATTAAACTTAATTATTATATACATATATAAATGACTACATTATTTAAATATAAGTGAATAAAAAGACTGTTCATATGTATATATAAATATATTGAAATGAATAATATTTAAAAAAAATAAATATATAAACATGATAAATAATTTACACCCGACTATTTTTTGCTTCCACCAAATTTATTCCATTTTCAGCTTAAAATAACACAAAGTAAGTACAATTAATTATTAATTAGCTAAAAATTCAATTAATAATTAACATCTTGAAACATTTTATTATTTCAATCTGAATTTCATTAACAAAGAAAATTTCAAAATCAATTTTTATATTTCATTATTCAAATGTAAGTGAATAAAAAGACAAACAGAATGAATATTAATATTTCAACACTAAAACTTTTCCATTTCCAGCTCATTTAAAACATAAAGTGAGTATAATTAATCATTAATTAGAGCAGCTTTTATTAGCTGTTCGCCTCGTTAAAAAAAATGATTTCATTATTAATTAACACATTGAAACTCGCAGCAATTTTCACCGATATTATCAACAAATTACGTAACTGCATTTTTTTCTCCAAAATGTGTTCTTCCTTTTTCGTATCCTGAGATAATCTTATTAAAGTATCAAATTATGACTCGTAATCCTAATGACCCAAATTCTTCGTGGTTGGTGTCTATTTATTAATAAATTTGAGCAACGTTTAATAAAAAAAGAAAATTTTAACTAAAAATATTTTATTAATTAATTTATATAAAAAAAAAATTTATTGTAATTTAATGAAATTATTTTTCCAAAATATTAAATCCGAAAATATAGATTTTAAAGTAATTGTTTCCTATTAATTTAAGGAATTATGTAATTTTAATTAAATTGTTGTTTCCTTAGTGTCTAAAAGTGTAAATAAATCTAATTCTGTAACTAATTTAATGAAAGTTGTTGTAATCGGAGCTGAGTGCAAGAAAGTGAATCTTTTAAAATTATTTATCAATTAGTCGCTTTAGGAGACTGGCAATTTGCAATTCAAACGCGAACCCCGTCGTTCCGGTTTCTTTTAGTGCTTCGGACGCGCAGCGCGCGAATTAAAATCGGGACGCGACAATTAAGCAGAAAAATTTAACACTTAAAAAGTCCGGAGTCATCCTCTTTGTCGCGCATCACGGACGAAAGGGATGCAAAGAGAGAGAGTAAAAAAAAATGTATATGAAGAAGTGGAAGATGGGAAAAGGCACGAGGAAAAGAAAACGACGAAAAAGGACTTTGAAAATTCCATTGAGTAAAACTAGAGGATGCCTCTCGCATTCTATTAAGCGCTAATGCATGAAAGGGCCGCCACACAAGAAGCTACCTGGCCTTTGCCATATAACAAAAAGGTATAAAAAAGAGAGGCATACCTAAAAGAGGCGAATCCGGACTACGAAAATAACTATAAAAAAAATATAGTTGGAGAAGAGAAGCAGCATCCGTGGAGCTTTCCATCGTCGTCCAAAAGGAAAAGGAGATGAGGCTATGTATATTATTGTCTGCGAGGAAAATGATTTTTGCACGATATTCAGCTCGCGTCAAATCATCAATTCCATGTTTATTAAGACGTGATACGGTTTTAATAAAACCCGTTTCGCTTATAAAGAGAACGGAGATGCTGCATCAGCAACAAAGAGCGGACCATCATCATCAGCAGCAGCAGAAGCAGCAGCAAACAACAAAAAGCGCCTTTCTTGTAGCGAAACCAAAAATGTATGCCATCTCCGACGAAATGAGCAAAAAGACGAGTAAATAAATAAAGCCCCTCTATCTCACTCTACGATTTGAAATGCTAATTTCGCATCGTAAAATTATAATTTATTACCCTTACGTGCACTTATTAAATTACTCCATTGCCGAGTCGCGAGTTTCTTTCGCATTACATAAATTACGATTATTAATAATGTCTTCGCCCCGATGGTCCACCGGATGACATTGCATAATTCATACAGACCGAAGATTACGTCCTTCTTCATCTACAGAGAAAAAACCGCATGCAAAATTCAAACCGGACAATTAACTTTTATTATTTACCGAACTTACTTGGACGAACAAAATTTTCAACTCCGAGCAAAAGTTTCATTATTAAAAACGGGCTTCAATTAGTAAAGGGTTCTGCTTTATTTTTTTTTTTACTTTTCATTTTTTATTCATTATTAATTCATTTTATATTTATTTTGTAATTTTATATAGCCTAAATTGAAACGCATTCGGATGAACAGTAAAATATTTAAAGTGTTCCGTAATTGGGGACGGGGAACGAAATTTCCGTCCGGCCGAACGAAAATATTAATTTCCGGCTCTCAGAGGACGATCCGAATTGTTGGGATATTTTATTTGTATACAATTCCAATTAAAACTCAAACAAGTGTAAGTTGTCATCAATCCATACGGCTTCCCACGTGGTAAAGTTTTGGGTCACTTTTTGTGTACATCAATTTTAAGCATATTTGAAGCAGAAAAATATGAATTAATTAAAGAATATTCATCTTCATTTTTGATCCAATATAAGAAAAATATTGTAAAAATAATACAAAGATCAGTTCTTTATAAGATCACATCCGTAATAAAATGAGGCTAAACCATAGCAACGGTGACTTAATACCAATAATTACTTATAGTTGCTATGGTTACGTCAGTATGCGTTAGCGCTCCCATTTATCTTTATCTGGAACAGTTGAACTTTAAATATGCGTTCGGATTACGAATACCGCGGATGCAAAGATTATATTTATTTAATAAAAAAAAGTAATAATGTTTCGCAGAAATTGCCGTGTTGCGAGATAAAAATTGCATCGTCATAATTCGGTTTCAAGGAAAATCAGAGCTCCAGATAATTAAATATTTTTATAATTTATAAATATTTATAAGATCTTAAAATAACAATTTTTATAATAAAAATAATAATTTTTTCTAAAAAAATAATTCTATGTAAAGATAACTTTTTTTATTTTCATTTTGAGAGGAATTGTCAAAAATTTGACAATAGTTCATTGTGGGTAACCTTCACTAATGTTGTCGTTGCACATTGTCCGAGCAGGTATTCACCCTTTTTTTATTTTCCTGATGTTTTTCCCTGAAACTTGAAGCAGACGAATTTAAAGCCACTTTTGTGCATATCTGAAAGTAGATCTACAGTTGTTTGCTTTACAAACTTTTCAAAGCAAAACGAACATTTGCTACTTACTTTTAATTACATTATCGACTTGTTCAGATCTTCCGTATTTTGCAAATATTTACGAAATCATAGGATTACTTTAAAAGCACGTTTCAAGTTACTTCCACTATCTTCTATTTCTAAATGCCTTGTGGTTATACTGTATTTAAAAAAATAATTTTATTAGAAAAGAAATCGAATAAATAAAATAAAATTTTTGTATAAAATAATAATTTTGTGTACTAATTTTTGTCAGAATTTATTTTGTTTAATGAAAATTGTAGAATTATTTGTTAACTAATACCTTGCTTGCATTACATGCATCATCACAATGGAATCTCATTTTCCATTGATTTTCACAATATTTGAGGAAAAAAAATTATTACAAATTCTCAAAATAAATTATGCAGTAAATTTAGTTGGATTATAAAATAATTAATAATGAAAAAGATTGTTAAATAAAATTATATAGAAATTGAAGGAATTCTAAACTGAATTTAATTGAAATAATGTGTTGAAAGAGAAGCAATCAATCCATATTAAAGACAAGCGTAGAAGTTTCGCGCAAATCATTTTTCGTCAAAAACAAAGCGCGTTTAATTGGAGGGTAAAAAAATATAAACCGAAATCCCCTCGACTTCTTGTAATCCACTTATTGGGAAATCGTTGCAGCAAAAACGAAGAGTGAAAAAGAGAAAAAGCACGGTAATAATACGAGATGTGATTATTTGTTGCGGTGTAATTTACAAGGAGAACCTCTAAACACATGCCCGGTTCTGATGTAATTTTAATGGTGGTCGTGGTTTCTGGTTGGCTAACCAGAGTGGCAGAGTGTAACCAGCAGAGTTCGGATCGAGAAGCAAAATAAAAAGAAACATCAAGAAAATAAAATATATATAAAAAAAATAATAATAAATTTGTTGGTGAAGATGAAGAGGAAAATCTGTTAATGCTGTAAAACGGATCCGGGCCAAGAATTCAAATGCAAAAGGTTAAAATAACATTTATTTATTTATTCTGCTCGTCGAATTGCAAATCGGCGCACGATCGAGCTGCACGTTTCCTCATTAAGAAAGCTCTCTTCGTAATATTAAAAAAAAAAATTCAACTGCAACGTAATAAGTCTTGAGTTCTTTGGCCACGTATGAAAATGGAGGGATAAATATATTAAACTCGGCGCAGAAAAATAACCACCCTCCAATTTACCAACTGGTTTAGAGCCCTCCGGTAATGAAGACATTTTTTAATATGGAGCTTTTCCCGAAAGCTCATAACGCCCGCAGCGCTGTACGTATGTGAGAGCGCGTGTACGTACGTTTAGAATTGCCGATGTGTATGTTCATATACATGCGAGGATAACGAGGGCAATGCCGACCATCTCCGATATGGCATTTTTAACATCACCTCTTCGAGGATATTAAAAATTTTATTGAACAACAAATAATAATAATATTTTTCCGTTAAGCCCAGCTGCATTCCCACAGCTTTTGCATATTGCAAACATCGCAATATAAATATCGGGCGACGCGCGGTTTTTCCCTTCCTTATCGCCTCCGCTCCGCATTCCTATTTGCATTGCATTCCCCCATTCCAAATACACAAAAAAAAAATAATAAAATTAAAAAACTTAAACAACAAATAAAATACAAGCGAAGCTCTAATTAAAACTTGCAGAAGCCGCAGAATTTGGTATTGAGCAATGTGGCTTTTCAAATATTTAAGGATGCTGCAGGAATTGCGATGAAGCCGTAAAGAACTTATTGGGAGAAGCACTGATGGAATTACCGCAGCTCCTCGGGGTCGTAAATTATTGGTCTGCAAGCGGTCGGGAACGAAATGATGATCTGTGGTGTCTGGGTTTCCCTTGCATTTATTGGGAGCGCCATAAACGCAGGACCTTCAGGAAGCATACAAAAAATTGAGACGACACGACCCGAAGGGAACAGTAACAAAAAAAATATGCAGGAAGAATAAACCAAGGATAACGTAATCAATGTTGTTGCTGTCTATATATTTGCAGAGAAAACCGACAAGCAAATGCAAACAGCGTATTTCAACGGTTTTCTGTAATATTCACATTGAATGACATTTATTATTCTGTGTTATATGATAAAAGTGTCATTTTTATACGCAAAATTAATAAAAATAATTTTGATAATGTTACAATAAAAGTTAGTATATCGGGATTAAAAATCTATGGATTATCTCGTTGTTGTTTTATAAATATTAAATACAAATATTCTTAAATAGTTTATAAATTTAAGTAATTTTTATTGAGATTATTACCTAAGAGTTTACATTAATTTTTAAGTCAAAATTATATTTTAGAAATAATTTCAAATATCTATTTAATAATTTCCTTTTTTAATCTATTTAATTAAATAATTTGTAATTTTTATATTTTGATTAAATTTACGTCATTCTTGACATTGACAGTAAATAATCTTGTACATTCTCTAATAATTCATTATTTTAAAATTTTATTTAGTGTTTTTCTAATGTCTTTACATTGTCTGTTTTTTGTAGGAACGTCAATAATTAAGAAATATTCATTTAGATGATGAGTTATGTCATAAATTATAATTTGTATTTTGAATTAATTTCTTTAACCAATTCAATTCAAAACAATTGTTTTTAAGTTGACGTTTGACAATTGTCTTTTTTGACATTAACAGGTTTGATTTACTTGATACTAAATAATATTATAAATATACTTTTCGTCCTTTTACTAATTTATTGGTAGATGTTTATATTTCGTTAATTTTTTTGTAATTTTATGAATGATTCTTATATTTTAGTTGTTTCTGGGAGATGTGTAGCAAAATGCAAGAAATTGTTTTTATTTTGACATTTGACAATTTATTGACATTAACAGGTTTGATTTATTTGATACTAAATAATATTCTAGGGCTACTTTTCATCGTCTTACTAATTTATTCGTAGATATTTAAATCTCTTTATTTTTTTGTGATTTTATGATTGATTGTTACTTTTTAGATGTTTCTAGGTGATGTTAAGCAAAATACAAAGTTTTATTTTGACATTTGACAATTGTCCTAATTGTGAAAATTATACCAACATAATATTTGTACTTTTTATATTGAAGATAAATGGAAGTCATTATTGATATTGTCAGTTGTGATATATAATGTTGTAGATGTAGGTTTGGTCCTTTTGCTTGGAGTTAATACGTGGCACGGATCCAATTAAGATTTCAAGGAATTGAATTTGTTTGTAAATATTTAATGCAAGACGGATGCGCGTTTGCGCTAGGATCGTATAAATCCTTGCCGCAAGAAGAGTGAATATCGCAGAGTAAATTAGTCATTGACAAAGTGGGCCCGAAGTAACCGACGGCAATGAACGTAAATTCTTAATGTCCAGGGGTTTGGCCGAATAAGAGGATTTATGGAGGAGTCGGCGGCTCCAGCTTGAACCTCGGACTTTTGGACCTCCTCTCCACGGTCTCCTGGTCACGACGACGACGTGTTTATTCCCGGCCCGGAATATCCAGAAGCGATTTTCCCTGTTACCCTTCACCTAATCCGGCGTGAACCGTTTTTAACAGCCACCGAAGAAATCTTTATGCACACCGGAACGAAAAACCGTGTCGCCCCCCAAAAATGTCCTCTAATTTGCCACCGACCATAAACTCCTTCAATACTTAAAAAAAAATACAGTAAAACCATCGATTCTTTCATCTATATTCCAGAAGCTCACCATTCAAACCACCATTCCGGAAACCATTGCATAATACCAATACTCCTTCTCAGAAGCACCCATAAAACTATCCCCGCAGCATTTGTTATATTCTCGGATCTTTAATTGCCCTCTCGTCAGGCTTAAATCGTAATTTAGGGCTGTTACGAATTACGCTTCTTACATTTCTTTTCGACTTCATAAAAATTTTATTTGAATTCCTAAGCTCTTTATTCTTTCTCTCTCTATAAATACTCGGCAGTTTTCGGGTAATTAGGCTATTTGTAAATACGTGTTGTGTTCCGGTTTGTTCACGAGGCTCAGTTCGAATTTCGTTCCTCCTCCTCTTCACGTTGACTTACTAATGGCTGTGACTGCTCTATTTTTAGCTTCTCTTTTTTTGGAACTTCAGTTTTCAATTACTGAAGCATAAGAGGAAACCAGATGAACATCCATACCAATTTTTCTCACCAATATTCACAATCTGTTTTCTATTTATCAAACCAATTTTTTATAATAATTACACCCCATTTCCAAAAATACTAAATCTTTCCATATTTATCATATATTTCTTCAATTTACATAACAAATCATACATTTTTTAAAATATTTATTTAAATTTATTGTTACTTAAACTAAAGCTACAATTAGTGAAATCCGATACATAATATTGCTACTACCTAATTCTAAGAATCATTATTTACTTCTTAGATTTTCAGTACGGAAATACTATAAGTCAGGTACAACTTTATAACTTTATAAAAGCCTTAAGAATATTTCAATGAACTAAATTTTCAAGTGTAAAAAAAAACTCAAATTTTTCATATACTTTTTAAAATTATTTTTACATAACTATAGACTAAATATTTATTAAGAACATTGTAAATTTTTATCTAAAATAATATTTTGGATATTTTCTCACGCATTGAACTCACTTTAAATTCCCTCGAAATTTTATTTATTTTTTGAAGTCGGTAATTAAGCGGAGCGTGTAATAAAAATAAAATGGTCGATTTTAATCAAGCAACAAAAGGAAAAAAGAACTGTACGTATATAGAGTTGAGTTTTTGAGGGTGAATCGAAATAATGAGTCCCGGCTGGACACGTTAAACATCAGTTTTGCATAAATTATCCGTAATTATGTCCGGCCTCAATTAATCCGGCATGCCGAGCGAATCATCATCTCCGCTGCGGAAAGGACGACCGAAACAAAACAGAAAAAATAAAAACGAACGAACAGAAAAAAATAAAATAAAATGCAGACTTTTCTGATGATGGTAACAATGAACGGCGGCAGATTAAGTACGTCGAGGGGAAAAAAAGGGTTAAATGGCAGCCGGAAGTAACGCAAACCTGGTCCCAGTAATGGCTCACTTCCGGTCGCGTCTCCATTGGTCGTCCTCGACATGTCTTCCTCTCCTTTTCCTTTTATGTTCTTTGCTCTTCGGGAACAACAAAATTCGTTGGGAAACGCGATGCACTCCCATTTCCGGTAAAATGGCCGTCGATCGTATCAACAAAAATAATCCTTTAATTAAGCTTAATTACAACTCGTATTTGCATTAGATATTTACATAACACCGAGCATTTTCAATACAATATTCTCGCTTTTAATCATTTTTAATTGGAATCGCGGAGAATTATATATGATGGTCTTGGTGAAAGATCTAGTTCAAGGTTTCCATGCAGCAGCGAAGCGTAATTTTATGTAAACTTACATAAACGCTTAATGAATGCGTTGAGAACACAATTTATAAAGTGCTCTTTCGAATCCATTTATCATTTATCATTTCATTTAAATCCACTTTCCTCAAACTATAATTATTTCATTTACACTGCATAATAATTATACCAATATCTTACATTATTACATATATAAGCAAAAAATTACACTAATTCGGAAAATATATTTGTAAATCATGAAAAAAATAATTTCAGTACATTTTATTCAAATCTAATTACAATTTGTATTTATTTCATAGTAATTAATAAATAAATAATGTAATAAACATTTAATAATGTTGGAAAAATTATTATTTAATTTAAAAATTATATTGTACATTTGAATATGTAAATTATTAATGGTGGCTTAATAACACGTTAGGAACTAGTTTTTTTTTTTTTAAGTAGTTTAGGCCTTGATCTCCCCCCATTATGGGTGGATGCAATGGCGTCATTCAAAACTATCTCCTCTTCAGTTCGGGTTTCCGGTAAAATGGCCGTCGTCTTCATCGCGATAACCATCAAGGTCGTAAATCCCCTTTAATTAGCTTTGATAATTACCTCACGTCCCGTATGCGCAATTGATATAAGCGAGAAAACACACACGGAGAAAAGACGATGTTGAAGAACAAGGAGTGAAAAAAGTTAAGGGTCGTGGAACTCTCTGACACCGTTCGCCACCTTCATTAGTTATTTATTTATCGGCTCGTTTATCCTATCTCATGCACACGCGGTTTAACGTCACGCCAAAAGCGAAATATATACATTTATATATACACCAAAAAAAAAAAATAATATAACAACAGCCAATGAGAATACAGAGTTTCTAGTTAGCGTGCAAACAAAGCATTGTTTTATTTTTGTTTCGTATATAAATAAGTTTATATACTATAATATTTTATATAATGTAATTAGAATCGATTCAAACGTCCATCAACATTAACTTTAATAAGTTCATCATAATTATATAATTTGCAATTATATTGAGTTTTCTTAGAAGATTTTTTTTATTAAAATAAATTCGCATTTTGCGAGTAAAATTTAAAAATATTTAATTGATAATAATTTATATATAGAAAAAAAAAAGTACAATTAACATATTTTTGCATATGAATGAATTAATTTCAGTTTCAGTACGATGCTTTTAGTGAATATTTTTTTGTGTTCGTTACGATTTCAGGATTAATTATTTGTTTTTGCTTATTTTTTTTCTCTCTACTATATAGTATTAGTAGTAGTAGTATGTGTTTATTCGTTTGGTATGGCCATTTGAGCCGCATCAACAGTGGACAGCTGTTTCATTTATATGCACATAAATAACGTGCGGCTGTCTATTGCCCATTTAAATTATTCATTGGCTTTTGTACGTGATATCTTTATTTATATATTCACGAATGTCAATCAAAAACGCATTCCGTATCCACGCACATCAATTTTACTTCTGCACGCGCATTTCTTCATCGCCGATCATCATCGAGATCTTCCTCATCATCAACACCGATGACCTCCAACAATAAATCACAATAATAAGGTTTGAATGAGTAAAGAAAGTTTTGTTTGCAATTAAATATGTACTGTACAATTCTTCAAAACTGTTTACGGTATAAGTGCATATTCGGATAATGTACACATTTTCCGGCAAAAGTACATTGTTATCACCCCATTTGGCAAATGTAGATTCAATACACTTTTGTCTCAAGAAATTAGGAAAAGGTACATTATACTTACTTTGACCGTAGCTGATTTTTTTATATGTATTTTTAATACACAAATAAATCTGAAAGAAAATATATGTTTAATAACTATTTTTCTCTCTATTACATTTATAGATAAATTCTAAACACATACGTATTCATTTCCCTACATTAGTTTCACAGTTAAATTACTACAATCTACATTGTCCGGATAATGTGAATACAGTTTATATTACATTATTTATATTTAATATTTACTTCAGTTGTAAACAAATCTATATAATTTTCGGATAATGTACACATATTCCACTATATACATGAAATATTGATATTTTTATACAAAAAATAAGAATAAAATTAATGAAAAAAGTTTGAATTTTAAATGAAATAAGCACGTTTTGGACATGGATTTATAATTTAGTAATCGATTGATTTTTTGCTTCTGGCCAATTAATAACGAAAGTTCTCTGGAGGCAATTAACTCGAATGATGTTAAACGATTAATTCCGATTCGAAATTAATTTTAGACTCTACTTAATCGTTTCGAACGCGCGCTTGAATTATTTTTTTTGCATGTATAAATTTCTTCAACATTTTAATTTCCGGCTTCCTTTTAATTACGTTCAATCCAATTTTAATTACACTTTCAATTTTCAAATATTTAACAATTCTTATTCAATTACAATTAATTATTTCTAATCATAATTTTAAAGAAATTGTTAAGAGAAAAATAGATTTTACATAAAATATTTACTAATTTTTATTGAAATTAATTTAAGCCAAAGAATATATAGTTAAACCTTATTTAGCGTTTCCTAAAGCTCTAAACTTACTTAACGCTGAACAAGGTTTTTCTGCACTTAAATATACTTTGGATTTTGTTACCAGATGTTGGTTAATGAATAAATAATTATTTTTCTCAAAAAATATGGTAGAAACCTATTAAAAAGTGATCGAACTAATGTTCTTGAGTAGAAATATCAAAAAAATAATTCGGTTTATCCGAAATGTTGATCTCTCAATGAACGAATTTAATTTCGTCTAGGCCGGAGGAAAAATGTTGCGTTTAACGGTCGTCTTGGGAAGGTGGAAAGGAGAGGAATGGAAAAAGGAAAGATTGAAAGTAAGAAATGTAAAGAAAAAGGAACCGGTGTAATTACATTCGGTGCACGTACACGCACCGAGCCGACGACGACGACGGTGTGCGTTGTCCATTGTTGTGCCACAAAGGAGGAGAGCCGATGGTTCTGTCCGTGCAGCAGCAGAAGCAGCACAAGACGATGGTCGTATTCAAATTCCGGTTGCGTAATTATCGCCGCCGATATATAATGAGTCGAATCAAGAACGGGCGAAATTGCTTACTTCCGCTAGCAAGTAACATTTGCTTATTTCTTTTTAATCTTGTTGTTGAATGAATCTGCACTTTTCGGATACATAGAGGATCTTCTCAAGTGCTTAATCCCGCTTATGGAATTGTAACAGTGGCAATTCTCGATGAAAGCACCACTTGAAGCGAATATTCAATTGAATACGTACAGTATTAAGTAAAATTTATATTTTTTAAAGTTTTGGTCAATGTGTACATTAACTACATTAACAGTAATGTTAATTCTAATCTTAAATAATTTGTATGATAATTTGTGTATAATGTGGACATTTTTTTCGGCGCTCGAAATGTGGAAATCAGGTACGAAGAGATGAAAACAAGTCCGGATTTGGTGCGTACACACGCAGTTTACGCAATCACTTAATTGGACTTTCAAAATTGATACTGTGGTAAACACTAATTTTGGAAGTGGAGTAGATCGTAGATAGTCGAGTTCTTCGGCCTTCTCCTCCTCTTCCTCCTTCTTTACCGGACGAGAAGAATCGTCGTTTCGTGGGCGATTAATAATTTTATACGCGGGATATAAATAATCGGGAGCGACGCCCCAGAGAGTGCGCGAAGTGCAAGAGGAAAAGTAGAGAGAGAGAAAGTGGAGGAAGCAGCGGCAACTTTTATCTGGTAATAAAGGGCCGTTCATTAAGCGCGGCGCGAATTAATTAAGTTAGTGGCCCTTATATCAATTAGCGCGCGAGGAAGTTGGCCTGCGGCCCTCCACCTCCTTCCTTCTCATCCTTCTTCTCCCCAGCGACCGCGAGAAACTTGATAAATATTTCAAGAAGGAAAAACGTTTTTGTTTTCTCTCCTTTTATTTACAATCTATTCTGTTTCAACATCAAGTTAATTTTACCGGAGATAATATTAATTCGTTACGTTTCTCGGTGGTTAATTAATTATCAAACTGTAAACGTAATTATACTTAATACGTTTATACATAAATCTTTACTATATTCTTTCAAATCTTAATCCTTTATATTGTAATAAAATATTATTTCAGGACTTTAAATTAAAAGAACAATTTCAGACTGCGAACAAATATTCGGTTAACGTACATCTCATTGAACGATTGACGTTAATTTTATTATTTTTTAAAATTTTTATTTGTGATTAAAATAACTTAAGTTTGAGAATATATTGATTCAGGAATTTGTATAAGATTATGTTACGTTTATATAGTAAAGCAGATTTGTTGGTTTATTTATAGATATTGAAATAAATAAATAGCTGAACGAACTGTTGTACAACTAATTTATCGTTATTGCTTCTATTTTTGTTTTTGTTACTTTTTGACCTTTCGAAAAATCGCTTGAGCGTAAAAAGCGAGATACGCCGAGATAGCAATGGAATTTCCACACCTTCGTGAGAGTGAAAGAGAGGATCAAGAGTATTTCGATCTATTTGCAATTACTTCGACCGTTGAATCATCATCATCATCATCATCTGCATCGTGTCCACGGAGAAACATAATCATTGTCGGCGGCGAAAAATCATTTGATTAATGCCGACAGAAAAATGCGCTCCGGCATCGAATTCCCCAAAATCGTTCGCGTTTCCATATGGCTAACGTAATCGGGTTCCCCTTTAAGGCAAAAGAATCTGTCTCTCCTCAACCCCCTGCTCATTCTATCTGCAAGCGCGTCTGCCTGTAAAAGGCCTGAAAGCTTTCAAAGCTTCGCTTCCAGGAAGATTTGCCAGAGTCGGATAATATAATAAAATAATCGCCTCCTGGACGAAACAATGTCGCGCATGCAGGGAGAGTAAAGATGTAAATCTTTATTGAGCAGCGCCAGAGCATTTGCGTAATCGATTTCTCGTAATCCGCGAAGACATAAAAGCGCTGCGTTCGAGCACCGACTCAATCGGTGCGGTCTGCTAGTGGTGGGCACCTTGAAAGGACGAAATGACAAATTATCCTCGTTATCTTCGTCGGGCTTTCGCGAAAACCGGAGGGATTACCATTTGCAGTTACATATTAATTTCATTAAGGCAACACTCGCAATTTGGATGGATCTGTATGTATGCGTTTGAATGTTGCAGGATTCGAAGTGATGATTCCACGGGAGGCAAAGAGGACCGCTCATTCCGCTCGTTACCTTAATGAATTGGCGGATTTGCAAGCGATTAGCTACGGACGCGAACTTTATTTAAGTCGCCTTAATTAGAGAGGAGGCCGATCGCCTTTGTTCCAGTTTGATTTGCACGACCCGGATGGTATTGTGAAAGGAGAGACACACAGACCCCCGGTGCTAACGATGATGATGATGATGGTTACATGCCACGATGGGAACCAACCACCATCGATAGATAGACTTTCACTATTGTTACGTCACGCCAACAGAAACTGTATCATATAATACTAATTTCATTCCTTGTTCTTTCCATCATTTTTTTTAATTTTTCAGTTTTACATTTCCCGGTTTCCCGAGAAAAAATAATAAATTTCCCGGGAATAAATTGATTTTCATTAATACATTCCAGATAGTTTTTTTTTAATATTTTCTTGGGAATTCCCGTTACTTTAGAAAAGAGTAAGTTTTGTAAAAGCGTGAAAATAAATTGATACTCGTATAAAAGTTATGTAACTGAAATAAATTTGCATATAGTAAATGCATTCATTGATTCATAGAATAAATTTGGCAAATAAAAAACTGTGTTCGCCGTGTGTAAGGAATGCAGCAAAAAAAAAAACGCAGACTCGACGTTTCTCGGAACAACTCAGAAACGCGAATGAATCGAAAAAAGTTATGAATGGAACGTAGTAAAAAATCATAAAAAAATGTTGTGTATAAAATTCCGACTCCAGTCTAGACGATAAGAGAAAAAAAACATTTTATGAATAAAAATAAAAATTAATATTTAGAGTAAGGACTTTCAGTTTTGAGAAGTCCTAAGTTCCATGTGTTTTTTTGCGCAAAATTGCAATTTCTTATAGAAAATTGACTAATTATATAATTTATTATTTTATTTGACGAAAAATTATTTTTCGTTTTATTTCGTAATTTTATTACACGATTTTCCTCTAAGACTCTCATGTTATTATAGCCAAAACTAACAGAGTACGAAACATAATTACATAATAGATTGTAAAGATTCAAAATAGTAATATTTTTTTAAAATTTAATTTTTATTTTATTTATATGAGACAAATCTTTAAAATTATTTCCTTTCAATATTTTCACTAATTTTTGGAACAATTTTTGATACCCACATAATTCGATTTCGTACTATTTGAGATTTTCTAAGAATCTACCTCCCTTATTAAACAATTGATACCAGTATGTGAAACAATCGTTATCTGATCATCTTCACTATATCAAAGATAAAATCAAAATTCTTATGTAACACTTGAAATTATATTATTTCTACCCTTGCACTATTTCTTTTTTTTCCGATGGGAATCACTATTCCACATACGAGAAGCTCTTCAGAAACACAGCAAACGTCTCTCAAGAGAATAAATAAACAAGAATTCCAACAGAAAACTGTAACAACCGAACAATAAAAATAGTTTTTATTCCGTCATTAATTGGAGTTATTCTCTCGTCCTGCATATAAAAAAGAAACCCAATGAAAAATCGCCCATAAAATTATTTCATTAGCTTTTCAGCTTCGAGATTATTATCTGACTGCTTAATGATGTCCAGATAAAATCTTAAGGAAAAAATAGAAGAATTAAGATGATCCAATAAAAATAAAATTAAAACTATTGGAATTGTAATTAAAAATAAATAAATTCAATTAAACTTAAATATTTGTGTAATTGATTGAAAGTGCGAAGAAAGTTACATTTTTAATAAAAGTTTTCACTATTATATTGCAGTACAGCTACAAAAAAATATGTTGCGTCTTGTAGTAAAAATGTTTAAAAATTCTTTAATAAAAAATCTGTTGACAATAAAATTGATTTTTATTATTAATTTTTTGATTTCTAGTAAATGAAATTATGTAAATCAATAATTTAATATGTAAATAGTTTATGATTTTATTACAAATTATTCATAAATACCTTAAAAATAGTAAATTTTGTAATGATTTTAATTAAAATAAATTGGTTTTGAAAGTGTAAATTGTGTGTTTGTCAATAAGATGATTAGTCTTTTAGAGATTGTTATTTTTTTGGTTCATGGAAGTATTTCTTGGTTTCCTGGATGGAGGATGAGGAGGTAAAAGATTTAGGGGTTGTAAGCAGGGTGTGTCGACTGAAATATTGTTGGGGTCCCCCCAGAAATACTAATCGGCAATTGGGGAGATTTGATAGGAAACGTAATAAACGAGTAGAGGAAAGAAACGTCCATTCTTATCTCGTCCGTGGGATATTGTGTGGCCCCTTCCAACAAATGAAGAGACAGACAGAGTTAAAGAAACATTATATTTTATATATATGGGGAAAGAAATACAGGAAGAGGAGGGCGTTATGCGGGACTCGAGGAGTATCAGTTTCTACGATTGCTGCTGCCGCTGCTGCAAGTCGACCAGAGATGAAAAAAAAAAGGGCGAAACGGAGATGGAGAGAGGAAAACGTTCTCTGAATCACAGAGCCGCCCTCCGATGGTCAGGTCATGGGATGAGCGGAATCCCATTGAAAGTGCGGCGCAGAATGTGAATTCATTTGAAATAAATGCGATGTTATCGCGACATTGTGGCAATTTCACGAAATGTCGGGTCCGGTGTGTAGCAGTAGTCATGTTACATAAATGCATTCAGAACTACTACAAACTACAGTGGAGGGTCCTTCACGTGCATGCATCTGCCCCTAACACCACCCTCCTTTTTTGATAACCTCCACCAACTACAAACCTTCCGCCGAGCCTCCCCTAATCCGATTTTAATAAACGATTGCGATCGGCCCGGAGCCGGTTAATTTTATTGTCTTTTATACTCTTCTCCGGTTGTGCAACGTTCAACCCCTTGCTGCGATTTGCATTTTTATTGCCAATTTAAGGGACTAGCAGCGAAAGATGTAAAAACCAACGAAAACAGTGAGCTTAACAACAAACATTACGTGTGTATGTCGCACAACCACATGTTCTTTAACCGCTTAATCCTCAAGCACATCCCGCCATTCATCATGCTGCATTACACTTACTTTTTTGCTGTTGCTGTTGTTGCTGGTACTCTAATCATTATTTTCACATCACAAAAATGCACTGCATTATCGTGCAAATCTCGTTTCGTACGCTTAACAAGCAGATTTACCTCAATTTTTTTTATTTACGTCAAATTTAATTCGCACAATTATTTATTGCGATAACCATTACTAAAATAATAAAAATATAACTCAAAATTAATTGATGATTCATAATTTAAATTGGTTACTGCTTCTATTGATGTGCATACTTGTATAAGTAATGTAAATCCACTGGGATTAAATTTATTTAATCTTGGGATTAATATTAATAAGTAACCCAATGCCAATATTGAACTAGTTATAATTTATTTAAAGAAAATGGTTTGGGAAATACACTACACTAAAAATACACTAAAATTTAAAAATCAAATAAAATTTATTTTTTATAATTAATAGATTTTGTCGTTAATAAAATTTAATGTCACATTAGTGTTATGCTGCATTAGCATTAATATATTTGTTTATTCGCAAAGAAAAAGTTTTAAAAAATTCAATTTTGTTTAAAAAATAACGGTAAATGTTTCTTAAAATAAATAATATTAACTATATTCTTAAATTTAATGTATTTTTCTTATAATTACTACTAAATATATTTTTTTGATATTAAGATTTGTCTGGAAATAATAATATTTAGTAATAGATGAAATATTTGATTCAATTTATTGTAATTATTTTTATAAAGTTTGTATTTAAATTTGAAAATTATTATGTTTTATGAACATTTAAAGTGTTTTTACTTTGCGTTTAAGAAGTCTGTGGATTGAGGATGTTTATCGCGTCTGCACAATAGATTTTCCGCAATTCCGTTACGTCCGACGATAAAACTATTATTCGGTTTTTACGGCGTTTAAAAAGTTTTTTAAAATTAAATTGTCCGCAAAGCAGAGTAGAGTGAGGGCGGCAATGACGTTCGCCGCTGTTGCGCCCCAGCTGGATTTATGAGGAAATGAGCTTTCGCCGGCAAAAATATGTTCGCGCGAAATGATTTTAATATAATCTCGAACGGATTCTTGCGCTGATAATAATGATGTTGATGGCGTCGGAGGCGGCGGTGGAGGCGGCGGCGATGATCATCACGATGATGATCGTAATAAAGCGAGCTTTGGCCGGGCACGCGCGGGGGGCGATGATTGAAAGCGCTAATATTTAATGCGGCAGCTTTTAGCCTCCAGTAATTCGAGTTCTAATGCCGGACGAAATCCTCCTCCGCAAACTCCTCTCAGCTCAATCTCTCGGTATTTCCATATGATATTATTATGCTTCGCTCAAAACCGCATCCATCCTCTTTGCGTTGTTAACCCGTTTTCGGAATATCGCCGAAAACGAAATTAGTTACAGTTTTCGGTCCGCGTAATCCCACCCCGAACTGGTTACTGTTGTCGGCTCCACAAAAGCCACCCCTCTCGCATCGCAAAGCCCTCACTCTCTTCATCCCTTCTTCCATATATTTTTAAATACGAATTTATTGCGTGTTTTGATCCCTCGCCACACACAAATGTTTGCCTTCTATTAATTCCCTGAAGGGGATGAGGATAAAACAGCAACAAAAACGGTGATTCGACGACGAGAAAGGAAAAGAGAAGAGAAAAACGGGCGCATTCTCATCTTCTTCGGCACGCCGGATGGCCGTTTAGATAATTCTCGTTAATTAGGGACATGCCTCTGCATTTTTTCAGCAATTAGCGAAATAAGAATGAAACGAGGAACGAGAGACAAACGCATATCATTAAGGATGTGGATGGAATTACATCGGAATAAATTGGAGGCACCCGAAAAATGCGGCCTTTTTATCTTGACCACAGCTGGTTTTACGCCTGTCTACAAGAGCTCTTAAGATAGGACCGGGGGAATTAGAAAGCCACGAATCTACTCGTCTCGGTCCAATTATGGATTAATTAATAATAAAAGGCGACGCGCGGAGGTGTTGGAAATAATTAGGCACGGTCGTCCGATGTTTGTCAACTTCCAAACAGTTTGCATTATTACGTAACGCAGTTCTACGTACGTTACGTTACGTTACCTAGTAAATTGAAGTTATGGATTCGTAAAGACAATCTGGCCTTAAAATGCTAATTCTCACTGCAATTAAGAAAATTAATGAATTAATTAATTAAGACGAGTTCGCGCCATAAAGATAACACAAATTACAGTTCTTTCTTCACAATACCACATTTTTTATATATATAAAAACACATTTACTTAATATACAATTCGTATTTAGGTGAGTACACACTACTTGATTTAAATCACTCTTAAAATAATTAATTTGGTACATTTAATATAAATATAAGTCAATAAATAAAAATTATTTAACATTTTTTGAATTAGGAATTTAACATGCTCCACTTTCTATATTTTCTTTATTTATTAAGTAAATTAATATTTATTACATATACAAAAAATACATACTGAAAATACTGCAGAGCATTTAAAGTCTTAAATATTAATAATATTTGTACCCTATACAGAATAGTTAATATTGTAGACTTATTTTTATATTGACTTAAGTCATTCTGACATTTTTTCTTATTTCTTTAAAAAATTAGATATTTTACTATTTTAATTTAAATATTTTTGTTAATAAATAAAATGTTACTGACATCAAAATGACAGCTGTCACCTTATTTCAAAACGTCAAATAATTTAGGATATAAACAATTAAAAATTATGTTGAGTCTGACAATTTTTCTATATTTCTTTCAAAATTTATGCAATTAGATATTTCACTATTTTAATTTTATTCTTAATTTGAAAGAAATTTCTTACATATTCTCTTTTTATTAATTATTTACCCATAGCTTTGATTTTTCACTTAATAATTTTAGTATCAAATAAATATTTTGATTAAAAAATAAAATGTTACTGACACCAACTTGACAGCTGTCATCTTGTTTCAAAACGTCAAATATTTTAGTATATAAACACCCAATGCAAATACAAGATATTATGTCGAATCGCCTGGCAACAAAGTCACTGGATAAAAGTTAAGCAACGTTTGTTTGGATTGATAACCTTTGTCTAAAATATAATTACAATAATTTTGTAAATCAATAAATAGTTATTATTTTCAGTTTGATTTTTCAGATATAAATAAATAAATAATTTCAGTTCAGCAAATATTTTATTATTTATTGTCTATTATTTATCATGTTTAAGATAGGATAACAGTAGTCCAGACTAATATCTGTTATCGGCGCGAAATTTCGAGCACCCATCCTCTCAATCCATCCCCTTGTAGTCAATATATTTTTTATCACCTAACTTGTAGTATTTCAATTCCAAGCCATATATCTTTGGCCCGTTATCATCTTTACGACGTCGCGCCGTTTATCTTGGTAACATTCGGTCATATCTTCGTTAGAGCCTGTATACAAGAAGCGTTAAGATAGCGACGGACCCGCAGCCCCAATTATAATCGAATATAATTAAATCGGAGTAAATTCCTGTTTTCGTTTTATCGCTCACATTTCTCTTTCTCTCTACATAAGTAGTAATTTATATAGTCATTTATATCATATGTACTATATAGTATATAGATACATACAAATACGCGTCGTTTTTACCCCGAAACGGAATGGATGGAAGAAGGCCCCCATTAACATTTCCAGCTGCACATTCGATTCCTCGGGGTCCTCCACCTCGTTCAACGACCAGACGCGGAGAAAGAGGTCTTCTCTCTTCGAGTGTCTCGTTTTTTTGTTGCTGCCGTTGTAGTTGCCCTACCATTTTTATTTTCATTTGGTCGACATTTCAGGAATACCACCGACCGCTCAAATTAATAATAATAACAATAATGGGGAATATCAAGATGAAAAAAATAATTGGAGAAGGACGCGCGACATTTGATCAGATAATCCATTAATTAATACCTATCAGATCATTGCGATTAGATACGATAATAAGAGATTTTAGATTTTATAATACATTTCTTTTTTGGATTACTTCAAAATGTAACAGCTTCAAAATTGTAACAGTTTTTTTTTTTGAAGAGACTTCAAAGGACGTCGGAAATCGAAATGGTTGTTGTGTTTTTATCTGATGCTGTTCCGTTACTTGATATCAATTACAAAAATAATACAGCTGCGATGGGTGAATCCCTGTTCTTAGGGGGTCGACATTAGAATGGGTCGGTAATTGGGCATAGTTCGAGTCGAAGGGGGAGAATCGTCGCTCTGCAGAATTGCATACGTCCAAAATTCTAAATCATATTTAATTGCTAGTGAAATATTACGAAATTGGCTTTAGGCTTTATCCAGGATAGTGTTTTCAAAAGACGTTAAGCTTTGAAATTTCTATTGAGGGATGCTCATCATCTATTATTCAAATGGGTTTACTAATTTTCTTACCATCTGTTACAAATAAACTATTCTATAGAAAATTATACAAATTTACTTTATAGAACAGAATTCAACAAAATGATTATATTTTTTTCAGCAGAAAAATTGAAATTGACAATTTAGTAATTTCTTTTTCAGTAATAAATTACAATTTATAAAATAAAAATTTATTTGAAGAATTAAATGTTAAATTTAAGTTCTTAATAAATAAAGCCAATTAAGAGAAGTTAAAAAAATAACAATTAATAATTTAAATAAATAACTAAAATCAACGTATTTTCTAGCTCAAGTAAGATGTACTAAGTTTTAATAAGATGTAATATAAAAACTAGATTGATTAAATTAATGATAATATTTTAAAAGTAAAAATATTTATAGTTTAGTTTAAATTTTGGATAAAAAAAAATAATTAAATTGATTTTATATTTTAATTTTGTTGAATATTAAATATATTTATTTGAATTACTCAACTGTGGAATTTGTTTATTATTTAATTTGATACTAATGAAATATCAGTTCGTTTATAAATAATTGATTAATTTAATAAAATATAATAAATTCATTTTGCATACAATTATGTATAACAAATAAATAAATACCTCGATATAGTACCTTCATTGAAACCGGACTAATCGAGGATTTTCAAACCGCACTTATCGAAGCCTCAGTTATTACTACATAATACAAATATTATAAATAAATTAAACAAAATATTTTTAATAAACTACAAAACCCATTACTTTATATTTGATTAATTTCGGTGAGCAGTTTTTATCTCACATTAATACCAGATTTCAAAATTTCCTTTGTACCACTTGAATAGCCGGTATTCTTTTGATTCTGATCTTTACCTATCATCTTTTAAATCTAAAATGCTTGTCTATTTGTTATGGTGGATTAACCTAATTGACAGATGTCACATAAAAAAATGTCTTTGGTTTGGAATTTTTTCACTTTTGTCCCCATAATTTTCTTTTATCAATTCTTCATTTACAAAATAAAATCTACCATTTCCGTTAATAATTAATTACTGTTTCAATACTCAATAATCCAGTATATTTATTAATACATAATTTTAAAAATTTAGTACTTATATTATTTGATATTATTTTTTTTATTTTATTTACACATTTTCCAATAACCTTTTATTATCCTTCAAGTTAATATTTAGTCGTTTTTTATCAAATTTATTATCCTGTATTTCCTTTAAATTTTTTTACTCATTTTTATAAGGATTCCATCTATTATTTAATTATATATTATTTAAACACACTTTTTATATAATTTTTTAAGAAGAAAAAAAGATTTTCTTTTTCTGTATTTTCCAAAATAAACACTAATTTTAGAGTTATTTATATCAATATAAAATATAACTATGAAACTTTGTAGTTAGGAAACTTTTAATAAAAATGACTTAATTTTTATTAGGAAATTTAGCGATTTTTTCTATAAAGTGTATTTTTTCATTATTAAAATGTGTAAATATTTTATTCTATATTTGTTCAGATTTAATTATTTCATGAGAAAAATATTTTTCCTTGGCAAATTTAAATAAATATTTTTAGAAATAATTCCTTTTTTTAAAATTAAATCATATTTAAATAAATTAATTTCTATATTAATAAACTATTAGCTATTTTTATAAGGAATTTTAATAACTTAAGAAATTAATATAATAAAATGTATAATTATTTTAATAAATATGAAGTGATTTATTTTTAAATAGAAAGAGTGCGTGTGTTCTAAATCAGTCATAGATTGACATTGACGTAAGATTTACAAAAAAAAAATTATGTGTCATTCGAGAAATCACGAATTGATCGATTGATTGCGCAAAGCGAAGTATTTTTTTTTAATTGATACAAATTCTCGATAGTTCTTTCGCGATGATCAAGAGTTGTTCTGTGTGAATAAATATGTATGAAAAAAGGGGGGAAAAGCAGATGACCGCCCGTGTCGCGTATTAAACAATAACCACTTTGGTGTTTCATCCATCAAGCCTCTGGGCCCACAGATCGGAGATTAGCCGGGGCGGCCCCGTGGGGATCCCGGACCCCCCGTCGACACGCGGTCAAAGTTGCTGCGATCCGAAGTGACACTTGATTTGTTCCACGGACACTTCCACTTCTCCTCTCACATAATCAATCAATAAGCAAATACGAGAAGTACGGAACCAACTCTTCTTGCACAACAACAACACCGAAAACCGTCAGAAACGTAATTTTAATTTGACGCGGCCCGTAACAACCACAGCAACGCGAACGAAATATGACTTTGACGTGCTTATATACGTATACTTATTCTCCTTTTTTTTTTCACTTCGCTCAATCTTCGAAACGCCAAGTTGCGTATTTCGAATTCCTTTCCAGTTTGAATTCGATTTTTCGAATCCGTTTTTTTCTCTTGAAAGGTTACGATCAAATGGATGGATCGGCGATTGGACACTTCAAAGATACTTTTTTTTCTCGTTTCCGTCCATTTCCTAATCAGATCCCTATCGCATTAACAGGGAATGCCACACCGAATCAGAATTAACATATCCAATTCTAATTATATGTATATTACCTTTATTAGTGTACCCGATACTAATTCATCTTCGCTTAGGCAACGCACAAGATATTACACTTGATTATCATCAATTCAATACCAAAGTATTAGAAATCCTATACCAGATAAACCTATTTATATAATCTTTAAGCAGAGTTTCTTAACCTTTTCACGCGACCAAAAATATTTATTTGCTGTTGTAATACCACCCAATTATTGACATTTCGTTGATCGTTTGACGTAAGGTGACAGCTGTCATTTTGCATAGGTTAGATTAAACACACATAATTCTCAAATTTCTGAGAATTTTTAAAATTTATATTTTCCGTTTTCCCGAAAAATAAATTGAAAAAATTACAAATAAAATGTCTACTACACTTTATCTCGATTGGCTTTTTGTTAAATTGAAAATAAATCATTTTACAGTTAGGTTTAACTAAGGCCAAATAAAAATTGTAAAATAAATAATAAAACATTTCTGAAAAATAGTTTTTTTTTTTTGTAATTATTTGGTATGAATAATGTATTTCGTTACATATGATTAAATAGGAATAGTTCTCAAATTTCAGGGAATTTTTAAGATTTGTATTTCCTGTAAAAAAATTGAAAATTACAAACATATGTTTACTACCCATTTTGTGGTTTCTTCTTACTAAATTGAAAATAATATCGTTATTTTATTATAAATATATTAATTTTTTTCATAATTTTACATAAGTTAATTCAAGTTATTCTCGAGCATACTATTTGTATAATCTTTAAAATTTAGATAAATGTAATTTAAATATTCTTTTCAACAATCTTGTAAGAAAACCAACAAAGAAAACCACCGAGAATCCAATTTTTCACTTGACGTTCTTAACTACATAAATCTTAAATTATGTAAAAGCAGCGTACGGAATTGGATTAGGGAAGACGTAATACATTTTTTTTAAATAAAAATAAACGGAAAGATTCACGCTGCGTTCGCGTTGTTGTTGTTGTTGTCTGGCGAAGAGGGGAACAATAAAAATCCTATTAAATGTATCAACCCTTCTCCCTACATACATAAAAAAGAATGGGCCCAACCCCGTGATACATGCGGTCTCTTCTCACTCTCTTCCACTGCGTTTTTTATGATACGAAAATGCCCTGTTGTTGTTGTAGTATTCAGCTGAGGTGTATTAGCATTTCATCATTGTGGGGCTCGGGGGTGCCTTTTGCGTCCCCGAAGCGCGTAATCCCCTCATTTAATTCCACGCTTGATGCCACATACGATAGGTTCCTCATCCCTTCGACGCTTCAACTATAAAGGTTAGTTAGGCCCTTCGTAAATTATAAATATAATAATAAGCCGACGCGGGGACTTTCAAAACTACACCGCAATTCTACGTGCCCCCCCGTGCATATGCTGCTACGCACGTCAACAACCCCGAAACGAAACTCACCCTTCTATCATTACGCAATTCAAAAGACTACAGATAAAACCTAATCATTACACATCAATACCAGCTGCTTGAAATATTCGAAAAATTTGCATTCCTCTTTTTTCGCTTTGGTTTGTTCATGATACAATAATGAAATTTTAGTTATACCCAAAATCCCTTATAAACCACTATTATTTAAAAATGTATAAATTCTTAAATGTTTCAAACTGTTTGTAGTTGTATAAATATATATATATTTCTTGTTGTATCCAGACAAAAATAGATTGAAATAATTACAATAATTAAGTTCGTTCCGAAGGCGGTGATTTTTGGCGATTAATTTAAAATAGTGATTAGACAAAGGGCGAAACGGAGTTACGCCCTTTGTGAAGGACTCTCCCACGCGGTAAGTCCTTACCGTCGAGGATCCCTTCAGGTACCCGGATTATTGATGGACATTCCCGAACGCAGAACTTTCCGTTTCATTCCTGCTCCTAAAAGAACAGACAAAAAAAAAGTTAAACTCAAAGATGATAATTACAGATAATCACAAATATTTAAGTTCCATGTATCATTAACATTCCATGCGAAGATGGAATTATTCGAAAACAATCATTAATTTTTGTGTTAAAATAATGAAGAAAAAAAAATACAGATTTTTCTTTCCTGTTACATTTATATAATTTGAAGATTGTTAAAAAATACAAAATATTAATGGATAATTTGAAAAAAAAATCTATTAAAATTAATTTGTTCTTAAGCTTCAGCCATTTCATTGAATTTCTTGTAAACTCAGAATATTGATGAAAATTCCAATACAAAACTTTTCCTTTTGTATGCAAAAACGGGCGTTCCTTATTTATATTGAAAATACTTTTTAAAACTCAATTTCAAGAACATTCTGCTTCTAATATTAATTTTAAAATTACAATATTTTTTTTTTTATAAAATGTAATTGAAATGCGTTTTGTTATTATTAAATCAATTGGATGGAAAAAATTGTTAATTTTTTTTCAAACTGTTTTTATATAAATTTTTAAATTTTCATGATGGATTAATCGAAGCTGCGGTATTGGTGTTTATAAAAAAAAGTTTGTAGGAGAAGAAATAATTCAATTAAATCAGTATAAAAGTTTGAGAAGAGTTGTGCTGAGGAAACGCAAACATCAAGAGTTTAAAATTAAGCATAGCTTTTTCCTTTGAATATATATATATATACGTTTCGAGTTGGTCTTTTTGTTGTCCATTAGGCGAAGTAAATTTCATCGCTCCACTCCTTTTGCGCATTTCTTATTCATGTACAAACACATCCAGCCAGACGCAATTCGGCTTTGGATTCAGGTCATCCAGATGCAGAAGAAGCGCCTTTGAAGCCCAATAATAACATCTTCGAAATGATGATGATAATAATAACGATGATAACGGCGGAATGAGGATGGAAAGGAGAAGTTTGTTTTTGAAAGCCGTCGATCGGGATTATCCTTACATCATAGGAAAAGAAGTCCATTAGGGATATTGGTTTAAGTGAATTTCTCTGCCGCTTCTAATTCTTTTTCTCCTTCATTCTTTTTGCATCCATTCGCCAAAGGCTGAAAGAATCTATATTCAAAACTCGAACGTATTAAATTATTTTCTTTCTTTGACGATCTTATTGTTTTCCACTCCGGTTTAATTAAGAGCCCTTTCCAGACTTTCTCTCAATTCACATATAAATACAATCTCGTCTAGAGAAAAGGCGGACCTGAGCGGCGCCACCGATGGAATCTTTCCTACCCTCCGATGAAACAACAACACAAAAAAAGCTTTCGCGAGTCTATGTTAATGCTCCTCTCTTTCAGATAAACGACGCTTTTTTTATCTTCACGAAAAGATTAAATGCTGAAAGGATGCGAAAAGCGCTTTCAGTCATATTTGTTTAATTTCCCGTTTTATTTCTCTATTTTTGCTGTTTTTCTGATGCAACCGTGCAGAAAAGGGGACATTGCCGTGTAATCTAATCCCATTCAAGATATAAGTTACTGTTTTGTTACGATAAAGTGCACATCTTCTGCTCCTCCGCATGTTTTTCTTTTCTTTTCTTTCCGAGCGATTTCAATGGTCCCCATTCCCGTTGTTGCGATTCTTTTCATGCCGAGGCTTAGGACGTTTAAATTTGCACAATTGGCCGTCTCCTAATTGCGCACTGCTTTCGGTAGATAAGGTGAATATCTTCGTTTTCGGCGCATTCCTAAATGCTTGGAACTATCGCAACTATTTACGGAACGGGATTCCAGGGATATCGATGTCCGCAATGCACGCAATCCGCCCTCCTTAATGCATCTCGAATTCTATACCTTCCTTCATTAAAAAAAAAAAGAAAAGAAAAAACGATTTCTAATATAAATTTATACCCAATCCAAGGAAACTATCCTTAAGGTTATTGCTTAACTATATTATTAAAACACTAAAACTTCCTTCAAATAAAATTCGAAATGTACACCTAAGATATGAAATTTTCAAAATAAATTAAATTTTAAATCAGAAAATATACTAAATGTATATTTTAGGTTTTAAATTAGAAATCAAATATAAATTAGTGACAAAAAGTTGCTCTATATTGATATATCTAATCCCAATCCAAAAAAAAAATATCTAAAGGTTACTGCTTAACTATATCTTAAAGAGATAACTAATTACTATAATTAAACGAACAAAATTTTTGTATCTTAATTTTTTTCCAATGAATTATTAAATTAAATTAATTAAAACTTATGTCAAAAAATCAACATTTTTTGTTAATATTTATTCAATATGATGAAAACTACCTAAGATTACTTATAATTAAGAAACTAGTTAATATTGTTACATGATTTTACAATTTTAAATACTAAAGTTTTTTTTATATTTTATTTTTGTTGAGAAATTTGGTTGTATAAATATTATTAATCATTGAAAAAAATGTTTACATAAATGAAAATTGTGGTGTTAGTAATTTTATTTATTAAGGAATGTAAAGCTTTTGATAATTAATGAAACTATGACTAATTTCATGTTAACTGAACAGAAAATGGTTAACAAATATTACACTAAGGAAATAATTGGTCAATACGGTTAATTACATAGAGAAAACCTCTATTTTTAGAGCCACAAATGAATGAAAACGTGGGTGGAACACGTACCGAAACTAGCTATGCTATACCTAATGATTTAGTTACATAAAGCATGTTTACATAATTCAATATTTCACGTAATATGTTTAGGAAAATAAATATAAAATTTATTAATTAAAAATTTATTTAGTAATTATGTAAAATGTTAATAAAAATAATTAAAATATTAAATAATTAAAAGATTATGTAATTAATAGTTATTCTCCTACAACGTGGATTTCTTATAACTCGGTGCAAATTCTACTAATCATGTAATAATGTTGTTAGCATTACAAATTTTGAGTTTTTTTTCGTTGTGTTATAAGAGTATATATTTTCTTTAGTTATTAAATTCCATATAAACTTTTTATTGAAGAACAGTAAGGATTTATTGTCATTGTGAAAGCGCATTCTTCCCGTGTTTTTGTAACTTATTTAACCGTGTTTACGTGTAATATTGTTGCGAGGTCTGCGTTGTTTTCTTATTCAGTATAAATATGTTAAAAGATCTGATGTTTGCCTTCGGGCTCGTTACAAATGAGAGCGGCATACAAAAACCTTTTAGTATCATTCTGCTAACTCCATATAAGCGTAACGGAGGAATGGCCAGGTAAAAACAAAGAGGACATCTCTCTCCATCCTCTAACAAAATCCCCTCGGAGCGTCTCCTTCCATCAAACCAAAAATACGTGTTTATTTAATTTCCACCCCGAAATTCACCTTTTTTCCCGAATTTTAAAAGGGAATCCTCCTCCTCCTTCTTCTTCAACATTTAGACGACCGTTTCAATTATGTGCCGTGTTTTATTTTTTAATAGTTCTGTTTAGGTTCGTTCGTTGTTTCCTTTTTTTTAACTCATTTTCTTCTTTCTCTTAATATAATAGCATTTAATCCGAGGCGACTCCTAATTTATTCCGGTAATTAAAATGGGTGGAAAAGGACCCTCGAGAAACTCAACTTCACGAAATGTATAAATTATGAAAATAAGAAGGAGAAGGCGCGACGGGCCTCTTTTAAAAGCTTAATTAAAAAGCGGAATAAAGACGACTTTAATTATATAGCGAAATTGTACTCGTATCAAAGCTCGCAACGTTTTGCTCCGATAAAAACTATAGTATTACTTCCACAAACTATTTTTCATAGATAAAAATATAACATAATTAAGATATTAAACCAACTTTTTGTTGCAGAGAGGATTAAAAAAATGTATAACTTAATCCTTAAAAGTTTCGGTTGTCGAACATCCAAATCAAATCAAAATACTCTTTGGTATTGATAGTTTCAATTTTTCTAATAAATTCGGTTTTAGAACAATTTTTTGCAGATTTTCAAAAGTCTCGGTTTTCGAACTTATAAACCTTCTGTTTCCAAATAGAATTTCGTTTTGTTTTAATCAATCCAAGAAATTCGGTTTCCGAACAATTTTGGTTATAATTATTATAAAGTGGAATTCCTTGAAAAACTGTATAAAATAATGTTATACAAACTTTAGGTTTTCAATTCCCCACTATGTATTTAATCCGAGTTTAAGGCATAGTGAATTGGTCCACTTTGTACGAAGAGTTTAAGTGGAGTGGAAATCAAATAAAAACGTATTTCGTGGGATAAAACATTAGTAAATGGTAAGAAAGAATGGAAGATGAAAGGAGTCGTTGTCTGACCTAAAGTTATTGTAAATGCATCCCTTTTTATAAGAAAAAAGGTGGAATTAGAGTGGAAACTAAATAAACACGCATTTCCAGAGATGAAACCTCATCGGTCGATGGAACTAAGAAGGAAAATACTAGAGGAGAAGGGCGTCGAAGGTTATACCTTTGTTTATACCTGCACATCATTCCCTCTAAGTATAAAATAATCTGTTTTTCACAAAAAAAAAATAAACTAAGTGATGTAAATTACTGAAAATTATATAGTGAAAGTATACAATGAGGATTAGAAGATGTAATTTTCTTAAATGCTGTTTTTAAGAGTTTGTTGAAAAAAAAGTTTAAATTACTTATTTTTAAGTCATTAAGGGTATTTTATACTTGACAATTACAGAAACTTAAATATTAAATGTGTACTAAATAATACTTTGTAATTGGCAAACTGTAGCAGCAATTATGCGTCTATCTTATTCTTAATTTTAATCTTGTAATCCGAAAGTGCATTCGATAAATATATACAGCTGGAAGCGGGAGAAGTTAATTAAAACCGAACGGCCCCTGCGTCCATAATTACGCGAGGAACAGCGAAACAACAATGATGTAACGGAGCACAGTCTTAGTCGTCGTAAAAAAAAAGGGCATTCATTCCGAATGCGTTATTTAATCCGAAGCACCCCGGGAGAGCGCAATAAAGATGAATTCCGTTACATTGACGATTAAATTCAAATAATATTTTCAGACAAAAAAATTAATAAAAAAAAAAAATCTTCAAATTTACCCTTGTTGTTTGTTAAGTGGTTTCCTTTAATGATGTGCATAATGATTAGGTGACTTGAGGCTCTACGAATTTCAATATTGAAATCTTGTAAAAGCACGGATTAATTCAGGGTCTAAGAGAAAGTTTCGGAAATTAACCAATAGATGGCGTTACGAATTTGTACCGTTTTGATAGGTAAAATACTTTTTTAAATTTTAACTTAAAAATAGTTTAATTTTAATGAATATTTAAAATTGTAAGGAAATAATTTAATTTTCTAATTATGAAGGAAATAATAATTGCAGATTTAATTAATGTGCTTTTAGCGATGGATTGTAATAAAATAAATAACGAAGCTTCTAAAATGTGTGTACTTTCGTGCATAATTACATTCATAATTATAATGTGCTCTATGTGCTCTCTGGCTGAAGGTGTGTGCAACTGAGAAATTTAATAAAGTTAGGAATGTTTTCATAAACTGGACGTGCATAATATGCGAAATTAAATAATACGAACTACACATTTTAGTATCTAAAAAAAAACTACAATAACAATGCTTGAAATATTTCGCGTTACGTGTATATTATTTTAATTCCGCTGCATTTTTTTTTTCGCTTCTTCCTATTTCGATTATGCGGAATGAGTTATAAATATTGAATTGCAGGGATATTTCGGATTGAAATATACGGTTGTGTATATATTCCGTTCGAAACTAGCAAAGATTTATTGTATTTCGCGTTGCGTTGTCGAATACAAATATACACGTACGTTTTGGGGTGTGATTTAAATGAAAATCTAATTGGACTAATTGCAACATGCTTTGACCCAAAAATGAACTGACACAACAATAGGAGGCGTGCGGAGTAGATAAATCAAATCGGTATTAAATATTAAAAAAAATCATTTAATTCAGCTCTAAATGAGTCGTTTAGATGTGATACAAAAGGAGAGTGGATCGATTCTGAAGAAACATTAATTATCGACTTGTTAGCAAGGCCGAAATATTGATGCACGATCACAAATTGCCAACAGAATTATATCATGATGGAAACAAAAGAAGTTCTTAAGTAGTGAAAAGATTTATGGCTTTTGGAATCAAAGAGAAAAAAATATTTTTAATTTATTTCTTTTATTGAAACAAATCATGAAATTTATTTTTTTGAGTAATAATTAAGTTTTAAAGTTATAAAAACAAATTTAAATAATTATTATTTAGTTTTAAATTTTGTGGGAAAAAGGTTTAGTTTTCTATTTATTAATTATAGTAAACTTTTTGTGAGGAATAAAAGTTTATGAATTATTGAAATTCTAAAAAAGTAAATTTAGTCCAATTACGGTGATTTTCATGAAAAATAAAGGAAATTATAATTTTTAGAAAATTCGTTCTTATTTTACGAATTTCTGCTTTAGAAATATGATATGATAAATGATCAAAATTCTCAAAGTTTAAATTTTTCAAAAATGGAATTCAGTACAAAATAATTACAGTCATCTTCATGAAAAAAAAGTAAGAATTAATTAGCAATATTAATAAAATTTGAAACATTATTTGTAAAATCCTACTTTACATGAAAATAAATTTGGACAGTTTAAATTTCCTGCAAGCAAATTTCTCCGCAAAATAATTACGTTAATTTTTATGAGGAAATCCTCAAAAAAAGTGTACTGCAATTTGCGTAATTGAAAATGCATGTAAAAACGAGTCCTCGTTTTATTTTTTTGTTTCCTTCCGAACACACCTCTAGCCCAAATGAATTAATAATCAAGCTGGAAAATTAATTCACTCAAATAATCGGAAACGACGAGTTTTCCTTAAAAAGTACCATAACTTTTAATAATAATTAGGAAGAAAAAGAACGGTTTTATTTATTTATACATTTTTTTCCGTATATATCGAAGAACGTCCGAATACCGAAATTGAAAGCGACTTTAAACGGTTTACACAAGCCATTAATAAATTAAAAATAAATTCTCTCCCCGGTTTTCGTTCTTTTTATATAATTTTTTACCTGAATGCATAAGCAAATAGATTTATTTTTATCGCCATCGAGTAAATTAAGTTGAATAAATTACTGAAAGGAAAAAAATATATATTTCGTTTGGTTAATTGCGGATTGAGTTAAACGGAATGCGAGCTTCTCTTGATTTTTTTTTTGTTCTTCGTATTTTTTTTGTGTGTGTTGGGGCTTGAAATTTATGATTATTTTAATTTCGGCCGGTGTTCTTCAGGTGGTGGATGAAACACAGAACCCGAGGTTCGGTACAAAGAGGCCGAGGCGTCCAGCGGCGCTTCGCAGCGCCGCTCCGGAGAACCACTTCACACTTTCGTTATTGTTATTACCATATCTTCGGCGTTGCTCCTTGAAGAGGAGCGGAATTAACTTAATAAAAGAATTAAAAAGTATGCACGTGAAGAGGATGGATGGATGGTTGGTGGAATTAAAAATGAGGAGAGAAGCTCGCCTCCCCCGGGGTGTTTATTTTCTTCTCGTTTTCTTTGTGTGAAGAGAGAAGATTTGAATTTCGCGCTTCTGCCCACGTAACCTGTTGCTCCTTGTCGCTGCTGCACCATTGTTCTAAGCATTTTTCCGCGAAGGATGCGCATTCTTCGGCGCGACCGAAAGGGTTGGCGGCGGCGAGAGGGGAGGACGGAAAAAAGAGGACACCGCTCGTAAATCAAGCCGCGCATTTCCATATTACACCTATTTACATAGGCGACACGGGGCGACGATCCACGGTGAGAGTGAGAAAAGGGCATAATTACAATCGTACCGAAAAGAGGAACGGACGGACGGGCGGACGTGTCAGAGCTGAGAGTTAATCAGGCGATTTGTATACCAAATTTTTTATTCAAATAGAACGATCTCTTCTCTTGTCGCGTGTTTCCCAAAATTTATTTCCAGCCCGATCATCTCTCGACCGAAAACACAGGAATACATTTTGCATGCGACACAAAAACCCACTCCATTTCATCTCGCTTTTATTACATTCCCACTGCCATACGTCTCCGAAAGCGCTGCAACAACAACAACAACCACAACGTTGAAATTTATTCTTGAATTTTACCATTACAACGTTAACAGTTACTCGCCTCAACGGCCGAAGCCCACGGAGGAAAAATACGAGACGAACGAACAAACCCTCTTAATCTAATCTCACGATGATCTCTTATATTGTTCCACATCTTGTAACCATTGCCGAGGACACAGCGCATAAATCGAACTCACGTTTCGACAATTTTAATTACATCACCTTATACTGCAACTATTCTGTCTCTCATTTTAAAACTAAATGTTTCTTACCAACTACATGATTTAGTGTTTAGTGTATATTATACGAACAATTTGGATACCAATATTTTTCGAGATTTTGTACCATTCATGCTTCACCCATATTGAAAATGTTTGCTAAGTTATCACTAACATAAGTTGTACCAACCACATTTATGACAGCAGGTAAAAATCACTAACATTCATTTTTATTATGATGACATTTAAGTGTCAAATCAAATCTTAGTAATCTTAGTTTATGACATTTATTAAGTATCAAATCAGACAAAGTATAGTTCCACCAATAATCCATATTTGCTAACTTTTTATTGGTTTTATCATTATATTAATTGTTGAACAGAAGAAAAATGTCCCAAATTTACTAATTTCTTAAGTCCAAAATGAAACGTTATGTTATGTTTCCACCATTATGAAGATTTATAAACAAAAGAAAAAATCACCTATAGTTACCAACTTTTTGTTTTTTACATATAAAACCCATTTCAAAAAAAATTACTAATTATGTCAAGCTCATTTTCGCCAGCTACATGAGCTAGTGGTCATAGGTAGATGACTACTTTCAAATTAAGTCCAAGATCAGACTGAAAATTGAAAATAAATTTGAATTTACGTCTGAAATCAGACGGTTACACTATTACATTTATGACTATTTCCAGATGGAAGAAAAAAAAATCACTGCATTGCGACTCACTAAATCGCACCAAAATTCTCCGATATACCAATATCCGGTGTAATTACTCCTGCAATCATTGTATTTCATTGAAAATCCATCGGATTATTGATAACGTTAGTTATTTAATTATTTATATTCTCTATAATTGCAATTGCGATTTTGTAGTTCAAAGTTAATAGCTTAATAATGATTGAAAACTATGTTTCATTAATTATTTCGTTACGTTAATTACTAATTATTTCGGAATTGAACTTGGATTATTTAATAGATTTGTTAATTATATTTACTGAATGTTAATTTCCATTAACTTAAATATGTTTAGAACTTGTATCATCAAATGTATATTATAGGTTGTTTAGTGTTTAGACTTGGAACCATAAAATCTTTGACCTAAGATCTATAAAAGCTAAGTTAATGGTGCTTATCTTAACTTTTAAAGCTCACTTCAAGGCAATTTAATAACCTTTATCTTGTCTATAAACTAATGTAAACACTTCTATGGTAATTTTTTATTAACACTATATCTTATAATAAAAAAAAAATAACAACTTGTATAAAGATAATATCAATCAATTTTTTTCTTCATTCAAACCTTAAATTAAGATGATGAATTATATACAGGAATACATGAAAATTTCTGATATTTTTATGATTTTTTTTTAAGTTAATATATTTTTTGAATACCATAATTATGTCACAACGAATTAAATCTGTGCGAATTTATTTGTCATTGAAAAAGGTGGAAGAAATAATAAAAATTAATTAAACAATTTGCATTTTAAATGATCCCGTCTCGCCGAAAGTTATAGTTATTACATGTGTTTGTCCCGAAATACCCAAACGGCCAACAAAGTAATAAGAAATAAGTGCGCACATTAAAATAATTAGGATCGGGTTATTTATTTAGTTTTTTTTTATTTGTTTTGTATGCTTCGGGGAGGAATAATTTGAATTTTTATTCCGTCGATTTCGGTGATGCAAATGGTCCGAGGTAATTAAAAGTTTCGTCCGTCGTGTAAGCTTCTCCTCTAATGAGCCGACACTTTTGTACCTATTATAAAGTATCCTTTCTCTTTAATTAACCTGAGGCTAATACATACGATTGTTCCCCGGACTGTGGAAGCATCATTCCCGCACGTATCCGGTGAATACAAGTTACCCGATTCATTCGTTGGAAGTGGTGCTTGCGAGGCTCGTGAGGAATTAGTAAAATATTAGTTAAAATACTAGTAGATTATTAATAAATGTCCATGTTGGGTCGATAGCCTCGCGTCGGAATTCTCTTTTTGGAGCGTTGGTTTCCATCGAAGCACGTGCGGATTGCGGTGGTCCCTCGAGCTCTCCTTTGTTCCATCGAATAATAGAATTACAACAATGGGACGGACAATCTTTTTCGTTTGCCACTGAATGTAATTTGTAATTGGGGGGACATTATAACAACGACAAGCAACACACACACACATAAAAATAACGAAAAAAAGCGACGAGAGAAACGAAAGAGGAAAATACGAGGGACACGAGGATCGCTGCTTTTTTTCATGACTCGATTACCTAATTCTATTGGAACGTGGATTAAATCAACGTTAAACCTACCGAACAATACTCGTTTGTCTCGTGATCACTATCTTTTGGGGATTAGTCAGTGAAAGAATTATGTACCCACTTACGCTCTAATGCGAAATTTAAACAGAAACGCTCTTTTATATACCTGCAACTTTAGCTTTTATATCATATTAATATATCATAACAATAATTCTACATTCTTAAGTTATGTCTGTAATTTGACAGTTTTGACACAAGGTGACAGCTGTCATTTCGTGACCCAATTGTTAACAGTATTGCATCAGCTCTTCGTTTTGACATAAGCTGTCATTTTGTGATTATTTCACCAGCTCTTAATTTTGACACAAGTTGACAGCTATCGTTAATTCAATTTCTAAGAGTATTTCATCAACTTTTTATTTTTGACAGCTGTTCTATTAAAAATTGTTGATTATTTTTTTTTTCATTTATTAATAAATAAAAATAGTTTCATTACAATATTACCTAATTCAATTAGATCAAGATTTAAATCAACGTTAAACCTATATTGTGATCGATATACGTTATATCCTCGGGGCTCGGAGGTAACAGAATTATAAATCCACTTATAGCTTAATCTAATATTAGATAATTATTTTGTTTGTTTTATTTCAAGATTAATTTATTTATCTGATTATGGCAATATACGCTTTTTTAACATTACATAATAATAATAAATCTTAAAGATCGTTAAGATTAGAGAAATTAGAATATAATTTATAATATCCGTCTCATACTTAAAATATCATTATTTTGTGTCAATTTCTTAAAACTACAGATTCGAATGGATGCTTAAGTTAAACCTTAGATGAAAGTTAACGATAAGATCAAGAATGGTTTAACTTTCTGTTTTTTTTTTTGTACCATTAAATCATATTTTATTTCCTGTAGTTATCGAAAACGGATATAGTTAAAAAGTCATTAAGAAAATATGTTTTTAGAAAAAAAAAACTACCAGTAGTTAAAGACTAATCTATGTTACAAAGACATTCATTAATTATTGAAAGACAATTTATGTCGTCTCTTAGAATAATTATGTACATATTTCCAATTTCTAAACATTTGCTGTAAATAATCAATATTTAGGTGAATGAGAGGTGCATAGAAATTGGTAATATTGGCAGGAGATGAATTTCAGTTCTCTATTTTGAATGTTGTGAATAGTTGTGAATAGTCGTGAAATTCAATGAGATAAATCTACTAATATTTAATCCAACAACATATAATTCTGAAGTCATTATGCGTTGCATAATAATGCAATCTATATATCATTAATTCTATTTGAAAATCCATGAAAATTAAAAACAAACAAAATATTAATTTATATCCAAAATTTTTATAATTATTATTTGTCAAATGTCAGTTAGTATGTGTAGTCGGCATGAATATATAGTAATTACATAGAATAATATTATTTCAAAAGTATGTCTCCATATGTCGGATATATCCGCCCAATATATTTATACAAGAGATTATGCTTATAAAAAGTTGTATGTAAAGCAAATACTTGTAAAATACATGATAATCCTTTAGTAAAATTCTATACTATATAGTGAAAACTGGATATTATGTAAGATTGCAATGACGGAAATCCATGGAATAAATAATTGAAATACCACCACATCAGACGACGTTGGGCAAGTCCAATTATTTAGAGCGTTTAATTTTCGTTTTCGATTCGCGTTTCTAATTGGAATTAATGACTTCCATTGGTGGGGCCCCGCGCCGCACATATTATTGGTATTAAGCTACCACATTCTATTTTCTACACGCTCTATTTGCTCCGCAGCTCAGCAATAACAACAGCAACAACAACAGCAAAAGAACAGAAGAAAAACATGCCATCTTCGAGCTTTGTACCCATGATTAATTACCAGACTTTCCTTCAATATAATAAGAATGTGATTTTTCCCGATCTGCCGAAGGGTCTACCTGTGATGTGATCGAGGGGATCCGAAGAATCCGAGAATTTATTATTATTTGGCTTCGAACACGGCGTTCGGATTGTGAAAGAATTTTAAAGAGCGACATAAATTTCGAATGGGGCCCACACTTTACTTATATCGTTGTTTTTTTTTAGTTTTTTTTTTTTGGTGTGTGTCTTTGTTTTGTATTCATTATTTTTTTTGTCTCTTTTAGTTTGTGGAACTCTTGCATGCGTGTAAATTGTTTTTCCACGTCATTTTTACATTCTGTCCGAAGAGGTAAGGCCAAATTAACGTCTCCCGTTTTTTTATTTATTCGGGCTACTCTCGCCTATTAGCGCCGCGCATTATTTTATTGCTCCCTCTTTATACGGGCGCGTCCGCTAATGGTGAAACCCAAAAACGTAAAAATTCGAAACGACCCAAAAGGCAATCTTTCTTCTTTTTTGCTTTATTTTTTTTATTCACATTCCCGAAGAGGTGGATGGATGAAAAACATCGCACGTTTCGTATGCATCCAGTTCGGATAGGATAATTTATTTTACAGTAGTCCTCAAACCCTAAACCTTTATTTCTGAAAAAAAAAATCAGTATTCATTTTATCTGCAATTTACTATTTTCATCTTTTCAAAAACGAGTTAAGTTTACTTTTATTGGTTATATATTTTTTAGGAATTTATCTTCAATTTTTAACTGTTGTGAAACTTTATAATTATATAATATTGAATATTTAACGTTTTGGAATATTTTTTGAAGAATTTTAACTGCAATTTGCTGAAGTTCTGTAGAGTCGGAGCGCAGTTCGGAAACCACAGTTTTAAAGTTCGGTTTAAAGTTCAACGTATTTAATCATCGGTCGAACAATGCATGGAATAACTTTGAAGCAAAACTTCGATTACGCAACGAGACATGACAGTATGCCCAGTAGCGTCTTGCACGAATTCACGAAAGGCGATCGTAAATAAACCCAAGAACACAATTTGCATGTCTCGAGACACTTAGATTCCTCCTCCAACTAACGATTTAATTACTTAAAACCCCGCAAATCGTGGCATGTCCTCAAAAAATAAAACGAAAATTACGTTTAGAGAAAAAGAACGAAATCCTTGGATTATATTTCTCCCCTGATTAATCTTGCTGGATTTCTCGAGAGATGCCTCAGCAAGATTCCACATCGAATCTCTTATTTATGCTTATTTCACCGGGTCTCTATGAAAATGAAGTCGTCGCGAGTCCAAAAAAGGCTTATCTTCATCGAGGAATGTGGTGAAATCGCGTAGGACAACTTCGCGGAAGGAAGAAGGACAAATGAAACAATAATAACAACAACAACAACAACATCAAGATTGCTTTTCGTCCTTCTTTTTTTTTTTTCGTCCTCCTTCTCTAACCTTTGCAGCGTTTTTATGTCACGACGCTCGAAATCTCGATACTAAAATCCTGAAGTCCATTAATTTAATTGGATTTTGAACAATAAGGCTATTACAGATTAATCACTACTTAAATCCAGACAACAATCTTTGGAGGAGGGATCCGTTAGGGCACAGAGTTCACAACAAAAATGCAAGACATCATAATCATCTTCTTCATACAATAATCCTGTATTACACTATATAATTCATATTAATTCACTTTAAACTAGGTACTGAATATGCGATATTTGAGAAGTAACTTGTTATTTACTTATCAAGTAGCTTGATATTTAGTTAAAAATTAACTGTCGTTTACTTGTCAAATAAATAGGAATATGTGTAGATGAAATACTTTTCGAAAAACTTGCCATTTACTCAAATAATTGGAACTGTGTAGTCATGACAACCGTTGTTTGATTCACGAGTATTAGCACTTTCTGCAATAACTTGTCACTTATTAACTGACAATTATCTGTCATTTACTTGTCAAATAAATGAGATATTGGTTGTCATGACTACTTTGGTTTGCTTTTTTAGTTCACTTATCCCCCGGATTACACTGAACATAGTTTTCTCAGAAAATCGTGGATGTCATTTACTTATCAAATAGTTTACTTCGCTATTAGTATTTGCTCTATTACTAATAAGAAATACACATTTGTATCAGGTGTATCAACTATTGAATCATAGTAAAATTGCAGCTGAAAATGTGTTATTAAAAATCATAAATTATAATAAAATTGCTGTGAATAGTTTGACCTGATTTTTTTTTTATAAAATATAATTTATTTATATTATCAGTAAATAAAATACTAATAATTTACAAAAATAACTGTCAAAAAAATAGGAATCGGCGCAGCGGTGTTGCGTTACAAACACATTTGAAAACATGTTTATGTTACGTAAAACGCTGAGGTTTTTTAAATAAAATAGAATTAAAATGTTATAACATCTCCATACAATGCGGTATTATGTGGAAAGAAAAGGAGAGAAAATGTAACATTAAAATGATACAATCAGTGTATAAGTATAATAAGTATATAGTCGGAATAAATGTGAGCGAAAGGTCGTGGAATAATGAAAAAGAAAAAAATAAATAAAACGCAAGATTAATAATAATTACGTAATGTAAAAAAATAATAATATAAAAGAAATATAAAGTTTTCAAAAGTATTGCTGTATTTTAATATGTAAACATAATTTATATGTAAATAATTTAAGTGTATATAATTAAACTGTGTAGTAAAAATATTGATTTTAAAAATTCGAAAGTTAATCAAATAAATTCTTTCAAATAAAATTCTGTATTCGAACAGCTTTCATACATCCTATGTTATCATTATAAAATTATTAATTCGGTTTTCGAACATTTATATTAAAAATTCTGTAACGATAATTTATAAGTCTTCTTCTATAAAAACAACATTAATTTTGCAAATTATTTCAATAAAAATTCATTTAGGACCAGATATTATTTTTTTAATTTATTGACTAATTTAAATTTGTTATCTTAAATATTAATTGTCGAACTAATTAATTTGTAACAAAAATTAATTTTGAACGTGAGCAAAATCTTGCAAAATTATATCGAAATAATAATATTTACAATTGTTGTTTGCAAATCAATTTTCAATATAAAACGGCGAATGATTAAAACGTCGTGGTGCATTTATTAAATAGAATTTCAAATAATCAAAACGAAAAATAAAAATACAAATGAAAAATAACAGAAATAAATATAATAACAATAAAAGGGCATCGAATGAAAACAATGTTCAAATTAGTTTTGTTTGTTATTAGCTGCAAATTGAAAATATTCATCATTGTTTTTCGCAGCTGTTAAGAACCGTTGAATATTAATTAAATTTCCGCGCTGTAAATATTGTTCTATTATTTATTTATTTATTTATTTTTAAATAAAAAAATACAGAATTGCAACATTTCGTGTGGCGAAAACACCACACGTTTATGAATAAAACATTCTGGCTGTTATTATTATTATACTTGTTCGCCCTTTTTTTTTTTTCGTTTCATGCGTTTTCATGTGCCGCACGTTTTGCTTTTAATTATTTTTAATTTTCACATTATTTATTTGTGTCTGAATCAGAGGTGACGGATGGATGGATTCTCGTCGATGCGTGATGACTGCAAACAAAAATAAAATAATAGAAATAACAGAAGAGCGAGCAAAAAATAACACAAGTGGACAAATTTGTCCAAATTAATTTAATGTTTCGGAATGAAATGAAAATTTAATTACTCGCACGTTTCTGGTTAAACGATTTATTCATTTTTACCAGAATATCAAACATGTACCATAACACCATCATCATCTTCGTGATCCGAAGAGCAGTTACTCTGTGTGCGATATTGCACATCGAACACGCCACAAATTGCATACAAGCTTAACCACTTCGATTTTTGCCGAGGTTATATAACTGTAACGTTTTTCAGCGTCGCCTCGTGCAGATATAACTCTGATAGATCTTAAAGACACACGAGGAATTCCTATCCGAAGATTATCATTTTGCATGCGGAATTCTTCGTGGAAGAGGAAGCATTATTATTATGCGGCTTCTGTGGTCGATGATGATGTAAATTAAAATGTACGCAAGGAAACGAGCTGTAAATGCATATAATTTAGCACTTAATTTACGAACATTCTGAATCCTTTCACACTTTGTAACTTTCTAAAGATTAATAAGCGTTTTCGTGGATAAGACCATTAATTTCATCGCAACGATACGCGCATTCTCAGATTAAGTGATTATTTTAAGTTTAACAACAAAAAAAAACTTACTTATTAATTACTCATCAAAGTTAATCAATATTTTCTAATAAATGAGAAAACTATAAGAAAATTAATGTAAAACATGTTATAAATATAATTTTAATACAATTACAACAATACCTCGCTTAATCCGGTTTCGTCTATATCATTCACTATTTAAAACCGGACTAATTGAGAATTTTAAAATATTAAAAAAATATGTTTTTAAAGATTTATTCTTCAAAATTGGCTTTTTTTTTCAGTTTTATCATTGAATTAATATTTAGTTATTGGTTTGAGGATAATAAAAAAATATTAATTTTAAAATAGATTTTTTTTTATATATTTATAAGTTAAAGAAAAATGTTATAAATGAGATTCGATGTGGGAAAGATTTAAAAAAATGGGTGGCATTTGCATACGAGTTTGACGCCCATATGAGATCAGGGCTGAATTATATCTGCCTTGGGTACACACGGGGCGGAGAAGATAATTAGTTTTTTAATTGACAATCGGTTTTTCGATGTTGGATCGAAGAAGAAAGGGGTTTTCGTGTTTACTTTTATTTATGCCAAAGGGAGAGGTCTGTTTGTTGATCGGCGAAAACAATCGAAACTATTAAGATTTAACATCTCCGTCCCGCCTTTAAGATGTTCCGATTTGTAGCAGTCAGCGAGAGAGGTGGATGAGTGAAGGAAGAGATTGCGTGCGTGTGAGAGAACGGCTGCATTCTCATAGTTTATTTATGAAATTTCGTATTCAGCAAATTACAATTTGCTGCCTTCTCGCCCTCACCCATCCATTCCACTCCCGTAAGGACTAAGGAATAAGTGTACGTATATGCAGCGAGTATAGATGTGTGTACGTTTCGAGTGCGAGGTTTGAGGGAATGAAGAATGCCCACGAGGGTGACGTGATTTATTTAGGATTTTCGTACGGCGAGTTAAAATTCCTGAACAAATCGGAATGACTATTTAAAGCTTCCTAGTGAGATGGTGGATGGAGAGGAATGAGCGAGAGAGCGGCAGCATTATTTACATCCAATCCACTCTTCGACCTCTCAGCGAGGAATCCGCGTCTTCTTCATTCCCTCACCCCCGTGTGTTTCGTTTTTACTGGTCATCTCTCTATCTCATGGGCTCTTTTCACCTTCGCACCACACGGTAAATGGTGTATTATTTGCTCGGACGTTCGGATCGTTAAAAGATTTGTAAATAGCGTTTTAAAATCTCGTTTCCATCGACGTAATTGTAGTGTAAATAGATTTCCATTCTTCGCCGATGCATTTTTTACCGCACAGAGAGCTGCACACGACGTACATGCTAGAGAACGAGAAAGACAGAGGAAGAAAGAAGAGTGGAGTTAGGCCAAGTACGCGAGCTCCGATCCGCTCCAACAATGTCAACACACGTAACACACGGCTCTAGGTAATCCCTTTTGCCACTCGATAAATCTTGTATTCATCGATTTGGAATACTTCTTCTACTCCAACGCTTTGTCTTTCATCCTCGACCAACGAAACATCAAAAAGTTTATAAACTAATAAAATACAGGACAAAATTCTAATATTTCATATACATATAACATCAATTTATATATATTCTAAATAAAAAAATATAAATATTTTATTTTAAATATAATTTTCTACAAATAACTAGCTTAAAAAAAAAATATAAAGCCATAATTACATTAATTTATACTACGTACAGTTCAAAACAGGACTAATTGAAAACTTTAAAACCGCACAAAAATTAACTATAGCGAATCAGGACTGTGCGAGGTATTGTTGTATTATTATCATATAATTTCAATTTAGAAATAATTTTCTAAAAAGATTTGAATAATTTTATATTTTTTCATTAATTTTTATAATTTTCTATAATTTTAATTTATAAACTGAATCTCGGAACAAGTACATTATCTTCCATCAATTTTTGTAGATATCAAATAACAAAGAAGCCAAATACGAGTCATATTTCATAATTATATGTACATTTGGAATTGGATACGAGATAATCTTTATTAATACATTAAAATTAAATATTTAATCTCAGATTAATTACAATATTTCAATATCTACTTAATGTCACAAAAAAAAGTAAATAATCAAATATTTGTTTTTTTTACCATATTTTTATTTATATTTTAACGAGATTTACTTCCAATTTTATATTACTAATATGTAATGTTAATATTTTAATATTCAATAAAACTAAAGATAATTGTGACACAAATAGATTCTAAAAAATATTATTTATGAGAGTCATGGTTTTATAGAATGACACGCGTTATTTAAAATTAACTGATTCCAGTTTTTAATTAATTACAGCTTGATAATCATCTAACAAATGTGTTTCTGACATTTAATTATAGTAGATAAAATTTATATAATTTTAAATCCATTTTCTTGAAGCTAATCTTAATTATTTCAATTAATACTCCCAAAGTCGGGATTGTGAAAATTGATGTATTTATGTTTTTGAGGAAAATATAACTAATTTTATAATTTTGTTATAATTGCATAACAAAATTATAAAATTAATTATATTTTCCTGAAAAAAAAAAAAAATTAAAATTATGAAATTTAGATGTAAAATACTGTTTTTTTCTTATCCAATTAGTAATTTATTTAATTTTGAAATTTATTCATAAATATTTGATTTTTAAACATTCATAAGTGGATTTGTTAAATCAACAAGTTTATATGTGAATATATGCGGTTAGTATAGCAAACAGGATCCTCCGTTTCCTGTGCCAAAAAGAAAGTCGTGTTTTGAATAACGCATATCGATTCACAGAATGAACGTTCATTTTATGAGATGCAAAGAAGCGAAAACGAACTTATATTCAGAGCCACTTTTATAGCTTGCAACAGGAAATAAAAAGAACGAAAAAAATAAAGAACAAGACGAAAATAAAACTTTATTCGCAGTTCGAGACGCCTTCGAAAGAGGCGACATGAAATTGCATCTACACATAATTAAAATTAATAAGAATTCAGTGCTGATCCGGATGTTGTTTTATTATAAAAATGGATTTTATTTTATTTTTATGTTACAAATAAAATATTTTAATAATTTATATTAATTTATCTTGGCTTTAAAACAATTATGTCTTGAAGATAAGATATGAAGATTACAAATCTGATTTAATAATTTTGTGAAAATTTATAAGAATAAATATTATAAAATTTCTACAAAATTATTCAAAATGTTGACATAAAGGGTTTGGGAGATATAACATTTTTTGTATATAGTGGTTTTATGTAGTTTTACTTCTATTATGTAGACTTACTTGCATAATTACGTAATGTTGACAAATGTCATTTAAGAAATGTCAAAAATTGTTTAAGAAATGACAAATTGTTAAATTAATAATTTATAAAATTGACAGATGTCATTTGATAAAAAAAAATGTTTTGACAAATGTCAATGACAGCTGAAATTATATAAACATAAAAGATTAATAAATTTATGATTTTTGTATTATTTAAAGATAAATATTTATAATTAGTTCTTTGTAGAGCTATATTATTTAGCTTTCATTTGACAACACATAATTGTTATGTAACATTTTAAATGTCATTTGTCAAAACAAGTTAAATGTCATTTACCAAAAATGTCATTTTTCTTTGACAAAAGACAAATTGTCAATGAATATTTGATGTCAATTGATAAAAGAATTTTGACAAATCTGTAAATAAAATTTACGATTTTTGTAATTATTTTAAGAGAAATATTTATAATTAATTATTTTGTACTAGCAATATTCTATTGATTAACAACATTGTAGAAATAAAATGTAGAAACGAAACAAACTAAAAAAAAATAGAAAACAAATTAAAAATGTGATTATACGCTCGAAGATATTAATCCGATTTAAATAGACTGTAGCGAATCGACGTTTGACGCTAAATATTTAGCAATATTTTTTATTTCTTTCAATTTTAGAAATCGCGTTTACAATGAAACACAGTAACAACAACCGGAAAAAAAAGTTTGCACAGTTCGTTTCGCTCCAATGGATGATAATTGATTTTGTTGCAAATCAAATATTGTTCGATAATTACAACGCGAACAACAACCGCACCAAAAAAAAATGTACACATGGATCATAAACGATTATGAGTTCAGCAAAAGTCCAGAGAGAAATGCGCACTGTATTACATTTTATGTCATATAAAAAAAAACATGGATTAGTTTCGTATTGGTTTCAATTGTATTACATTTCATGACATTTGTCAAATCAGAGCAGAAAAATGTATTACACTTTTTTTATTGTAAATTTTCGTATTTTAGTTTTTGATAATTTATTTTAATAAAATTATTAAAAAATCACTATTTTACATTAATATCGATTGTTGTAATAATAATGACAATATTTTTACAGTACAAAATAGGTATTAAACCTCTACGGGTATGCGGCGGATATATCCGCCAAATCCTTTACGCAAAAGATTACGCTTGATAAAATTGATGACTTCTAAAATGTAGTTGTTAAAGCTATGAGTAATGTTACCAAATTGATATAATTACTTAATTTTTCCGATATTTTCAATGAAAATCTTAGGTGCAAAAATCAATTACTAATTTGGTCAAGAGTTTTGAAGATTGAAAGCTGTAATTCATACAACAAATGTTGAATATCAGCTCGCAGGAAATTTGAATAATGACAATATGCTCATCCCATTACGATTGTTTTATGGAGGCTTTAACACTTCGTGAGCGCCTGCAGTTTATTTATTCATCATCTCCAGTCAACGTTAGTTTTCGTTCTCGTTCGTTGTCTTCTCATGTCCGTCCATCCTTTCTCTCCTTCTCACTTATTCCATTCTTAGTTTAATACTTTCCACCTTTTCACCGCTAATTAAACTATCAAATAAATTACACGAGACATAAATATTTATAAACACACACACACGTCTCTCATCCTCCTCCACCAGTATACAGACACAGTGCGTTCCGTCCATTCCGTATGCAAATCCAAAACGATTTTTGGCAATTAACCACGGGTCTTACAACATAATTCTTCGCCGCTGGGAGCTAATTAATTTCCACATGCGGAGGCCGTAAATCATCCTTAATCAAATATCCACTCTTCGTATCTCACACAAAAAAATACATTTATTATTGCAACTATTTATTTTAAAATTAGTTTACTTCTTCTAATAACTTTTTTCAATAATCTACGTGGGAGGTTGGCTTGAACTTATTTTCAAGCATTTACAATTGCAAAAATATGTAATGATTTATTTTTTAAATATTCAAAATATTTCAAAACTATTCAGCAAAGAAATATAAACTTCTTCAACATGTTGTACGTGGGAGGATGAATTTATTGTTGGGCCCTAATTATTTACCCTTGTCGGCGCGTGAAAAACATGCAAATACATGGCTTTTTGCGTGTTCCCTTCGGCGTCGGCTCATTTAGCAACGCTCCCTTTTCGCTCATTTTTTTCTCCTCCTTTTGTATCGGTCCCTTTTTTTCTTCTTTTCAAGTTTTTCCGCAGCTTCTCGGAATCGTCCTTTCGGCTTCGCCATTAATGAGTATACGAGGGAGGGACCCGACAAAAAGCGAAGGGCAAGGAAGGAAAGCCGAATCCAATAATTATTACCCAACTTCGATTGATTTATTATTATTGGCATTTACGGCCCGTAATCATCGTCCTCGCATTTCGCATGCCATCCTTCCTTCTTCGTCAAAGTGCCCGACGATTTATACATATACAACGCAAAATAATTTACAATCGTACAACTTTTACCACATTGTTATTACACACATTGCTTGCAACTTTAAGACTTGCAAAGTAAAGTTTACTTTTATTGCAGCTGCAAGAAAACATTTTCTTAATTTTATTACATTATTATAATTATTTCAAATGTAATAAAAAATAGGAAATAAACATAATTTTATAGAAATTTCAATAATTTCGAATATCTAAGTGATAATTAAGTATTTTGATGATCAAATTGATCGAAATATTTGTTAAAATTTACTGAAAATAATTAATTTGTGTTTTACCTGAAAATGATTACCTGATTTTCTTTAAGTTTGTGGTAGATTTTTTTCAGAAATGATAAGAAAACAGAAGTATTTCGATCGATTATAACGTTTTCGCCCGTATTTTCTCTTCTCTCTAAATATTTATGAAATACGTCTGATCCCGTTTAAACGTATAAACACGATAAATTGTTTTTCCTCCGGTTTTCATTAAACGCTCTTTGTTTACCTTTTATAAACTGAACTCTCCGTTACCAAATTTATTTCTTCCCGCCCGCCGGTCTCCTCCTAAACAGAACCCAAATAAAGATTAATTGGTTTCGTAGGGGGTGTAATTAAAAAAAACGTTGCAATTTTCCACCTATTCATTCTCTCAGGTAGACACAAATTTTCAGTTAATTATATAGATAGATTTTTTGAAAGAGAACGAAACGATATTTCATGACTCACAGCATTTTTCCAAAAATTAAGTAAATAACGAAAAATATAAATAATAATTAATAATTATATATAATTTGCTGAAAAGTATTAAGTTTTGGTAATTCTCTAATATTTTAAGCATTTTAATAAATCGTCGACTGCTCATGGCGCCGGAGCCGCATGCGGCTCTTAAAATAAATAATTATTGCTCTTTTTGCTATTAAAGACAGTATTTTAAATAATTAAGAAATTTTGTGATATTATTTTAATTAAATTATTATGTTTAATGTAATTATTTTAAGACTTTTATGTTTTACATTAATATTTTTTATATTAGGACAAAACTTTTATTTTCATATTTCAGGGCAAAATGTTTATTATATATATTTTTATATGCACATAGTTAAAGCAAGATTACGTTCATAATCCGGAGACGAAAAGAAACATGCGGAAAGCGCATTTTATATTATGATTATTATTATTTTGTCGTTTCGAGTAACAAAAAGAAAATAATTTGGATTATTCAGAAATCCCGCCTTTTATACGTGCATGTTTTCTTGGAGGCCCGTCAAATTTTATTTCGCCGAGGACACTAAAAACGGAACATCTCTATACACGAAAATACATCTATCCGTGTTTAAGACAATGTCTTAAAACTCTTTTATACGCCCCGCGTCTTTAGACGGCCCCGGGGAGGTTTATAACTTTATTTTTATTCCCCATTTTTATTATATATGCCTTGTTCTCATTCTTATATTTCACGTTTTTTTCTTATTATTTTTGTTCGCTTCTTCTCATTCTCGTACTGTTTGTGCGCTGCGAGGGGGAATCATTATTAAAGGCCGAGATGAAGAAGACGTTACAGGAGATAATTACAGTTTTCCGCGTATACAGTTATATAATAATTACAGGCGATGCCAGTCAGCTGATATTACCGGGTCGAGGAGGAGAGAGTAATCTTCAAGAAGCGGACGAAAGCTCACGTGCGTGGGTGGACCTGCGATAAAATTATGTTAATTCGGCGATCCTTATGGAACGGATATGGTAGATGTGCGAATGCTTGCATGCACTTCACTTCAATTCAATTCTTGTGAATTTCTTCCAGTTGTTATTGTTGAGGTTTCTGTACGGGAGAAAAAGAGAGAGAGAGAAAGGAAGAATGTTCAGTAATAAAACCACCCGACGTTTCGCCATAATATTAATGGGTTTATTGGACCATAAATGGGGTTTTATGGTTCAATAATTATTATAAACTTATTGACTTTATTATTGCAACAAGTCCGAGCGAAAGATCATAATAAAAGGAGACGTGGTAACGATAAACGTTTTTATTATTACTTTGCTCTCCGACTTTCACCGTCCATCATTTTTCATGCTCATATTGAAAATTATATAATCAGAAATTTATTTCACTTCAATATTTCCATTTTTATGATCATATATCTTTTAACTATTAACGAGTTAAATTTAACGTTACTTCCACTAACGAAAGTCTACAATTTCAAGCAAAAAAATTAACAGCAAAAATAAATTTTGAAAAGTTTGTTATATTTTAAACAACAAAAAATAACTTACTTTTAGAAATTATTCGATTTTCTTATCCTAACATTTTTTATTAAAAATAATCGTATGTTGTCACCTTTATATTCAATTATTCTTCATAAAAATGTTTCAGAAATAATTTAATAAAAAAATGGAAAAGTATAAAATTTTATAGAAATTGAAATAATTGAGAAGTTTCTATATAATTTCAACATAATCTTAAATTTAGTTATTTTAGAAATTTATAATGAATTTTTAAACACAAATGTAAAACAAATTAAAATTACAATAAAAATGACTAATTGTAAACAATTGTTGCATTGATAAAATAAAAATGAATCATTTTTTACCACAAAAATAAAGTTTATCACGATATTTTTTTTTTGAAAGGAAATAATGAGTAATGTTAGAATGATTACATGTTAAGTGCAATTTGTAAGTCACGGATTTTGCAGAATATTGAAATCGAAATCAATTTTACAACTATTATAATAATTAGAACATGAAAGTAACATTTCAATTACATATAATATTTATTATAATAAATCATATTAAGACAGTTTATTCATGTTTTGATTTTGTTACAATGATTGTAAATATAATTTATTACGAATTTATAACAAAATAAAACAGATCAATTATTATATTAAAATTATCGTTTTTTTTTTCTACTCATTTAAATAATAAAAAAATATAATTACTTAAATTTTGTAGCTTAAAAAATTTTGTGTATAAAAATTTCAATAATATTTAGAATTTTAGATTGGAACTCTCGTCGATAAATATTTGGTGTGTGTGTGATTTTACTGGTGTTATCGCGCATTGAAATCTCCAAATGGGATCATTCGATTGGGGATCTCCGGTATCAATTAAAACCGGAAAACGACGGTAATTTTCGTCGATTGCATAATTCGGTAAACACCTGTGTGTATGTGTGTTTTTCTTTTAAGATTGAAATGTAGATAAGGTTGTGGCAGATGGAACCTAGATTAAGGTGCTAATACGATCCGAAGAATCCACAAACTATTTATATTTTTTTTTGTTTGTTTCGGGGTTGGAATGGAACGGGTTGTAAATAAATGTTAAAAGAAGAAAAGGATGCGTGCTGCGCCGCTAATGAACGGCCAAAACAAATCCACGGTTAGGCCTAATGATGAGGGTCGTTGCCGTGTCCAGAAGGGCGAGATTCTTGTCTGCTCGAATAACATTCATCCCTAAAGAAGCGAACCCCTTTTCTGGTTTTCCTTTTCGATTAAGAAATGTTAATTGGAGGTGGAGTAGGTGTGTCGAAAGGTGCCCTCGTGCCGAAGGAACGGAGAAACATTATAAATATAATAATAATCGGACCCAATTACCGTTGGGCAAACATTTCTCTTTCGGGAGGGTAAAAAAAAGATAGAACCAACAAGAAACGCCCTCTCCCAATCTCTCAGCCTCGATTCCGAATATATTATTAGTAATGTTTGTAGAAGGAATAGAATATAATATATATTTTACAAGCACCTGTCCGTGTCCAGACGGAGAGAGAGATCAGCTGCCTGCTATCATCTTCGGAACGCACGGGAGAGGGAATTATATTAAACCACTAATTTCGGCGTTACGCAGGGCCGCACTAAAAGCAAATTATAAAAACACCAAACTCGGATTTTTTAAGTGTTTTAATGGAGAGGTAACATCGTTTCCTCCACTTCGAACAATGCACGTGACTAATTTATATATATATATATAAAAAACGACGTATAGCGAAGCAGCGGGATACGCGATAAACGCCGTCGCTCTTTAATCGCCGTCCAACACACCCCCTGCGGAGCGCACGCACTTGCACTTACGACGCATTAAATTTTAATTAATTGAAGCCCGTCGATTATCTAACATCGGATATCTTCATTTCGAGACGATTATTATATAGATGAGAGATTGAAATCTGTGAGAGAAAATGTAAAAATACAGTCATCAAATTAGACTTAATAAAACTGGATGGGGTTGAAATAAAGTTCTTCGGATTGCGACGCATTAAACCGTTTCACTTTTATTGGCTTTAAAGAATTGACTGTCGCTCTAAATGCAGTATATAAATGCGTTCTGTTCTGCTTTGATAACATCTGTAGATGTAGTTTAGTGGAAGTTAAAAATAATATTTTAACGAGATTTAATACCACTTGCTTCAATAAAAGTCCAATTATTTTACACATTTCATTCTAGCTTTAGAATTAAAAGAACATATTCTTAATCAAGAAATTAAACTTATAAATTATTCTGCATAATTTTTTTTTTTTTAGATTCACGAATATTTTTGTTCACATAAACGTACACTTTTCCAAAAAAAAAAATAATCGTGTATAAATTTGTATGTATATTCAAGTAAACATAACTGAAATAGTTTTTAGTTCGCTTTAAAACTATACACAGCGTTCACTTAACGTACACGAATTGTACGTTAAACTAACATATTGAAATGAGAATTTTTAGATAAATGCATTAATTTACTTTCGACACATATTTTTCTTCATTCGTATGAACGTACACATTGCATTTTTGATACACATTTTTCTTCATTCGTATATTTCTTTAAGAATTATTTTAATTTTTTAATAACTTAACTTATAGATTTGATTCAGGCAATAATTGGAAGATTTAGTAAAATTATGTATATTTATATTAACATTTATCATAAAGTTTGCTTTAAAAACTTTACAGAAAGTGTTCACTTAACGTACATAAATTTCTGTATGCTAAAGGTATTTTACTTTTACTTTTCATAAAAATACTTTGATTTACACTTGTTTTTTAATACACATAATTCGTTTGTTCGCACCAACGTACAAATTCCTATAGGATTTTGGAAATAAGTAAATTTTCATATAATGCATATATTTATATTTTCATTTGATTTAAAGATACGTTTTGGTTTCTTGGTTCTAATATACGTACACTTATTCATTTATTTATTTTCTTTTACAAATTTATTTTTTTATTTGTATGAATTTACAAATTCCCATAAGATATAATGACTTTACTTCTATAAATTTTAAATTTTTAAATGTGAAGTACGGATTATAATTAGTCTAATGTTAAATATATTTGAGTCATTTTGAATAAACTTTATGTACGTTTTCTCGATTTGTTTTTACGTTAGTACGTTTGAAAATAATGATGTACGTATAAGCGAACGTATTTTAAAAGGATGTTAATTGTATTTGAGCTCTTGGAATCAGTTCGAGCAAACTACATTTACTAATTAATTTGTCGCGTTGAAAATGGTATCTAGCGGAGAACACAGTTTTTCCCGATGAAATCCAATCTCCACTATTTATTTATCTCTTTCACCCTTCCGCCGGGCCCGACGTTAACACGTGTAAAGGAAATAATTGTATCCCACGGGAGGCGAACGCTATCCGCCGCATTTAACTTTTCTCTTCTCTCCTCTTTTCCATACTTCTTTTTTCCTAGCCTATTGGTCGTCTGGAGGGATGATGATGATGATGTGATGATGTTTTCTTTTTTAAGTTGCTGTTTGTTTGCAGGAATTCGATCCGTTTGCGCGCAATGGTTTGTTTCCATTTGCAGCCCGTATCGGTTTACACCAGTTTCCGAACGATATATCAATTGCATTATTGTAGCGAACACATAATTGCACCGAATTCGATCCATCCATCTTAATTTCAGAATTGCCTGAAATCTATACGGGAATTGTGTGTGAGCGTATAAAAGAGGTATAAATCAAGAAGGAAGAGAGAAAGAGAGAGAGTATGCATGCATGCAAAGCAATCTTCGCCACCTCCGCCTCCGAAGTCGCCGCCGCAGCCGCCGCCGCCGCCACCGCCCGAACGGACCCATCCCATATATTTCAACGAAGTTTAAATAAGTCTGACGTTCAATTTACTTTTGTACGAGGGTCTTCCTCTCTCTCTCTGTTTCCTCAACTTCTTCGTCTCTCGGTGTGTTGTTTTAATTACATATGGACATATGTAAAACGCGCATCGCCTGCAGGACAATAAATTACATCACTCAAAAATAAAACGAAACGCGGGGGAACGCGAGAGAAACGCAGGAGGAAAGACGGAGACGAAGGACCGGAAAGGTTTTCGATGTATGCAAGGAGCAAAAATAAAGAAACACGACGACAACAACAAACAGAACGCGTGGGACGGTCGAGTATTTTACGCACACACTCTTTTTCTCGGAGTTAATAACTTGGAAATATTTATGTTGTAAAAAATAATAAATAATAAAGAAACGTTGAGCTTGAGAGCGTTCCAACGTTTGATTTGTAAATTGTTTTTCGAGGCGCAGCGAGGATTTCCTTGCGGCCGTTAATTGCTGGATTCCTGAAAATGCAATGATGATGATTACGATGCAAAGAGATTAGAGCTTCGGTAGATTAAGGGCTTTCCTTGCAAATACGAATATTATTCGGTCATTATATCATCTAATACCTGCAGGCTTCTTCCTCCTCAACTCGGAATTCTTCTCTAAATGTTCCTTATCCTCCGGTTACACAATTTTGCACATGCCGTTTATTTGTCCCGTTCATATTTTGAATGTCGTAGATTAATCATTAAAAATCTAATTAATTTCACGAAAAATATTCAGCAAACATATCTAAACTTCTGCTGTAACAGTATATAAATTAATAAGCGATTACGTAATTTTTCTTTTTCATTTCATTTTTCTTTTTAATCCGGTTAAGCGTTTTAACACGTGCGGTTTATTTGCGAAATTGTGTATAGATAAAATTCGATGGTCAGTAGATTAATCGTTCCGGGATTTCCGAAATGTCGAGATCCATCTATGAACAGATACGTGTATCTGTGGGACAACAGTATTTATTTAATATATTGCCATACGATCACGTAAAATATTGGCCAACGGTACAATAATAATTGATTTTCAATTATAATAGCCGGTGGCTTTAATGAGCGAGAAATTCGATCAGGGCTAATTGCCGACCGCACAGATAATACAAACACACAAAATTTTTAGTTTAAATAAATGAAATTGAGTAATATATTTTTTTTTGTAAAATATTTGACATATTTAATAATAAATAAACGTAGCTGCATAATTTTCTGAATGCGCGTTTACTAACATTAACGTTTCTTTTATGTAAATATTTCATATTTATTATAGTTGAAATGACTTGTTTACTTCAAAATGTACAGGTTCATTGCTTTGCTTAGTTTGTAACAGTAAATCTGTAAGTTTGTCCACGTAATAACTAATATTTCTACAAATTGCAATTTATTTTCAAATAATTTTTATTATTTCAACAATTTATTTTATTTACTTAAAATTAAAATGATTTTCAATCAAGAAAAAATATGACTCATTTATAATTATTTCAAATTATATTTTAATAAATATTTTAGATTTTTCAAAATGTTGCTATTATTAAAGTTTTCTAAATTATTATTTGAAAATTTAAAAAAAATATATGATTTTAACATTTTCATTCGATTTGCTTAATATGTTGATTCATTGTAAATAAGGCGTTTTTGTAACCATATAAGCTTTGTTTAACGCTTGATTAGAAGCAACAAATGATTCATTGCCGCGAGGCATGTTTTCATAATCATTTAAAGATTGATTCAATTCATCGGAATGCATTTTTGTAACTATATAAAGTAATTTTTTCAATAATTTTAAACAGTTATAAATATATACAATAATTGTTATATAACATTGTTAAGTTCCTATAATTAGGGATTCGAATAGGGAACATGTAGGATATTTAAATTTAGGAACGTAACAAAATCTAAAAATTAACTGAAAAACAGTTAAATAATTACAAAATCGTTACAAAAATTAATCTTTAATTTTGGTTACATTTTTCAATTAAAATTGGAAGTTATGCAAACAAAATTGCAAGTAAATGTAAACATAGAGAATGAAAGAATGAATGAATGGATTTAATATAAATTTGATAAAAAAATACTATATTTTACAATAGCAATAAAAACACAATCGTCTGCCTCTTTTTTTGAAGGAAATTCGTACTACAAATGAATCAAAATGAATGAAACGTGAATGAATGAGTCTAGACGATAAGATAAAAAATAATATATTCTAAATAAAATCGAACACTATTTTTTTTCATTAAAATTTAGTCCTTTTAAATTCTGTAGTTAAACACCTGCTGCTGATTCATCGTGATAATTCGTGACAATTCGCGTTTTCATAATGGCATAATTGATTTAGTACGCATTTAAGAATTGTTTAGAACATCTGTGATTCATCGTGACGTATCGTCGGATTTTCGTGACCATATAAGGATTTGTTAAAATATTTCGAAATTTGCAATTTTATATATTTAAAATCTTTAATTTCAATCGATGAGTCTGGAACTTTGATGCGTTGTTCATTCAAAAGTAGTCTTTGAACGTGCTTCGATCGGATTCATTTAATCCCGCAGTTGTAGCATATAATTTCCTTTAATAAAAGTATACAATTTTTCCATTCCAATTTCATACCATTACAGCTTGAACATGAACATGAATGTACTATTTATATTAAGTACTGTGAGCCTCTTTTTACCATTGATTATTGTTTATTACTTTATTACGGGTTCTCATATGATTTCTACATTCTACATTCATTGGCTTCTACACATTTCCATTTGTTAACATCATACACGAAATTATACAGAACCAACATAAAGCAAATATATCATAAAATCGGAATTTCAAAAATTGTACATTATTATATTTTTCCTTTAATAAAACCGCTACAAAGTTATAATTTCTCTTTAACATTTAAATTTATATTTTCGAACAACGATCCATAAAATTTATAAATTCATCAACTAATGTTAGTTAACTAAGTGAAGTTTTTAAGAATACTTTAAATTATTGTAAAAACTGTTTTTATATTTAGAAAGATAATAGACGATATGTTGTTACAAATTAGTAATTTATTGATGAATGTTGAGTGGGATTAATAAGATATTCGTATAGAAAAAGAGGTTGAAATTATTTCAATCTGGTTTTTGCGTAATCAGAGTAAAATAGTATGCAAAGCACGAAGAGCTGTACGGTCTTAATTCGTCTGGAATTTTTTTTGCTTTGTTTGTTGTTCGTCGAGGAACTATGTTTGCTTTGCGATTGGTAAGTGCCGTGTAATTATTGCCATTACCTCCGCAGATTGCTTCCTCCGAGTGAAAAGACTAAGAGAGCGAGTGAGAGATGGATAAACGGTTTGGGGCGTGTTTATTCATTCGCCGATCGTTTTTCGCGTGCATTCGATGAAGAGGGGCCAAGTTAATATTTGTGTGCGGTGTGTGCATGCGGATGGGTGTAATTGGGCCGGAATATTTGCTTAGCCGATTTTCGTAATTATTGGGACCGGAGGGGCAGCAACATCCAGCATCGAACATCGCCTCTCGATGGCTGCAGCAGCAGCATCGATCCATTATAAAATACCCGTCAGCGGGATATTGAAATGAGTAGTCCTAAATAAGCAATTTTTGGCAGACTCGAAGAGAAAGAGAGGAAGCCTCGTTGTTGAGGATGAGAGGTAAAAGAATTTGACGAGGGTTTTGAGCTTCGAATTGCAATTACATCCCCGACGCAGTAAGCAACATGTGGTTGATAGAAAAATGTTTATTATATTATACGTTTTCGTGCGAGGCCCACACGTATGTTGTACGCACACAATTTTCGTACACGAAGCAGAACTCTTTCTTCTTCTGGTTAAAAAAAGAAAGAGGGAAATAAAAGGAGCCCGAAGAATGGTCGGACGGCAATTTTTGCTTTCCGCTGTCGAAATCATTTATAACTCGTTGTGCGTGGAATTTACAGCCAGCCGCCGCGCCGCCAGCCAACTTTTACTTTATGATTCCCCCCATAAAATTTGATAACCGCTTATTAAGACTACTTATTGTTAGATTATATACCTGTTCTCGGCTCTTGATTAATATTTCAGTTTGTTTTTGCCCTCTCGCTCCACCTCAGACCGCTCATCATCTTCCTCGACGTGGACATCCACAAGGCAACGAGCCTTTCCCAATTACCACGACCAAATACCCACTAATAGATATATACAGGATGTTCGATTCATTAAGCCCATCCCGAACTGAACTACATAATAATAAGAAAAGAAACCATTTAAAAAAAATAAAAAAATAAAGAACAGAAGAAGAAAAACCTCATTTGTCATCTACCTTTCGACGCCCCGATCTCTGCTTTTTTTCCGTTCCTCCTCAGTAACCAGAAGCCTCAACTATATTAATAGTCAAATCACTAAACGCAATTAGTAGTCTTTTAAAAAAATAATACTATATTTTATATTATTACATAACAATTTCTATATAATTTTATTAATTCATGATTTATTTTTTATATGTTCGTTCTAACGTACACAACGTTCGTTCTAACGTACACTTTACAAAATACACTTTTATTTATGTAAATATTAAAATTTCATTGAGTTAGTTTAGTAGGGATAGTCTCAAAACTGAATTACATAATAATAAAATTTAAAAAAAGGAGCATAAATATCATCTTTCACCCACATTTCGATCTCCGTCTTTTTTTTTTAAATTTTTATTTTCCGTTGCTCCTCAGTTACCAGAAGTCTCAACTATATTAATAGTCAAATCACTGAAGTTAATTAGTAATCTTTTATGAAATAAATAAATAATGCTTCATTTTTATCTGTATTATTACATAAAATTAAGGAAACTTTCATTATATTTTAGACGAAACTGCTGTACGCTAAACGAAGATACGATGATCAATATCTATATAATTTTATTAATTCATGATTTATTTTTTATATGTTCGTTCAAACGTACACAACGTTCGTTCTAACGTACACTTTACAAATATTAAAATTCCATTGCATTAGTTTAGTAGTGATAATCTTAAAACTGAACTACATAATAATTAGAAAATTTAAAAAAATAAAGAGCTGATGAAGAAACATCATTTCTCATCCACATTTCGACGCCCCAATCTCAGTTTTTTTTCTGTTTTTTTCTCAATAACCAGAAGCCTCAACTACATTAATAGTCAAATCACTGAACATAATTAGTAAATTTTATAATATTACTTAAAATTATGTATACTTGCATTATATTTTAAAGCGATACTCAGTTAATGTACATAATTCCTATTGAAACTGCTATAAGCTAAGCGAAGATGCGATTATTGTTTTTTATATATTCGGATAAACGTACATGGAGTTCGTTATAACGTACACTTTGCAATAGAACGACGTTACTTTTATTTCATGAAATATTAGAATTTTAAACTTGAGAAGAAAAGAAAGAAAGACTTAGGTCGATAGCCCTTTGGTTGCATTTAGTATGTGATCAATAAATATTGTTATTATTATATTAGAATTTTATTGAATTAGTTTGATAGAGATATAATTTATTTTTGTACTACAAAATATAAATATTAAAAATAACATGGTTTAAAATATCGTTATTTTTGGAAATTTTTAATTTATATTTTTTTCATTCGCATATACGTACATGTGATTCATGTGCACGTACTATTTGCCATTAGTATTATTGCTACAATGAAGTATATATAACTTTGATCATATTTGAACTATATAATAATAAAGACTTTTTTCGGTAACTGAAAGCGTTGAGTGAAGTATATTAATTGTGAAATCACTGAACGTAATTAGTTTTCTTTTTACCGAATGAAATAAATAGAAGTAAAGAAAAAAAACGTGGAACGTGTAATGATTATGATTCGCCTCTAATTTAGTTGAAAGCTCTGTGTTGTTGGTGGGGCTTTTGTTGCGTTTCCTGCTGCGCGTCGGCTTTATGCTTATTAAGTTTAATAACTTCTGCACGTGAAACGGCGGGATGAAAAACGGGAGGGAAACGCGCATAAAGTGTGGACATGGCTTCCTTTTGATGGCTCGCTAATGTACAGATGTTCTCTCTCCCTTTTTCACTCACTCGCACTCATTTGGATGAAGATATGCAAGCAACACGTGAATGCATACAGTTTTCGCACTTCCCGCAATTTATTATCAAAGTCTTCAATTGATGGCCCGCGGGCCGCACAAGGCCCACCCACGTTTTTTATTACAATTTAAATAGAATTTCGTGCATTTATAAATTATTTGCAAAAATTATGAAAAAAGTAATAATTAATAATTGTTTTTCTTAAAGAGAATTATAATAAGAGCAATAAATTCATTATAATTATTGACACGAAAATTTTTATGGGTTTTGGGTTATGTCCATGTGTCGTTGATGGTAGGATTGTTGAGGAGGAAGAAGGAGGTGGCTCGTTTGGCCCAATTGATTTAGTGCGCTCCTCCGTGATGTTTTGTTGGAAATTATAGTATTCCGTAGATTCCATTCCCACAATTTTTCCGTCTCTCGCAGCTGCCGTAAAACAATCACGACCTCCATAAAATGATAAAACCGACGTTCATAATTATTGCTCCGACCCGAAAATATGCAATAAACCAAGAAAAGGGAACTTCAAAATTGATGAGAGAAAGGACAATTTTTAAAGCAATAAATAACACATAATGTTAAAACCATTCTCTTAATGATAATAATCGTATTTATTATAACAATTTTTTTTATTAATAATTTTAAAATACAAAAATGTATGAAAATATTTTAAATAAATTTTTACAACTTTTATTTAATTTTAATAAAGTATTAATTAATTTTTAGTTTGTTTTGTAATTTTCCGACTGAACTGAACTGAAGCCGGGGTATTGAAAATATGTAAAGACACATTTTTTTGTAAATAACTGACTACCTATATGATAATGTGGATTTTTACTATCGACTTTACCGAACTATGTGAATAATGTAATCACTAGTTTCTTGAAGACCTTATTTATCTTTATTCGAGTGTTGGAGATATTTCAACAGGTTACGTCGATAATCAGGTGTTACGAACCAATCGCTTTCAAGAATTCCAAGATAAATATTTACAGCGTTTCTAAAAAGAAATTTATAAGAATTTTCAATTAATTTGTAATGAAAGTATTGAATTTAACTTAAACTTCAGCTTGATTTATTATTTGTATTTATTATTGCTTCAATCTGAAAAAAAAATAAGTAGAAATTAAGGACACTTCTGATGAGAAACTTAGTACATTACAAATATTTAGTAGATTTTGTAATATTGATATGTTGGTAAAAGTAATTGTAAGAAGGAGCTGAAAATGATGAGTTTGAGTTATCCTAATGACTTGTTTTGTATCAAGGTAGATTTGCGCGATGGGAGCGAATATACAATTATTATGTCACCGGTCGTGTGCGTTAACAAGATTCACGTTTCGAGACCGCCGTTTACTAACCATCGGTTCTCATGGGCACTTTTCGAATGCCGGTGTTATTATTTTCGAAACCCATAATTACGAAGACCACCGCGAAGTCTCGTAAAACAACGACTTCGCTCTTGGCCGATGTCTGGAGGGAGAGCAGGAGCGAGAAAGAGAAGATGATGATGCCCTGCTTCCATCCGTCTCTATCCCATTGAAAAAAATGGTTCGCGTGATGCCCAAAAAGTTCGTCTCTCTGGGCGGAGAACCGAACCTTCGAAAAAAACCAAGAGAAAAAAAAAACACTCATAAGATTGTTATAGCAGGTGGAAAGTGATTGTGTTTGTTTTTCCAAACGCAAACGATGAAGACGTCGTCACGTCTCTCCATCCATCCACAAGCTCACATGCATATGCACTCATCCGAGCACGTAACGAGCGTCGGAAGGTAATTTCTCAATAAAGGTAGAAATCCCGTGAAACGCAAGGCGGAGCAAAATGTAACAAGCTTTTTAATTAACCGAATTATTCCTGTGACCAGACGAAAGGGTGTAATTGCGGCAAACGTCGCGCGACGCTGGGATAATCAGATTTGCGAAAAGTCCATCTCGCGAAATCCCGTAATCCTCCTTTTCGTCCAACCAAAAACCCTTCCGGCCTTTGTCCATTAATGGAAAAACAGTCCGGATTCGAAGCGGAGGGATGGCAATGTTTTAAAGATTAAAGCGCGCGTGATCCATGCACCAGAGGGCCATAAATATGTCCGCTGCGTTTTATCCATCAGAAGCAGAAAAGATATCCTCGCGAGATGCCTTTTTCAGGTTTATTCAGGTTGATCGAAATATCAGCCTCCGGTATTTATATTTATTATTATTATTATTTTTTTAAACCCGCTGATTAATTGCTGGCAACGCATAAATCAACCTCATCAAAGACCCAATCTTTCTTTCCTGTTTTCCTCTGTCTCCATTTCATTCCGTTTCTCAATTTCTGTCTCTCCCAATCCCAACCGCAGGCTCATTTTTTGTACCGCTCTAATAAGATTAAATTTGTCATAACAAAATGCTGGATACTAGCCAAAAGACGAAACACTTCGGACCGCATCCTGCTGCAAGATTTTCAACTCCACTAACTGATCTTGATTAAGAACGAAAACTCGCACATCTCTGTTTGCACTTCTTCTAATTGGACACACAAATAATGTTAACAATTCTTTCACTCATACTTTTTTAAATATATTAACTTCAAATTAAGACTAGATTTATGAATTATTATTTTTATATCACAAATTAAGGTAACAAAAATATTACAAAATTTTCAAACTTGATTTTGTTGTCAAGAAATAATGAAATTTATCAAAAAAATTGATATAAAATTATTATGTAAATAATTTTTTGTGTTAATATAAATTTTAGTAAATCTTTCGTCTGTTATCATGATGAAAATGATTAAAAATATTTCCGATTTTGTAGAAAAGTTTAAATAATCTAAATCGTATTAAAGTGAAGAAAAGGATACATTTTCAAGCGGATTATGAAGTTAAGTTGTATTTTTTTCACTCGGCGTAATGAGGTTTGGATTTCGAGTGAAGAGATCAAGGAAATTATACAAATAATCTTGTTAAAATTTATGAAAAAAAAAAATAATAATAATCTGGCCACATAATCCCCCATAATCCGCTCGGTGTAACTTTAACGCACGGCTCCGGAGGTGTCCATCTGTCTCTCCGGTATTAATATCTAAATTTTCTCTCGACTCAATAAGGCGATTACAGGCGGTTTAAGGTCGGCCGTCAAAAAAGGCCAATTTCCCACAAAACCAGTTTTTGCAGAAAAAAGAAATAACACGACCACCCCAGGTCACTCTCACCTATCGCTCTCCACAAATAATCATCTTAAGTCAATTTTAATTACGATTACATTGTAAGTAAGGAATGGGATTAAGTGAGAGAGAAAAACCCTTTCGAGGAAGTGAGGCCCTTCGTGTCTCTTCCGGGGCGATAGATCATCGGCGGAGCGATTTTTATTAATGAACGATGACAGCTGTAATAATTGTTCCTACCGAGCGATGATTTATAAAGTTGAACCGCCTCCGGTTGGAGCGGAGGGATCCATCTCCTGGGCCTTCCTCTCTCTATTTCATTAGGCTATCACACGGAGCTCATTAAAAAATCCTAAAATTATAATAACATAGCTCAGCTCAGTTACCCAACAATAAATCAGCGATAACGAAAAGAACAATCAATTACGCATTCAGTTTTTACCAATCGTTATTTACTTCTCCTCTTCCGAGCTTCCCCAAGGCGATCATTTATTTATTTCTTTTTTTGTTAAGCTTCTTTTTAATCCTACAACATTTTACCAAACACAAACTTACTTCTGATTTAGATTAGTAAACATTACAAAACAAACATATAAAATTATTTGCATTTTCCCTAGTCCAATTTCATATTCGATGGGCCCCTCAGATTAAAATTTTAAAAGTTGCGTGGGGCCCACGAATTGAATATTTCTTATTTATAATAGAATTTATAATTCTCAAATCTCAAGATAAAAATCTTTATTTCTAACTTATTTCCTTGAAGAAGTCTTGATAAATTACCGTAAAAATATACAAATAATTTTTTTTGACAAAACTAATTATAAATAATTTTTGTAATTAATTATTTTTATTTTAAAAGCAGTAGAATTGAGAAATGATAATTATAATAATTCAATTTAAAAAATAACAAGAATTTAATCAAGTAAATAAAAATAATTTAATTAATATTTTTTGTAAATTATGTGTATAAAAAACTTAATTATCATATAAATAACATTACGATTTAAATAATAGTACTTCACTAATATTTGTAAAATAATTACCATAAAACGGGTATGTGATTCATCAGTGTCAAATTCTGTAATTGATCGAAAATATGAAGTAATTTTTTTCTCTCTCAATGAAAAATATGAATGGTTTAAGGCTATTTGCAAGATAATTTACATATTTTTTTAAAGCAGGTAAACATGTTAATTATCTAAAAATTATTACGATGAAATTTATGAATATTTGTACAAATTTTTTAAATTTATTAATGTTAAAAGTTTTATGTAAATTGGTAAATAATTTTGCAACAAATTAATAATAATTGGTAGTAATAGAAAATGATTATAAAATGTTGCGAAAGTTATAACGATGTGAGTAGCATTTACTTAAAGGTTAAGTGGTTCCAATAATTTCAGTTTCAGCCTTTAACAGAGAATAGGCAGACAAAGTAGAAAAATGAGAAAATCGCATGTCATTATATAAATTTAATTAGTTGGAAAAGTGCGTTCGGTTCCGTCATGTGTGTGGTTTTATGTGAAGAGAGGAAAAGCTGAAAATAGAGAAAAATAAAGGAAAAGAAAAGAAACCTAGGAGCTTTGCCTTTAATTATGATTAGTTGGCACGAGAGTTCTTTCGCGTTTTCCACATTACCGGAGATTTATTGCCGTCGTCGAAGAAACGCTTCGAGATTTGCTTATCACATTTATTTATACGCGCGTATAAATTTTTATATATGGATCGGATGACGTGTCTGCAAGGGTTGAGGAATCGCATGCAAAACGACAATCGATTTTACACCACCAATTTTAATCAAAAAAATTTTAACGCAAAATTACAAAAATATAATAAATATTTCTTTGAATTTATCTTTGAAAAAGAAAATAATAAAATGAGCTGAAATATATTTTTTCTTTTATTTGCGTAGTGAATGTTCCAGTTGCTGGATATTATTTGGGCACAGAAAGGGCAGCTGCGAAAACTCCCCGGAACTGTTTATATAATTGCTCCGGGTGAGGGGGCGGAGGTGTTGACGTTGAATTGGGAAATTTTTGGCTTCTGCAAAAGGCTGTTTTCTTTGCTAATAGAGTGCTCGAGGAGAGTAGAGTGTATAAAGTGCAGCTGGAAAAGAAGTAATGGACATATAGTATCGATCCGTAAGAAGAAAACTGTCGCGATAAATTAGCGAAAAGGAATAAATCTTTGCGCCGCGAATAATTAAATCCCGAATCCGGGCGCCGAAAGAAGTGAAATGGCGAAGAAAGAGCTGTTCGAGGGAAAGGGAATGAGAGGGAGAGACATTGGGAAAGTTTGCAGCAAACTCAATTAAATGGGAAAATAATAAAGTGTCGGAAATTCGTCGTCGCGGAGGAGTAGGAGGATTCTCTTTAACAAATTGCTGCTGGTACTCTTTGTCTCAATAAATCGAAGCTCCGCCGAGATGCTTAGCCTAGGCGCATCGATTAGGTCAGCCTAATTGATTGCATCGCACATGTATCGAGATGCTGAAAGAGTGAAAGAGAAAGATTGAGACAAAGAAGATACAGAAAGAGAAACCGAAATGCCATCAGTTATTGCCGCGACTTCGGGAGGAAAAGAAACGATCTCCTCGGATTAATTGAATTGCCTGCGCGGAATTTCCAATTCCCTTCGTGTTTTATATACCAGAACGGATTCCGAACGATTCCCACGAAAACTGTAACTAATCCTCTCCTCCACCGCCTCTTCGTCCTCCGGACGCGAGGACACAGAACCTGATTTTTCGGAAAGAGTAAAAAGGCGCAGTCGTTGCGCGGCCATTGTCCGGCCTTTTAATTTCATTCTCTGTTGACTGGTGTTCCTTTGGTCGCGTGCACCGGAAACCGCAGATTTAAGGATCCCACAGACCAATAATACAGGATCAAGAATTTAACGCTACGCGAGATTAAAAAATATTTCAACGAAAAGTTTCAGTGAAAAATCAACAGATGGCGCTACAATTTAATACCTTTATCACCTATTAAATAAACAATATAAGTGTGGTATTAATGAAAATATTTGTAATCTAAGAATTTTTTACGAGCTTTTTATGAAACAAAATTAATCGTTGCTACTTGTCAAATTTTTATATTGTCACTTGTCAAATTAGAAATGTCGTATCTTGTCAAAATTGAATGTCTTTTATTTATATAGATAGTTTTGTTAAATGATAAATAAATAATTGGCGTTCTCGAGAATTCACTTGAAATAGTATACACTAAGATTTTATTTTTGAAAATCTTTGTACCGCATTGGTTTTTCTAGATCCTTTATTTTTAGTCCTTTTTCACCCCACTAAACCGTTGGGAATGGACGAACTCAATAAGTTTTATTAGAATAACATCGTGCCATTATTTCCCTATTTTCACAGGCATTTACATGTCTGCTGGTTAGCAAGAACCGATCCTTTGTTACACGGCCCTTACCGACGTCGTTTCCTTCAAAAATAACTTGTTGATTTTTCCCTATCACTCTCACCCAGCCGCTCTTAATCCTTTTAATCCCTTTGGTGCGAGTTTAACACGAAACGGAGGTGTCGTCTTCGACGCATCACGGAGGGTTCTCTTTCTCCGCATGTTTTTTTTGCCCTCCTGCAACTCCGTGAAGGGGATTACAATATCTCAGAAGGACTAATTTATCTTCGCGACGACTTCAAACTTCAAGGGAGGCAAATCAAGTAAGTAAAGAAAAACAGTTTACGTTTTACAAAACTTTTACAATACAATTATTAGTCTTAGTACTTTCAATTAAAATATATTGATATTCATGTATGCTTTGTAAAATTGTGTTTTTTTATATTAAATTTTCATTTGATTTGATATTGGGAATGTAAGACAGTTTCAGTTAATAGAATTAATAATTTTATAAGTATATATAGAATTTTTTTCATATAAAAATAATTACTAGTTTTCTGAGTTAAAAAAAGTTTATTTTTTAAAAGTAGGATTTGTTATTTGTAGATTTGTTCATGTCTTTAGACTAGATTGTAGTAAGTTATGATTAGAGTTTTTTAGAAGTAGAATTGTTGAAGCCAGTGGCGTCGTTACTGCATAGTAAGGGTTTGTATTGCGGAAGGGCTTCGGTGATGGATCAGGGGTGAAGTTGTTTGGGTCCTCGCTACCAAAATTTGTTTATTTATCAAAAAATATTTGAATTTTTGTATTTGTAGTTAAGAGTGCATATTTTTCTTCTTCGTAGTTCGCTTCTTTGCTGCCGGAAGAGAATAAACATTTTGTTAAGTTGTGCAAGAGATGCTAGCTACGCCACTGCTTGAAGCTTTTGATAGTAGGATCACTTACGTAATTATGTATTCTGTTTAATATTCAAGGAAAATAATTGCTTGTTTGTAAGTCGATGAGTTAATCAAACTTGAAAATAATTAGCGTTCGCCATCAAAATGTGCAAGCAAACATCATGGAAGTGGACGTGCACGTTGGAAATTGTTGTTGCAAAACCTCCTCCATCACGATGCTGTTGGTAAAGGAAAAGAAGAAAGTGGAAGAGTAATCAATTATAGGCGGTTTCGATTGGCCGCCGCCATCGATCGATTCCTCCAATTTGTTTCAAATCCATTTACTCGATGCCCGAACGTAATGCATGTACACAGGCAGACCTCTCCTCCTGTCAGCTCGAGTGTCAGAGTTGTGTCAAGTTAATCAGAGAAACACGGCGTGCGTCTGCCGTGTACATCTTCTCCAACTATGTATGTGCTGCGGTTCTTCGTTCCATGTATATACGTACGTAGAACGACGTCTGTGCGGAGAGAGAGAGGAATGGAAATTCTTATTAAATTATCGGTTTGGCATAATTACAACTTGCTCCGCATCTTCACGGCGAGGAGTGGAGCGGAGCGGAGAAGAAGCCTGTTCTCTGTTTGCTTAGGGTCCTGTCTTCATCGCTCTTTCTCTCTCTCTCTCTCTCCACTTGCTCCCATCTCGTTTCACCTCACCTCACAACAACATCAACATCCCAGGATCTGGGGGTCCCCCCTAATACGATATAAATTACGCAGCTCGGGCCGTAATTATCTTGTCTTCGGAGACATCTCCGATTGGATAATGATATTGACATTGTGCATTGTGTGTTATTAAAGAGCCCTCGTTGGCCAACCTGCAATCACGGTCCATCGTGGAAACAGGCAGCTCGCACCAGTACCAGAGGAAGAAGACCTTCCTTCCTTCGGTATCGCGACTTCATCATCTCTCCTCCGGGCCGTTCCACGTCCATCCGATCCGCAATTAACGGATTTATCTCGTTCGCGTATCATCATCATTCGACCAACCGCACAACCTAAACGCAAAAGAAAACCAAAAGAGAAAAGAAATTAGCTTGAGAGGAAAACAAATAGGAAATTAAAATACCATTTTTTTTATTTAATTTTCTTTACCCACATCCTTCACCTTCAAATACCTCACCTCTTTCTTTACATCCGATCATTCTCCTTCATCCAACACAATGCCTTATCTTTTTTAGCTCTTCCTCCCATTTGCTTCTCTCCTTCTTCTACCATCCAGCACGCAACACGTTTATCCACTCGGTCTCGTGTTTGTGTGCTTTATGGGATATTAATCAAATTTCGCTTAGTAATTGTATTTTCGCTCGGCAGCGATTGTAATTTATTCGTTGCATGCGTGCACGTTTAATATTTGCTAAGTATGATGCATGGGAGTCGAAAAAGATTGTGTGTGTGCTGGAGAAGCATTTAGCCGGGCATGGAATTACTGAATAAGGAGAGTGGGGCAAAAGAGGTGAAAGAGGTAAAGCAAATAATGAGAGTTCAGCATACCGAAACGGAAAGAGCAAATGCTTGCTTGCTGATCAAATAAAAATTATGGGACTGCTTCGCTTCGGCAAGGCGGGGTTCTATGAGCATAAATATGCGGATTAATAGAGATTAGGATATAAATCTGCATTGTCAAAATGGGAATTGCTTTATTTGACCGCAACATTAATTTAACTGCATTCGCGGAAACAAATTCAATTTGAATATTTACCTTTGAGCAATTTATTTCTAACCTCGATACATTTTCAATTATTTTGAATTTTATTCAATTTTACTAATCAAAATAAATAATTCGTTGTATTGAACTATTTTTTTTTTATTATTTGGATATTTTAACAATTTTTGAATAATTTACAAACATTTATTATTTTATACAGAAACAACAAATTTAGATTTTTATTTTTTTGATTTTAGAGTTTTTTTTTTTTGATCAATAAACATTTCATTTTTTTTTAATTAATTATTAGTTTGAATTGAATTTAAGTAAAAAATGTAGATTTTGAAATATTTTTAAGGAAACTTCAAAATTTTGATATTTTTTAATAATTTTTAAGCAATAATAATCCTTAAACTTCCTTTATATTATTTTCTTGTTTAATTATGTAATAAGTCCAATATTTTTTGATAATAAGTATCTATATTAATTAATTAACAAATAAGGAAATTATTTTCATGATTTCTAAATTTTGAAATAAAAATACTGGTTTTCAAAATTTAATTCTATAAAAATGTCACATGCTATTTGTTTAGGACTATAAAAATAAAATATTGAAGCAATTCACATTTTCACGATTTCTTAGCATATGCCGAAAGTGTAATATTTCATATGAAAATAGGGGTAAACAACGGTGTGAGGTATTGAGGTTTTATGAAGAAGAAAAAAATATAATGGCTTTCGCTAATACTCCAGATGTCGAGGAATTATGAAACTGGATCAAGCCAAGGTGGGTAACGAAGAAAAGAAGGGTCCCGGCATGTGCCAGTTTCTGATTATTCGCGGATAATTGAATGCGTAAGTGGGTGTAGCACCTGTTGGACGTGCGTATGTGTTACGTCTGCAGATGGCCACGAGTCGTGTATTAATTATTTATTACCCGTGGCTTCTCCTCCCGAGTCCAGAACGGAAGATACGTAATACAACTGTACAAATTACTTCGGGTGTTCGTTGTAATGGGACTACCGGCATTTAACCGGATAAGATATCGACGTGTTTACAAGGCTCCGACGTATTCGGCGCGAGATACCCTCTATCTAAACTATTGTAATTAACAGGTATTTGCACTTAGCAGAGCCCATCTTCGGCGATGACTTGAAACCGTTCCATCCGATCCCTAAGCAATCGCCGCCGGAACTTCGGAATAGATTGATCGGTCCTGGAAGGAAGGAAGTATGGCATTGTGTTTGCTTTCCATCTTCGCTACGAAATAAAGAGCTGCGCAAATCAAAGGACCAATTTGGCCCTTTGATCTCCGTCAAAGAACGAACGCGAACAAGTTTTTATTTCCGTCTGTTCAGTGCATCAACTCCAAATTCCTTAAAGCGTCAGCAATAAATCCATCATTAAACATCCTTTCGATCTACACATCAAAAAATACCAACATATATTCCAAATATCCTTACAAACGTACAATATTAGTCAGATTAAAACTGTATATAAACGATGAAAATAACATATAACTATCCGCACAAACGTACAATGTCAAATAGACCAAAACTTTTAATATGTAGTTATGTTAAATGTACCTTCAATTGAATGACACGTACGTTCGAATGAATGATAAATGCGCACCTAAACATCGTAAGTAGCAAACAGATCTTACTTACTTTCAATACTTTTAAAAGACTTTAGATAATACTTACAATGGTTCAAAATTGTATTATGTAATCGAGTTTAAAGCTGATTTAACTAAATAAATAATATAGACAAAATTGATTGATCTCGACTGTAAAAAAAATCAATTCGAAAGATATACAGTTGTGAAAATGTTATTCTCAAATTTAGTTACAAGTATGTTTTCGTGGAATTTGATAATATATTGTGACGTTAAAAAGGAGTTTTCCCGTTTGACAAAACTTGATCGAAAAGCGGAGCGGTTATCTGGTTTCCGAGCGAAATGTTAAATCGTACGATTCACTCCGAAATCCATAGATCGAAAGTCATCGTGGAAAAATCAGGGATAACGTTTCAGTTTAGCCCCTATTTATGTGCATTGAGGAAAACTGCGGAAGGGAGAGAAGAATTGGAGTAATTTCCTATGAAGGATGAATGAGCAGGGGAAAGCGCAGCTCTTAATGCAATTGCCTTCTTTTCACAAAAAATAAATAAATAAATAAAACCAGCGTCTTCACCAAATAAATTACGAAATGTTAAATCACGGAACCGGTTAATAACTTGTTAGCGTTTCCATCAATTTCCCGCTGCTCTTCAGAGTTAATCCGAGCCCAAAAAGACGAAGAAGGTGGAAGAGGATTGAAGGAATTCCGACCGTTTAAAACGTCGTAAACGTATTTAAATTAGGATAATTTAGAATCGATAGGAAATAAATTTCGGCCACTTTGGATGTTTGCTTGTAATTAAAATATTTCGGGATTGGACTCGGTACAGAGTAAGACTAAACGACATCTAGTTTGAGATTATGTTCGACTTCCTTTGAGTAGTCTTATTTTGTGTTTTCCACCCCCGAACCTCGGAGACGGCGGCTCGCCTCGAGCACGTGCGCCGCGACAATCAATCATATTTTATTTATAGCAGTCCGGCGCGCGCGAGGTAAATTACATAATATATTTATATAAACGAAAACATGCAATTACTATATGTGATTTGTAACGCGACGACAGGCGACAAACACATATAGCCGAGCGACGAGGACGTGAAGAGAAATAAAAAAAACGTTTATGAAAGAGAGACTGAAACGTGAAATATGCACCCCTAATTGATTTGCCACCAAACGCTCATAAATCAATCAATTATATTTGAACCACAGTTTACTAATTAAATTCTCATTTTCATACACGTTTATTATTTTTTATAAATTCGTAATTTGAATAAAAATTTTGAAAAACTTAAGTTTTTTCGTAAAATATAAGTTCAGTTTTGATTCGCAAATTGCTGAAAATATTTTCAAAATAGCGTTTGTTTCTTATTAGAACGCATTTTTCAATGCGTTGGTAAAATAAGCATTCGTCTAAGTTAACGAACGCGTCAAATGTTGTCTGTTAAACCAGTAACATCTGTTTTTTTTTTTTTTTCTGAAATCAAAGCTCGTTTCTACGTGTTTCCGCGACGAAGATATAGATTGGTTTCGGTTTAACGGATGAATATTGGTAACATCTAACAAGCGTTCCACAAGCTTAAAGCTATAACCGCAAAACCATCTGAGATTTCCGATGGACACGCTTGGAATGCGTCTGGTGTCTAATTAAGGAACGAACACCTTGCATCCATGTATCATTCACGAAGAAAAAAATATTTAAAAAGAATAAATAAAACGAAAACGTCGACGATTCTAATTACGAAACTCGAATGGATTTAAGGACCAATATAATTGAAAATTAGGGTATTAAGCGATAATTAAAGCACACATTTCAGCTGCCTTCATTCAAAACTTATGCATCCGGTAATTGCTTTAAATTTTAGTTTTTTTTCTCTTCCAAATTTATTTACAGTTACATGTCTCACCAATTTACATTTAAATTCGTTTTACTTGTTGTACATAAAATTTACTACGCGTTACTTAGCAAGTATAGCGTAAGTGTTCTATCAACATGAGAATAACAATGGTAAGGAGGATGAAGAATATTGCTCCTTCTTAAGATGATGAGGATGAAAAGTCGTTGAGAGTTTATATTTAGATGCATTTTCATAAAATACTCTGCAAGTTACTTGCCAAAGTATTTTTACTTGTAGCCTAACATTTAAAATACTCATTTTATGTAAGCAGAAATAATGAAATGTACATAAAATTACAGTTCGTTACTTGGCAAGTATAGCTTTTGCATTTTATGAAGAAGATAATAAGGAATTTATTTTAGTATAAATAGATAAAAGTTCAATCAAAATCAACAGAGTTATAAATGTATATATTTTAAGCGTTAGAGTAATATTTATTTCAGTGAATAAATATAAAATTCTAAATATATCGAGTTCAAAGAAGATGTTGAAAAGTTTATGAAAAATGAATCAATTTGATTGTGTCATTAAGATTTTAAGAGATTTTATTCCAAAAATTGTTATGTGCATTGCGTATGGAGAGAGGGTAGATGTATTAGCGGTTTTGTGTGTTGCGTAATTAATTAAAAGCGAGAGCGCGGAGCGTAGCGGAGAGAAAATTGAACAATATTGTAGGCACATGCAGCAGTCGTTCGAAATTAATTTGCAGCTTAGTTTCGTTTACATTTATTTCATTAATTTTGGCCCCCCATCAATTCGACCGGCGATTTTAATTGATCGTCGGGGCATTAATTAAACAGTTTGCAAATACGATTCGAAGCCACGATTGATGGTTGAATGTAGGAGAAGCAGGATGATTATGAGATTGAATTAAAATAGAGAGAAGGATGATGATAAGAAGGATGAAAGTGATGATAAAACTAGATGAAGATGATGAGAATGAATGATGATTTGAAGAAGGATGAATCAAGATGAGAATAAGAAAGTATAAGGATTGATATGACGAGCAGGATGATAAAAATAATGATGATGATGATAAAGTGGTTTGATGGTTTAAAGCAGGAGAAGCAGGATGATTATCAAGATGAATTAAAATTGAGAGACGGTTGATGATTACAAGAACGAGGATGAAGGTGATGATGAAACTGAATAAGAAAGTATAAGGACGAGTAGAATGATAAAAATAATGATTTGGAGGTTGATGATGACGATGATTTAATTAAGAATTGATGAAAATGATGAAGATGTGCAGAAATATGGAAATGATGAAAATTTAGAGAACTATGATGATGAAGTGTTGAACGAGAGTAAATTAACGTCGTTGGATTCCATTATTGTCCCATTCGGTAATAGTTTCCGCGGCTGCCGGTAATTGAAGGCGAGTTTACCCCGTAGTTTATTACTTTAATTGCGCTTCTTTCAGCGATTGCAATTTGGACCGAGCATCTGCGGCCGTTAGTGATGTAATTAAGCAATTAAATCCTTCAGTTTTGTTTAAACTAAACCGGAGACCATCCCGCATTGAAGAGAGAAAGAGAAGGACGAAAAAACCGCAGGTCCGTATCGGAAGGAAGGAGACGGAGGAGGCTGAATTAAAAAAAAAACAGGAAAGGATGGTTGCGCTGCGTATATTTCACGAACCTGAGGATAATTAAAGCGGATCGGCCCTGCTCTCTCCTCTTCCCTAAGTCTCGTTCTCTCTCTCCAGCGGTTATTAAATTCCCATTAAACTTATCGCAGCCGCATTTACCATGTCAGCGTGTAATTACCGACTTTCAGGACTACCGTTTATGTGCACAAGTCTTCGTGGAGGAGAGAGGTTAAAAGCTCGATGGAAATATTAAGAAAACAGACGCGTTTACGTGGTTCGTTCATGTTTCATGGTAATCAATCTAAAAACAAATATTATTCTCAATAATCTGTACAACTTTCTTAATTTAAATAATTAAAACAAATTATTTTAGGTAACTTTCAGATTATTCAATAATCCTTCAAAATTATTTGTTTCAATTTTTTAAAGAAAAATTATTTAATTTCTGTTTTAGAAAATTGTTAATAAATATTTCAATAAATTTAATTAAAAATAGAGATTTTTCTTAAATAGATGAATCGAAGTTTGTGTTTTATATTTTAGTTTGTAAAATAATGAGAATGTGAAAGACGGAGTCGTGGTCGTGGTTTTGATTAAAACATTACTGAATAAATATTCTGGGGCCTCGCTCTATCTCTAAATCTTCAACGAGGAGAGATAGCTTATTATAGAAACAGCCCATGGTGTACTACCATAAACGAGATTGAATTATCTGAACGGGCCCGAGCATAAATCATGAGGAAGGAGTCAGGCAAATGCACGTACGAAGACCACGGAATTGGAAGAAGTCCCGAGGATGTAAGAGAAGAATAGGAAGGAGCTGCGCTTCTGGATGGCATAAATTCACGCATTGTTGCGTTGCGTAATTAAACGGACACGATTTCCATCGTCCAAATAAATTTCCCCGCTTTGGGAAATATGACGGAGTGCGTCAGGCTACCGCTTCTAAGGTGGTAAAGGCTTCTTCTCCGAATCTCCAGCAGAGAGCAAACACGTGGGCAGAGACCATTAGTAATAAATAATAAGCCTTCCGAGTTTTACCGTTGACCCATCGATTCTACCCTAGAACAGAGAGATTGTATTTTTTTGAAATATATATTTTTTTTGTTCGGTAATTGGGGCATGAAAAGGGATTTCATTAAAGCCAGGTAGCTCCGCGTGCCGCGCAAGGGGACACCTGTTACGCATTATTTTTCAATTAATTCCATGGAACACACCGTATGGCCCTTTCGTCGCCGTCATCGCGGCCCCCGTAAATTCGCCGACGTTAACGCATTTTTTTTGCGGTCGTTCGTGTCTCCTTCTTGCTTGCTCCCTTCTGTACGAAGGTAAATGTGTAATGATATCTCGCGTGGTGCACGTTGGTGGTCGTCGCGTGCGGCGCGCAAAAATTATATATTTATACGCGTTACATAAAAAGCAAGCAAACAAACAAACAAACAAACAAGTTATGTGTATAAATGCGTACGTGTGTGTATATAACTATATAAGTGTTTGAGCATATCGAAAGCCTTACAAATGCGAGCGAATAAATCTGGATGGTCGGGAGGCGGCAGGTAGCGGATTACCTCCCGCCGACCACCGGCCGCGTCTTATTTGTCATAAGCCTTCCAACCCTTTTGTCGACTGAAGGATTCAGAAAAAGACCAAAGCCAGACAAGAACGACTGTTCCATTACATAGAAGAATACACACAAGACGAAGAACACACGCGCACATATGCACGGGAAACATCAGGCGCGTTTGGACACCGCATTATTAACATTCGAAAGCCGTAAAAATCGAGTTTGGAGCGAAATCCGCAAATGGCACATACGCTTCCAAGCGATTTATGATCCTTCCTAACGTACGCCAAAAGAGAATAATCGTATATTTTCATTGGTTCATTTGGAAAGTCGATACGTTCCCCATTATTATTATTATAATCAAGTAAATTCATCGCCAACTTTGTAAACCATCGTTTAAGTCTCGAATTCCTCAAGGTTCAACACTTTGTTCTACTAATAAAAATTATGAATTTTCACACTACTAACTGATCATTGATTTTTCATTATAAACATTATTTAATTATTAATTATTAAACTGTGATAGAAAGACTAATTCATCATTTCTTGTAAAATATTGAAGTTTGTCAATTAAATTTTTCATTCATAATTATAAAAAAAGTGTAAATTTGATATTGATATTTGATTTTAATTATTGATATTTTAATTAGAATTGAAAGAAAATATTAGAATTTAGTCGGAAAAAACTTATTATTTAGTTTTTCAAATTAAATTAAAACAAATTTTTGGCAATAAATAAATTGTAATTAAATATCTTTTTTTATTTGAAAATAATTGGAATATTTTTTGTTCAATTTTTAAAATCGTGTATCAGAAATGTTATTACACAATAATCGATTTAGAATAATAATTTTATATAAAAACTAATTTAAAAAAGAGATTTTGATAAAAATAATAGAAAATTGGGAAACTTTTGAAATAAAACGGTTAAAATAAAAATTGTAAATTAATTTGCATAAATAAAAATTTTATTTTATTATTTTTGTGTACATTTTCGTATTTACATTTATAAATTGTATTTAAGAAATTTCGTAATAATAATAATAATAATAAAAGAAATACATTTATTATGCTGAAGGAATTTCAAATATTTCCCTTGTGGTTTGGTCGGTGATATTTCAAAATTGTAAGTATCTGAAACGTCGATCAATTAGCGGGAATTCCGAAAATTATGACATGTTTACTTTTCGTTCTCTCAGTTTATGTGTCTTCGGTTTTATTCCCAAGCGCTTGTTTCTCGGAAGAATCGCTCGAAACGATGAATCAAAAGTTATGACTTTGCAAAAGTCTTCTTAACGTCAAAAACGCAAAAGTTAATTCTCACTCTACGCCTAAGCCCTAATCGAACTTCTCTTTCTTTTTCACTCGCTCACTCCCTCCGTCCTTTGCAAGTTGCCGCGTCACCTTTCGTTTGTAACGAGAGAGAGAAAAAAAAGGAGAACTATGGAGAAGAATGGACATCGGTATGTTTTCGCAGTTGGGGCCGATTGCATTGCAATTGGTAGTATTTTGATAGCTGCGTTAAATAATTATTCAAAGCCTCTTTTTACCTGAAGGAGGAGTGCGAAAGCGACCCCCACAGGATTAGGTTTATCCTCTTCTGTACGTCAATCAAATAAACTGGTCGCAGCTGCTTGCATTTTACCGAATCTTATTTATATTTTTTGAACCTTTCTATAATTAAATACTTGACTCGAGATTGAAACGTTATAGATTTTTTTCTTGCTGGGGTGGAGGAGAAGGACCATTGTCGGAGTAAATTAAAAACTAGTAAAGCGTTAGAGATTGGATGTGCTGCCGCCACTGACGTTATATTTTCGGTGCATGTTTCCTATGCGGAACGTTTAATGGATAGGGGATTATGGATGATGATATTAATTGATTAGGATCTCGAGGAATTGGCATGTATGTGACAGGGGCCGGCGGAGATGCATATCCCCATATTTTCCGTTCGGATGGACACTCACTTTGCTCGCTCTTGCCTGCTGCATTTCTGAGACCATTGACTCGGAAAACTTTTATATATATATTTTTTTTTTTGTTGTTCATCCTCCTCCCTTTTCGTTCCAGGGAGCGGTTTATCCACTCACATCACAGGAAATATTCGGATTAATCATTTAGATGGAACTATTCACAGAAGTCGACATATACCAAATATCTAGTTTCTAATTAATAAACCACAAACCAAGGGCCCACGAGTACATAATTTGTGAGGGCCCCAAAAAAAAAACAGCGTGGGGCCCATTTTAAAAACTGCGTGGAGGCGTCTCAAAAAAAATAGTTGTACAATTTGCGCGAAACCAGATTGATATATTTCGTAAAACCAACAAATAAAATACATTTAAATAAATTATTAATTAAAAACATTTACAATTATAAAATCTATAATTAATATATAAAATTTTTAAAGCACAATTTTTAAATTACAAATATGTGGGGCTCTCAATTTCAAAATTTATCCAATTCCTCCAAATAAAAATTCTTTACGCACAAACTTATATAACTTATAATTATAATTTCTCTCAATCACTTCAAAATAAGATTTCCAGTTTTTCAGTGACCAAAATAAATTTTCTAGAAAAGTTTCTTAAACTGATAAATTCATTTAATTTAGAAAATTACAATTTATAAATCCAAAATTTAATTTTTGTTTGCAAATTTGTTGTATAGAAACACGTTTAAATTTGGAAAATGTGCATGTATGCTACATACGTGTGTATATAGTTATATAAATCGAGTCCTTTGGGGATGAAATCCTTAGTAATTATCGATTTGATTTACGAACGTTACAGTGTATCGCCGCAAAGTTAAGCCCAGACGTGTTCCAATTTAATTTTTGATAAAATTCAGCAGTAAATAACTTGTATTGGTATTTCGTGTTTGCGGGATTGCGTTGGGATAGGGCGTGAGATCTAGTGTAAGTGTAAGGGAGATGGAATTGTATAAGAGTGAGGCGAATAGAGAGAGATAGAGGTGAACGGCAGTAGAGTTTGATTAAATGGAAATTATTACGGTCTGTTTGCAAATTGCATTGGTGGGACTTAATGTAATTGATTCAGACTGCATACACACTCACTCTCACTCTGCCAAATGCAAGGGAGTAGTAATAGTAGTAATAATACCCATAACAGTGCAGTTACGCAAATGAATTAGGTATCGGTGCTTTATTATCATTACGCAATTAAACCCCTTCCGATCCTCGGCCGTGTTCTTTTTGATGTTCCCTCTGCGGCTCCCTTAACTATTCAGCAAACTCTTCGACCTCTCCGGAACTCCTCGGAGACTCGCAAGATTCCCGGAAATATTCATGTATGCGTTGCGGTCTACTCTAAGTGACATAATTTGAATACTGTCCTCTTGCCTTCCGCCGAGTATAATTTCACCTCCTATGCATATTGATGCAACTTGGATAGCGTTTTGGGGTGTGCAACTATGCCGAGGGAAAAGCCACGGTCTTCTCGAGGGGATCTGATTGACAGCACCAGAAAAGTTTTTTTCTTCCTATTCCTTTGTTGACTCTTCGGACAATGCGACTCTTCGGCTCGGAAACGCTCTGACCGGAAGTTTTCGCATCGGGGAGAGTTTCGCCCGGAAGTCCGTGTAATAGAATAGGCGCAATTAAATCTACCCTCGATTTCTTCTACTACAACAAAGAATAACTGAAAGTGTTTTCATAACTTATTTTTATCAATATTTACTTTCCTCTTCTTATAAATACATTCGTTTCTTCATTATTTGTACAAAAATGTCTCCATAATAAAATTCAATTATAATTTAATGATTTAATTTAATTTATATAAATTCTTTAATTTAAATCTAATTTTTAATTAAAGTTAAAGATTTAATTTAAAACTGCTTTTTTTACAATTTCCTCCTCCATTCGGTAATTTGTAAAGTAATTAGAACCAACTAAACTGTTCTAATCCAATAAATTCGTTAGATCCATTCACATACACGACTCTTCGAATTTTTTCCCTCATCCTTCATCCACTTTTTTCTTTTTCTTCTCGAAAAGTTCTGTTTCGAATTTGTTAAATCCGCCCACTTGCAAGTCATTAAGCAAGCCCGAAACGAAACCAAAGAGGAGACAGAAAAAACACATGTTTTCGGTCGTGTCTCCTCTAAATTACTCCTAATCGCACCAAAATTCCAGCTGCAAGGGGAATGTGTATATTCTTTTACAATTTTTTTTTCGCTCGAATGACTGGATGAAAATCTGCACACATTTTCGATTCGCTTTAATTATCCACAGCCCCGACGGAACTAAAGAGTGAGGAAGGACGAAAAAAAAAAATGTGCGGAGAGAGGACGAGAAGAGCAAACACCACCACCCAGGCGCGTTAGAAAATGACGATTCGAAACGCGAAATTTGCGAGACGAATCGATTCAGGCGAGAAATAAAAGGATCCTGAAAAAAAGGAGTAGGACAGATGGAATCGTTTAATTGATCAAATTTTTAGCAACTTTTTTTTGTGATTAATGTTACGTGCGAACATTTTATTCGTTAGCTCGGTTTTACGACTCGCCGATAAATTTAATCATAAACGGCTCGTTAACAATAATTAATTACGTAATGGGACTCCCCGCATCTAGCGCATACATTTCACAGGAGAGATAAAACTTCATGAAAAACATACCAAAAAAAAATTGGTACTGCTTCGAAGGCGAAGACAAAGGTAATTAATTAAGACCAATAAAAACAAGGATAAATTTCAATTACTTTCAATTGCCTACGAAAGACATAGAATTTATTCTTATCAAACTGAAGCGGACTACACAATTTTCAATTATATTAAGGACTATTGCAGTTTTTTCTTCAGTAATTACAAAAATAAATTTCATAAAATCTCGTACATAATAATATTTGTCAAAATAAACGAGTATATTATATTATTTTTCCTAGTTTTTAGTATTAAATATTAAAAATATTATATTTTCATTAGAAATTAAGATTGTCTATATTTAATAGAATAAAATTATTAAAAAAATGTGCGCACTTCTGTATAATACTATGAATTAATCTCCACAGTTTCTATTATCTTTTGGATTATTTTTACAATAAACTAAAATCATCAGTTTAGCAGAAAATAAAATATTTGTAACGAAAAGTGCGTATTATACTTGAGATATAACTGCAAGAAATTAAATTTGGGAAGCCACAAACATTATTTTATGTCCATATTAAGAGACTCTGTGGGCGTACGAATGTGTGTGAAGCGAATCCATTCATAAATCGCGTGGGAAAACACCACAATCTAAAACCATAATGAATGAGTAAACTTTTCGAGAAAAAAAAGTCTCAAAAATCAAGTATTTCTTCCGCTGATCAAGAGCGAAATAGAAACGCAAACAAAGAGTTTTACATTCCTCTGAACCGCGAATATCTTGTTCGTTAAATCTCTCTCGAGGTGTGCTAGAAGTGAAAAACGCTTATAAGAAACTTTACGTAACTGAAAACGATGCACCAATATGTGGGTCAATCGAGGGAAACGTATTATCTATTTAATATCAACAATTTCATTTTCTAATTTTCTATTACCTTTACTCTAATTATCTTTATATAAAACTACACAATTATGTAATTTCAGATAAAGAGTATGAATCTTATAGTCCGGATAATTTAAAGAATATATAAAACAAATAAAAAAAAATCTAATGATTCATTCATTTTTAGCAATTTATAGTCCGAAAAATAGTTTGAACAAAAATAATTATGAAAATATTGATGAAGTGCAATTTTGTATTTTGAAAGACCATTTATAAATGCTTAACTATGAAGACTATAAATGGTAAAGGTAATAAACTATAAATCTGATCTATGAATGTTCTTGGAGTTACATTATTGTTATTATGAAAACGTCTCTGGGCGAGTTGTTGTATCTTGATGTAAATGGAATTAACATGAAGACACATACTGGAAGACCCGGTGCTGCTGCTTCTGCTCTGCACGCTTAATCCCAACACGTCCGATGCATTTAAAAGAGAAGAAAAGCAATCGGGGCCTGAATTGTAAATGCCGCCGCTCCGAATCCGCTTCCCACACTCAAACCAAGAAGCAGGAGAGAAAAAAAAAACCGCCCCACACTTCTCCGCCGCGTTCGCATTCCAAAATTGGGGCTACCACAGTTTATTAATACATTTCCGCATCGGAAAGGGTAGCAATCGAATGGAAAGCTATACGCAACCAATTAGCAATTCTTCTCTTCCTTGTTGATTTAACGAAAAACCAACAACTTTTAGAGTAAAGTATTTTTATTTCAGCGGTTCATATTATTTAGCAAAAAAATTTCAATCGATAGACAAATTGGTTCTAAATGATCCAATAAAAATATTTTGTTAAAAAAAAACATTACCTAATTTACCAAAAATATGGTATTATTATTTAGTGATAAAATCGTAGAATTATTAAAACTGCATTAATGTAAGTTTTTTTTTATGAATGAATTATTTATATACAAATTTATAATAACAATTTTGTCCAAAAAAATCTAATAATAATTCAAAATATATGAATAATCCGCATTTTTACTGACAAATAAAAAATCACATAAAAATATCGAAATAACTTGCATAATCCGGACTATTCTAGGAATTACGACTGCAGTAAATATAGCTTAGATTAAATAGATTTTTTTAATTGATAATAAATTAATTATTAAATATTTTGTGTATAATTTGGAAAATTGTTAAAAATAAATTTCTGTGTATGAGAGATCCTTTATGTGATCCGCATCTGAAACTCCCTTTGTCCGTTTTATTTTAAATGCGGTGAATATGATTCATCTTAGGCAGAGGTCATATATTTCCTGCTTTTTGCATAGTCGAGAAGAAGAGTCCAAAGTCGGTTTGCTTCTTGGAACCGCGGTGCGTACGTGGTTCGGTAACGGAAAACCGTGGGTACCACTTCACTTCTTCTTCTTCTTCTTGTGATGTACGCAAAGAGAATGAAAACAGAAATTATTATGGCACACGAAACGCTCTATGTGACGCCAATACGAATACCATACGTTGCGCAATAATAATATGGGATACACATATTATTCACACAGATCGGAACGGAATTATCTTTCTTTCTCCAGTTATTATTACTTTCTACTCGTTATAGACTCACGTGGCACGAACACCCTCTCATCCAGCTGTTCTTCTTTCAATCTTCGATTTAATTCAACTTGACGCACGTATAAAAAGTTAATAACGTAACATAATATTTATTTCAAAGAATCCTCGAATATAATCCCAGAACTGCTTGAAACCAGATTAATTAAATCAAATTAATATTAAAAATTGGTTTGTTTAGAAATGTTTATTAAATTTAATCTGGATTGATCGAAACCGGACTTTTAGTGTAAATATCAGAAAAGTCAATAAAATTAAGTCAAGCAACGTCGATACAAATTTATGTAACACCTCTGCCTTAAACAACATACATAAATTGATAGAGACTATAAAATAATTGAATCAGTTGCATAAGGAAGTATACAACTTTCTCACAGAGACAGAAACGATTTGAAATAATAATGTTTCAAATTAAAGTTAATACTAATTTATTACCTATCAGTTTGATTTAGATACAAGAAAATGCTACAGGGATTGTCTTCAATTAAATCAGATGTTCCACAAGAAAGAGTACAAGGTACAAGTTTGTAACGCAAATAGCCGTGATTTAATGCTGGAATCGTTGAAATCAGAGTAAAGAAAACAACGTCTGTGTTCGCTTTGTGAAGTGATTCACTACAGAAAACAACGTCTCAGAATCTCGCTTTACATAAAACAAATTTAAACAAAAATAAAATTATTTGACATCCAAACAACCACTCCAAATTTTAATATGTAAAATGCAATTTATAAAAAGAAATGTAATAATATTTTTATAAAAAGAAATAAAATTTAGTTGTTTTGAGAAATTGAAAAATAATAAGTTTTAATAAAATAATTTTGGTGATTAGCGTTCGGCAATCGCTGCTGCTGCAGATGATTCACCCGCTCAATCGCCTAATTTTTATTGCTTTCTGCGAAACGCACTATTTTCGTGCCCAAATAAGGATTGTTTAAATGCAGCTGCAAGAACAGGTGTTCAATTTTTATAAATAATCTCATTTTTATTACTTTTTTATCGCATAAATTTTATGTTGGAATTGCTTTAAATAAAAATTAACTAAATTAATATATAAATTGATTTTTCGGTAATCTCTCAATTTTTATTACTTTTCTATCGTTTTATTATTTTCATTTTAATTAAAATTTAGGGAAACAGTACAATATAAATTAAATAATCCGTAAATACACGAAATGATTTATAATTTCTATTAAGTAATTATTAATTACAATATTTACTATTTTCTTAATTGATTGTTTATTACTTGGCAAGTCTCGATATGCGTTTAAATAACTTATGTTTATTTCAACGAACGAGTACTTCTATAATTTACTTGGCAAATAACGCTTATAGAAGTTACTCAATTTGTAATTGTACTAAGTTAAATAATTATAATATGTAAAATGCAATTTAGAAAAAAAAAATGTAATAATATTTTTATAAAAAGAAATAAAATTTAGTTTTTATGAGAAATTGAAAAATAATAAGTTTTAATAAAATAATTTTGGTGATTAGCGTTCGACAATCGCTGCTGCAGATGATTCACCCGCACAATCGCCTAATTTTTATTGTTTTCTGCGAAACGCACTATTTTCGTGCCCAAATAAGGATTGTTTAAACGCAGCTGCAAGTGCAGGTGTTCAATTTTTATAAATAATCTCATTTTTATTACTTTTTTATCACATACATTTTATGTTGGATTTGTTGCAAATAAAAATTAAATTAAATATATAAATTGATTTTTCGGTAATCTCTCAATTGTTATTACTTTTCTATCGTTTTCTTATTTTCATTTGTAATTAAATTAAGCGAAACAGTACATTATAAATTAAATAATCCGTAAATACACGAAATGATTTATAATTTTTATTAATGAATTATAAATTACAATATTTACTATTTTATTTAATTTAATTACTTGCTAAGTTTCGATAAGCGTTTAAATAGCTTATTTTTATTTCAACGAACGAGTACTTCTATAAGTTTTTTTATTAAAATAAATTTGTTCAAATTAATACATTCATATTATAACAGAATCTTCATTTAAATAAGTTAATTGTATTATTTCACTCTGATTATAGAATATTTTGCAAATATCATTCAAAAAGTAATTTACAATTAAAGCTACAATCTCCACGGTTTATTTAATTAATCTTAAAAAATTAGATAATTGTTATAGATTTAATTTTTATATTTAAAAATAGGTTTATTATTTAAGAAATTGTATATAAAAAATAATTTAAAGTCAAATCAATAGATTCGAATCGAAATCGAAAAACATTTTTAAGTATCAAAATTGTTGTATTATTATTTTAAAAGATAAGAGATACGCAGCCAATAGTCTACGTGACGATTCGAGCGAAAGAACCAATAGAATTATTAACAACGAACAAATCCGCGGATTGCCGATTGCCTCGCTGTGATTTGCAGGTGCAGATGATTCATCGCAATTCGCCGATAGGCCGAAACGTTTTCAAATTTAATACTTAAATCTTTTATCAGTTTTATTTGCATTAAAATTAAATATAAAATTTAATTTCAACAAACTGTAATAATAATAATAATTTTAATAAGATTTATTGATTTATTATTTATGTTTTTTCTTTCTCATCATAGAATATTTTGCAAATATCGTTCAAAAAGTATCCATTAAATCTTATCAAATTAAATTATTTTAATAAATAAACTAAATTTTAATATATAGAAATAGCCCTTTGGTCAGTTATTTTGTGTTTTCTTTTTATTTTTCCTAATTATTATTATTATTGTAGCAATTTTGTTTTGTATATCTGGCCAATAAAAATTATTATTATTATTATTATTATAAAATTATTTTATATTTTAAATAAAAGCATTAATTACATTAATTATTTCTTAAAAATATTGCAATAAGCAAATAAAAAAAATCCCATAAATGTGAAAAAAAAATCAAAATTTGATAAAAGCAATGAGATAATAGACGAAAATTAAAGCACGTTTTATTTATTTTTTTCTGAAACGTAAAAACCTTGTATAAACGTCATATGAATTATTTATAGGCCGTTACATATAAATATTACTTACACAACAAACTAATTGACATGTCGTATACACTCTTAGCATTACTAAATGGATTTTCAAAGAAAAATAAAATGTTAATAACATTAGTTAGTATCTTATGTGTGAAGAATAGTTTATATATAAAAAAAAAACTTAAATAAACATTTTTTTTTGATTGTAATTGTAAATTTATACAATTAATTAAAAATCGTAGGAAGAATACAAAAATATTAAAAATTGTGTCAATAATATAATATTATTTACAAAAATGAGAAGAAATTTAAAATTAATAATTATCAAATAAAGGAAATGCTATTGAATATTTGAATGAATAATTTCGGTATAAATTGAGATTGCAAACAAGAAAAAAATGTTATGAAATTTGTTAATTTAGATATAAAATTTGATTGAAATAAATCGTAATAATGATGAAAGAAAATAGTAGAAATGTGAATTTCTTCGGGCGTGTGTTTTCTTAGAATGCGGAGGAGGCAAAGACAAGGTCCGGAAAATGCATTATTTATCAAACGGCACTAAGGGAGAGAGATGATAGAGAAGGCGGAATGTTTTATGCAAAAGCGTAATAATTAAATCGTAATTAGAGCCGAGACCCGCTCCTTCGCGTTCATTCCCCGATTCCACCCTCGTCCCCCGGATGTTGTTTTCTCTTCAAATACAAGGAAATTATGGAAATGAAACTGATTTCAATCTAGCCGTTCCTTCCATTCACATGAACAGTTTCACTCACTGAAAATTACATTTCAACGCGGCGAAGAATATGTGGTCGGTTTAAACCAACAATAATATTTATTTAACAAAAAAATATACGGGGGATCGCTTTTCCTTCCGTCGCAACTCATCCCTTTCTTGTTCTTAAGAGATTGCTGCATGCGTGTATCTTGTGCTTCTGCGGCAGTCGTCTGGTCCCGTTCTTTATCATCATTATTATTTTTAAGTAGCTTAAAATAACTGAAGACTCGATTATCCGGCAGAGCGGGCGTGAAAATGTTGTCGCAGTGAACGAAATCCCGGCCCATTTGTCACTCGGAGGAAATATTTTTAAAAGGCCCTCCGCCACCAGTCGTCGTCTTAGCAGACGCAGAAACTGGGAGATCAGAGACGCAGCAACAGCAGCAGCCCCCCTTCGGTTTTATTTCTGTTTTAATGTCGACGCTGCGGATGGAAGTAAACGAGAAAGAGAGAAAAAGTTTTTTGGTCGTAGGGCGACGGAGATGAAAGTTTTTCGAAGCTGAATCGGCCGTAATTTGGTGTCGGAAGTCGCTCCATTAACATTATTCAGAATGAAAGAAAGAAAAAAAACGATGAGCATGTGCGACAATCGTCGGTGATTTTTGCAAACTCCTCAAGAGTTTTCTCGTTCCCATTGCCATTGTCGTATCGTGCTTATATACACGTGGAGGGAACACTTAAGAGGGAGATTATAACTTCGAATTAGTTTTTGCTAAAAATGTTATTTCTTTGTATTTATTTTTGTTTTGTAACGATGCATAACTAAATACATAGTGAGATACTGTGAACATTTCTCGACAAATGTATAGATTTGCTTACAACTGAAGTAAAAATAATAAAATGTATCTACATTAACCGGAAAACATTAACTCATGTTTGGTTATATATTAAAAATACATAAAAACGATTAGAATTTCTGTCTACGTTCACACATTCGCCAACAATCTATATTTAAAGTCAGTACAATGCACTTTTACCTAATTTTCAGAGGCAAATGTGTATTGAATGCACATTGTCCGGAAAATGTATAAATATAATATACTTGCCAAGTAGCGTGTCAAGTATATTAACTTGTTGATATATTCGTATAGTTCCATTTTAAAAGGAAAAGAATTCATTCAAAATATAGGCGAGACATAGAAATAATATATACAGTTTTTGTTATTGTATTTTATCTTATCGTCTAGACTCGAGTCGGAATTTTATACACATCTGTTTTTATATATTTTTACTACGTTTCTTCCATTTCATTCACTAATAGTGCGTATTTCCGAGAATTAGCCGTCGTCTGCATTTTTTTGCTGCATTCTTTCACACTCTTCGAACATTATAGTATTTTTTTATCAAATTTATTTGAAATCAATGAATGAATACATTTAATATATTAAAATTAACTTCCACGTCAATTTCGTAATAAATGTATAATAAACTATTAGTTATCTAATTACATAAATAAATAATTTAATGAACCATTTCGTCTATTGACCAATCTAATTAATGCGGTGGAACAAGAAATGTTCTTAAACCGAATTATTCAAAAATCTTTTGATTCAGTTCGGAAACCGATTTTTTTTTAAATTTTTCTAAATCTGAGATTCTACTCTACTTACTTAATAAAGTTACTATTACTAAGAAAATAATGTGTATACTTTTCCATAAAATAATTTCATAATCAAACATTTCTTACAAAAATTTAAAAAAAAAAATAAAAATAAATAAACCGAAATTCTATTGAATATTGACTAATTTATATTATGATTTTGGTTTATCTTCCAAAAAAATGAGATTCTACTTACAAATAATTTAATATAGTTAATTTCGAATCAAATAATTTAATAATTACAACTAATTAATTAAATTCTGTGTTTACATAAAAAAATACGAGAGAACAAAATAAGTGAATGAAAAAATAATAATAAAAAGTCTTGCAACAACGATGTTTTCGTTTAGTTTGTTGTTACGTCCGATGTCGCGGTATTTACACGCGTAGAATGGTGTTTGCTTAACTCCCCCCAAACGTATTTATACGAGATTTCCCGGAAAAACCGTTAAACTCCTCTTCGACAACAGCAACAACAAACTAACGGCAGCAACAACATAAAAATTCGCGCCCTGTTTGCTTTCAATCAAAACGTAAACCACCCTCCGAGTCCGACAAAATATTTTATATCACCGTTTTGCATCTCGTAATTTTCATTTCCATTTTCATTAATAACTGCGCAAACATCGTCTCTCAACCCCTCCCGAATGTTTATTTATCGAACCGCGAATTTCCTCTTTATTAATTCCATTTTTTATTTTTCCATCACCCTTTTCATCATTCCGTTTTGGCGGATGATCGTCGCTGATGGTTTAATAATGGACGGCCGATTAGTGTTTAAGCGAGCATTAAATAAATTGAAACGCTGAATTGCGCTCCGCCGGAAATCTATGCTACAAAATTTGTTTGTGAACGAATAAAAAAAAAGTAAATCATAAATAAAATGGTTAGATAGATCGAGATTCGGACTTCCGGCGCGATGGTTAATTGGTAAAATATATAGGTTGGGTCATGGAAACTGGCTCTCAAGCGTGTGATCTCTATCCTGAATTCATTGGCGAAAGAAGCGGAGAAAGCTTCGGGCCAGAGATCCAGATAGACCATCTAGTTATTACTTTTGGTCTCATTTTCACATATTTGCTTTTCCTTTCTTTCTTTATTTTTTTTTACGATTATTATCATTTTCTCTTGTTCTCGCAAATATTTCCAGCGGTGAAAAAGCTTCGGGCTGTGTGTGAATTATTACAAATGCTAATGATTCCGAAACAATGACTCGAGCAGCATTGCAATGCGGACCGAAAACTAAAACTCTCCTGAAATGAACACACGTATATACATGTACACAACTAGACAAACACACAAATATTTCCGTGGGGCAGTTTCACATTATTATACTATTATTACTGGGTGGAGAGAAAGAGAGTTTTGTTACGGCATTATTTGCCCGCGTCTGTGTGCATTAAATTTTCGTTTTTTTTTTACCCTTTCCCGTCCAAATTCCACATATTCCTTCTGCCCCGTGCATATTTAAACACGCGGAATCGCTCGCTCTTTTAGCCCCGGGATTCATTTGCATGGAAATCACAATTTTGTTTGCGACCACTCTCACAGTTCTTGCTTGCTTTTTCTGGACTTTCCACTCTTTATTATTCAATCACATTACATAAAAGACAAATTATACTTTATAAATTAACATTTAAAACTGTTACAATTTATAACTTTCAGAAGTACAAACGTTTCAAGTAAAATTTAATTCAAGTGTAGTAAATGCTATTTATTCGCGACCACTTTCCCATTTTTTTCTGTTACTTTTCTGGACTTTCACTTTATAAATTTACATTTAAAACTAGCTTTCAGAAATACAAAATTTTCAAGTAAAATTTAATTCAAGTGTAGTAAATGCTATTTATTCGCGACCACTTTTCCATTTTTTTTTCTTGCTTTTTCTGGACTTTCCACTCTTTATTACTCAATCACATTACATAAAGCACAAATTACACTTTATAAATTTACATTTAAAACTGTTACAATTTGTAGCTTTCAGAAATACATAAGTTTCAAGTAAAATTTAATTCAAGTGTAGTAAATGCTACACTTTCCACTTTCCCATTTTTTTCTTGCTTTTCTGGATTTTCCACTCTTCATTATTCAATCAAATTATATAAAAGACAAATTATACTTTATAAATTTACATTTAAAACTGTTAAAATTTATAGCTTTTAAATGTAGAAAATTTAATTTTTGAATTTAGTGTTGCATCCACATTATTTGTGACAAGTGATATAAATTATTATTATTCTATCTATTGAACTGACTTTATTTATTTAGATATTAAGAAATTGACTAAATTATAAAAATATTATTAATTGAAATAAAAATAATTTTGAGAACTGAAATTTATATAAAAAAAAAATATATTTAAATAATTCAAGAAGTTGTTTTTAATTAGAAAGCAAATTTCAATTGTTATTCAAAGTCTTATTTGATCCAAATCTATCTTTAATCTGTACTTATAGTAAAACATTCATCTCATGAGTTTCGAGAACAATGGAAATAACTGAACAAATCTTAATTTATTGCTTAAGAAAGTTACGTTTTAAAGGAGAATTCTGAGACATCTTATGAATACATAAACTGGATTTTATTTCATTCTAACATTATTTTTATATATTAATAAATTTTACAAAAACTAAGCTTTTAATTGCTAAATCTTATATAGTTTTCGCATTCAAAAATAACTAATATAAAAAATGTATTATATTTTCTTACCAATAAATATCCATGTTTGTTTGAAACCGGACTAATCGGGGTACATAAATTTTAATTTGATTATAGTAAATCCGGACTATGTATTTTTTATAATTATATTATTATAATTAAGGAAGATCGATTAAAGGAATGTTAGAAAACAGTGCACGTCTTTGGGAAAAGTTTCTGGGTCTGGATCAGCATCTCCACCACATATGAAGACATATATTCCAAGCAATATCAGCTCTTTTTTTTTGCTGGATATTTCTTGCGTTCATTGTTGCTAAAATTTATTTCCATGACGTGCGCAAGTGGGAGAAGGACGGAAATTGTCTGAGAGAAGGAGCGAGAAAGAGAGTAGAAGTTCGTTTCGTATTCAGACTGGCAGCTCGTCGGCTCAAGAAATACCGAACTGTATCATATACAGGACCGTGTGATGCATGCGATATTTGTTTAAGACCGCAGCATCCCCGCAAACATCAACAATATCACCAACAATTACAAGCGTTTTTCTTCTCCCGAGGAAGATTTAACGACCCACGCGTTTAATAATAATAACAGAGGAGAGGAAAATTATATAATGAAGAATTAGAAACGAAAAAATAATACGGAGGTTTTGCGGAGGAGGTGAAAAGAATATGTGTGTGTGTGATCCTCGTTAAAATTATTAAACAATGGGGCTGAAGCTATTAGGCTTTTAATAGAAACATCATCGGCTCGAAAGGCTGTGTTTAAATATATAAATAAAATAAAAGCTTGCCGCGCCTTCTCTCGCTAAGACCAGAAACACGAAATATTATTCCGCCTACGTTCCTCTTCTCGTCGCGGCCGATGGTCTCTTAACACCTGAAGATCCTAGGACGTGATAAAATTACCGCCCTTTCCGGCGTTCGGGACTTTTCACCCTCTATGCTAATCGCGCCGACAACTCTGAATACGTAACGCGCGACTAAACACTCCTGTTGATTGCTAAGCAGTCTTCCCTCTCATCTTTTTATCTTAATCGACAACAACAACAAAAAAAAGATGAAATGACGATGTTTCGAGGCGATCTGAAGACTCATGCATATTTCTGGACAACGTTTGTCCAATTAAGCAGCGGAAAAGGATGAAACGAAGCTAACTGTTTCGTTTCGTTATTTTGTGTGCGGATGCAGACTCTTGGAAACTAAATAATTAAACGATTAACATTCCCATGTTATATATTCAAATTTTTACAAACTCTTACAAGGTTTCAAATTGATGTTCTTGTACATGAGATCTTTTCGATTATCCACTGGTCTTACTTTATTCATATTCATTTGAAATTAGCCGACTTCTTCCTATTATAGCGGACTCTCTTTTATTTGACAATTTATGCAAGAATTTTCGCCAATTGAACTTCGTAATATTTGCCAGAAACCACCAAAAGAAACCTAGACCTAAATTATCATTCTGTTTCCAAATCCATAACAGCATCTAAAGAAGTAGAGGGCCGGAATTGGCCCGCGGGCCATGAATCTCCCATATAGTCCACATATACATATTTATTTAAATAATTTTACTAACATTTTATAAATATATATTTTCTATATAAAACACAGTATTAATCCACCTTTATAAATATTCAATTTATTTATATTTTTAAAATAAAAAAATAAATAACTAAATTAAATTACTCACAATAATACAAAAAAAGAAAATTAAAATTTTGCTGTACTATTATGAAAATTAGTTATAAAATAATAAAAATAAAATATAGATAATGTAAAGTAAAATAAGCAAAGAAATATGTATTAAAAATCTTAGATTTTTGAAAAATATTTATGTGTGAATGTTTAAATAAATATTAGAAGTTTATGAATGAAACAACATTTTATTATAGAAGTAATATAATTTTTTTTAAAAGAATTAATAAATCTGAAAATATTTGTCCAAATCCACATTTTAAAGATTTTTATGAATAACGTAGATTTTAAAGATATTCAAATTTTAAATCAATTTATATAAAATTTGTAACGTAGAAACATTAAGAATAAATGAAAATAAATTATAGAAAATGTAAAGAATAACTTAAAAAGAAAAATGTATTAAAAATTTTAAATTTTTGAAAATTATTTTTGTGTCAGTTTATGTGTAAATGTTTCAATAAATATTATTGTTAGAAGTAAATAAACCAAACATTTGTATAAACATTTATGAATGAAACAACATTTTAGTATAGAATTAATATAATTTTTTGTTGAAAATTAATAAATCTGAAAATATTTGTCCAAATTCTCATTTTAAAGATATTAAAATTTTAAATCACTTTATATAAAATCTGTAAAGAAGAAAAATTGAACAAAAACTGAATGAAAAATATATTATTTCTTTTAGTATTACAATAATAAATAAAATGTACATCAATAAAAACTGCTTAAAGTAACGTTTTTTTTTTTGAAGAAACTTTAAAATTTTAGAAACATTATATAACTTCTAAGTATCACTAAACTATTTTTTTTTAATTTTCATTATTAAAGTTTTACATATTTCATATTCATTGTTTTAAAAAACTTATAGATTTTAAAGAAATTACAGTTGAAAATTAAATTTTTATTATTCATCCGTAAATAACATTATATTTTTAATTCAGTATATTTTTTTACATAATTTTTTAAAGATTTTCACATAAATTTCATTATTTAAAATAAGAATAAAAAAACTATTAAAATAAATATAGAAATTTTAATATTTATTTCTTAAAATTTTTGTATTGTTTTTTTTTTGGATATTTTGACAATATTTTTTACAATTTTTGAATGAATATTATATTATACTAAAAAATACAGTATTCCAGTTTCTTGGAAAACGCGAATTTGGCTGTAAATATTTGCAAATTAATATGAGTTGAAGTTATTGAAAAGTTTGCTTCTTTTTTTGGAAACGTGGCCCGAGATGCAGGAAAATGGAGCGAGTTATATGATGATTATAATAATAATAACTGGAGCGGAGGAAATTTTTGGGGGCGAAAGAATTTAATTAAATCTTAAACCGTTTCCATTCCTCGATAATACGGAACATTCCAATCCGTTCGAACGGTTCGAAAATTTCCGTTTCGTTCGGCGGCATGCAAACATTTTATTGCATTTCTTTTTTGTTCCCCATTTTGTTTTGTTGCATAAATGGAAATAAGAAAAAGGAAACGGTTAATCGCAAAGGCAACACGTTGGTTAATGAAACGGAAAGTTTGGATGAGTAGAGAATAAAGGAATAAAACGAAAGGACGAGTTTCGTAATTTTATAATACGCTTAATTAATTGGATCGAATTTGCTGGGACGAGGTTGAGGTTTTCGGGTGGACGGGAAACGTCGGGGGACGACGATGTGATATAATAAACATTGACGTGTAATACGGTTACATTAGATACCCACCATCCGGTCGAATGTGAACTGAAATGCCTATTAAACACAATCAATGTCTAATAATTCCCATTAGGCACTGTGCCTACTCCGAGCGCTCTCTCTATACATACGTACATACATACAACTGCTCGGTTATTACCGTCTGCTAATTGATGCGCCGTTTAATCACCCAATTCGTAAATTGCTTCAATTAATTCCCCACTCGTACAGAGAAGAGCGTGCATTCCTTTGCCGCAAAGATGCGATCAGCGCCACTTATAAAACGCATTCGCTCGAAACATCTATTACGCAACCAAATTATCATCCAACCAACGCGAAATACCAAGACACAATTATTTACATTATTATACAATACTAATATTTAATATATTATCATAATAAACACACACAAAAATATATTTGAAGTTTTCAATTAAAAAAATATTTACTTTTTTCTTGAGTTCAAGATGTTCACATTTACAACATTTATTTGCTGCTGGATTTTCTAAATTGTGTTAAGCTTTATAAAACATTAATTAATGATTAAAACATGTTGTAATAATTTAGTTTTTTACTCAAATATTGCTTTTCTTAAATTAATTTAAAGAAAAATATATTTTCTTTAAAAATTTAGTAAAAATTTTCAAACAATTATTTTTATTATATTTAATTATAAATTTATATTTACATTTAATAATTTAATTAATATATTTGGGAAGCTGCAGAAGATAAATGAAATCTCATTGTGAGTAAAACATGTTAGTTATTATGTATCCTGAGGTGATTACTACATATTTCATGCAAGTCAGCTCTTTATTACAACTACTATCATTCGTATTACGACTAAATAAATTACACATCTAAAGTACAGGTATAATTATAATTTAGTGTAATGTAATAATAACATTACATAATTACAATTAGACTTATTAAAAATTTGTTTAAATATGAATATTAAAGTCTAAAGTATATTTATTTTAATTGATTTTACTTGTTTTCGAATTTGCTTGAAAATGCAATTATTAGACAAAATTTTTGTTAAGAAAATAAGATATAAACTATTAAACACTTGTTGATTTGTGTATAAACTAAGTTCATTAGTTGTAAGATTCGTGCAGTAAATTACGGTGGACAATAATCAATTTAGCAAGTACCGAAGTACATGAACTGGAGACTTGGTATAAATCAGAATCCTGTTCTATGGCGGTATTAATTCTGGTATAGAGCAGACACCGGGTGGATAATGGCGATTTATGCTGGTCCCGATTTTATGAAAACGAATCGTTTCATATAATAACAATAAACGCGGCGTAACGGAGGCCTTTAATGCATGCACCGGCCATTCCAACGATATTACGTAAATATATAAATGTGTGTATGTATGTGCATTATTACGTGGGCGGATGGCGCTCAGTAATGGCCGTAATAATGTAATAACCGGTGATAAGGGCAGAAGAGAACCCGGCGCATCCACCAACAAAATAAATGTAATCTCGCAATTCACTGCTTCTTCATCTGCGCTCGGCTTTCAGTGGATGGATGAAGGCTGTGCTCATTGTGTGTTAATGTATTTAATTAAGAGCGTTTAAATCTTTCACTCTTTGTAGAATGAAGAGTCGACGCACGTGTGGATACAGCCTGTTCAAACAGTGTGGGTTTAGAGACGCGACGCGTATTTGTATCGGAGGGATTCGTTAATTTAATAACATGGGGATAAAGTGATTAATCCGCAAACACGGGCGGCAAACCATACTTGTTTATCTGTCAGCTATCCCCGAATCCCAATCCCAAATTACTTAAACAAAGTTATAATATAAAGTTTGTATCTAAGTCACTATATTTTGATCTTTTTCAGCGCATTATATAAATTGATATACGTATACATCTTGCTAGCAATGTTTGAAACCGGACTAATCCAGGACATAATTTTTTGTGTATTAATTTTGTAGAATTTTTTATTTCTGTATTTAGTTTATTTCAAAATTTTTAACTTGTTTTATGATTAATACGAAACCGCACTATGCGAGGTATTGCGGTACATATATAGTAAATATGTAATAGTAAATATATGTTAAATGTAATACTAGAAATATTAACTGAAAATTCTTTTATAAAAATGGAAATAATCAAAATTATTCATTCATCGGTTACACCTTCTACATTTGAATTATATGAAACAATATAACCAATAATAACACTTTTTCTGATACGGAAGTGATAAATTCGAAATCCAAACTTGGACTATTTTAGTAGAACACCAGAAAATATTAAGCAAAATCCCCCAAGTGTTGTAAGTGAAGAGTCCCAGTTATTATTATCCGTGGGTCCTTTAACAGTATTAGTTGAGGGCCCCGAAATTCACCAATTTTTGTCACATTATTTATACAACATACCCATTTTCTGATATAAAGGTGATGAGTTCAAAACTTAGCTGAAACCTAAAGTAAGTATAACCCAAGCTTGGTATAATTTGGTGGGACACCAAACAGTTTTAATCAAATATTGTCAATGGAGAGTCACAAAAAGTATTATCCGTGGGCCCTTAAAGTGTATTAGTCAAGGGCCCTCAAAGAACGTTAGTCCATGTCTCCAAACAGTATTAACCCAGGCTCTTCAAAGACATCAGCTTTAGTCTCATGATACTATTTCACCAATCATTGTCAAGTTCGACATTTGAACTATAGGAAAATAATGATTAGTATTATTACCTAGATATAATATTTTAAGTAATGGCTTTTTCTTAAAAGGTAGTGGGAATCGATAAAAAAAATTGAACATAAAAATGACATTTGACAGCTTACTTTTGCAACGCCATCTTTTATTATATTCTACATAAAAATTGTGACAACGTTTTCTTTTTGTGTATAAACAGCGTTGGTCTTGTGATATCTTAAGGTATGTTTCTCGTTTATTGGACATGAGAAGGTGGCAGTTGCATCGCGCGAAATATTTGGAGTAGCATGTGCATCTTTTTCGTTTTTCTTATTTTAAAATGTTGCCGTTTCTAAGGAGCGATTGTATGCTAATGCACGTGCATTTTTCGCTTGTAGAACACATGTGAACGTAGAAATTGTGTGCGCGGCGAAAGGTCAATAGGTTCCCTCCGAGCCGAAGAAAATTCCTCGCGAAGTTTCGCATTTGAAACAGAGAAAAGAAAAAAAATGCAAATACAAATAAAAATAATTCAATCAGAACAAAAAATAAATGGGATTCAATTAAACGCAATCCAATCGCCTATTGTCGCCAAATCCAATTCTAGTTCTCATCGCATGTGCAACGAGCACACAAAACATCCAACGGTTTTCGCGAATTAAGAGTAAACAATCCACTGAGAGAGGAGAGAAGAGTTCTTCTCATCGTGGCCTCGTTTTCTGCTTCCATTTTATTTCTTTCTTTCGTTTGTACATGCAGTTCAGCAAGCGCCAAGATTCACGCAGCCAATTTAGATAATGCCAACGGGGTCTCCGGGGTTAAACGAGCTATGCACTCTTCTTCTCTTCGCTCCTCCACTCTCTTCACTTCACTCTTCAATCCTCTTCTGCAGTCTCTTGGAATGCGTCTGCAATGCCTCAACGAATTGCTGCTTTTAATTGTTTTGATTGATTCCACTACTGTTTTCCCGCATGCATCTTTCAGCGCATCACATCTACATTTACCAATTCGTTTTAATTGCGACTACTCAACGAACGTAATTGCCCTTTCATTGCAGCAATACATTTTTTTTCACACATTTCCTGCCAATTAATTTAACATTAACTATTATAGCTATTATTCACAATCTACAATATGTTTTATAACATCAGTATTTCTTAAGATTTTTTAGAAATATTTAAGAAAGCGTCAAATAATAAATGTTGTAGACAATTAGATCGCAGTCTTATACATGAGGGCCCACGTAAAAAAATAATTAAATTAAAAAATACAAGTTTTCTGTGTTTAATTTAGATAAATATTTAAATGGATTTTGCAGATGTCCGCATCTTTATTTATTTTATTTATAATAAAATAATTCTAATAAATGTAGACACTACTTAAAATAAAAGCAATTAAGATAAATTTAATCCATTATTGTAGGGATTAAGATAAGCTTTGGAAATGTAGAGTTAAAAAAATAAACTTGTGTCCATTGGATGCTTGAAGTTAATCAGACATGAACAAACGGTAATTAATTTGTGAAACAATGTATCCTCTCCTCTCTGAGTATAATCTAAAGTGATGTTCGTGGTCGTGGAAGCCGCCGCTCTTTTGTGAGCGGACGCGAACGAAAACATATTTAAATTTTTTTAATGATGGGAAATAATGAGATTTTTATCGATTAATGGAGCTGCAATTACCGCATTCGGTATGCAAAGTGAATTAACGAAACAAAAAATAAAAGGATGAACATAAAGAAAACGAACAGAACCTAAAAGGAGTGGAGAACGTTGTGACACCCTTTCAGGCAAATTGTCGATGATGAATTATTCAAGCTAATTAGATCGGTAGCCGATTATGCGAAGGGTTTCTTTTTTTAATCTTTTGTATGCAGCCTCTTCAGTCTTCAAAGCGATTCATTTTTAATTAATACATTAAAAATAAACAATATTACAATTTATTTTTTCACAATAAAAATAATTAAATATCAGTTTTTGAAGGTCGTCGTGGGTCCATTTCAAGATTTGAGGGCCCGTCTCTTTGCGGACTCCCAAGACTAATTTTAACATCAGGTTATCAAATAATAATATTAAAACAACTTCTTTCTATCAAACTTAACTATAAGAAAACTTTGTTAATTAACTTTAGAAATTATCTCGTTTTTAATATATTAGAACTATCAAAACTTGATTATTTCCATGTTTAAATATTGATTATGAAATCAATAAACTGAATTATATAAAATAGTTATAAAGTTTGTTATCTCTCATTTTTTTTTGTGGGCCCTCATGTATATGACTAATTTTTTGACGTTTTGACAGCTGTCATTTCGCGACGTATAGGTTAACGTTATTCAAAATGCATATGTAAATATATGGTTTTATTGGTTAACATAAAATTTAACTGGGTCAAATATTATATTGATTTATTATATTTGTAAGTTATACATTATTTATTATGTTTGTAATTAATTGTTTACGTTTAGTAAATTTATTGCAAACTTTGTATAAAAAATTGTCGAACGTTGTTGCTCAATTTGTTAAGGAAATCATTGCAGATTACCTTCGCCAAAAGCAAAGTTTTAAAATTGATTAGGATCATTCCGTGTTCACTTCGCATCCCTCTTCCTCCGCTTCCTCCGAAGGTGTCTCCGGAGGGCACACGATTTTTCTTCATTTCGCGGGAGGAGACACGAAACGAAACGGTTGTGTGTTAAGCAGTGACAAAGGCTATAAATCAAAATCACGTCCACTTGCATAGACATCGCGCGCGCACACACACACTCGCATATATCCGTGTATGTGCACGCAAACACAGTGAAACTTGTACACGTTTGCTGCAACTATCGAAACCAAAAATCAATGAGCCAAGCCTTCCCCAGGACGGTCCGAACATAACAGGAAAAAAGAAAAGAAACGAAGGTTGAAACAGCGTAGACTGAGGAGGTCCATTTATCTTTCTAACGCACTCCTCGATACAATCTGTCCGCTGTCCCTTAAACGCTTATGAATCCTTCGGTCATTAATTTACCGTTTCGTCGAAAGGGCTCCCCAGATCCCTATCAAATAACTGTGTACCTGTGCACACCAGCACCACGAAAACCAGGACCTCATCAAATCCTTTTTTTTTGTAAATAATTATTTCGCGAAGCCGCTCCAAACCCTAAAGTGTGTGAATTCCCAACAAAACATCCGCTCCAAACATAAACCACCACCGCGTTTTCGTTCGCGTTATTAAAATAAATCCACCGTTTTGTTACCTGAAAACGCGCAATAACTTTTTTTTTCATTCCCCTCGAAACCCCCGCAGACTCTCGGTTTACGTAACAATCCAATCTACTCCCGGTTTTTTTTTTCTGCAGAAAGCAATCTCTTTGCATCGCATTATGGAATGAGATTGCGCGGCCAGAAGAACTGGGTGAGGAGGACCCGTACAACACTTTAACGTAATTATTTGCGCGATCTTCAAGGTCGATCAAGGCCGTAACAATATAAGAAACGAATAACATAAAACCTATTGTTATTGACCATTTGCTCAATCCTATTTATTTGTTCATTTTTATAAAATTGATTAAATTTTATATAACAAAAAAAGTTTCTTAATTATTATTTGAAACATTACAATAAAATATATTAATCTAGAACCGCCGTGATGGAGTCGACTTAAAAAAATTACAAAAATTGCACTTGATTGAATTTAATAATAGTGTGGGGCCAACAAAAAATCATTTCTAAATAAATTATTAATTGAAATACTAATAAATCTAGAATCAGCGTTAAATTATATTGAGATCGAGTTCAAAACTTACGTGGGGCCCATTTAAAAAAAATATGCGGGGCTTGATTGGAAAAAAAACACTTGGTGCTAATTTAAAAAATGCGCAAGTATAGATTAAAAAATTGCGTGGGTCCATCAAAAAATAATTCTAAATAAGTTAATATTTTTTGTAAATGATTTTACAGCTCTTTGAAATTATGCAATTATTAATTGATTTTTTTTTAACGAATGAAATATATGGAGCAGTATGTATTTACGCTCCAGTAATTAATTCAAATGACCTGACCTTAACAGCCTAATTTGATTGACCTACATAGTTATAGTTAAAGCGATGTTTCTCGAATCTAAATTAAAAATGAACGACGTGGTTGCATGATTGTTCATTCCCAATATCAATCACAAATCAGTTTTCATCAATATCTAATTATTTAATTAATTAATAATCCATTATTTAATTAATCTGAAAATTATTAACTCTTTACGCGCGAGGCGGATATATTCGCCTTATTTTTTTTTTACTTTTTTAAATTCATTTTTTATTATTTATACCTATAATACAAACATTTTAATAAAATTTAATAATGTTTGTATTTGGTTAAAATAATTATTTATTACTTTTCTTAAACTAAATGTATATAAATATTTAAAATAAAAATAATGATAAATGTTACTTGTCTTAAAGTAAAAGTATTCCTTGTTTTTACTACGTTAATCTTGATGTTAATAATAATTATGGTTTAAACTATACCATTACTTGTCTTTAAACTGAAAGTGTATACCTTGTTTCTACTGCACTAATCTTGATGTGAGTAATAATTATGGAATGACCACTCATCCAATGTACAAAATAAATATCGGAAATTCTATTCCCAGGCTTCATTAGGAATACTAATAAACCACGCTGGATTGCGTCACGTTTTTAGGACGCGAGGTAACGTCGAGGAATTCAAATTCATGAAGTTTCCAAAAGCAAAAATCCGAATTTAGAACAAAAATCAATCCTTTCTTATTATAATTATTAATCTGTTTTATTTTGGAAAATTCATATTATTTTAAGATAATCTAACGGATAAAGGATTTGTATATAATTTTCTTGGATTTTCACGACTGCGAAAAGGAAAAATATTAAAAACGTATATATATTTAGATACGGATTTGAGAAGCAAACAACTTGTACGACCCGAGGCGCTGCTGAAGATTAAGTGCTCGAGATTCGGTCCGTCGTGGAATCTATGATACAATAAGCCAATTATTTTCTATTACCCCCTTGTAATCCATAATACACCATTCTTCTCTGGCGATGCATAGTTTCATCAATAATTTAGATCCACATCTAACCTCCTCCTACTCTAAACCTGTATTTAATTTATATATATTGCAAAGCTTCCTAATTAAGTTCATTCACCTCGGAACAATTTACATTTCTCAACAAACTCATCATCAGTCGTGCATTCGATTTCTCATTTTTTTTTTGTGCACTGCATTCATGTTTGCTCACATTCCTCACATTTTATTACATAATCACGTACATACTCTATTATTAAATAATACTAAATGTAACGGTTAATTTCTGTAATAAAATTTGTTAAACAAATAAATTTTTAGAAAATTATTACGAGCAAACAAATAAATTAAAATAATCAAAACTATTTTTTTTGTATATATTAATGTTATATGAATAAATTATTCGAAATTCAATTAAAAAATTAATTAATTAAAATTGTAACAATGAAAATTGTTTAGGGAAATTAATTAGAAAATAATTTATAAAAATTATATTAAAATTGAATAATATTCAGTAAGTTTTTATAAATTTTTATGTTTTTTTTTTAACTTAAATAAAACTACTTTAGAAATAGTTTTTAATTAAAAAAATATACAAAATATTTCTATTATTTCCTCTTCTCACTGTTGCTTTGAGCTAAGAATGTGTTCGTATAAGAAAGCTGTTGGATATATTAGAATTTTAATGAAGAAATTTAAAATTAGTTTTTAATTAATGGTAAATAATTCATGAAAACTTCCAATTTTTTTTCTCATACTATAAATAAAATTAATTAAAAAAGATATATCTATTATATACCAATATTATTCAATATAATTTTATGAATGGATTAATTTAACTTAGAAAATAAAATAAATAAAAATTATTTTTTATAATTTAAATATAATTTTCACCAGTTTGTTTTTAAATTTAAAAAAAAATAAAATTTTCTTAATATTTCAGGAAAACTAATTATATTATATTTTTTTCTAAATCTAGATTGATTCAATAGAAACTAAAGTTAATTAATTTAAGTTGATAGAAAATGCAATAAATTTAATGAAGGTCCTCCACCATATCAATTTACTTAATTGCTCTATAATTTCGAAAGCAATGGTTTCCCAATTATTTAAAGATCAAATCTGTCCCATCAAAAAGAGATTGCTCTCCGATTGTTACCCTTCCTGCGATAATCATCTTCTCAGACACTAACAATAAACATGTTTGCGTTCTGCAGCATCCGAACATAATCATTTTAATCGTGGAGAAAGTGGATGATCTATTGTCACCATAATCCAATAAAACCACGACAATAGATACGGAAATGATCCTGGTTTCTTTCCACGATGAGAACAGAGTTTCTCAAGCAGTTTGCCGCTCAATTCGTCATATTCGTTTGTATTTAACAAGTTTCCCGCTTTGACATTAGGTGACAGCTGTCATTTCGGACAACCCACAATCTCTATAATAGATGATCTCAATACCAAAATGAACCTGATTACTTTCCACGATAAGAACAGCGTTTCTCAACCTGTTTGTCACGTAATCCTATATATTTAATTATATTTATACAACGATCCAAGTTCCTCGATTTGACACAAGGTGACAGCTCTCATTTCGGAAAATGTATTTGTCGCCATAAACCAATAGAATACCGACAATAGATGATTACTATACTGAAATAAGTTTGTTTTCTTTCCACGACGAAAAAAAATTGCATTATTAACAGTTTTGACACAAAGTGACAGCTGTCATTTCGTATAAGTCAAATCTTTACATTAGGTGATTTCCATACCAAAATGAACCTAAATTCTTTCTACGTTAAAAACAGCGTTTCTTAACCTGTTTGCCGCGTAATCAATTATATTTGTATTTATACAGCAATCCAATTTCTAACAGTATTTCACCAGTTTCTGCATCTGACATAAGGTGACGTCTGTCATTTGGCCATAAACCTACATAAACAGCGTTTCTTAATCTTTTTGCTGCAAAATCCAACATATTTGTTTTCAGTTGCACCTAATTACTAACAGCTTTGACACAAGGTGACAGCTGTCATTTCGCGATGCATAGTTGAGAAACGTTGCCTAACAATAAAATTAAAAGAAAAGACACTTTCCATATAAAAATGTTTGGCATTGTATGCCGGATGTTTAGTCTCCTTTCTTCCTGCGAGGTAAGGAATCCTGCGTCCATAAATCGGACGGCGCTAATTAGTTGTCTTTATTTTTTCCTTCCATCCTGCAGAAGAAAAGGGTTATTTACGATGATGTTTACTGTAATAATTTGAATATTCACCCACATAATTTTCGGTCTCGGAACAGGTGCGAACCTCGTCTCAACACTCTCCCCCATTCGTGTCCCCCACACAAAACCGTTCAGACATTATAATTTCGCACATGTTTACAGAACGTCTGGCATCTCGGATGATCATCCGTGTCTCTTGCACGTCTCAAGAGGAGCCGAAACTAATGACACAATTTGTCGTCGACGCAGTGCGTAAGCCTAAAAATAGCGCGCGCTTTTTAAAGGAAAGAGAAGTTAATTAAACGCGGGAAATTCGAAGCGCGAAGCGCTGCAATTAACCGCCACTTAAATAAATATCAATTTCCGACTTCGTCTCACCCATTCTTGTTGTTTTTACGTGCAGTTTATTACTTTTTTTTGGGGTGGAAATGGACTAATTGAAGGAACAGTTTTGCTTACCTCTCCGTGAGAAGTTTCGTTAATAGATGAGCAGAGTCGCAGGGGAAGATCCGAAGAAGATAAAACGTTTAAACAGTTTCGTATCGAGCGATGGGATCTGGGAAGTATAGAATCATCGTTTTTAATTTAGCTTAATTAAAACCCGCTTGTTTCGCTCGGGCTCAATTTACGTCCATTCAAATAAAGCTGTTTGTATAAAGGAAAGAGAAAATATTATATCGGATTGCGTTTTGCGGAGGCGGCGCAAGAAAATAGACAAACACACTTTCACATACGAATGCGCATTGAGAGAGAAATACTGAGAGAGTGAGTGTTTGTGTTTTATTAACGTCCGAGACGCTTCAACTTCTTCGTCTACCAATGCAACCTCCGCCTGTGGCATCCCACAAATGTCATTCCCGGTTTTATGTAATTGAAACAACCTTTCCACTGGCGACAGATCACGAACGCACGTGCATCTCCTCCAACCAAATAAACTTTTCCTTCTTTTCATTTTTTTTTCCTCTTTTGCATTCGTGTTTCCTGCACAGACCACCAATCTTTTAACAATTTTCCTATTACATTACCATTCTTAATTGGTTTCTCCATTTCAACTCATCATTATACTTTACCTACAACATTAACTCTGTTTTCCTTTCATCAAAGTAACTTACAAAATAATTTAGTTATATTTACTAATTAGTAAATAATGCACTTTGAAGTATAAATTAAGATAGAAGCATCAATCTTTTAAAAAAAAATATTACATAATGCATAATTTTTACTATTACTGTGTATTTGAATTAGTTTCTGAACTTCACAGCTTTTTTATAGTTTATAGTTTTTTTTTTGACACAATTGTTAATATAATAATTATTTTTAAATATACAAAATTATTTACTTCAAGCTAAATTAAATATATTTAAAAATAGTCCAATTCTTGAAGTAGTCAAGAAATATAAGATACATTTGTACAAAGAACAGAGTTTATAGACCGAAATCTTTCTGGTTGATAAATCTGTATCCGGAGAGAAGAGCAGTTACTTGGCGGTTTTGGAACTACTGATTCGTATCATTTTCACAAACTTCCGCTGTTACATTTATATCTATAATATTCGTTTCCAACTTAGACATTTCCAACTTATGTCTTTGAGTTCTTCCAAACAAAAACTGAAATTTGTACAAAATTATTGAATTCTAATTGAGAATGAAAATCCTATTATTAGTATAGTGATAACATTTACAATTTTAAGATTCCAAGCAAAAGTTAAAAAAAAATACATGAAATAGAATTTTTCTTCAATATTTGTTCTAAATTTTTTTTTTATTTATGTAATTAATGAATGTAGAAGAGTATATTTATTTTATAGTTATTCATGAAGAAAACATTAAGCAGAGGTAATTTGAAGTATTTTTGAGTAGTAAATTTGAGCCAAGTGATTCGAAAACCACTTATCTAAAACCTCAAGTATAAAATCAGGTCCCGAGCAATGAATGAACGAAATCACTTCTTCTCTCGTCCTCCCATTTGAATGGTCCTCGTAATTATAATAAATTGTATAAAATATTTTCCCAAGCCGCCGGCTCCTGTTCTTCTCTTCTCATCTCTTCTCCTCCCTCACAATCAACCAAACCAAAAGCGATCTCTTTGGCGCCAACCAATTGAATTTCAAAACTTAATTAATGGCTCGCTAATTAGTCACTTATGTGTTTCCATTAATAACGAACGAAACGATAGTCGTCATCGCATCGGGGGAGAGAAGACTTCGACGTCTATGATTGACGACGGATTGGTAATTATTTCGCGTTTCAAAACACACCCGAGAGGAGTCTGAATTATAGTTTTGTATCTCGCTCGATGATCTTAGAAAGGCGAATCAATAATGAATCGGGTCCGGAGCGTTTCACAAGAGCTTGTTAACTGGATTTTGGATTCGATGTTTTGAAACAGCTCTTGTTCTTGTCAGAGAATACACAATACGTTTACAGGACCTCCATTCTATTGAAATTTAACGCTGTATTACAGTTAATTGGATTTGTTAATTGGTCTATTATAGTTAATACACGTCCTTCGACTGTACATGAACCATCAAAAAATAATTTTAAAAAAAATTGTCAAAAATAAATACCTTTCGCCAATTTCTACTTTAAATACACAAAATCTAACAAAATGCAGGAAAATTAGAAATTATTGCTACAAACTTATTATAAATTCAAGTCTATATTTGAAAATATAAAATACTGAGTCTTAAAACATATTTAAAAAAAAAATTTGCTTTAGTTTCAAACATTATGATTACTGAAGATTTGTTGTAAAACTTAAAATATTTTCAATTTTTTTGTTATTAAATACACAAGAAATGTCAAAACAATAAATATTTATTATAATTCAAACATTTCAAAAACTTGAATATTTCAATTATGTTTCAAAAATACAGAAAAAATATTTTTACAAATTCAACTCTTCATTTGAAAATACTAAAAGTTGAGTGTTAAAATATATTATTATAAAAATTGAAAATTTATTGAAAACTTAAATTATTTTAAAAACGTTAGTTATTACAGAAATAAAAAAATAACTTCAATTAATTTGTAAAATTACTTTTGTAATTGAATTATTATTTAAATACACTATAAATGTAATATGTTTAATAGTTAAAATTATTTCAAAAACTGAAGATTTATAAAAGTTTGAGTTATTTGTTAAAAATAAATAATTTATTGTATTTTTTTGTATGAAATTCAATTTGATCTACGTATATTTTTGTTTAATTAATTTGTAATTCTGTGAATAATGTAAAAAGCTAAAAGTGTAATAGCTTCAAAGTGTATTTAAACGTTGAAATGATATGAAAATATCGTAAAGTTTGTGCTAGTTCCATGCAAGGGTCCATTGTTTTCAATGCAAATGATGAGGCACGAAGTAAAAATGACGATCAATCAAGCCTTTCAGGATAGGAATGAATGGGGTTGGGGGATGGACGGATGGAGGTCGTCTTCAATTTAAATAAAGTTTCCTTTGCGTGTTGTTTCAGTGATCAACCCTTTTTCGCTTCGAGTGTTTGCGCAGTTTCGAATTATATCCGCGTTAGTGGGTGTCCTGTGTATCGCTTGTGAAAACAAAGGGGATCATTCTCTCTTCTATATTCGTTCAATAATAATAATAATGCAGCAATTGACTGCGGTAAGTAAACGCCGTCATCTGCGCTGTAAAAGTTTTTATTATAAAGCGTCATCATTATTTATCGAAGAACGAAGTTCGGAATCAGTTTGTTTATTTATTGTTTCGATTATCATCTCTCCAGCTGAAATAAAAACAGAGAGACTGAAAGGAAAGGGAACCCTTTTCGCGTTGAAGTGGAGAGTCGACTCGTGTTTGCTTTCTTATCCGTCGAGTCACGGTCCAAGAAGATGTAGTTTGCTCTTTGGGGCTAATGCAAAATTCTTCTCTCGTCCGTTAATTAAGAGTTTCCTTAATGCCTTATGTAAGTGATACAAGCGACGCTTCGGGGACGCAGTGGTCACGTCTTCGGCGGGAGCATTAGGAAACTTCGTCGAGGCTAATTACTTGTTTATGTACACCTCAAGTTTAACCCCAAGAAGCCGAGTGGGCAAAAACCAACACCCGGGGCCATTTTTACTGCCACCCGGGGCTCATTAATCCCGCATTAGCCGAAGAGGTTGAAATCCTTGCATTTCGGTGATGCATTTCTGTTGAAGGCACTGCAGCATTAGGTCGTTCCATTAGCGGCCATCGGTCCTGTCGCGATCTCTGACAAATGGAAAGGCCATTAATAAAATCCTGCATCTGATCGACGTCGAGGCGAGTGGAAACAAACCGTCCCACAGTTCTGACATAATTAAACTACTTGTTTATTCATTATGGATGCAGATCCACCTCCGATTTGGTATTCCACGCCCGATGGGAATTAAAACGGAACGAAAGCGCGCGCTGCAAACGGAAAGTTGCCAATTTTGGGGAAAATCGTCGCATCCGATTCAAATTGGGTTTGCCTAATCTCCAGCAACAGTGCTCAACAATCCTGGCAAATGTTCGCTCTCGCAGGACACGATCCAATTAAAATTAACGCACATGGACGACTATTACATTTCCAACAAAAAAAAAAACTCCAATCAAAAAATTTTTTATTATAAAGATAACGTCCATATTCTTGTATAAACAACATCTAACACTTATACACAGGTGCATACTAACTACAAAAAAATTATATCAGAAGTAGTTATTTCAGTATTAATTAAGAGTTTTTACTAAAGTTATATTAGCTTATATAAGTAAAATTATATAAGTTTTCAAAAATTTCTCTATAACATTTACTTCATGCTGTATCCACACTAAATCTGATTTTTTTTCAACCTATATTTGTGCTGCGATTAAACAAACTTCTAATTTAACAAACAACATTTTCTAAATTTACATAAACGAAAATATAAGGTTTATGTTAAGTACCTAACTTTTATTTTCAGTCTCAAATCTAATGTTTTTTAATCTCTAAAATCCATCAATTTCAAATTCAAATTAGTCGAATTTACGGATAAGGATAAATCTAAGTCTATAAAAATTACTTAATTTTGTATCCACACTAAAACTGGCATGAGAAATAAATTAGTCTAAATTTTTTCAACCTAAAATTAGAATTGATTTTTCGATTAAACAATCTTCTAATTTAACAAGCAAAGCAAAAATATATTGAACATTTTTATAAATTTGATTCTCAATTTAATAAACTTCTAGTTTAGGTAAAATAATTTAGAATTTAAAGTACTTTTCATCAAGCTTAAACTAAAATTATCAAAATTGTATTTATACAAAGAAAAAGCTATGATTGTGATTTTTATTAATGTTATAATTAAATAATGCTCATTGGTGTAATTATGTAAAATATCCGTTGTTTGCGAGTGTAAATTTCAATGAAATAGTAGTAAAAATGTAACGTTATGTAAATTGTTTGTACCGTTGGGGATCATGAATTAAAAACCTGGCGGTAATTAAAGTGCGGCGACGAAAGAAACGCATCAAATTGGATTACACTTGGCCGAAGGAATTACTATGATGACTCACGCGTCATCCCCCTCCGACATCGATATATATCATTAGCTGATTGTGGAGGTTCCTTCCTTCCTTCCATCCGCCTCCGCTTAATTAATGAAGATTTTAATTAAAAATCGCAATCGTTAACTAATTCATTCCATCTCTATTATCGCATGATTACATGCTTAAATAAACGCAGTACTTCCCAAGTATCGTACAATTCACTTATTTTGTAAGTGAGAATTATTTTAATTAAATAAATTTTTAATAATTTACACAATATATTATTCATAAAATTAAATTTTAATCTAAATTAATTGGTTTATAATAATCTACGAATTTATTTAAAGTGAGATCATTTTTTTTCTATTAATTTCATTTTCATAATAACTAAATTAATTATTAAAACTCGTTTTAGTAAAATTTTGTAAATTTTAAAAATCTTTAAATTCATAAGATTATCTGTTTCGTAAATTAATTAAGTTTCCAATAATCTATATAAAATAGAATACAGTAAAAATTTTAAATAAATAAGTTTATTTATATCGTAAAATGAAAATTCGTAAACTGAGAACTAATTATTAATGTTTTCAATAATCTATGTCTTAAATTGAGAATTAAGTTTTGCATTAACTAATATTTCAATAAATTATAAATTAATAAATTTTTCTGTTTTGTAAAATGAAATTTTAAATTTTCGAAAAGTCAGAACTTAAATTTGCAATAGATTATTATTATTTCATAAAAAAATAACTCATTAATTACATTTTCAAAAGTCTAAGTAAAAATTGGATATTTTATAATTTATGAATGAATTATTTCCTGAAATTCGTATTTTGTAAATTGAGACTGTATGTTTTATGATTTTGCTTATAAAATCATGATGATGATAAATAATATCTGGTAATTGCAAATTCACGGCGTCACCCGATTCCGATATGTTCCTTATCCGACGATTATGTATGCTTAATGCGAGCTCCTCCGCAGGGAAGCTGCCGACACCTGAGAATTTCCGTAATGCATGAACGTTAATTGACGCGACACCCGACACCGAGACTAGGTAGGCACTGTTTGCGCAAATACGGAAGCCCGAATTCCAAGAGGATGACTCTAGGAAGAACAGAAATAAACAATATATAGAAATAGTCGACACTCGAAAGGATGTACAAATTTGTAAAGTGGACAAACATTCGGCGTCTGTTTGCACTTGGATTGTTTGGGCCTGGAAGGAAGGTTAGCGGAGGCGCCACTCTCGACCCAAAATTCTTCTCCTTGTTCTTCGCCGTCGCCACCCGTCGCACCACCCCGAAGGCCTATCGGGTTGCGAGCGTTGCTCGAGGATTTTGGAGACGGTTACGGCCGGATTACTCCCCAGTTTTGAACCCCCTCGAAAACCGAAGATAAAATCCAAAGTCATAAACAACAATAAGGATCTTCCTTCCTTCCTTCCGCCCCCGTCCGAATCCAGAAGCGGAAACCGCTCGAGGCTTGGGAATCTCGACGTTCGCAACATCACTAAAACAAACAACAAGCCTTGAGGGTCTTTTGATTGGAAATTAGTTACGAATATTAAAGATTCCTCCGTCATCCAGCGAACGCTCCCCCGCTTCGTTGTCTCTTTGAAGTTCGAGCCTGGTCAAAGGTGTTCGACCTTTTGATCCCAGCTAATACGCTTTTTCAATGCGACACAAACTAAATATTAATTAACTCAGCAAATAGGAACAAATAAAACGTAACTCACGAAATGAAGCAAAAAAAGCTAACAACAACTTCCACGCGGATTTAATTTAATTTATTGAATGTCTCCGGACGTTGCGCCGTGTGTTTTGATGGTATCTCGACAAAGCAACAATTGATCTTCGAGCCCGAACGTGGGTAATTCTCAGGAAAACCTAACCAATCCAAGACGTGCGGAGGATGCGTGCATTTTAATAACAATACTCCTCTCCCCACATCCTGAGATTCAAATGTTAATCTATCTGCATAATAACGTCGACAATAATTTACAACTACCCGGCAACAATCTAAGTCAATTTCAGTGGATTTCCATTATAATATTTTCAACAAAAAAAAAATCACATTTCCATATAGAACATGTTTCAAAATTACATTTACTATTTCAAATAAAAATTGAATAATTTTATAATAAATTATTTTTTGTGGAAATAATATCGGGTACTGAAAAAAAATATTTTTTTCGCATGGGGATTGATTAATGCTTTTGCCTTTCGTAATTAAAGCCGGATGAAATTTTAACGGTGCACATAAGTAGCTGATGCTGCCTGCAATCTAGTTGGTATTAAGGTGGAGGCAGCTGCTGGTCCTGCCTCATCCTGATTGAAACTGATTACGACCCATTAATATACTATATAGATATATATTTATAATATGCGAGTCGAAGGAATAGGGATTGCCACACATGCGTGGAATCAATCTCTGTTATCAGATAGAAAACGAGAGGAGACTAATTGAAAAATTGTTAACGAACACAACTGAAAAAAGAACGAAATGAAAATTTAAAAAAATAAAATAAAAACTATGATGAATGCGGGTAATTAATTTTTATTTTCCTACTGTTGCCCGAAATCCTGTTTCGATGAAATTAAGTCTTTTGCCAAGAAACGTAATTGTTTCATAAATTAAACTCGGATGGAAATAGAATCCGCGCGTCGTCGTCGTATTTATACATGTTGCAAGTCCATCCATCTCCACTTAAACTTCTTCATTCCACGTCTTTTAAATAGTAATACTACCGTAAAATCACAAGTTTAAGTATTAAAAATGATTGATTAACACTTAAAATCCAAACAAGTAAAAAAAGTCAGTATTTACATATGCAAATATTTTTTTTTATTTCCAAAAACATTTACCTACCGAAACAGGACAAATATTTCAATATTTAAAAAATCTGCTATTACTTTATAATTTTTATGTATATAGAAAATAAGTAAAATATAAAATATAAATCATAAGTTTTTGATGATTATTTTATTTAATTACAAATTAAATTCTGAATATAACTTGCAGCAACTAATCCTTTTTCGTTCCTAAATTGAATCTCTGCTCGTGACTAAATAATTACCATGTCATTCTCTTTACTGCAGATGTCAAGTGGATATATTCATATAGGACACTGCAGGACCGGACAGGAATAAATAAACAATTAGCACGAAACGAAAGATTCTTTAATGTTGAAGAGGGGAAACTGACCCCGTTCGCATTCGTTTCAACACGTTCAATCTTTATTTTCGGTTGTGAACAAAAAATCTTAAAGTAAATCTGAAACGCCGGAGATGAAATCCAATTAAATTAACCGCACGGTGATTAATAAATCATGTCTGAGAGACAAATCGTTTACTACTAGGACCGAGCTTAACACTTGCTCCCTGTTTCTTCTCTTCGAATTATCGGTGATTAATCGCCTCGCAGAGCGCCGTATCTCTCATAGACTTTCATTAATTATTAATAACACACCAATCCTAAAACGTTAATGATAACTACGCTTATCTCAAATACTACAACAAATTTATTTAAAATAAGTTTTAATTGAAGATTTAACTAAAAATAATTAATACCACAAATATTAATTATCTTAAAGTTTTTAAGAAAATAATGTCTTCAAATGATTATTAATATTTCTCAATAATAATTTATGTAAAATTTTTAAAAATAAAATATATATTTTTTTAATTACATTTCTGTTCAAAAAATCAAAGTTTTCCTTGAAACAACTCAAAATTTGTAATTCAAAAGTTTAAGTAATTTTTATTCAGAAAATCTTAGAAAATTGTTAATATTTATTTATTTTATCGGATATCGTTCCGTTTCGTGCTAATTGTTTATTTATACGCGTCCCCGGTTAATTATGCGGGGCTCCAGTAAAACTGCCATAATCTTATCACTTAGCAGTAGAAGTCGGAAAATGGGGGGATAAAAAGACGGAGAAAGAAATTGAATAGAAAAAAGAAACGTGTGGCGCGGAAACGAGAGGGAGAGAAAGAGAATTTCGTTCCAATGCAGAGCGCATATTATTACTCTATATGCGGCATTCCAGTCCGTGTTATCCTTACACATTAACTCGAAGCACGAAACCCCGGCAGTCCTCACGAAAGGGTAAACTCGCCATTATTGAAACAAAGAAAGCAGAAAAAAAATATATATATGAACGGGGGGGGGAAAAAAGGCCCGGTCCGGTGCGGGAAAATACAAGCAGTTGTGATTCTAATGGGGGATTCCCTTCCCCGAAATGCACACATTTAGAAGCGTTTATTCAATTACACGCAATCCCTTCTCTCAGGATCCGCACATTATGTAAAATACACGATTCCAGGATGAATTAATATGCATTTTGTATGTGAACCACTTCAACATCCTTACTTTCATATTATCCTTGCATTATCCCATTAGAAATTTTCCTAGGCAATTTTTTGTAATAATTTATTATGTGAATTTAATTATTACTTTAAAGTAAAGTTTCAAATTTTTAAATAAAATAAATTATAAAAATTAGATATAAAAAATATTTCAAAATCTGTCAAATTATTAAGTAACATTAGGTTGATTTTAATATTAGGTTGCAATTCCTAAACTTAGATATGTGTAGGAAATGTACAACTTTAATGACTTCTTTACAAAAATAAAAATTAACCAATTTTATCTTGAAGCTTCAACACAATTATTCGTTAAATTAAGAAATTTTTTAGAAAACATAAAAATCTAACTATTTTAATTAATTATTATTATAAAAATTATTATTTTTATATATAAATTATATTTTTTTCTAAGATTATCGAAAAACTTAATATTTAACTTTTGAGTCATTCCTTTAAAGTGGACGTCCACTTGAACTTCAAAAGTCCGGTAGCTCTCTTTAATATTGACTCAAGTAATTTATACAAACAATTCAGTTTCTTGGAATAAAAATATTATAAAAAAAAAACGATGATGACCAATTGAAAATATAAAAATCAAAATTTTAGTTTTTAATGAAACTATGCAACTAAATTTACATTTATATAAAAGGTGAATATTGATTGCTTATTCCTAAATTAAATATTAAACAAGACGTATTTCCACTCGGAAGAAAGGCAAAAATCAATGCGATCCAATTATGAGGAAACGGAACTGCCTTGCTAACATATTTACAGGATCTTCACATATACCCAGAAGCGGATAATCAATGTATTCGGTAATTTCATTGTGATATAAGATTTTCTACTTCCTTTTATTCTCCTCGCAACAGCCAATAAACATTACATAATTTAGTTTTACCATCGAAACGCGATTACCTGAACTTTCCCTTCAAAATGCATCACAATTTTATAATCGATTTCCACAATTTATTTCTTCTGTAATTAACGTTTAAATTTTATAAAGTAACTAATTTATAAATTAATTAATTTATTTTTTATTTATTTAATACAAAAATAATTAAAAACAGATAGTAAAAATTGAAATAAATAAAAGTAATATAAAAAGTAGAAGTTTATTTTTAATTAATAATAATTTATTAAACAATTATTAAAATATACGATATTTTCTCAAAAAAATTAATACTTTATATTTTTATCAGAAAATAGACGATAAGAAACGAAACTGTAAATAATGTATGATTTAAATGAAACTAGTTTAATAAAATTATCATTAATTTCCTATTTGTAATTATAGATTTACTTGAAGGATATAATAAGGAATTCAAGGAATGTTAGTAAATATATACTGAAGCTAATTTCTCGTGGCAGCAAAAATTTCACATAAAATGAATATTCATGTTCTTTCAGGCATATTGCATTTGTGAGTGTGTGTTTTTAATACATTTTATATCAAGTTTAGTTTTTATTCCGGTAAAAGGTGGATAGATAACGTATTATAAATTGCGTGTCGAAATGTTTGGTATTTCATAAATATAGCAGAGCGGGGGTTGTTTTTTTTTTTAAAAACGAAATGAAGTATTTGTGTGCGCGGGGGCAGTTAATGTAATTCATTGCGCGAATGTTCCGCAAACATGGCAATTGTTTTTTCTTCCGTTTCATAGCCACCCCTTTAACTTTTTAGTTCTTCTTTTGTTTTCACCCTTTCGTTTGTTTTTTTTTTTTTGAATTTATAAAGAGGTGGCGTTGAAAACGGCAATAAACGGGACCGTCAATCGGTTTGCGGTGGCGGCGATCGTAAATTACTTCTTTATTTTTTTTGTGCCCTCAAGTTTACGTAATTGTATTTTATTTTTTGTTGTCGATATTTTTAAGGGTAAACGAATTTTGATCGTCGAGACACGCATATTATTATTATTTCACGGCAATATTTAATAACGAGGCTCGTCGACAGGTAAATGTCGTCGCGAGGTGCGCGGCCGCCAAGTCACGCCACCTCGACCAGCGTTTTTGCCCTTTTCAACGTATCTATATTTTACATGCATTGGGTCTATGTGAAGGGTTCCGAGAAACTGCCCTCGGCCATGCGAACCCTAGGTCGAACACGCGGCTCGAAATCAATCCCGCGAAAGATTTCCTCGACCTGCCGCAAAGGCCCTTCGGTACGCCACGCCGCCGCCGCCACCGCCGCCTCTTATCAAATTACGCTAATGAATAATTCCCCACCTCCTCCTCTTCCTTTCGTTCGCTTCATTAAAACGCCCAACACCGCAGATGCCTATCGCGAAATGCATATTTCATATTGATTAATGCGCCACACACGCCGGCCGCGCTCGCCGTTTCCTTTCCCTTTACAAAACTTATACGGGGAGCCCTACAAAAGGCGACCGCACTTGAATAGCTTAACGTAACTCCTGTAACTACCCGCTAAGTACACGACCGCTTCAACTTGGACCGAAATCCTGTACAACTTAAATGCATGTCAATTCGCAAACGCAAGATTAATTAAACAATTTACACTAATGATGGAGAATTGCATCTTATTCAACATTTACCACATAAGTTAAATTAAATACTTCAAACAGTTTTACCTTAAAACAACTTTTAAACTAAATAATTTATTAGTTTTACTAAATCTATAGAAGAAATATTTCTAAGGAAATAATTATTTTTTAATGTGTGAAATGTATTCAAAATACCAAAACAATTACTTAATTATGTCTTATTATAATATCAACACTACAAAAGAAATATTATGTTCTACTTGAAACTGGAATAAAATTTTTAAAAATATCGATATAAATATTTGAAACTCGAACATCAAAAAATAAAGCTCCAAAATCCATCAACTTTACTTATAATTCTTCAAATTTGTACAAAAGTATTAAAACTCAATAACCAAAGAAATAGGCTGATTGAAGATGATATAAAAATAATTTATTTTAGTTCATCATTTTTTGAAATTTGAAAGAGGAAGGATAAAAAACAAATAATTTGATCAACTTGAAAGTTAAACTGTAGCTAATTCTTGAGTTTTCCTTATTTCAATTGAAATATTATATTAGTTGTAATGAGAAAGGGGGAGATAAATCTGGTACAGATGTATTGAATTTGTATGGCAGTAAATAAAAAATATAGATGGGATGGGGGACATGGTGTACATAAATATTTATCCCCTAGTAAAAAATAAAAACTCAGTCGTAATAATGTTAATTTGTAACGAGATGGATAAATCGCATATGTCGCTCACCATCAATCATAGATCATCATCATCATCCTCCGACCTCGTTTGCCATTGATGAAGCGTGGAACTAACCTCCGCCACCATTAATCCCGTGCAGACGTTCCCCTCCGCTCCAGACGACGTCGACGTTGCGACGCGCCTTGCGTTACGTAACTTTTAATATTTAAAAGGACTCCCCGAAGATTACGACGACGTCGCGGCGCTGACTCATCCTACATATCCCAACATCCTCATCCTCCTCAACCCTAAGCGATTCCTCCAGTAGCTTCTGTATTTATCTATGTACACACTGTGAGCAGTGCACGTTGTCTCTCCGCAGCCATGGGAAGATTATCGTTGGCCGATAAACAAAACCGCACAGATCCTCCGTGAAATTTATATGCGTCGGCTTCGCTTTTATCTCGGCTTTTCATTAGTTTCTCCCCATAAATACTCCACCCACACAAACACACACTATCTTCACAAGCGACACTTTTGACAAATAAACCGACGCCTTTTATTATTCATAGTTTTGACTATGTTCAACTGTCAAACATCAATTTATATATTTACAATTCACTTTTATTAATATTTAAATTATTCAAATAATCATCCAATAACACAGTAATTCTATAAATGGTTTCACTGATTTATTTCTAATAGAATTAATTTTTTAATCAATTTATATAATTAATTAAAAACTATAACAAAAATTGATATTAAAATTTTATTTTTTTTATAATTTTTTAAATGCATCCAAACTTTGAGCATTTACTAAACTATAATGTAATGTGATTATAAACCGTCTTTTAAGAATATTTTCGAAAATTATATAATATATATTTTTTTCCAAAAAATAAACTTTTCATTAAATAAAAATAAATTCAATATTGTTTTAAACATATTGAAAATGAACTAAACTCGAGTCTTTTTACATATTTTCATTCATCACTATTACTAGTACTTCTCTAAGTAAATCATAATATTTTAAAACCATTTATATAATTAATTAAAAATTATAACAAAAAAAAAAATGATATTAAAATTTTAATTCTTTTATAATTTTGGAAATGCTTTAAACTTGATCCTTTTTCAAACTAATGTGATTAAAAACCGTATTGTAAGAAGATTTTATAAAATTATATATTTTTTTTTTCTTCAAAAAATGCAATTTTCATTAAATAAAAATAAATTCAATATTAAAACAATATTGAAAATGAACTAAACTCGAGTCTTTTTACATATTTTCAGTCATCAATATTATTAGTACTTCTCTAATTAAATCATGTTGTTTCAAACCATTTATATAATTAATTAAAAATTATAACAGAAAAAAAATTGATATTAAAATTTTAATTCTTTTATAATTTTGGAAATGCTTTAAACTTTAACCTTTTTCAAACTTTGAGTATTTACAAAACCGTATTATGTGATTAAAAACTGTATTTTAAGAAGATTTTTCCAAAAATTACACTTTTTATTAAATAAAAATAAATTCAATATTGTTTTAAACACATTGAAAATGAACTAAACTCGAGTCTTTTCAGTATTATGTGAAACTATTAAAAATTTGGTTACAATTATATAATGTAACTTTTTTGTCAAAAAAAAACATATCATTAAATAATTTAACTTCAAAGTCGCGTTAAACCTATTAAAACTGAACTAAATTCAAGCATTTTACTAATCTCAACCGTGTTACGCCAATAAGCACAATTATGTAATCATTTTAAAAGGACGTAATGCAACATATAATACAAGAAACGACTAGACGCATATTTTTTTTGTATATATGTTCTATCATTTAATTTTGAATAAATCGTTTTTATTTCTCTTATCGTCTAGACTCGAGACATAATTTTGTACACATCTTTTTTTATGATTTTTACTACATTTCATTCATCGTTTCTTTCTTTTCATTCACTATTTATGAGTAGTTTCAAGAAAAGGCACGTCTCCGTCAATTTTTTTGCTGCATTCCTTTTCTCGCTTCGAAATTACTATTTTTTATCAAATTTATTCCATGAATACATTTAATATATTCAAATTTATTTGCGTATTACATAATTTATATTATTTTAACGAAAATAAAAAAAAAATTCTTACCCCATACTTTTTTTCATATGTTTAGCACTAAGTTTTTAATATTCCCAATTACATAATTGTGTCAATTTTAATATGAAATAATTTTTTTAACAAATATTAGAATTTTAATATATTTGTAGACAGATTTAAAATTTTAATTATATATTGAATTAGCATCAGTTTAGTTTAATTCCTATGGAGGATATCTTATTGATTAACAGTTTATTATGGAAATCGGATTAACAGCATATTCCCAGGAAACCCCAGGAATAATAAATAGGCGAAACGTAGATAGAGAGAGGGATGTAAACGATCCAATAAATAATGGATCAATCAATAAAACGACAATTTGCGCTTCGCATTGAAATGATTACGAATTGATTGGAAATATCGTGCAGACACGCATATAATATTATATTAGTTTGATTGATAAGGTGCTAAATAATTCCACATTATGCATTGCGTTTACAGCTTAAAATACAATTAATTATTATAACGCATTCGCAACAAAAAAACACAGTTGTTTTATAGTAAATACATTTAAAAAGTAATATTATTCGAATGAACATAAAATTAAACATAGTTTTAACATCCAGTTTCATTTCATCCATTGCGGCACTTCGAAACCGTTTAAATTTTAATTGATTTCAGTTACGGGTAATAATATTAAAAAAATAACAACAAACATGAATATAATGAATCGTGTTCATCATGTAAACACGTTTACACAATCAATGTCCGACCGTCGATTTTGCTCATTCGGAATTAATTGTGACAAATCTAATTATATAAACGTAATTAATCCACAAAATTCGTATTCGATGTAAACGGAAAGCAATGATTTTATAATTATTTTAATTATTTTTGTCTATATTTTAAGGAAACAACTTAATTCTAATAAAAATAAATATAATTTAACTTTTTTGTATTATTACTAAGTCGTAATAAATTAATTAAAAAAAAGTGTAAAATTAAACAATTTTATCAAATTCTGTTCTCAAACAGTTAAATTTTTGAAATCTATAAATTCGTTATTATGATATTGAATATTAAAGAAAAAGAAAGATATTTTTATCAAAATAATTCTATTTTTATGACGTTTAACAGTAAATTTTGAAAATATTTTTTTATAATTCGGTTTTCGAAGAAACTATACGAACAAATTATATTCGATAACACTACATATTTATTAAAATATGATATAATTTTGAAACTGCACATGAATAAATTTGTACAAAAAATAAATCATTTAATAAATTTGTTGAGTGTAAGATGTGTTATGTCTCATTTAAACAGCATCTATTAATAGCTGCATGAAGTCATTAAAACCTCGTGAATTGAGTTATTTTCTGTCCAATTCTCGCAATAATACTTGTCGCAGATAGAGAAAACCAGAATTGGATTATGCAATTTAAATGTTTGACGTCATAAGACTGTTAATCAACTACATTTTTTATTTTCAAATTACACACAATTCCTTTAATAAATTTAAATTTCTTCATGAAATTTCTGAAGTACACGATTAATTCTATTTATTGATGATATTATTATTCGCTAATATCTACTTGAAAATCGTATTGAGATAACAGCATTGTTGGGATCTCTCCCCAAACAATTTCATGAAAAATACTTTTCTTTGTGTTTTAGTCCAATTTTTTTTGTTCTTTTTTTTGGGGTTGTTCTATGCATGAAAGGGCTTCGAATAATGCAGAATGAAAATTGCATGCAGTTTTCGGTCGGGTCCGCGCCGGATTAAATATTCCATCATTTTTAAATGGGCCAAAGCGAACCTCGGAGAGGTGAGGTCGGTGGTTCTGCCCAGGTTTTCTGCCTCCTTCTGTTCTGTTTTAATTTTCGGCTATTCTACATGCCGCACGTATACATATATCAGCCCTTGGAAGCGGTTTGAAGGGCTTTTCTAAAATTCATACTCGTGGCGCATTAATATTTGAAGGACCCGGCGCCGCATCGGGACATTTAATTATACCTCACGAAGCCAATTACATCCAGAAAATGTTGCTCTCATCCACACATACATCCCTTCCTCCATTCTTTCACGACCTCCGAAACTTAATTGAGTTCACGTTTCACCTGCAAAAAAAAAAAAAAAAATTTCAGTACTTTTTAAATTTATTTATTTTTTTCAACTTCATAAAACTGTTGTAAGATTAATACAGACCGAATTTTATAAAGATGCACATTTTTTAAATCTTCCAATAATAATTACCAAAAATTACCAAAATTCATTTAAACTTTCAAAATCTCGAACTTTTTTCTTTGATCTTTAAATGTGTAAAAAGATAATATTAAGTTTGTTTAAAATTCCTAATTCTTAAATAATTCGAATTGTAATTCAGTTTATTTTCAAAAGATTAATTCATTCAGTTCATTTTATCAAATTTAAATGAATTTTGATACCAATTTTTTCAAATTTTGTAACATTCTCAAAATTGTATTAATCTTATAAAACCGTTAGAAAATTAATACAATTTTTTAAAATTTACTTGTAAAAATAAAATAATTAGTAATACATTTTTTTTTTTCAAGAAAAATTTTAAGTTTTTTCTCAATATTATTATATATTTATTTCAATCCTATTAAATCCATTAATACGTCCTGATCCTTTGAAACGAGTTTCGAAACATCGAGGAGAGAAAGAAATAAGGATTGGACCGCACCTCATAATATAACACACGTAGGTTTCGAATAAATAAAAATTGTGTGCAAGTGTGTTTTCGCACAAATCGGGTTTGCAATAAAGTCGCGCGTTTTATTGGGGTGACTCCGGTCTTGTTCTTGGAACATTCACCAACATCTGCAATTGACTTACGGCCGTTCCAACACCAACGACACAAATCAGACTGCTCACCTCTCTCCTCATTCTCAGCTCACTTTCCGTTTCATTCAAACCTATATAACAAAGAAATAGTCATAAAAAAGACACACTTTTAGTCTCAAGAAAATCATATGTACAAAATCCATAATACATTAATTATAAACTTTAATTATAAACTTTGCACAGCTTTCAAAATAAATAGCGTATAGTTTCTCATGAACCAGTTTTAACATATTGCACAATATGATAATGAGTATCAAATGTAAATAAACACACGTATTCAGTGAAGGTAATTGCGTAATTGCACTATTAATAGGTTCGAGTAATTATAGTTTGCAGCTATAATGTCGATACTTTCAACCTAATAAAAAGCTATGCGTTTTCACATAAATCTCACGAACAAATTTAGTAACTCGATTCGTTCAAAATTAAGTCTATAATTTACAACAATTCAACATTTTGTTAATAAATTATTTCAGTCAATAAAATTTAGTTCATCTTAAATATTTATAGTTATAATCCTTTAATAACCAATGAAAAAGAAACCTTCAAATGTCAGCTGAAATATATATACAAAAAAAACGAAATTACTTTTCGAACAAATTGAACTCCATTTATTTTTACGTTATTGTTTTAATTTCTTATTATTTATAACTGTTGAAGTATTTCTTCGAAATGTTAACTGTTTGGGGAAGAATCATTAGAATTTTCATAAATATTCAGGCGGTGAAAGAGTTGATAAAGTGGATAGCGTTTCGAGGATAGAGGTTCGAATGCCAGATGTTCGTTGCGGTGGTTGTGTTTTTGAATAAATGATCGGAGCCGTACGTGTGGAAAGGATCCCAGAAATGTCCCGATGACACTTTTCCATCGCGGTTTTGGAAGGTCAGAGACGGCAGACGGAGAGGAGAGAACCGTCTAGGAATAATTCAACGTCCCTTTACGAAACGATTAATTACCCCCTTTTCATTCGCCGGTTTATATTTCACCGCTGACAAATAGCTCTTCTTAATGTTTTGTTATTTACCTCGAAAGACAAAAAAAAAGTAAAGAAAGAGAAGGAAAGAAACAAAGCTGAAGAAGTGTGGATAGTTTTTGGAATTCTGGGAATACGTGACGCGCGTCGAACAGTTGGCTCGTGTCCTTGCATCAACTCATCTTCAGTTGGACGGAAATGCAGGAAGCTTTTCACCTTTTTTCCATCTGTCGCATCCAACCATTAATTTCAACAACTTTTCACCAAATCAACTTGAAAATGAAGAAACAATTCTAATAGCAACGGTGAGAAATGAGAAACGAATCGATAAGGAAAATATGTATGCAGTGGATCGTTTACAATAAACAGTAAATTTACGTAACGCGCGTATGAATTTCCGAAAGTGTTAGGAAATACGTCGCTTTACGATGATTGAAAACGAGCAACAAGACTCTCTTAATATTAGCACCATATCGAAAACCATTAAGCGCTGCTCAACACTTGCAATATCCAACTCTAACACACGATAATTCATGCTGTGTACATGTGCATAAAATAAACAATTTTCCAGTTAATTATTCAAAATTCTCATTTGCATCTCGTAATTTTCGTTAAAGCTTTAAGAAAAAAACACTCCAAACTTTTATTAAAAAAAAATTCTCATTTGAATATCATAATTTTTATTGGAATTTAAAGAAAAATAATTATTATTACTCAAATGTTAGTTTTAATACAAAATTCGTACAATTCACATTAGTTTTTATAGCAAAATTGTAGAATTTTTATCTAATAATTTCCTTTACAATTTCTATAAAAAAAGTTTATATAATTCTTATTATTAATACATTATTCTTATAAGTTAATTTTAATAGCAAAATCGTAGGATTTTCTAAAAATTCTCATCTTTTAATTCGTGAATTTCCTCTTAACAATGCTTATTAAAAATAAATTATTCATCCAAATTACTTAGAACATCACATTGTAGAATATTTAAAATTTTCATTTCCATCTTATATTTTCTGTTAAAACTTAAATAAAAAACTGTAGAAAATATTAATTTTTAATACATTATTCTTAATTTTAATAGGAAAATTGTAGAATTTTCTCAAAATTTAGAACTTATAGAAAAAACTTTAACAATAGTTATTATTAATAAGTTATTCTTACAAGTTTTAACAGTTATGTTAGAACTTAAAGAAAATACTCAAAATCGTCAAATATTTATTAATCTGTTTTTCATCTTGTAACAATTTATTTTAACATTTTAGTTTTAATAGCAAAATCGTAGAATTTTCTAAAAATTCTCATTTATAATTCGTGAATTTTCTCTTAATAACAATTTCATTATTCATTTATAAATTATGTTATGATACTAAAAAAAAATGTAAAGAAAACCATGTGAAACTTGAAATATTAAGAATGTTTAATAGATTTTGAAGTGTTTTCAAAATTATCATAATAATATTTGGCATTTATAAGTATTTAGAAAATAATTCTAAAATATTCCATAAATTAAATAGAATAGCATGATTTTGGGTAATAAATCAGTGAAATATAATAAGAATAAGACTAGTAAATCATCTCTGACCTTAAGGAATTCCATTTTATATGAATGCAAAAAGTTTCACTTCTCTTTCGGTCTGCGAAAGAAATTTAGGTATGAATCACTCGCAATTACGGCGTAAAGTCACGATTAAGCTCGGTCTCCTTTCTTCTTTATTAAGTGGTAATTCCTGGGAATGAATTGCCCTGATTAATATTCCTTTCCCGTCCAACAGAAACGTTCCCGAATTAATTTCGTCGCGACGAGGGAGACGAGCACACCTGTTTATTCCTTCTTTTTTTTTTACTTCTTCTCCTAAGTCCGATTGTTGCCGGTTATGATTTATTGGTCCTCTTTAGTCGTACTTTAATCAGGCTAAAAAATAAGCCACTCGTGTATATATATATACAAAATTTCTGTTTGGATGAGTAAAAAGAGATGGTAGGAAGAAAGGAAAAACATCTGTCGCCCTCGTTTCAACCATTACAATCGGATCTGGGCACAATGGGCCTAATCCAATAAACCTTAGATTAGGACACTTTGTAGCGAGCTGAAGGGAGGACGAGTCTCCAGGTTCGTGGGGCAGAGAGGATCGAAATCCTGTGTATGTATGTATACGTATATCCTTTGCGGTCCCTCCTGTTTAATGGTGTCAAAATATTGATCACATTACTATTTATTATCTCTGGAGAGCGAGTGCAGAGAAGAGAGAGAGCCAGTATCCCATTTTCGAGTGGATTTCCGACGAATTATTCATTAATGGACAATGTGGGGAGCGAGACAAGATATCACACGGATTATACGGGATTTACGTGTTTTATAACATGAACTCTCTCGGAAAGGGAGAGAGATTTCGCGAATCACGAATTAACTTCGACCAAATCGCATTTTCCTCCTCGTCCGACTACAATTCCATTACAACTTGAATCGAATTAGAAACGTCCCGGATGCAAATCCTTTTGTGAATCTCAGACTACACAAATATTGGTCCTTCTTTCCTTTTTTTCTTCTGCTTCATCATTTTTTTATTTATCCCTCCTGACTGCGGACAAATTTATGGCCGTAAACATTTGTTGTGGCTTCCTTTTTCTTCATCGTTCCCATGTTTGTACTCTACCTGAGTTTTTATGCATACAATATTCTCCTACACGCTCCAAACTCAACTTTTAAATCCATTCATCAATACTCGTAATATTTTAAACTCAACTTAACCATACACATAATAATACCTGCAACTTTATACTGAATACTATTGATTTAACATTTATGTAACAACTCCTTGAAAAGTATTTACTATAATTACCGCAATTGCAGTTTCATCAAATTATATAATTTTTTCTATAGAATATTATAAACTACTTATTATGTAATTTCTATCTAGTAAACTTTTTATAAATAATAAATTCTTACTTTTTTAATTGATTCTCTAAAAGGCTAACGACCAAAGTCTTTGTGCTAAATTATTCTAACATATGTTTGAAATTAAAAGTGAAGATGTTAAGTCAATAACCATTAATAATTTAACATCAGTCAGAAATGAAGTAACTTTAATTACGTAACAGATGTCGCTGTCTTTAAACTATGTTATTGGAGAGCCATTGTGGAAAAGTGGAAGAAAAAAATTATTATAGGCTCAACAGTAATTATTTCAATGAAAAAATATTATTTAAAAATTTTCTTTTAGAATTTAATTAGGATGAGAATAAATATCGCTTAGTGAAAATATAAAAGAAATCTTTTCAAGGGCGAAAACTTCCCTTCAGACTTTTTAATTAAATAATTTAATTCTGGTTGCTAATGTTTATGACAAGATTAATTAAGATAATCAAAGAAAAATAAATAATTTACTTTTACGTAATTAATATATGCGATCAATTTTTAATTATAAATATGCAAGTTAATATTTTTTTGTGATTTACTATTTAAAGTTCTTTAATATTTAGTAGTTAGTTTTGGTTAAACTTCAAATAGGTTACTAAATTATTAGTCTAATTGCTTCATTATATATATAGGCTTGTGTAATGGAATGTTAGTTTATGGAAGTTAATTATACAATTAACTATTCAAAGTACTTCATTATTTATACGTACATTTAAAATATAGAAGTTTGGTGTTTTAATTTAATGTAATTTAAACTAAATAAAGAAAGGAAAATCTTGCTATTTTTTTTAAAGTTTTACTTATGAAATTAAAATAAATTTGTTGGGTGTTGACAGATTTGGTACAAATAGAAGATGTTTTCATATGGTTTGAGAGAATAATATTTTCTTTGGGGTGGTTGCAAAGATACAGTGGGAAGAAATTTAAATATGTGACACGTTTCTTCGGGCTCCTGCGGTGAAGACACATCATAGAAGATATCCGGCGGAAGTTGTGACACGAGCGTCGAACCACTCGAGATTTACCGAAACACATTTCGTGCTAGGGGTTGTGGGGGTGGCGTTTTATCCTTCGTGACTTTTCAGGATTCGAAGTCGTGCTCGAACCGTATTTACTCATTTTGGCTGGATGAGATAACAGCTCGCAATTAATTCCATCCTCCCTAAACAAGAAACGTGTTTCGGATAATGGGAGACGGCGCGTTTTTAACGTAATCCTCGGTAATTAGGTTGCGGATTCGTAGGTGCGGTGCACGGAAGACGGTGCTTGTTTAAGATGCAAATTGGCGCTAAAAGAGGGAGCGAAATTTGCTGGTTCTGGGGTGGAGTTTATTAATTCATCGGATGATGTAATCAGATGCCGCGAAAATTAAACGGCCTGTTTAAAGTTTCAGTTGGTGATGGTACTAGTTGGAGGTAGATGAGGATGCTAGGAGGAGGCGGTTGCATTCGCGTTGTTTGCGTTGTTCAAATGCATTTACATTAACATTTATATGTTTGCAGCGACGGCGGCAACAGATCCGCTGACAAATTGCTAATTTATAGCCGTTCGGATAGAAATGGGGACGGAGTCAGGAACTGCGCCGCTGCCGCCGCCACCAACGTCGACGGTGCTCCTGCCGCCGCCCCCACGACTAACTATTTATGCCCCATGCATACCGATAACTTATTATATGTCCCTCGTACATTACGCGTCGCGTATTTATTCCACGGTTCCGGACACTTGCAATACAATTACAATATTTTATACATCAAACATAATTAAACGCCCATTTCCGCACGCATCCATCGACCATACAAACATACAAAACTATTAAAATAAACAACCCCCAAATCGGAAAAAAAAATAGTCATTCATATATCAATTTTATCTGGATTCTAGTTGGGAATAGGGACTGACTCATCCAAAAGCTTTACGTTCTCACGTAAGCATTCAACCAAATATTATTACACCACCTTTTAGACACAATTATCTATGTATCAATTATTAGATTAGATTTACAGTTAATTATTGAAAAAACACCTGTTCATGTTTATGATACTTTACCATACTTTTCCGTACTTTACGTTACTTTACGTTATTTTACGTTCCTTTACGTCAATTTACGTTTCTTTACTTTTCTGTTTCTTTACGTTTCTTTACGTTACTTTACGTTACTTTACGTTACTTTAACATACTTTAACATACTTTAACATACTTTAACATACTTTAACATACTTTAACATACTTTAACATACTTTAACATACTTTAACATACTTTAACATACTTTAACATACTTTAACATACTTTAACATACTTTAACATACTTTAACATACTTTAACATACTTTAACATACTTTAACATACTTTAACATACTTTAACATACTTTAACATACTTTAACATACTTTAACATACTTTAACATACTTTAACATACTTTAACATACTTTAACATACTTTAACATACTTTAACATACTTTAACATACTTTAACATACTTTAACATACTTTAACATACTTTAACATACTTTAACATACTTTAACATACTTTAACATACTTTAACATACTTTAACATACTTTAACATACTTTAACATACTTTAACATACTTTAACATACTTTAACATACTTTAACATACTTTAACATACTTTAACATACTTTAACATACTTTAACATACTTTAACATACTTTAACATACTTTAACATACTTTAACATACTTTAACATACTTTAACATACTTTAACATACTTTAACATACTTTAACATACTTTAACATACTTTAACATACTTTAACATACTTTAACATACTTTAACATACTTTAACATACTTTAACATACTTTAACATACTTTAACATACTTTAACATACTTTAACATACTTTAACATACTTTAACATACTTTAACATACTTTAACATACTTTAACATACTTTAACATACTTTAACATACTTTAACATACTTTAACATACTTTAACATACTTTAACATACTTTAACATACTTTAACATACTTTAACATACTTTAACATACTTTAACATACTTTAACATACTTTAACATACTTTAACATACTTTAACATACTTTAACATACTTTAACATACTTTAACATACTTTAACATACTTTAACATACTTTAACATACTTTAACATACTTTAACATACTTTAACATACTTTAAGATACTTTAACATACTTTAACATACTTTAACATACTTTAAGATATTTTTATTGATATTAAATAATGGCTTTAGGTCGTTATAAACTTCCAGACTTTAAATATCTGATAATCTTAATTTTTTTCATGAGAATTGATGGAGAATCCACTTAAATTTTCATTTAATATTCGTAACATTAATCGATTTTCCGTTATCCCTAATCCCTTTCTTTCTGTCCATAAAATTTTCCCCGAAATAGAGTTTGAGTTCTTTAGATTATTTGAGTAGCGTTAAATCGAGAGACGGTTTTTTGTTTTCTTAAATATTTGATGCCGTTAATTGCCATATCGGAGTCACGGAACGGTCGTTGCGGGGCGCAAAGTCCGGACGTAATTTATTGGCTCAGACACGAGATTATGACTGGGACCCATCCAATTATAACGAAACAAATTTGTTGTCACGTTCCTCACGTGAAGTGGCTTCCGGTGGAACAGGATACGGACACCCTCTCTCCAACCCCGTTTTTTTTTTTCCTGCTGCTTCCACCGCCGACATCTACCACCTACTCAGCAATAAATATTAAGGATCTATCTATGGATACATCTGCGCGGCGCGATATTAAAGATGATTTCTGTTCCTTTTGCGGAGGGAGCAAATATTTTAATTATGCGACGTCCGGAATGCAAGAATTTTAATTTGGTAATTAATCTTATACAACATCCACACTACGTCTTATCCCTTCACATTAGTCTTCTAATATAAGTCAATTTGCTTTATTCACATCATACTTGAAAATGTTTCCTAGATTGGACCACCATTAAAAAAATAGGTATAACCAACTGCAGCATTACTTGGAATAAATGTAAAATTATTTGCAGCTTGGCAATTTAAACGTTTTGTTAAAAGGTTTCTGATGTACGAGGCTTCCGGGAAACGGGCAACAAAGTTATCAGATTCTGCACCTTGTTTATGTTTGATTTTGTGTTTTTGAAACAGTGCGGGGGCAGATGGGTTTGCGAGAAAATTTGTCCGAGCATTAGCTTTACAAATAGTTTGGAAGTGTCGCCCCGAAAATAGATTAACGTTTCCATCCCGCACGAACAGGTGTTTGGTGTCTGCGACCGGATGGATGGATGCATGCGGAGGCAAAGAGAGACCAAAAACCCAAGGCTAAAACAAATTCAAACGACCAAAACACGATACTCATCTTTCCGATACAAAATCCCCAAAGATACATCTGTCTCCCATAAAACTAATACCTCTCAAGCAGATGAAATACGAGTAACATCCCTTAATTCAAATACTTAATAAAATGAGCAACGAAGATGCAGTTCCAACCAGCAAATTAACTAGCATCAAGAATTCCCTTGGAGTTGAGTTAATTTTAGTTTGCCGACGTGAAAGGGGCGATAGGGGGGCGGCGCACTCATATGTGTACGTAGTTAATGCACTAGCTGTTCGTTCCCTCTTTAGAATGGCAGCAGCCGACTCGTAATAACTTTTAAAATGCCAGTTTTAACGCAATCTATTTCGCTATTTTGACGTCCTCCCTCTCGCGCCCCAAAAACTTTCCAATAATGTCAACCGGCCTGGATGGATTGCCTCTCGTTTTTCCAATTACAAACCGAACCCCCTTCGGAATTTTTTCTCGCGCGTTTTTCTCCAACCCCCTTTTTTTTTGTTGAAATAACCAAACACGGACCCTCGCTGCAGCCCCGAACGAACTAATTGTTAGTTTGTTAGTTTACATGAGCGTTTTTCGATTTATTTCCGGCTCAAACAAAAAAAAGAAGAATTTACACGCTCGTTGACTACCGTTCATTTAGTCTCATCATCTTATCATTCAACTTTTACCATTTTTCATTTCATCTCCACATTTTAAAACTTTGGTTAAAATTATTTATTTTTAATTTATTAAATTTAATTATATAAAAATTAGTAAAACCACTTCCTACATCACAGCAAATATAGTTTATATAAAATATTGATTAAAATTAACTAAAATAAGTAATTTTCATTTACTAATTTCTCTTTTACTTTACTTTGATATTTATTTATTTTCCAATTAAATATAATTGAAGAAAATATAAAGCATTGATTTTAATCAAAACATGTTAACCTAAAACTACAATAAATTTTCTTATTTTGTAAATAATACCTTGCATCTTTCACAACGTTATCTTATTTGTGAGATAAATGACTAGATATTTATCTGCTTGGTTTTGTCTACATCAGTTTATAAGAAAGCAGATGTATTTTAGAAAACTATTTCAAATATTTTGAAAACTATTTTTTTTTAAATTACAAACAATATATTTCATTGTAGTTAATAGATATGTTTAAATTTAAGCAATTTGTAGTGCTATAATTATTATATGTAATAAATCTTAACAAAATAAATGATTTTATTGATTAAAGACCAAAATATATTATTGTTAAATAGGTTTTCTAATTCAAAAATTGATCTAAAATAATTTAGTAATTTCAATTTATTCGAATCGAAACGCGTAAAATGCACTTTTCATGCATTTCAAATATTTGTTTAATATTTATTACAATTCTTATCGTATGTGCAAAACGCACTATTTTCGTGCCCAAATAAGGATTGTTTAAACGCAGCTGCAAGTGCAGGTGTTCAATTTTTATAAATAATCTCATTTTTATTACTTTTTTATCGCATACATTTTATGTTGGAATTGCTTCAAATAAAAATTAACTAAATTAATATATAAAGCGATTTTTCGGTAATCTCACAATTTTTATTATTTTTCTATCGTTTTATTATTTTCATTTGTAATTAAAATCTATCAAAATAGTACAATATTATAAAATCTATTCTAATTGAAATAAAATTGTTTAAATGAATACAAAGTTTAGTTTTTGATAAATATTTTATTATATTTTAATAAATTTTCCTAATTGAAATGTAAATCAAATATATAATTGTTTCTCTCATAAATCTTGACATAATAAATAATTTTAAATGTACTATTTACAATTATTTATATTATCGAACTTAAAGCAAATTAAATATTAAAAAAAAAAAAATAAATAAATCAATGCAAGTAACGAAACGTAATGAAAAGTTAATAATTTATTTTAAAAAATGTAATAATATTTATATAAAAAGGAATAAAAATTATTATTTTTGAGAAATTGAAAAATAATAAGTTTTAATAAAATAATTTTGGTGATTAGCGTTCGGCAATCGCTGCTGCTGTAGATGATTCACCCGCACAATCGCCTAATTTTTATTGTTTTCTGCGAAACGCACTATTTTTGTGCCCAAATAAGGATTGTTCAAACGCAGCTGCAAGTGCAGGTGTTCCATTTCTATAAATAATCTCACAATTTTTATTACTTTTCTATGGTTTTATTATTTTCATTTGTAATTAAAATTTATCGAAACAGTACAATATTATAAAATATTTTCTAATTGAATTAAAATTGTTTAAATAATACAACTTTTAATTTTTGATAAATATGTTATTGTATGTAAATAAATAAAATAAATAAATGTTTTCTCTCATAAATCTTGATATAAGAAATAATTTTAATGTATAAAGTGAAATGTACTATTAACAATTATTTACAACAAAATTCTGCATCCCTAGACACTCGACTATCCTCCCCAAATTTAAATATCCTGTACAAACCCTTTTCGAATTCCTTCTATCCTTATTTTTTATTTTTTTTTTTTTCATTCTAAGAATGTATTTTGAGTTAATTTTGTTAGTTATTTTGGTTGTATTGGTCGTATTGTATAGCCCTTTGGTCAGTTATTTTGTGTTTTCTTTTTATTTTTCCTAATTATTATTATTATTGTAGCAATTTTGTTTTGTATATCTGGCCTATAAAAATTATTATTATTAAGTGAATTAATTAATTATTAATTTCGGAAAATTAAAATATTATAATATACAAAATTAATAGCATACAAAAAGATGTAATTAAATTCAATAAAATAAATATTTTTTTTTAATTATGTAATAAAAATTACAAATTATTAATTTTAAAATAGAAAAAAGCGTGTACCATTTCCAATTATCTCTTGCAAATAGCCAGATGTGATTTTTTTATTATGTATTTAAGATTTTTAAACAGTATGAAAATTGTGTAATTTATTTTTATTAAAATTGATTTTGAATGAGACGAAGGAGGAGAAAAAAAAACGTCTGTTTTTCAATTAAGATTAACAGAAAACAATATTTGCACGTCCCGCGTTACGGCTTTTTGACGCGCGTGAAATTGGTTAAAGGAAACTTTAGCATCCGATGGTTAATTGCTAAAACTACGGGAGAGGCCGTAAATTCACGGATAATATTTTTTCTTCCGTCGCAGCAGCAGCAGCAGCCGCCACCGCCGAAGATATTAATTTCCGCGACAATGGTTAACTTCTGATTTACGTTTGTATATTATTATTTTGGTTTTTCGCGTATCGCGTAGAGATAGCGCGAAATTGTAAATCACCCGGGGGTATGTTTCGGTTTTTGGTTTTAGGGAACGGCGCCCAGAGGGTCGTTCATCATCAGTTTTGGTGGAGACGAAGTTGGTTACATTCCACGGAGCTAATCCAGTTTATAATCCATTTATGTACGCGTCGTATAAATTAAACTTTCCGGAGATGCGTTTCTCGGAGTTTATGTGAACGTCTTCGGCCTGCGGCAACCCTCTGTTTTCTGCACAATAGGGGGACATGTGTCCTTCGCAAACATTGCGCGCATCTTCCCATTGATTCGGTTTGCTTATTTTAACCATTGCGTAGCTTCTTTTTTGTGTTGCTGTTCCTGGGGGGTGTGTTTTTGTCTGCGACTGAATGTTAACACCGGGGTTTGTCGGACCGTTTCAATGTCGATTTATTGCTGTGTCCATGGGGTGGCATGTCCTCTCCTCCCTCCTCTCGACAATCCAGAAACACGCACGGCGGTGAATGTCTGATGTTCGAAATGGTACAGAGCTGCAAAAGAATCCGTTCTCTTAACACGCGAAGTCGTTTGCATTTCGCGGCGGCAATTAAAAAGGATCAGGACGAGGGAACAATGAGGACACCGGATTCGCATTCCGTTCGGGCGATGTACGGTGTCTCCAAATAAATCAATCACGTGCCCAGAAATCCCACAATCCTTCTAATTATTGGCAATAAACGCCGGAGAGAAGAAAGGGCTTAGAGCACCACGGTTCATCCCTTACCCGGATTCAATAAATGCATTATGCACGGTGCGAGGGTGGTGCTAGTAGGCATTGACTCCACGAAATGGGGCTATTTATCAAAAAGGCATTAAGGTCGAACGCATCCCCAGATGGCCGCGTCTCCCCCATTCATAGTTTTCCGCACAAATATGGAAACATCTGAACAAATTTTAACTGACGCACGTCACAAATCAGTTTCCTTTCATCTGTCGCATCTAAATATTTATAGTTTCATTTATCTTGTATCAAAATCGATTCATCGTTCACATGTCAAAAGGAGAATATCGAATCACATCCAACTTAATAACAGAATAAATATTTACTACACAAATCTTTATTAAATTATCATTAATTAAGTGCATAATTCAATGTTATGCAAAATATATTTTATTTTATATATTTTTAATATAATTAAATTATAATCCTATAAAAATAGACTTAATAATAAAGTAAAAATCAAACAAAATGGAAATTTCATAAATCAAAACATTTATTTTTTTTACTATACATAAAACATAAAATTTTTAATATTACATAAAAACATATAATAAAATTAATTCGAATTTTAAGTTTCTATTATTTACAGCAATTACAGACAATTATTTGTGTATCTTCAATTCTAATAATAAAAATTATAAATTTAATATTTTAGTTTTTTCATTAATTTTTCTAATTTTATTCCAAAAAAAAAACTTTTAATACAGCTGTAAAACAAAAATAGTAAAATACTGATATTTTACACCATTTCTGGTTTAAAGTTACTTAAAGAATTCTATGTGTATTTCTGTTTTGAAAAAAAAAATTATATAATTTTAGCGAATTTTCATTTTTAAACAAAATAAATAAAGCATTTTGAAAACCCATAATAATTATTTCGATTACAAAAAATACATTTATTAAATTTAGCTAAAACTTTTATAAATGAATTACTTGTATTTTCAACTCTTTAACGAAATTTCTTCAAACGGATGTTCTATATTTTACGAGCGTGTTACTATTTGTCGCTTGGTTTCTTGTGGAATGCATCCACCATCTGCATTCGTTAACGAATCTGTCAGAAGTGGAGCTTCCTTTTACACGTTTGTTTCTTATTTTTGGCATACAACACTTAACATTTTTATTTAGCACGTGTCTTCATCAGCAATTTCAAAACGATTAACATTAAATTTTACAAAATATTAGTCATAATCTTAATATTTTTGAATTATTTTATATTTTGTTCTGATGAAATAAATTTGATTTATTCTTACTATTAATAACAAAAATAATTAAACTTTTAGAAAAGAATTTTACAACCTATTTTATGATTTATTGAAAATTTATTTAGTTGCAAAAATTGCAGTAAAATTTCTTTTATATCGTAATACTTATAACTTTGTTTTACTTGTGGTTAGCACGTTTTCTTCAGGAGCGTAAATAGCTTACAGAAAAGAGACTTTTTTTTAAACCGCGATAATGAATTGTGGATGTATATAGAAGCCTCGTGCAGAATAATTCAGAGGCTCGTTACGTGGATGCACCGGTGGCGGTGGCGGAGTTGGAGCCGCCGATGGAAAGACGATGGTCACGTTGCTCCATTTTCCTTCTCCAGCAATAATTTAGAGCCAGTTGGGTTCGGCACGCAACACGGCCGTACGAAACGTGGGGGACGTCCTCGAGGAATTTGCGAACCTCTTCGCTCTGATAAATAATTCCGCGACCATCGATACGCTTTCAGCGCGAGGCAAGCCGATGTTCCCGATCAAATTAGGTAGAAAGCTCCCAGCTTCAGCTACGTGTACGCCTAAGATGGGATGGAAATAAGAAGGTGGCAGTTTTTTTTCCAGATGCTTAAGTTATTCATAAGCTGGAAACTTTAATGCTCTTCGCCCTCATCCTGCGGTGAAACCGGAAGCAAGGTAAAAATCTTCATGTGTGTTCCTCAGGTGGATGGATGGATTAATGGGAGAATGAAAGAACGAGAGATGCATTCTATTAGGAGGTCTACTTAGCGCGCTAATGTCGTGGTTTCTGCTGTGTAAAGAGGAGTTCCTTAGATGGTTTTCGAACCAGTTTTCCCACAGCCGCCAAAGCGGCATTTCAAAACAGGCGACAATATTTACACTTTTTCTGCAACTCCTGAATTAAACGCAATCGCATTCCGCAGCGAAACGTTTTCTTTCTTTGCTGTTTTCAAACATCGTTAACATTAACATCACCATCACTAAATTTAGTATAATTTTTTTATTTTTTCACGAAGTAATTTACAAATACAACTCATTACATATTTAATTAAATATTTTCTATTATAATTTCCTAGTTTTACAAAGCAAATTGAATTATTGTTTATATTACATTCTTTAAATAAAATTGATAAATCTCCAGGAAAATATTATTATATTTTAAACCGATTATAGACTCGTTCTAGTATTGAGTAAATAATAATTAAAATTTTAATTTTTCATTAACTATCATTTATTATGATAATCGTAATTGGGGAATATTTAGTTAGTTTCAAACGTAACAATCCAATGCATTATTGTATTTATACGCAATATTAATGGCTGTTATTTTACCATACAAATGTTATAATTAGTTAATTGTAGCTATTTACAACATGAATTATTCAACAATGTATGTGGTCTTTCATTTTCAAATAATGTAAAAAAAAATTTAGGCAATTTCTATAAACACGCAAGAAATTTTTTAGGTCCCACGAAGTAAGAGAACGCATGACCCTCGACAAACTTGGTCATTAGCCAACAGGGCCGTATGTTGGCTAATAACCAATTCAACCGATGCCAAAAAAAATAAGTATGTCGAAGAACGAATGAGTTCAGAAAAATTAAAATATTTAAATAACTTTATTGCATTGCAGTAAATTAAAAAATTAAATATTTAATAAGTAGTTTTTGATGCTTGAACCGCAGCAAAAAATATTTTCTTACATAAATAAAAATTGACAAAAAAAAATATAAAAATTATATTATTCTAAATAATTTAAAAAAAATGTGCTTTATTTTAAGAAAAATGTAAATGATATTTTCAGATTTTGGTATAAAATATACAACAATATTGAGTCTTGTAAGTTGAAATTGATATATGTATGAAGGCTACAATATTAACAGTTTTGTATTGAAAGTAATCGTATTTCGAGGAAGAAAGTTTGCGATTTCTGTTCTTTTCGTCTCGGTATCAGGAACGGCAGCAGCAGAAACATTGCCACCGGCGCGTTAACAAATCAGCAAACTTTACGAGGTCCAGATAACATCGGAACATGATTTGATTGTGTACGCATGATATCTACCTGTTGTGTCGTCCGTTTTATTTTATTTTCCGTTTGACCCTTGAAAGCGAAATCCTTTGGGTGTGCGTAAATATTGTGAGTATCCGACATTAATCAGGCTAAAGTTTCGTGTATTTTCTTTCTGGACACAAACTCTTTCTTTCTTTATTCCTTGTGTCCCACCATTTTCTTCTCCTTTTTGTCGCAGTCATCGTCGTCATCATCAATCCCACCCTAACAGTCCCATTATTGTTATCAGAGAATAGGTATTGTGGGTGCGTGCGAGGCGACTTCCTAATATATTTCTACGCCTGGGCGTAGGTCGTAAAGTAGACGAGGGGTGGCCCGAAAGCCACCCACGTCCATCCATACACACAGTAAACAGAAATAAATACACACACGCTCACAAATGACCGGTCTCAATGCGCTGCAATTTGTATTGTCCGGCTGTAAATTTATATCCACCCATGCTGATGAATAAGCGCTAGATCAAACCCACAAAATTTGGGTCAAAATTCACTCTAAATTAACCCAATCTCCGCCCGGCCACTTTCAAACGCAAACACAAAACCCTCCTCCCCAAGTGAATGCAAGAATACACACACTCGCATCATAAACATATACGTATACAAACATCACGTGCATCTGTTGCGGAGTGAATTAGTGTAAATCACGATTTAGCTGCTCGTTCATCAAATGACGTGGAGCTGGGGCTGGCTGCATATTAGTTGACGTTGTCGATGGGTCTCGTGCGAAAGCTCTACTCCTTGTTTAGATATGCAGATTGGAGTGGTCCCGAATTAATTCCACCCCTCGGTCCGGCGGTCGTCCGCGCAATAAAAATAATATGAAAATCAATTCTGCGAATGTTGTTACGCAATTGCGTTCTGCCACCCTCTCTACCACGCTCACCCTCTGAAGTCGCGAAGATATGACCATTAAAGCGGATGGGGAAATTTCCTTATGAATTCCATCGGCCATTTACTTTGCGAATTCATGAATTATGTATAACGCTTTAGTGTATTGCATGCATTTGCTACTCACAATATTCAACCTTGTTTCAAAGTAGTTCACCGATAGATATTTTATCAAATTTTTGTTAATTATCTATTTTTAATTGATTATCAAAGGTCAAAAATTGTGAATTTTCTATAATTTTATTTTATATTATCTATAAATAAAATTTATTTTTAAATAGAAAAAGTAATTAGAAATTTTAAAATTGATTCACAAAAGAAAATTTATAAACGAGAATCTTCAAATGAAAACGATATAAGAAAATGAAAAAAAATATAAGGAAAATCAAATTTTATTAATATATAAAAATATATGATGGTGATGAAAGTTGACTAGAGATTTTTGGCTAAAGAATCAAACGATTTAAAAGTATAAAATATGAATTTTCCTTTAATATATTATTGAAAATTTTGTTAGAAAATATAAAAATTATATAAGAAAAGTGAAATTTTCTTTAATATATATAAATATATGCATATATTCTTATTTTATGAAAGTTGACTAGAGATTTTGAAAGGTTCTGGGTTAAGAATCAAACTTTTATAAAAATCAAGATTTTATATTAAAAATTACATTACAAAAAAAAAATTAAATATAGAAAACTAATATATAAAAATATATGCATATATTCTTTTTTGATGAAACTTGACTACAGATTTCTAAATGTTAGCAAACTTTTTGGTTTAAGAATTAAACGATTTAAAAGTATAAAATTTTGATTTTCCTTTAATATATTATTGAAAATTTCGTTTGAAAATATAATTTTTATATAAGAATAGTCAAATTTATTTAATATATAAAAATATATACATATGTTGTCTTTTGATGAAAGTTGATTAGAGATTTATAAAGATTAGTAAACTTTTTGGTTTAATAATCAAATAATTAAAAAGTGTAAAATATGGATTTTCTACTAAGTTATTATTAAAAATTACATTACAAACAATAATAATTATATATAGAAAAGTTAACAAACTTTCTGGATTAAGAATCAAACGATTTAAAATGAGGTTTTTTCATTAAAATATTATTAAAAATTGTAAACATTCTGTATGATCGGACGATAGAATCAATCTGACATAATGTGGAAATTACATAAACATATTTGAATAGTATAATAAATGAAATTGTTTTTTTTTATTATTTTTTCTTTAACATCGATTCGGAGTAATTCAATTTTCGGACAGAATTTGGAAACATCTTCGGCTGTCTACTAAACAACAATAAAGTTAATCAAATGCGACGGTTTCGATACGTTTCAGAATTCGGTCCTCTCTCTCCACGGACGATATTTACATAAAGAGACATTGTAGGAGTAAGAGGAGGAGACGGAGGCTGACGGGCACAGAAATAAAGAAAAACACGAGGATGATCGTAACAACAAGAATGCGCGTCGGATAATTTATGAAAGTTTTTAATATATTTTCCTCGACCGAAAAGGACTCTCCCTCCGTCACTCCGCGTAAACGAAGAAAAAAATAATATTAATAATTCGGTAGTTATGCTAATGCGGACGAAAATTTCACATAAATTATTACGAAATCGAGGGGGATCCTTTTCTTCTCCGTTGCTGCTGCTGCTGCTGCTGCTTCCTTCACTTCACGTCTTTTTCTTTTCTTTTCTCCTCTTTACTTTTTCCGTCTTTTCATGCGGCAAATAAATAAATAAAGTCGAACGACGCGTTTCTTAAATAACCTTTACGTTTCTTTTTCGTTCGCTTTTTATTATCTCTTCCTTTTATTTTTATTTATTTTTTTCTCTCGTCCGTATTCCGTTCGGAGCCCAACAAAGGGACGACGAGTTTAGGGGAATTTAATTAAAAGCAAATTTGGAGACCGCTTTCGCACCTCCGCCATCACCTGTTGAATCCGTGCAGACGGTGAAGAGGGAACTGGATCATTGGAGATTAAACGTCGGCAAATTCTTTCCGACCCGAAAACACCGACGACAACTGGAACGGCGAGAGATGGAAAATCGTTTGTAGCGAAGGACGAACGAAGAAAGACGCACGAATGAACGAAAGAAAGAAGAAGCAACAACAACAAATAGAATTCCAACCGAATGAATTATTTAACGTGCACGCACTTTCCCACCAAACCTACGCGAAACACATTAATCGAATTGAATTCTTTCACTCTTTTTATTCGCAAACACAAAACATATTCACAGTTTTTATGTCATACCCTTCCAATATTTATTCAGCATTATTAAATTGTCCTCAAAAGTAAAAGGTTTTTCAAGACTTCTTCATAATAAACACTTTAGAAGCAGTCGGCGGATATATCCGCCCTATCTTTTATTTATGCCAAATTGATCATTTTTCGCAAATTTAATTTTATGTTTAAAATAAAATTAAATTTGATATTTTAAAATTGAAATTCAAACTTAAATATTGAACATAATATTGATTGCAAAAATTACGTAATTTAGAATTTAAATTTGAATCTTTCAGAAAGAAGTTAATTCAGTTAAGAATAACTAACAGCACGTGAATAAAGTGGAGTAAAATATTGCGTGCGTTAATTACGTGACTTATTGCACCATGTATAAATAATAAGTTTGTGTATCAAAAGTTTGCGTTCCGCACGGCGCTGGAAACTTTCATATAAAACGTTCAGTTAATTATAAGAAATGTCTGCTAATAAGTTTTCGAGATCTCATTAAGTCTGAGGACAAATAGCGTATGCGAATCGAATGAGAGAATACCCTCATAGAAACACGATGTACATCCGTTGTTTTCCACGCAAGAAAATGAACGAACGAACGTTTCCTCGCCTGACTCCTGAGAAAGGATCCGTCTTGAATGAAGCCCTAATTGTAAGGTTGCCAAAGTAATTGGTATGCAAACGTAATTTTGATTCGCAAGAACAATTTACTTGAACACGATGAATTGTTACCATCTTCCAGGGTCTGCGGTTTCCTCAGCTCCTCCAGCATACTTCTGTATTCCCCGAACGCGCACTTTCCTCAACAACATTTTTATTTTTCTCTCATTCTTCTTCCACTTCTTGCGTGTTGCTCTTCGGAGTTTCGAAACTTCGCCGCCGCCGCTTTAAGTGGATGTGTGTCGAAAGTTTATGAAAGATTAAACATAGATATTCAATCCGTTCGCGATTCATCCTACTTCTTTATTTTTTTTTTGCTCCGATGTTTGTTGGGTGGAGCTCCGCTGATGGAGGGTCTGAAGATGATTACACTGTGCAGACTAGAAACAATCTTCGAGATGCTTTAGTACCGTTACTAAGTATGCACTTAGCTCGAAATATATATGGTTAATATTTTATTATTACGTCCGATCTTTCCAGAAAATATTTCGCTCGCGAAATTGCAGGACAAAATTTTCCTCATCCTCGCTCAAACGCAATCTAAAATAGATTATACAACTGCAAACATTCATTTGCCCCACTTTATCCAGCGTATCTCTACAACTAAAATTATATAATCAATGAAATTCCATTTTTTCAATTTTTTTTACACAAACTACTGTACTGTACTACTGTTTTTAGATTCATTTATTTGAATATTTTTATATTTTTGAATTTTTCTTTAAAATTATTTTAAAATTTAAATAATAATAATTTCATGTTTTTTTTTATTACTTTACAATTTAATTCTACGTGAAAGTGGATACATCTAAACCATTCATGTATTAAAACTTTGCTTTTAACTATGCAATGCAATAAAAATAATTGATGTTATTTGTATGTTACACAATTATTGGCGTGACATTTGAGAAGCCGTTAATTAATCGTCTATTTTATGTTCCGCCATAAAAATCTTGTAGTAAAATCGTAATAATAAATAGTATTTATACATCCACTAACATATAAAACGCAAGCTATTCAACTCTTACAAATAATTAATTTTCTGTATTGACTTTTATTTATTATCCAATATTATCCACAGTCCAATTATTACATTCAGTATTCCAAAAATAATTAGTAAATATTAGATTTTCTATAATAATTCAATTTATTTAATTTAATTTTCATAATAATTAATATGAATAAAATATTTGTGAATGCTTATACGCCATGTGAAAATTCTTATTCAATCTTAATTAAGTACTCATTTCTTGTAAAGTAATAAATATTTATATTTATAAAACATTTTTTATGTATTAAATTCATGAGAAAAATGAGATAAATTTCACAACTATTTTATTATACAATACTTGTTTGATGCAACACAATCTTAAGATTTTTATGTATTGATTTTACACATTCTGAACTATTTTTTTTAATTTAAAAGATTTTATCAATATTTTTCATTCAAAGAAATCTCTGTGTAAATAATTGAAATTAATTATTTTAAAAAATTAGTACAGAAAATTATGATTTATTCCAGGATATTTACGAAACTCTGTATATTTCTGTATAATTTCATTCAATATTGATAATTGCAGGAAATTATAATGAAAACAGTATAACGTATAATTACAACGCAAGGTGAAAATGAGTCTCTCTATATTTATACGTTATTATATCATAATAACATAAGAAATGCATTACTTAATTATAAACTGTATAATTTAAATAAATCTATTCCTACTTATTTATTTATGATTGTTATTGCTTCTTATATAAATTTATAAGGAGAACTATTAACATATTTAATTTATTATTGCCAATTTTTATTTTTCTCATTAAACTAAATAAATGTATTTACACATATCCCATTAGGAATTTCCATTCTAAAATAAGAAAGTCTATTAAAGAAATAAATATACGTTTTGATCTGTATCACAGTTCTATTGTCTTCGTGTTTTTTATAGCAGAAATATTATTGTTACTTACTTACATAATCATTCTTTTCAATATTTATAACAATTAATTTTTGCTTTCTCAATTTAGTTTTAAATTTTTTTTTTGCAATTCCATTAAATGTTTCTTATATAATTGTGTTTAGTTTTAAAAAATTATATTTATTTAAAAATTTTAACATTTTCTATTTAACGCTGTGAAAAAAGAACACTTTAAATTCAAATACAAAAATGTAGTTTTGGAACTTTTTATTGTAATTAATTAAGATTTAATAAATGTAATTACAAAAATAAATACAATGAAATGAATGTATTTAGTGTGAACCCCTATATCGTAAATATCTCCCAGCGAATCGAATATGACTTTCTATTGGCATTTAGATTTGATGTGAGTTTGGGAAATGAAGGGATATGATCTTAATTGAAACTAGATTGAAGGCATGAAAATTATGGAATTATCAAGGGGGAAGAACAAGAGCTCTAAGATCATGTCAGGGCGATAGGCTTCAGTAATGTAATTGTCGTCGAATTTTACCAGATGAGGGCCCGGATCTGTTTTCGTGATTGGATTATATAGGAAAAATTTTGCACGCCTCCACCATAACGCATCTCGGATGGATCTGATTGAATTACAGCTGAAAAACCCCTTTCAGCTAGCTAGCTAGTAGCGCCGCCGGCGGCGGTGATTCAGCACGAGGCTTATCCTCCGGCCAATGTGTTCCCAATAACGTTTTCCGGAGTATTTTTCGATGTCACATGTCTTTTATTACATCGCCGTCAGTTGCATCCGACTCCATCCAAGCTCGAGATGAATTCCTACTCCGAATCCTTGTTTTAGCATTATTTTTTTATATATTTTTCCAATTTTCCAGATGGACATTTTATGGATTAGTCTGAGACTAACAAAATTTTTGTTTTTAAGTGAAAATTCTTGATTGTTTCAAAAAATTTAAATGAGAAACTAGTATTAATTTGTTTTACTAATTTGTGTGACATAAGACTGAAATATGTTTCAGTTGTAAAAGCAGCGGTGGTCAAAGGTAATAACCTGAAACGAGCGTGCATTAAGTCAGATTCCTTACATTAAAATTTGATTTGCAGCGTGTAATTGAAACAATTTGAGTTTAAAATCCCCGCGCATTTGCAGTTTCGGTTCGGGCACCGGTCATCGGTCGGACCCTCCATCCTCCCTCCCACTAATTGCGCTAATTAGGGAAACGTGTCGAACGGACCCTCCATTCCGTTTGACAAGTTCACATGTGCCCCACGGAATTTATGATTTTAATAGCGCCAATAAATTCTGTTTATACACTTTAGCTAACAAACGTAATATTCGCTGCACTAAATATACCACTGCTGTTGCACGCTGCAACAAATCCGAAAGCCATTGCGCGCGTTCACATAAAAAAATGCGTGCTGCATTCGGTGAGCCGACTACAACTTTCATGGAATATTTAACTTGAAATAAAAATCGCCATTGTTGCACATTCTGAAAACCCTCTAACCACTCTCTTTCTATCTATCACTAACAATAGTAAATCCCAAAAAAAAACTACCCCAAATAAAACGAAATAGTAATAAAGTAGGGGAGGCATGCGGAACAGATACAAAACGAATTCATATCGCACTGCTCTTCGCACATGTTATAAATGTACCGTGCATAATCAAAATCCTAATATTGTTGGGAAAACATTCCAATAAAATCACTGAATTCACGTTAAAAAACTGATATTAAATATTATAAGTAATTTAACAAAGAAATAATTTTTAGATTACAAGAACTTAACTAATTCACAACAACAAAAAATTTCGATGATTCCCGAAATGACAACTGTCACGTTGTGTCAAAATAATTTCGAAATGACAGCTGTCAATTGCAATTTCAGAGAGTGTAGAAATAATAAATTAAAGCCACTAATTAATACTTATGACAACAATTTTAAGTTCAATTTGAAATATTTTTTTCATGTTCAGTAAAAAAAAACTGATTATAAATATTATGAGTATTTTAATAAGGAAACAAGTATTTTAATAAATAAATATCGTATTAAAATTTTGATGATTTGCGAAATGACAACTGTCACCTTGTGTCAAAAGCTGGCATTAGCAATTTCAGAGAGTGTAGAAATAAAAAATCAAAGCAACTATAATAATTAATACTTCTAACACCATTTAAATTTAATTTACTATATTTCTTTCATGTTCAGTAAAAAAAACTGTTAATAAATATTATGAATATTTTAATAAGGAAATAAGCATTTTATTAAATAAATGTCGTGTTAAAATTTCGATGATTTGCGAAATGATAACTGTCACCTTATGTCAAAATGACAACTGTCACTTGTAAAATACAAGCTATTAATAGCAATTTCATAGAATCAACTATAAGTAATATAATAAGCTTTAGATTATATAAACTTATTCACAGCAAAAAATAATATCGATGTTTGGCAAAATGACACCTTGTATCAAAATAACAGTTGTTACTTGCTGTAAAAAAAATAAATCAAAGCAATACAATTAATATTTGTGACAACAATTAAAATTAATTAATTATATTTCTTTCATGTTTAATTGAAAAAAAACTAATAATAAATATTTTAAATAATTTAATAAATAATTAAGATTAAGATTGCAAAAACGTAGCTAATTTACGACAAAAAAAAACGTTAACAAATATATGTTGAGTTAAAAAATCTATGGTTTCCGAAATGACAAAAATCACCTTGTGTCAAAATAACAGATGTCACTTATGAAATGACAGAAATTAAAGAAATAATTAATTTACTATGTTTTTCATGTTTATTCCATTTGAAATAGTTGCATTTTTGTTGTTGTAAAAATGAGGTTTATTTACTCAGCGATTCTTTGAATGGAGGTAAAAATCGTTTCACCTAGGGCTACCCAAAATCAAATACCCGCATTTAGCTGAAAGCAAAGGATGTTGATTCTTTTTTATTCCTCTTCCAAACACATGTAATGTTGCTTCTTTTTTTTTATTATTGTTATTATTGTTGTCCGCTATTCTCTTTTCGCGGACGTATCCTTCCTCAGAGGTATTGTGAGTGTTCTGTTTGAACTTGCGCCGTTTTCTTTATAATTGTGTGTGCACTCTTTCCTACTGCTTGCGGTCGTTGTTGTTGTAGTATGTTTCTGCTTTAACCCGATAGCTCCGGGCCACAGGTCCGTTCGTGTCGTTCGACCTTTCTCACTCTCTCGCACATTCTCTCATTAATCCTCTCTCTCTCTCTCTCTTAGCCTCTTGCACTGCAAAGACTCTGATAGATCGCCTCTGGACAGGATAAAAGTTACTTATTATATAGAGTTGTTTGTTTAGCGGTTATAGTTTGTAACCACACCATTACATTACCAACTCAACTCCGTCGGCCTGGGTCGCTCGGAAGAGGTAAAACCGTTTACGTCCCGTGGGCGCGCGCGTCTGCTCAAAACCAGAACTTAACCAAAACCGAAACCACAGGCTCTTCCACCGACAACCGTCGAAGAAGAGCAATTAACCAATAATCAGTTCCGGCAATAAACATTCCGTTTCGGCCCTCCGGGCCTTTCACAACAACAACAACAAGATAAAAAAAAAACTACAAAACAAACACGACTACTCCAAATTAAACAATGCTCCTTCTCTCATCTCACATGATATTCAAATTGTATGCTAATGCCACCATACATAATAACGACGTGGATTATCATTAATTTTCCTTCTTTTCTTTTCCTATTCATTTTATTTTTCTTATTCTTTCCGTTCGACCTGCGGCCGCGATAACAGTTTGCGTCGTAATCTTAATAATTCCCTCCTCATCAGAACTTATGATTATTTCATTAAATACCACTTAGCCTCATAATGGCGGGATGATGGGAATTTTACGGTTAATAAGCTTTGAAGATTGCTGCGAGATCAGCAGAATTTGATACGATTTTGCGCTCGTTTCGCGGCGGCCGCACCGAAAACAATAATTAAATTGAATTGGACGGCACCGAAGCGCTAATTCGAAGATTACCGCACGCTGATGATGAATTATTACATCAATATTTACAAATACTTAATCTCCAATAATGTACAAAATGCAATAATCCTATTTCCACAACTAAATTCTTATTAACTTCATTACAAACCTACATTTAATCAATCTACAAATAATTAAATTAATCAATTCAGTTGAAAAAACTTGTTGTTGATTAACTTTTTAATAATTGGCTGAAAAATTGCGGTCAATGGAAATTTTATATATTTTTCAGCAACAATATTAATTTATTTACATATTTTAATGCAAAAACAATTGTAAAAAGTTATAAAGTAAATTAATTAAAATTTGAAACTATTTAGTATTAAGTATTTATTTGTGCAATTACGTAACAGTATCTATTGTTTAAATGCGATTGTAATCATCTTCATTGGAGCTTCTCGACTTCCCCACGCTGATAGTTTAATTGCAATCGAATCGAAAGTTTGATGAGAGCAAACGTGAGAACGTGCTCCAAACCGTCGATGATGAAGGGTGCCAAGTTTACAATTACAAATAATTGATGAACTTTAATGGGGGATGAACACGAAGGATGAGCGTGAAATCTAATTACAATTAATAAAGTTGATGAGGATTTTTGTGTTATGAATAATTCAGAATCCCCACAATCGTAATTACCTTCAGGAAATGTCACGCTTCGATTAAATATATATATTTTGTGGGTGTGTCAATGTATATATGTGTTCTGTCTTTGAGGTCCTTTCCTTCCTAAATCCCCTGCAGTAATAAGGCTACAGAGATGTCTGCGGTTTGTGTCCTGATGGGACACGCACGCTCTTCCATCTCAACGAGATTCGAGACTGATGCAGGGGGGAATTTCCCCAATAAACCAAAATAAAAAAAAAATCGGAGAGGATCACACACGCACAAAGACCATATTACATCTACAATATCTGAAAGCAACCGATTCATGTGTACTATATAGACCGGATAGATGAACACTGCTTTTGGAATTGTACATAATAATATCTATTTGGTTGAGTGATTCTATTGATGTAATATTAATGTCTAGTGATGTAATAAATAAATGAAATATACTTTGATATTAATGATTCAAATACAGTCTTAAAGCATGTTAAATAATATAATAGTGTTGATTTGCTTATTTTGAAATTAATAAATATTTGTCATTATGTAATTTTTGTTAGTTAGGAACGTTATCTTGTTTCAAGAAAAATTTATATAAGCATCGGTGGTTCAGTGGTAGAATGCTCGCCTGCCACGCGGGCGGCCCGGGTTCGATTCCCGGCCGATGCATTTATTTTGCTATTACTCTCGCAAGATTGTTAATAAAACCCGGAAAACCGGAAATTCATGAAAAGCAATTTTTTATAAGCATCGGTGGTTCAGTGGTAGAATGCTCGCCTGCCACGCGGGCGGCCCGGGTTCGATTCCCGGCCGATGCAATTTCTTTTGAATATTCAAACAAAAATTGTTATATAAATATATAAAATGTGTATATAATCATTAATAATTATTTTTTATTTCAATATAACTACATATTGCAGTCGATAATTGAAAGTTAGGTCTATAAAATATTATAAATAATAAAATAATCATTTATTAACATTTATACTTATGTTGTAGATATAGTGTGTAATTCGACATTCTATGAAATCACTGGTCATTAGCTTTTTGCTTGCATAATGTACGAAAATAAATTTAATGTATAAAACTTATATTCTGTTAAGCTATATTTTAAAAACGTTATTTTATATAATAATTAGTTGATATATCTAGATATTATATAAAATAACTATATTTCAAATTGTTGTAAATTACTTGACGATAAAGTTACTTCATTTTAATAATTTGAAATTTTTTATAAGATGCAAATTTTTAGTTATAAAAAAAATCGGTTTTATGATCAGAAAATACAATTTTTTAAAATTTAAATATAAATGATTGTTGTATTTTATTCAAAAATTATTTGAAGTTTTGAAATTACATAATTTATTTAATATGAGAGAATATAATAAATATGATGCCTTTATAAAGTGCTAGTATAAAAGAAATATATAATTGGTATTTGCAAAAGGAAATAAAACTAGATGATAAATTTGGTAGAGTAAAGAATATAAATCATCCGGTCCACGAATTGTTCTTGGAATTATAATTGGTTTCTGGTGGTGGAGCAGAGATGAGGAGAAGGAAAAGGAGGTGCGTGTCGATATATTAAAAAAAAAGTAATAGCAAAAGGAAGAGAGGAGAAAGAACCTGTCAATAGAATTTGTGATTAAATTATGTAAATGCATTTCGGATATAAATCAGAGAGGATGAGAATGAAGAAACGAAAGCGAAAGAGAAGAATGGTATATTTGTGGGATGAATTTGCATAGAGATTATCACAGACAAACAGCATCCAATTTGGTCCGAAATTAAATTTGGGTTCTTGAGCGATGGAGACAGTCACGATGATTCTCTTCACATCATGACCAATTTTTTTTATTTTAATCGGTTCGGAATGATCGGAGCATCATTTGCATCCGGAATTAAATTGGGTGTTTTGTAATAATTCGTCTCAACTGAATGAATTAATGAATGAGCATTGCGTTAATCGAGACTCGTTAACAGATTGTGTGTTTTTATTGAGATCAATGATTGAAATTGGTGCTGCGTTACGTTACGTTATAATGTTGGAATGCGACCAGATGATGTAAATTGACGACGTTGACCATTCATTCTTGTTAGGCCTTCGCTCGTTCACTCGAAGCACTCCGCTCACTCAAACTCGGATTCGATGGATGCAACACATTGTTGGGATTTACAGAAGTATGTGTGATGGTGATCAATCTTTGCTGCGACGTCTTCACGATTAAAGGAGACAAATGGAAGCCAATTAAAATGGTCGTGTTCACACGCTCCCAAACGAATCATACTTATTTTTCAACTATCTACGTGGGATGTCCACATTTCTCTAAATGATTTTACTCTATCGTCAATCCTTCTATAACGCTACTGCTTTTTTATGAAAAAAAAAAAAAACTAAAAATCAGATCTAATTCTACGATGTAGAGAAAGTACCACGTTATATAAGAATTATTGCAATTCAGTCATTTTTTCACAAAATTAAAATTAATTAATTCATTAAATATTTTACTGTTAACTGAGTTATAAGAAACCCAAACATAGTTTTTAAGATAATTAAATTGTATTATATAAAAAAAACGGTGTTATAACAGGAATAAATAAATGTTTGTTCCGTGTTATATGAAAATCGTATTACTGTAATATGATGTCTTTCAAATTGAATGAAAAACAAAGCGCGAGGAATTCCCTGGCATTATTAAGGCGAATAGTGTTTAGCGCTTTAATTAGAATCCGGGATTCCCTTTCTATCAAACGCCATTCGAAAGATTTAATTAATCACGCATTACGATTCACGTTTATTAGCGCAAATTCCATCTACTATTTGCAAAATTTCATTAACATAAATCTCATAACAAATAAGCAAAAATCTCTATTATTAACTGCAATTATAATTATTTATTAAGTGTAAATTTCTACTTAAGTTTTTTTTTTTTATTTATAATGGAAGTGGTTTTGTTTACAGCTCGGTTCGTCTTGAGGGGTGAATATTTCTAGTATGCAAATGCCGTAAATGCGAAAAGACCGTAAACCAAACAAAAAATAAAATAAAGTGAGGAAACTTTAAGAATCCCCGTGAATAATGAACGAGTTTGGCTGATTGTTTCTGGGGCGCCACTTCCAACTTCTTCACATTTAGCTCCTTTTTCACATCGGCGGCGCGGCGGTGGCCTTTTTTTATGCCGCCGCAAACCATAAACGGCCGCTTTTCCCCATGAAATTTGTATACTTTCCGCGGATGCGCAATTTATATAGACCGATGTAGGTGTATTTATTTCCTCAAAAAGTCATCACCCGTAGCTTTACAACTTGTTGATATGTCACGGTTTAAAGTTTGATGCCGACACGGGGCAATAAAGTGAGGGGCCCCAGCCAGTTTCGTGCGCCTGCGGCACGGATGGAAGAAGGATTAGGTTAAGAAAAGGGTCCGGCGCACGTAGCGGAGCCACCCGAAATGTGCACGTGAATACGTAAACGTCCTTTTTTCTTCTCTTCTCCGCCGTTTGCGAGAGGTTCGCGTGCGCGCTCTGTATGTAGTATCCTCCAGGGTGAGATTCGTCTCTCCCGAGAAATCTACAGGAAGATGGAATGCTTGACCTCGCGAGTGGATTAAATTTTTCAGGGTAGTTTCGAAATCAAACGCGATTTTATTTTATTTAGTTTTTGTTGCTGGCTGTTATTTACTTTTATTTCCTTTCCCGATTTCCGTTGCCAGAATCTATTTTTATATTTATTTTTTATTCATCTTTCTTCCTCTCTCGCTCTTATTCCTGCGCACCCCCTGAGGTAGCGATAACTCTGCATCATCTCGCAGCGTAAAAGCCGTTTAAATATTTACAGGGCAAAGTTTGCACTTATCTCTCTATCTGCTCCCTAAAAACAAACTTCCCGTCACATATTTTTATTACTCTCTGCCCCCAACCCCCTACTTCTCAAAAGGCTCTCAGCTCCAAGGATTCGCGAATTTTGCACCGAAGCCATCGATTAATAAAACCTAAATGATGAATGAATCCGATGCGCCTGAAGAGGGATGAAGGTCACACACTTTCAACCCTTATCCTGAAAAGCACGCTTCTCCCAACGGTCACCGTTTAGGGACAAAACTGACCATCCAAACTAAATCAAAATAAACAACCTTAAACACTCACTAGAGGATTTCATTACAATTATTTCACCGACAAAAATTTTATATTCGCAAGGAATATTAAAAATAATATAATGTATATTTTTCATATTTATTTTGTTGTAAGAAAATAAAACTAACAAATATTTTTTTTTACTAATTATTATTCATATTTTATAGTGCACTTTGATCGTCATCAATTTGAAAATTAAACAAACAAAAAGATGCAAATTTTTTATTTTTATATATAATTTTTGAAACGAAAAATGTATACGAATGAGTGTAATTCATATTTTTTTTTGTTGGCCACTCGTTGCATGAATAAATTCGTTAATTTAGTTTATATTAAAACGAAGTAGCGAGAGCGCACAGACCGAGCGTTGATGTATTCATAAATGAAGTGGCCGTAGGTAATGAGTCGAGTTTCGAACTTTATTATTTGCAACATACAAAAGTTGAAAAAAAAATAGAAACACAACGCGTATGAGTAAAACTGGAATAATTTTTTTTTGGGTCAAATGTTGAAAAAGTTTGGAATCAATCAAGGAACAGCAAATAAACTGCATCTAGGAATATGCATTTCGCCCAAGTTTAAGTACATAAAGAAGAATGTATTGGGTGGTGTGTGAGTGCGAGAGAAACGTTGGTAAATACATGATGCTGTACGTCGAATGAAATCCGAAGATCAAAGGGTTGCTACTGCTGAAAGGAAAACCACCGTTCTCAATTCTTCTCTCTTCCTCATTCATGTTTATATATATATATATAACATACGTATACTTCCGTACTTTCTTTCCGGTTCTGGCTGTAAGTAGCTCTGCGTATATAATAAATAGTCAGGGATGCAGAGCGAAAGTTGAATGCGAATCGTTGCTCTGTAAACTACCCCGAAATCGCGTCGCACAGAAAGAGCACACTCAACCGAATTTTCGTCGCAATTATTAAATCCTTCAAACATCATCATCCATCAAAGAGTTTCATTATGTAATTCCAATTTACTTCCAGTGGCAAAAAATTTTAATCCAATCATATTTGGAAATTACGAAAATATTAAAATATAATACAAACTTAACATAAAAATATTTATTTTCTTTAATAAAAACGTTTATTAAATAATCAGTAAATAAAACTTAATCTACTATCTTTGGCCCGCGGGCCGCATGCGGCCCACAACACTTATAAACTAGTTTTAAACTGTTTTTGCTGAAAGATGTTTCATGAAATTATTTTATATAATTAAGATAGAAATAAAGTTGTTCTGCCACTGTATATTTCGCATTCGATTAGCATTCGCTAGAATCAATTAACGATTTGCATCTGACATGTAAAATGTGGAGGACCCGTTCTAACCCGAAGTCGGCGGAGCGTTACAGATCGGAATAGACCAAATAGAAGATCTGATTAGGGCGGGCTTCGTCTCGAATCAGAGCCGGATAGATGAACAATACACGCATTATCTCTTAATTTCCACTATCCTATCTTATATTTTTTTTAATCTCTAGTAAATTCCAATTCGATGGACGATCGGAATTATCTTTTTTTCTTTATATCTCGCCTGTCCCATGTTAATGTCAACGCGGATAAAAAAGAATAAAAGTAAAGTGCGTAACGCTCCGATTTGCACAAACTATTTAATGGTGAATTAGTTGTAATTGTAGTATGATGGGGGATGGGAATAATAACAGTTTTAACTTATATTGTGCGGGGCCTGGACACTAAATGGATGTTTATAGTCAATATTTCAGTGTTATTCCAGGAATGGGAAAAAATAGAGCGCAATTAGGGCTCCCCCGGCACCATTTTTTTTTGTATGCGGCTCCGCCGTTGATGTTTCTAAGGGACGGTAGGGTGGTTTTTATTATTGGTAGTAAAAAAGCTCGGAGGGGTGTGAGAGTGCGGTGTTGTCTGCTGTGGGGTGAGACGAACCATCATCATCGATATTCCATCGGCGTGATTGTAATTTATTATTAATATAAAAAAAAAGCGCATCCTGCGGCTGCACCTGCAATATTTAGCAGGAATTTATAGTTTGTTCGGGGTCTTCTCTCTTTCTCTCCCGTGTGTCTGCGATATTAGAGGGGGTTGGATCTGATTTATATGTGCGGAGGGGTGTCTCTCGCGATATGTGCTGCACATATTAAGGGAAGATTCTTCGCCGTTATCTCTGTGTCCATTGTGGCGCAGGAGTAGAGGAGAGACCTAATGGCACTTTTCCTCTTACATTTTCTTCTTGTTGTTCTTTCGCTATTCTTTGGCGCGACGGAGAGGATGCCTCTCTTTCCACCCCCTTCCATCACAGGGATGAAACTTTTCCGCCTTATCGCGACTGCATTTAATAACGCAACTTTTATTATTACTCTTTTCTTATTCTTGTCTCTCTCTCTCTCTCTTTCTCACACATTCTCTTCTTGGATACAGGATTTATTCACGCACGCTCCGACGATATTTATTGCCGCAGGATAAAACGTTACCGATAAGAATTTTCCATAGAAATCAACTGTCACAGAGTCAATTTCCTTTATATTTTTTAAAAAATCACTTTACAAACAATATTCAACATATTTCAATCTTATAACATTTATTTTGCTTCATTTTTTAAATTTATTATTATTATTTGTAAATGTAATTCAATTATTTACTATTTTTTTATATTTCATGAATTAAGTTGATTTTTGTTTTAAACTAAAATATTAAACATTTTTCTAGAACAAAATAAATTTTATACAAATCTAATTATATTTGGAAACAATTTTCTATAAGAAAACACATTTTTAATTGCATCGTTTAATTAAATTTTCATCAACAAGTTAGTTGCTGTAAAATTGATAGAAATTAATCAATTTTCTATTTCAATGCAATTTTTTTATTATATTTTCTAATTATGTAATTAAATTTAGACAAAAAAGAGAACAGTTTTTTTATTCGAAAAAAATAATAAATTTCTTTGTTGTAAATTTGAAATTGAATAATTTTCTATAAGAAATTACGTTTTCTTATATTTTTTAATTAAATTTATATAAAAAGAACGACAATATTGTTGATGTAATACAGAAATTAATTATTTTTATTAAATTTAGACAAAAAACAAAAGTTCTTCGTTTGAAAGAAATAATAATTTTTTTTACAGTAAAATAAAAATTTAAAATTTTTATATAATTTCTTAAATTGATCGATTTTCTATTTCAATGCAAATTTTTTATTGTATTTTTTAATTATGTAATTAAATTTAAACAAAAAGTAGAGCAGTTTTTTTATTCGAAAAAAATAATAAATTTCTTTGTTGTAAATTTGAAATTGAATAATTTTCTATAAGAAATTACATGTTTTCTTATATTTTTTAATTATTTAATTAAATTTATATAAAAAGAACGACAATATTGTTGATGTAATACAGAAATTGATTATTTTTATTAAATTTAGACAAAAAACAAAAGTTCTTCGTTTGAAAGAAATAATAATTTTTTTTACAGTAAAATAAAAATTTAAAATTTTTATATAATTTCTTAAATTGATCGATTTTCTATTTCAATGCAAATTTTTTATTGTATTTTTTAATTATGTAATTAAATTTAAACAAAAAGTAGAGCAGTTTTTTTATTCGAAAAAAATAATAAATTTCTTTGTTGTAAATTTGAAATTGAATAATTTTCTATAAGAAATTACATGTTTTCTTATATTTTTTAATTATTTAATTAAATTTATATAAAAAGAACGACAATATTGTTGATGTAATACAGAAATTGATTATTTTTATTAAATTTAGACAAAAAACAAAAGTTCTTCGTTTGAAAGAAATAATAATTTTTTTTACAGTAAAATAAAAATTTAAAATTTTTATATAATTTCTTAAATTGATCGATTTTCTATTTCAATGCAAATTTTTTATTGTATTTTTTAATTATGTAATTAAATTTAGACAAAAAGTAGAGCAGTTTTTTTATTCGAAAAAAATAATAAATTTCTTTGTTGTAAATTTGAAATTGAATAATTTTTTATAAGAAATTACATGTTTTCTTATATTATTTAATTAAATTTTTATAAAAAGGATGACAATGTTGTAGCTGTAACATAAAAAGCGAATATTTTTGTTAATTTTATACAAAAAGAACAAAAGTTCTACGTTTGAAAAAAGGAATAAATTTTCTTACAGTCAAATAGAAATTGAAAAATTTTATATAATTTCTTGAATTGATCAATTTTCTATTTCAATGCAAATTTTTGATTGTACTTTTTAATTATGTAATTAATTTTAGACAAATAGTTTTTTTATTCGAAAAGAATAATTATTTTGTTGTTGTAAATTTGAAATTGAATTATTTTATATAAGTTTTGAAAAACTTTAGCTTTAATATCTATTTTTTTTTTTCAAATTTTTAATAATATTACATTACATTACAACAGTAAAATACAAACACATAAATGTTGGAAGTATTGCTATGGCTTCATTTAATATTTAATATAATTTTGGTGAAATTGTAAGGGCGCTATTATTTTATGGTATTATTTGAGTCTCTCCTCTCGTGCGGTTTTGCCGTTGCGATGTTGGAATTTTTATGGCTGCCGTAAAATTAATTGTACGACTATAATACCTTGATTTGTTCGTACGATAAATCCGTTTGATTCGTATTTGCATCTCGCACGATACAGAATTATTATATAAATAACGTACGAAGACGTCGTTTTTATTGTTCCACCATTAATTTGGTCTCGATTAAAACGCGGCGAATGGAAAAGCCTTTTACTATTTTTTCCCCCTTTGGGAAATCTTACTTAGATATCGGAAAATTCGAGGAAAGGTGAAGCGAAAGTACAAAGCCTGGTGTTATGACAATGAAACCTTGGATTTGTTCGACATAAGACTATAAACAGATGGAAATGAAATGCTCGGAGCTTCCTTCTGCTGCTCTTCGTTTTTCCTCCACCTCGCGTCTATTTTCCGGCCCATTTCGTCCACCCCCTCCAGAAAGAAAAAAACCTTTTTATCCTTCACCTCCTTAAACTCGTGATGTTTTCATCCGCCGCAGACAAAGCCCATCATTCCGGGTTATATAAACGTCGAGTCGCCGACTGCTGCGACGCCGCCTTCGGAAAACCCGATTTTCCTCTTGTTCCTTTTCACCCCCTATTTCCACGCGGCGGCATGGGAAAACCCGATAACGTCGTCCTTTCTCGCGCGCCTCGAGTGCCTCATTACAACCAGAAATTATTTAATTCCGTTATACGCGTGATTTATACGCGTCGTGGAAAAGTCTAATAAGAGAAATTACTTTAAATCATGCGGCCCTAATCCCCAACAGACAGTTCAATTATTTAACGCAGTGAAAAGAGATAGGAACAAAAAAAAAACAACGAAGAAAATTACGAATCGCAAATTCCTTTCCATTCTTCTCTCTTCCTTTCCAACCAACCGTTCAACGCATTCAAATGGGATTAAGGATTCGCTTATTGAAATTTAATGTTATTTATCGCCACTAAAAGCTAGACTGCGGCAGGGATTTTCAATGATATTACCATTAATATTGCAATTTCCATTTTCCCGGATCCATTCGTAATCTTCTCTAATATTTAATAGTTTTTATACAGAAAACTTTTATCCACGTAAAATATTAATATTATTACGATTTTGGGACAATCCCTTCATTTAAAATTAATTTAATTAGTTATATTTTCAGCAAATTTATTAATTAAATTTTACATACAGAAATGTAATTATAAGCTTCACCAACATTGCAATACTTCAATGATTCCCATAGCTGCTATTCATCGATTACCAAACTGAAAAATTCTATGAAAATATATTAAATACTCTAATTAGTTTAATTATTTTCTACTTTTCTATTTATTTATTTTTTTCTCCAAAACTGTTGCTAATTTATTTCCTAAATTAAAATTTGTTCTCGGCAGGTTATTCGCATGCAAATTATATGCATAAAATTAATGCATTTACAGTTTACGAACATTCCGAAAATCATTTATGTAAACGCTAATTCGAATCCAACATGTTTTAAACCTCTCAAAACTAAGTACAATTTAAGTTTATGTATAATACAATCAGCGCGATGTTTAGTTCAAATTTCCATTAACTAATTAACAGGAATCAAAAAGGTGGGCTTCATTTTAGGCCTGAAGTGAATAATTTGCAAATTGCAACTGCGGACACGGAGCACACTGAAATTTAATTGCTTCTGCCTAATTGATAGAAGCTGGAACATTACGGCCTGCATAATTTCGATTAAAATACAAAAGCATTCCTAAAATTATTATATAACAACAAAAATAATTATTAAGCATATTTAAAAAAATAAACTAGGCATTTTCTACTAATGATTTAGTTATGTAATTACTAATTTATTAATTCCTCGCTCCGACACAAAGTGACAGCTGTCATTTCGCGAACCAATTGTTAAGAATTTTTCACTTGTTTCTCGCTTCGACACAAGATGACAGCTGTCAATTGGTTAGAAAAATAAATTTTCACTAGATTCTAGCTTTAAAACAAGGTGACAGCTGTCATTTCGCGACCCATTTGATATCTGTATTTAATCAATTCCTCGCTTTGATATAAGGTGACATTTCGCTACCCAATTGCTAAGAGGTTTCGCGATTTGACACAAGGTGACAGTTGACATTTCGCGATCCGTTTGCTGAAAGTTTTTCATCAGTTTCTCAATTTGACACAAGATGACAGTTGACATTTCGCTACTAAATCGATTATTGCTTTGATACAAGCTGATATTCGGTTTATATCCTTTATTCTTGATAATAAATTAAGCATAAAATGAAATAAAGTAATCGATTCAATATGGTTTTCAATGATAAATAGACTTGTTTTTTCGATTTTAATTAAAGAGGAATCGGAGGGAAGTTGGAATTCTTAATGATTAATGCTTGAGGAAAAGGGAAGGAAAGTCGTGCAACAGATGGGTGAATGTTGGAAAGCGCGCAAAGCAAATATCGGTTGGGCGAATTAATTGAGACCCTTTTCGTGGGGCCCATTAAAAGGGGATCGCGTAATTAAGAGAGCACACACATCTTGCAACTGTTGCGGCACGCGTTTTTCAACTTTTCACCGTCCAAGAAGAACCCCCAGATCCATCGGTCATATCAACCCCTCGACGCTCACGACATTTCATTTACGCAATCCGCTTGTCAAACCTGCACCCCCGTGAGGGGTTGCAAGATATTGATGGCGGGTGAATCACGCGAAAAGAAAAAAAAATACAAGCACTTTGAGAATGATAATCATAAAAAAAAATCTGAAAGAAAAAGGTAATAAATTTCGGTTAATAATAATAAAAGATATAAAAGACAAACGCACTCGCATCTAAGGAAGATTAATGGAAAGACTGCAGTTTTTTAGAAAAGGTGTTGTTGCTGCTCGAGTTCAAAGTTGATGCTTCGAATCAATTTTTTTTTAAACTATAAAAGATAAAGTGTGCAGTAAAGTTTAGCAAAGGGAAGATAATTGGACCCAATTAAAATCGCTATAAAATAAGGTAAGATTCATGGCTTTGCAATCTCTTGACTTTACGAGAGATACCCTCCGATACTGAGGAGTTGAACGAGCTCGAACTGGAATAATAATAATATAAAATTTAAAAAAAAACACAGTAACTGAATTAAGGTTATTTATGACGATGGATAACTCGTGCAGAGAAATGAGGTCTTCTCGATAAGTAGATGAAACATTAAAACAAAACGTAAAGTTGATAAATCAATTTTAAAAAATAAAAAAGCTAAATTATTGGAATAACATTGAGTTTTAGAAGACGATTTGTTAATTTAACAATATTTATATTTTTTTCGAAAACTCGTCCGATAGTCCAAAATATACAGTACGTAGTAACTAGATTTTTATTATTTAAATTTGAGTCAAAATGACAGCTGTCACCTTCTGAAATTGGTGAAAACTTCTTAGCAATTCGATCACAAAATTCTAAAATTCTCAACTAAAACAATTTTATCAAATTATTGATGCTACTAGTTTTTAATACAAAAACAATAATTGAAAAATTTGCAAAAGACATTTTTACTAAAAATTTTCATTAATTTTACTCTATGATTCCCATTGAATCAATAAAATTTTATTAATTTTAATATTTTATATAATGTAAAAAGAATAACATTTTGAGACATTTTTTTAATAAAATATGTTCATAAAAGTCTGTATATTAAATAATATACTGCATAATTACGGTTATTTAAGTACGAAAATAAGGATCATTTGAGAATGGAAAAAGGGCTGTGATTTACAGACAAACTGCGGAGTGGAATGAAGTTATTTGCCTGACGGTTTCGGAAAGGCTTGCAATTAAACCCGAATAGACAGCGATTTGATGCAAGGACTATAATCATGGCCAGTTTACGATCGGCCTCCGAAGTTCCTCCACGGAATTCCTAACGTTTCGTACGTTTCGTTTCCTTTTATTTTTGCGGCCAAGAAATACACGAAGAGGAGGTAAATAATATCACGGAGGCAATAAATTGTGCAAATTGAGCAAACAAACGAAGTGGAGGATAAAAAGAAGCGAAGAAATACCGAGAGCATTGTAATAACGATACCACTGCAATTAACAAGGAGCAATTAAAATCGTCACGAGCAAGAGGCGCGTCCTTGGGTATCCTTGAAACCTATTGTTTCGGTGCGGGATTGCAGCAGTTCGATTAGTTATCAGGCAAAGGGAATTTCGCGCATCGATGTCTCTCCTCTCTGGTCTCACTCGCTCTGGTCTCTTGTCTTGTGAATGTTGATTAAACCGACGGCGATGACCTAAAACTAATCTTGCCGATAATTGGACGCGTTGTAGTGGTTGCCGGCAAACACCCTTTGACGCCTCCGACGCAAAGGGCACGGAACACAGGGTTTCGGTATAGTTCGATGCGAAGGGTGGATATAGCTCGATATAAGGGGGGGGGACAGATTTGACGGATAATGTGTGTGTGTTTGATATTTGATGTATATTTTCGCTCCGGCCTTTTTTGATCGATGGCCCGTCCGAAAATTTTTGGGATTGTGATTGTGCGACGACCCGTTCATCGTTTGACCTTAGGGAAACGCGACGCAAACACCATCGAAAATCCTTCGAGCCCAAAATGCGAGATGATTGTTATTTTGCATCGAGGAGACGGAGGATGAAAGGGCTCTTCGTGGTACAATTTTTTCGGTCGTCGGATGCTATTTAATAAAATATAAATTCAATGCGGGAAGAAGCAAAGAAAAAAATTGGACGACCACGAAATTGGAGGAAAGGGTTTGGAGAGTATTTCGGAGCGAAGTATTTCGATTCTTTTTTTCACCGAGGAAAACACAGAGGCGGATTCGATTTGGCCATTATCCAACTGGTCCACGCGTTCGCTCCATATCATTTCCAACAGTCATACATCATCGGAGCCAAATAGTTTTCGCGTCGAATTCGTTCCCGCAAAAACCTACCGAAATGTATGAACATTCCCTGTTTGGATTTCGCAATTGCATTTGCTGGCGAGACGAGATTATTCTATATACATCACATATTACGCAAACACACGTTGCCCCACGTTGAAATACGTTCATTAATCCACCAAAAAACGGATACCTAAAACCAAAATAAAAATAAAAGATTTGAAAATGTTAAATTTTATTTCACAAAATATTTAATTCCTTGACAGTGTGGACGCACCTATACAATTCAAGAATATTTAATTTCTGTTGTAAAAAATTGTGTTCAACATTTTTTGAAATAATTTATTTACTCCCAACATTCGCGTTTTAAATCTCAGGAGTTTAGAATATATATTAACAAATTATTATATTTGATATATAAAACATATAATTACATAAATCTACAAAATTAAAAATAAATTTCTGTATTTCTTTGTGGTTTCTTATTAAATTTATGATTTATTAAATCAGCAACTTCACGATTCTTCAAATTTCGTCTGCAGAAATTCAATGAATCCTTTTTCTGTGCATACCTATTTAATAATACGTTTTGTTGAAGTTTTCAATCAATCCTTTTAATGATTCATATTTGATTTTAGGGGCTAGCAACGTCCAATCTGGGAACATCGTAAATTTATTTTAATGAAATTCAACAGCTTTCATTCTCGTTAATCATAATTTTATCGTTTATTTTTAATACGTAATAAAAAGAAAACATTACACAATATTTATGTATTAAAAATTTAAATCCGTATTAAAAAATATAAATATTTTTCATTGCTTTATAAAATAAATATTTTTTATTGAAACATTTAAATATAATTTAATAATTATTTTTTTAAATAATGTTACAGCAATTCTGTTTGAAAACAGACTAATCCAGGATTTTAAATATATTAAATATTTACTGTAAAACAAGGCTGTAAATCTATAATTTTTAAGGTTTTATATATTTTTTGTTATCGTATCTATTGGAATTTTCTTGATACAAGATGTTGGGTAAGAAATGCAGCAGTTTAGAGGCCAAACGATGTCTGCTTTCCGAAACTGGACGTAAATTTAATTGCATTCTGTCCGCTTGCGTCTATCGTTTTTCGCTGCACGCCGTTTGCGGTTTTGCATTCCGCCGTTTATTGCCATATCACAATAACGTCCTATCCTATGCCATATGGCAGAGGTTATTGGTTTACACGCCATTTGATCCGAAGAGCGAGCCATATGTGCGTGACCATTTGCCACTTTATGGATTTTTATTAATTGATGAAAATCTACTTCCCGTTTCCCCAATGCTGACAGGGTTTCATTTCGTAGTAAATTTCGGGGCCGTAATCAGCCCTTCGAAAAATAATAACAACAACACCAACAACCACCGTCACAGACAAAGTAGGGGTTGGAAATGAAAATGCGCCACGCCGAACAAACAAACAGAACAGGAACAGGAAGGAAACGTGGGTAAAAGTTTTTAATATTGGGGGAGAAATGTAACTAATTTCATGCCAAATGAGAGAAGAAAAAAAAAATGATAATAACGAGCCGTTTCACTTTCACCAGTCGATAGCAGCGACAGCAGGTCGGCAATTACCGGTGCCTGTCTGCACCCAAAGTGGACGTAATTTCCGTTCCTTCATCAAATTTTTCACCGTTAAATTCGTTCGAGGGGTTCGCCAATTAATAATCTGATAATTTAATTGCGTAACGATCTTCCTTTACACTTTCTAATTTTACAAAAAAAAACAACTTGAATATTTCAATATTTTTATAGTGTAACTTATTAAAGTTTTAACTATAATATTTTGACCCTCATGAGAAAAAGTGAGCTATATTCAGCCTAGGTAAAACTAAAATTGTGTATTCTTTTCCTAAGGGTATACTTCGTAGTAATGTAGTAAGTATACAGTGTGCATTCGTGTTCAGCGAAGAATACGTTCGCAAATTTGTTGAGATCTACGCGTTGTTTAGATGAGGGCAATGGGAGTGAAAAGCGAGAGACACGTTAAGTTCGTCTACGACGTCGGCGTCGCCCTTTCACGCTCGAGCGTCCGCAGACGTCGCGACATGTTCGGGGTTTTTAATTCCGCACTAACTAATTCCGAGACGTCCCCGTAATGGCGCGTGACATACACAAAACACTTGCAAAACCCCAGAAAAGCGAAGTGGATGAGGGACGTAATAAATTTACCGCACAGCGAAACAACACCGAAAGAAAAATGGATTAAAAAGTAATGGTTACACTTGACAGTTTGATACTCAAAAAAAAAAAGAATGAATAATTGAATTTTTTTGTGTAAATCTTTTAGAAATTAATGAAATCCTAAAAGGGTTAAAATAATGTATGCCTATAAATAATTGCAGACAAATAAGTATAAAGTAAACACATAAATTGTTAAAGCTTAATTCTTCTTCTAGACACCAAAAAGCGCTAGTTTCACGCTTATGTTTGGAACATTTCTTGAAGAGGAAATTTAGGGTTATTTCAATTAAAAGTTGGAAAGATTGCGTGCTTTTAAAGACGATATTATTATACATATGTTTAATATGTGTTCTTGTTGCATTAATGTTAAAACACTTTATGCTAATGGTGTACATGATGATATTGCACTTACGTTGATTATGTATACATAACATAAAGTAAACTTCATGGTAAGTATTCTAAAATATGAACTAAAAAAATAATAAATCCTTATAATTATAACATTGTAATAGAATAATATAAGAAAAGATAACTTAATTAATTAATTTTTTTTTTGAAAATTTATAGGTGATCTCAAAATTGAAATATGGATTAAAAAATGGCAGTTGTAATTATTACAAATAAAATTTTTGACGTTGAAGTCTAGCTGACAACTGCTGCTGTCTGTCATTAACACGTGTCCTCCAATGACTGAAACCACACATACAGCAGTGAGTATTTGGTTGCCTATGATACACGTTTTAAAGCTGTCAATAGGAATCGGGCATATCCGTGATTTTCTCTCAATAACTCGAGAACGGAGCGAGATAACTAAATCATATGATACTCAAATTAAAGCTAAAAGTCTTACCTTTCGAACTGTTGCAATGGAATATTAGTTTTGTTACGCAATCATTAGCTACCAAAGTATCAATTATTATCTTTCGATTTTTATTTAATTTCAGGAGAACCATTTAATATAATTACATACCTTTCGAATTAAAGCTAAAAGTCGTACCTTATCACTATTATTTCACTATTTATACTACGTATTCCTCATCAAATACTACAAGTACTTGTCCAAGTTGTGTACCAAACTTATTAATTTGTAATTAACTTAGCAAAATTGTGTAAATTGTAGCTTAAACTGCTGGGAATGTAAATCTCGGTATTTCTAGGATTTGCGAGTGAATCCGTCTGTTCTTAAAGATTCTACTTCCAAACAGACAACTCTAGCATGAGTCATTTTAGTAAAGTTTTCATGTGCACACGCTCGGATGGCCAAGAAAGAGATTTCCCCCCCATGAAACTCCAAGAAGCGTTTATGCAAATTTCCTAATTTCGGATTTTAATTGCTCGTGCCTCTCACACGACAAACATGCATCTGACGTCCGCAACAGCTACTTATTCCTCACCCTCTCCCCCATTGTTTTTCGCCCATTAATACAACACACTCAAATTACATATATTATATACACATTTTTTATTTTTTCATTTCGCATTCAATTGGATTAAAATTTAAATAAGAATGCAATTTCTTCTCCCCCTTCATCAATCGTCCCAATTATTAAAAAAGCAGAAGCACTTTGTTCTAAGGACGCAATTAATATTCAAATGGCGTTTCCAGTGGCAAATTAAGAAAACGAAAAGGGGAAGACCTAATCTAAATGATTTTAATTGGCTTTCCTAAAGGAAGATGGAAAAATAATAAACTTCAACCATGAATATCGATTCATTTCTTTAAAACTTTTAAAAATTAAATATAAACATGATTTTATTAATATTAAAATATCCTAAAAACTATTTTTTTCTATGTATTTTGTTATCAATGAAAGGGAATAATCTTTAAGGATTGGTTTCTTTACTTGTATTTTCTCGTTGGTAAAAAATAGGAAGGGATGAAAAAACGAAACAATTTATTAAATAAAATGGTGAATTTTAGAGGGGTCCGATGTGTGTAAATGGTTTTCCGCCTTTGGGGTGCGAAGGGCTCTGTATCTCTTCGGGTTTACCGGAGATTTGAAGGTAAATAAATTTGCGATTTAAAAAGTTTTCTCTTCGGGAAAAGCGGATTCTGGCTGCCCTCCGAAGAGATGCGGGGTCAAGCGTTTTATACTGGCCGTAAAACGACTAAATATAGAAGAGGCAACAGGCCGAGGGATGCTGGAGAGAGGAGTAAACCACCCGAAAAATGCGACCGAGCGCCCATCAATTCCATTAATTTACGGCCGTGTAAAACGCGCAACCCAATAGAAATAAAAGCGATTAAGATGATGATGAAGATGAACATGGCGGCGGTGGATGAAGAGAGGGAAAGGCGTAGAATGAACCGTTAGGTCAATAATCGTATATTACGATTTTATTTCTTCGTGTCTTGGGGTGTGGGTGTTTTCGTTGGGCCGGAGAGAAGTGATAAATTTTTGCATGATTTAACCAAACAGTCACCCGATGGGCATAAAAATACTCCAATGAAGACAAGAAATGAGATGAAGAAGGAAAGAACGTACACAAAAAAAATATTAAGAAAGATGATGAAGAGGAAAAAGTAAAGAAACACAAATTAAATACAAATTATCTAAATTTAAATTATTATCCAATAAAGTAAATCGTATTGCTGGGAATTTATGGAACTTCTTGCTTTTCTCCGGAAAGAATCTCAAGAAGCGCACTTAAATTATGCACGAAACTCGGCGGTCCCTGCGGTTGCAGAATTTCGTGAAAAAAAAAATACCAGACATGTACATTTAAATATTTCCATTCGGTCGGATTTTTGTTAATATTTTATGACTTTTCTTTCATAAATTCTTCAAAATTATTGAAAATATTACAACTTTACCAATTTTGAAATATCATTTTTAAAAATATCTGTCTCAAAAACAAATTTTTTGGTAATTTTCTTGCAAGGGTAATAAATGTTATTAATAAATTATAAAATCCACATTTTAAAAGAATTTCAGATTTTATAAGACAAAATTAATTAAGAAAATATAAAGCAACATTCAGATCTTATTGAAACTTTAAGTTATTTCTAAAAAATAATTATTTTTTTAGTACAATAAAGAAAATGGATTTTAGTAATTAAAAAACAAAAATTTAGAAAGGAATATTTTTCATTTTCGTGCCATAAAAATTAAATGGTTAATTATTTTTTAAGAAATGAATTTCTAAATAAGAAATGCTTGTTGCAAGCATAAATACACATTTATAAATAATAATAATTTGATAGAATTTTGTGATTTATTATAAAATTTGTTGCGCGTGTTTCGGATTCGTGTACAAAATGCAACTTAAAACTATAATGCTTGTTTTGTAATACTCTCTCAGCATTGCGAAAGTTGATTAAAACATTTTCGAAGCCATTATATTTGTTTACAACATTTTGTAAATTCATTAAAATATCTATACTAAACATACAAAATTATTTTATTATCTGTACTTGAAATGTATAGAATTTCTTTAAATAATAAATAAAATAGAAAAGAAAGTTATTTATTTATTTACAATTTTCTATTGAGAATTATAATTTAAAAAAAAAAAAAATTAGTTTTAAGAATATCCAAAATGCATTTTATTAGTTTTGTTAAAGAAAATAATTTTTCTTTGTAACAAATCATCAATGAAACTGTTGGTGTTGCGTAAGTGCAGTGAATTAAAACTGAAAACTAAAGTAGTTGTATTATGTTTCCTGTTCTTCATAAAAGTTTCAATTTATGTGGGCAATAAATCGAGGTTTGTGTAAATTAAAACCCGATGATTCTTCATTGAATTCTCCCAAAAAAAAAAAAATGTATAAATCCATGTACAAAAGTGTCGTGTTTTTAATGCACCCGTTGGGGGAATCGTATAATCGATAAATTAGATAATTGTCAGCGCTTGTGATCATCGTTCCGGTGGTCTGCGCACTTTAAAATATGGTCGGTTGTACCCACATGGGAAGAAAAAAAATGGGACATTGTTATCCAACACACCGAATTTGCGTCAATGAGATCCCATCCATCCTGCACCTTCGAGCATTGTTGTGACACAAAACTGTCAGGTATTTTGGGGAAAAGGTACGCAATAATAAAAATAGGAAAAGGCCTCACACGTGCAATTAAAATATAATAGTAAAAATAATCCGAGAATTTCAGAACGTAATTAGTGTAGGACTAATAAAAAAAATAATAATAATCATTATTGGAATGCTGTGGCGTGCTGCACGCGTTTACATTCCGATGCAATGAATTATTCGTTTCTGCTTGTATTATTTTTATTATAAATTTCGTTGTTATTAATCCTTTTTTTTTGTATATATCTCGGAGCTACGTTTTGAGGGTCATTTTGGGTGGTCTTGCTTCCTGCCCTTGCGAATAGTCGACGGATGTTTCAATTTGCGGAAAGCGTTGCGTTGTTGGAGGAACAACAACAAGGAGAAACAAGAACACCGAGAATGCAACAACAGCAGCAGCAGCAGCGAGAAACGTTTCGTGAAGAGTCAATTATACTCTCTGTGTGCTCCGGTTATACTTCATATTTTTTTTTTGTTCTTGTTGTTATATTCTCTGTGGGTAATTTGATCTCTTGTGCATACATACTTACAACACTCACGCATGGACATGGACCCAATAACGTAATAAACGAGCCTGGTTAACCGAAAACCCGTAATTATCGGTTTTAATGCCCCTGCCGCGACCAAACATTCAATTACACGTGGACCACCCAAACTTAGTAAATCACTGCTCTCTTACTTTTCCCCCGTCGATCTTCTCTCCCGACATCACCAAAAGGCATAAAACAACAAAAGAATTTTCGGTACCGGAGAAACTCGGACGATTGTTTCGGCTTCGACTGTTGTCCAACATTCCTTTTATTTTATTCAACAATCGGAAACTGGAACTAAACTGTTTGACATTCAAGAGAATCAAGGTGTTTACAAAACACCTGGAAATCATTTTCCAAGAAAATCATAACACATAATTCAGCACATTTTCCATTACAAGCATATTTATACATTTTACATCTTAATTATTTAATGTAAACTTTATTATATGCATAACAAAATAACAAATAATATTTACAGAAATTTGATTAAATTTTTTCGAATCTTCTTCAAAAAACTATTCGATCTAATTTCAAAATATTTTTAATTAATAATTTATTCTAAATTTATTATTTTAATTGAAAATTTCGACAAGTATATTAAATTTGTATTTACCAAAAACCTATACTAATTTTTTTTGCTTTAAATACAGTTTTTCTCTTAATTTCGACGATCAACATTTATAACTTTACAAATGTAAATTTTCTTGTATATTTAACAAAATACATTTAGAAAAAGTAGTATTTTAATATTTAAAGAAATTTTAGTCAATTTTTATAAATAAGACTATTTTCAAAGAATTTCTGATACTAAAAAAAAACAAGAATTAATTTATTCATAAAAAAAAAATATATTTTGCAATAATTTTCCTGAAAACCCATATATCACATATTTTGGTACATTTTGTACATATTTCAATATTTAAATAAATATTATAAATTTCAAGTATTCAAATATTTCTAATTATTGAAAGAAACTAATCGATTTGTAAAATGCAATTATTTTGTATTTATATTTTTGTTTACTAAAACTTGTGAAAGTCTTAAAAAAATATTTTTTTAAATATATAAAGAAACTTGTACATTATTTGGATTATGTACTTGAGAAATAAATTATGTTGATTTGAATATCTAATATTTGATAATTTAGTTATTAATTATTGTGTAATGATTACCAAGTTTTGTGATAAATTAAGATGTGAAAGTAGAACAAAGTCAGGTGGGTTTAGTGGGTAGATATATCTGATGGTTCGATGTCTGGTTGAGTAAGAAGATGAGGGCTGCGTGAAATGAGACATGTCGCCCCTAAAAGATTAACGAGACAAGAGCTAAAAAAAAATATGGGAGTAAATCCAAATACGTATTAATGGCAGCTGCTAGAGCTAAAACCCTCCACACCCTGAGGAGACTGCGTTAAAGTCGCATTAAATAATTGATGTTAAATGGATTTTATGAATTCAGTGAGGAGTGTAATGCGCGATTGTTCGAGTCTGATGCCGGAGAAGAGGAGGAAGAGATGAGAGGATGAGGAGGAGGTCCCGGTCAATTTCATTGTCTTAAGCAAACAGCGGTAATAAGCGGTCTCTCGCGCTTAATTGATAGCGAAGATGTAAAGACAATGGGCCGGAGATAAGAGGTTGAGGTTGTTGAGGAGCATCGGGAAGGACGGAAGGAAACGGCGGAGCCTTCATCCTCTTCGCTCACGTTTGCAGTCCACTCCATTCGGGTATATAATCATAACCGCATTAAACGATTTTCCATCGCGCGGATTAATTTTTTGTAAAAAATAAAATAATATCGCAAAAACAAACAGAGTAAAAGGATGCTAGTGGCGAAGGAAGATTTCACGGCCAATTTAACGCGGCTGCAATTAATCTCGCACGCCCCACGATGGTCCCGAAACCTGGACGAATCTGATATTGTTATTACCGAGATTTTTCACTTAGACCGTAGCCTGTAATTAGCATCACTAACGAGGCAAACCGTTCTCTTTTTCTTTTCGGAATTCCTGAGAATTTTGGAATTAAAAAACGATCCTTCTTCATTTACATTAATTTAACCCAATTTCAAGAATCACAGTAATTATATGGGTTTATGCTTTGAAAAACCAATTTAAAACACAAACAGTTAACATTAACTTTTAATTTTTTATTTACCAAAAAAATATAAATAAAATACTAAATTTTTCATAAAATTAACATTTTCTAATTAGTATTAATTAAATTTATGTGGAAAGTCCACAATGTTAGAATATAAATATATTTATAATGTAGGAAACTTCAGGAAATTATCCATGAGTTGAATGAAACTTAAATAAGTGAAACACTTGCAAATTTTCTTAAAATCTCGTTTATAATACTCATATTATACGAATTCTAGTAAAAAAAATACAGTAAATCATAGATTAATTGTCATTTGATATTTTTATCATTAATTAACGTAGGAAATTTTGAAAATACTCGTAAAACTTTAATAAAATCTCGAGTACAATTTGCATTTTACTATTTGTAAATTAGTATTAAAAACTTAAAATTTAATATATTGTAGTTTAATTAATACTTTATATGTTTTTCATCAAATAATGATAGTAAGAATTTATTAGTAAATACGAAATTTTGCTAATGGTCGTAAAACACTTCATTAAAAAAAAGTATACAAAAAATATTAATTTATTATTTTTTCTAAAATTATGTAATGTAAGAATTTTGATAATTCCGCTAAAACACATAATTTTCTTAAAATCTCGACTATAGTACGCATTTTTTTCAGATTTATAACTACATTTTTTATTTATTAATTAATTTCTTATTATCTTTATTTAATTTCTTAGTAACTCGTGTAAAATACGTATTTTTTTATAGAATGCTTAAAAAAAAAAACTTATTATTATATCATATTTTATTTTTTTACTATCATAATTTGGCAAACACTCGTATTAATAGAAATATCAATTAAATATTCTAGCTATAATTACGTAAAGTAAAAATTTTGATAATTTCCTTAAAATCTTGATTATATTTTTAAATTGTTCACTGAAATCTTATTGAAGATGATTGAAAAATTGAAAAAATATTTTAGGTAAAATTGGATTTTTTTTTGTGAAACAAAAGAATGCGACACGATTGAATTAAATTTGCCATGGAGACTGAAAATTCGGCTGAATGCATTATGCGAGAATAGTGTGTGATGTAATAAAGTGGCAATTTCAATTTCTGCGATTGGGAAGGGCGCGCGAGAAGAAAAGCAATCGCATTAAATTATGGGCAATATGCAACGCAAATCCTTTCAAATTTAATAACTTTCGCCGCCTCCGACCCACCGCCAAAAACAGAATAGAAGCCCGAATTTGAATATTTCCATTTTGATTTTGTATTATTAAGGGGGAAGAAAGTCTTCTCTCCGCGTGGAGAGATATGTATACGTGTACTGTGAAAGGGGGTGTATATGCATTCAAATCAACCTCTACATATATCTTTTGCGACTATCTCAATAACTTGATAACATTTTCGATTATTCGCCGGTCCCTTGAGAGGCGGTGCGCGACTCGACGGTGGCAGTTAATAAAGCAATTTCAGGATATTTATTTTTCCTTCTGTTTTCTTTTTCGCATTTTCGCGCACGCGACTGTAATTGGCCCCCCGTCGCGGCAGCAACAGATACAAATTAAGATAATCCCGTAAGTGGAGGAAAACTTTTGCTTGCGTTTTCCAGGAAAACTCGGGTTTCGCGTGAGGGGGTGGAAATCGGGTCTCGTTAGTGCATGTGAGAGCGTGTACACCTATAAAGTGAGAGAGAAGCTCGTAAAAATGTCCAACGGCTCTATTAACTTTTTTTATTCATTTTCCGGAAAGATCGTCCGATAATTCACGCAATAAATACTCATTTACGACGATGCTAAAGGTGGTTTCGTCCTCCGCCCCATTTTTTTTTTCTTTGGTTCGGTTTTGATCCTTCAACTTTTCCTTCCTAAACCATTTGTCCCATGTGCGATGCATGAATAATGCATAGCAGACCGATCAAACTATATTTCCCAACTTACACTAATGTATACACATATTTGGTACGTGCATTATGCAATTCCGATATTTATCTTTAATACTTCTATTTATATTCTTAATGGCTAACATCATTTTCGAAACATGTCAATAAGAATATCAAACTTTGCAAGTGTTCCACTCCAACTTATACACTTTAAGTTTCATTCAACTCATAGATAATTTCCTGAACATTCTTACATTATAAATTTATAAAATAATAAATCAATACTTTTTCTACAATCTAAACTTTAATAAAGTGTTTTAGGAGCATTAACAAAATTTTGTACTTATTAATAAGTTTTTTTTGTTAGTAAATTATTCTCAAAATTTTCAGAAAATTACATGTGTTACATAATTATAGCAAAAATAATAAATAGATACTTTTTCCATACTTTAAATATTAATAAAGTGTATTAACAAAATGCGTATTATGCTCGAGATTTTAGTAAAGTGTTTTACGAGTATTTCTCAAAGTCTCAAAATGTTTCTTAAATATTACTAAAATTCTTGAGATGAAAGAAAAATAATAAAATGTTGTGTTAAAATAATGATTTTTGTAAACAAATTAATAATTTGTTTGAAATAAACTGTGAATAATTTATTGAGATGAGATTCTTGCGTAAATAATAAAAATAAGAGGAATGGTAGGAAATACGTGATGCACGTGATAAATTCAAGTTATTCACAAGATATTTTTATATGCACTCGTAAATAAAATAAACTGACCATCACTCTACAGGTCAACGACAAGGGCGGACCAAACAACGCATAAATATTGAAAATAATGCAGAGTTTTGCGAACATACGTGGTAAACTTACTCATGTATAATACGCATTTTTATTTTCTTATAAAAGAGAGTTTTACGATTCGAGTAAAGAATTTAATTTTATTTTTTAACTATGTATAATTTATTATATTATATTCTTGTAAATTCGTAACATAATAATTTTTTTTTTTTGAAAAATTAAAAAAAAACAAAAATGTAAATTATTTTTTTACAACAAAGTATTATGCAATTATTATAATTATTTAAATAAATATAGTACAGGGAATTGTATAATACATAATTTCATGTATAATACGCACAAAAATTGTTTAGTAATATTTATTTTTTTCAGGTAGTTTTTTGCAATTATTTTAAGAAAATGTAGTAAATATTAATAGTGATTTTTTTTGGGCATTTTTATACATGTTATATCATTGTTATATAAAAATTGTTCAATACTATTTTATTTTTTAGGTAGTTCTATGCAATTACTTTAGAAAAATATAGCTATTGTTATACACAGGATAATACGCATTTTCTTGATGGAAAATGTAAAAATAGTTTTTTTTTATATATTTGCAGGTGCTTTTGTATAATAGTATGGAGTAAACTAATAAATTGTTTATGAAGTAAACTGTAAATAATGTATTGTGATGTGATTGTTGCGAATCGCGTGAATAATAAATAAATAAGAGGGATGCTAGGAAATACGTGATGCACGTTATAAAGTAAAGTTATTCACAGGACATTTTTTATATGCACTCGTAAATAAGGTGAACTGACCATCAGTCTGCAGGTCAACGACGAGAGCGGACCAAAAACGGCGTATAAATAATGGAAATAATGCAAGGTTTTGCGAGTGGAGTTAATAATAAAAATGAAAGGAGCGGCTAGAAGTGGCGGAGGGAAACAATGCGAGTCCAGAACGCCTCACGTGCGGCCAGGAAAAACAAGGGATCCCAAAATGAAAGTGGGATATAATGCGAATGGATGCATGGATGCAGGCAGGCCTCCCATGGGGTGCGAGCAAAGAAACTCTAACGGCCTTCGAACGATGCGCTTGTTCTTCTGCAGTCGTCGATGTGCGGAGAGGATCCGCTTTTCTTTTGCCTCTTCGGCGAGCAGCGAAATATTGTTAACTGCAAAAGGGAATTGCAGCTTTTTCTCTCTCTTGCGGCTCGACAGAGGCCGCAAGGGCACATCAATATTGAACGGCGAGCTTTCAACAAACGCAATTAAACATCCACTCCGTTTGTTGATGTTGATGCTGCAGTTGTTGTTGTTGCTGTTATCGTTGATGACCACCCGCGCCACCCCCTTTTACGGCGGAATTTCAAGTATGTAGGAGCGTTTTGTTGCAGGAATTGAAATATTTAGGATGGTTGTAAAAGCGTGTTTGTGTGTGGGTTCATTACGGCTGTAAAGCGCGAACTGTCGGTTATAAATATTGATTCTCATTGGCATAAATATTTGAAGATTTGTGCGGGCGAAACGAGCGAGTCTTTGGGGTGGTTACGACCGTTCCATCCCCGATATTAAGTGTCGACCCACTAAACTCGCTTTTATTAATACCATTCCAAATCCCACCATTACACATAAATCTTGAGAAAAGTCTTATTTCAGAAAACGTTGCTCACTCCATTCAACAACAATCTGAATCTTATATTTTGTCTTTAAATCTTGTAATTAACACTTTTCAACTAAAATACAATACAAATAAATCTTAGAAAACGACCTTTTTCAAAATTATAATATTTAACAAAAAAAACCGTCCAAATTTTTTTTATTGAATTACAACAGTTTTGAAAGAATTGTTAATTTTAAATCTTTCTATGTGAATTATAATAAAATATATAAATTTTCAAAAAATATTTATCAATTGAATAAATATACAATTAGAATACTGATGTTGTTTCATAATACTGATGAGATTATTCTTTCTATAACTTACTGAAAACTTAAATTTTACAATTAATTATATTTAAAGAAAATCTTCGGTTTTGTCTTAACGAATTAAAATTAGAAAATAATTTTATTAATTCCTTTTTAATTGAAGAAATAAATTATAAACTGAAGTACGAAAATATATTTTTTTCGTTATATGAAAATCATCAAAAATTAATTTGCGCAAATATAAAATTTATTATATATTACTATGAATATGCTATGTTTTTCAGTATTTCAAAATTACAAGATTATTAGAAAAATTTAACATAGTTAAGCAACGTTCCTAATTTTAATAAAAAAAATCTAACAAATACAAATATTGCTACTAATCAATTAAAAAAAAAATAAGAAAGTACAAAAATAACGTTATTTCTTGCGTAAATGAATGAAGTGCTTGAAGAAAGAACGATGTTTTTGGTAACCGTAGGTTGAGACCCCACACAACAAAAAACCGCACGCACGTCATTGCATAATACCCTCATTCGACATTTATGTCACAAAGTCAGTTCCCTATTTTACGTCCTTTCGGCATTCATATCTCTCTCACACGCTCGCTCTGCTCTGTAGATTCATTCTATTGAATGCAATGCGGTTTTGGGGGTGGATGCAGCAACACCTGCCCAAAATATTGACTTTCATCAATCTCCATTCAAAGCCATTCATACAACGAAACCTCCATATAAAAACACCACAAACTAAAACTTCAACAAAAATTTAGAGCATCCCAGTATCGACATGATCAAAAAAAAAAGAGTATTATGCATAAAACCTGCAATATTGGAACGGCCGACATTTAGCAATCTGCAATCGCTTAAGTACTTAAATATCCGAGTGTGGAAACGCGTTGCGTAATGATTATCGGAGTTCGCGTTCTATAATTATTTGCATTTCGCATAAATCACCGCGAACTTATTTCGTTGAAAACTCCTTTCCGTTAAACGCATATCATTGCTATAAATCTAAACGTTTGTTTAGCTTGGAAATTAATATAAACAATAATTACCACCTTTAGGTAAATAGCAATTACTTAAATTGGAGCTTAATCATATCATATTTACGGAAATTATGATTTCTGCTTGAAAATATCTATTTTTTTATATATATATTTGGGGTGAGTGTAATCTCCTCGGAGGGTGCGGAACGGAGCACAATATAAATAATTTGAGTTAATTAGTGGACGGAGCAGTTTAGGATTACGGCTATGGCCAAGCAATTTGCCGGTATTTCCGTGTCTCCCCCAAACCAGAAGTTTTGTGAATCGGAGGGGGACTAACCGTGAATTACTGTCTTTCCGGGGGGTCAATTGGAGACAATTTGCTCCCTTTTCAGTCTTCGTTCTTCGGCGGCGGCAAATATAAAATGCGGACGAAATGAGTAAAAAGAAACACGCTCTATTAATTAACGTGCATGGATAATGTTTGGAGAAATGCGCACGAGTTTGCAGTTTGCGCAAACTGCAAATCGTCGTAACGATATCGCGTGCGCTCAAATTGCAGCAGCCGTGTCCGAATTCAAATTTGGGCAATTCCTGGGGGACTTACTATATACGGAGCGACGATTAACTTCGGGAAATCGCAAAATCCTTTCTAGAAGGAAGGATGTGATGCCTTTATTTTTATTATTTTGGATAAACTCGCATCGCCAAGAGCGAAAAATCGCGCGGAGCGAGGAAATAACTCTCTCCTCCGAGAAGAGGAGACAAGAACGGAAAACCACCCCCGCATATGCTCTCGGTCGTCGTTTAAGGTACTCCGTAAACCAGGACATCAAAACCTCGAAGAGCGTCCCAGGAATGTACAAGATTTTATAACGAATCCGAACATGAATCGCCATCTATTGACATATACCAGAACTAAAATACAAACTACATTCCACTAAGCATGCTAATATATTGTTAATTTCTTTGTAAAATACATTTATTTCAGAAACTCATGCATAATTCTGAAAGACAGTTAAATTCTTCAATATTTTTTTATAGTAAACCTGATTCTTTTTTACTTACACAAATTTGTTTTTTGGAGATAGAGAGTTCTTCTTGTATTCCTCATCATCAACGATGGACAAAGTGGCGCATCTAGTAACATCTACTTGAAGTGAATAAATATCCATAACTGAAACTGTTGTTCCAATCATAGGTTTCTGTACTTGCACTAAAATCTTATTAGAATTTTTAAAGTCTAAGTCTAAAGAATACTATTTTATGAATATATATGTATACTTATTCAAAAATCTTCAGAACATCGAAATTAGCTCAAGAAGAAATCTAAATTTAATAAACTATATTCTAAATTATTGAATTTATTATTACACAATATCTTAGTATTAACTTATCGAGTATACATGCAAAATAAATAATTGTATATTTTAATATTTTTAAGTTAGATTTCTGTATTTCTTTAAGGTTACTAACCGTTAATTAGTATTGATATGATAATGTTTAAACAATAATTTAAGACCGAAAATAAATAAATAAATTCAAATTTTTTAAATCTGGTAATTAAGTTGCCTATACTAAATTACTTACTTAAAGCGCCATCTCCTAACCGAATACCCAAATGTCGTTTACTCATAAGCAGACCACTACATCGGTTGCAGAGCTGAGATCTTAGGTGGTGTATATCGTTACAATTCAGATTATTCTTCGATGGTTCTGAGCTCCTGGTGATGGAAACCCAGAAAACAATGTGAACACAACGTGGACGGATGAGCGACGGCCGGATCGCGACAATTTTTTTCACGAAACTTTCCCCGAGTTTTACGAAAATTCACGAAATTCGCGTGAATCCACACGCGCTTCTCCTCATTTTATTAGTAAACAAATTTCTTTCGCGCAAAAACTGGAAATCATCTTTTATTACGTAAAACCTGAAGCGGCAGTTCGTCTACCAAGTCATAGATGGTTGCACCAACAATCTGTTAACAATAATTATTTTTAGTAGCATTTATTTATATGTATAAATGAACTTGATTTGTTAATTCTGCAATAATTTAATATATAAATAATTTAATTTCAAAATATTATATTTGGATTTGAAATAATATTTGGATTTCTTTTAAGGAATTCGGAGGGGTTTTTGGAATGTCGGAGAATGGAAAAAGCACGTGGTTTGCGAGAGTTTGGGATTGCCCGAGCGTCAGGAGAGCAGGAGTTGAAGGAGATTTATTTCCGTGGATGAATTTCTTTTATTTTTTGTTGTTGCGTTCTAATTTAGATTCTTTTCGTGGAATGCACGCGCGTTCTCTTCCCGAAGCATTCCTTCTTTTGGTTGTGCTCCCATTTGCTTCGCACTCATCTCTCAACTATTTTCCGAACAAAGCTGTTGGAAGTCTTATGTTGCACATGCATCAATTTGTCGTCCGACAAATTGTCCCATTTGTTCTTATGATAAATTGCGTTTTTTTTTTATTATAAACGCAAATGAAAACACATGTGGCAGCAATAAAAATAGAGGTTCTCATCTCATTTGAGATCGCAATTACTACTGGAGAATAAAAGTTAGTGGTAGAATTTCTCGCATGCAAAGCCCGAAGGATTTTTCCTAGACTCAATGCAATCTTTATAAGTTGTATCGAATATCCTGGAGAGGCGGCACGCTACGTCCAGTAGGCCTCAGCAATTATCCTCTCCACCATTGTGTAATTATTGCGCGTGGCCGTAATTACAGATATGCCCCGGCAGGGAAATTATGTAACGTGAAGACTTAATTGTTGACTTCGTTTTATTCTATATTTTTACCCGTGAAGAAAATCCAATTTGCCGCCCTCTAATCCCGAGTCGACATCGCGGAAATAGCGGTTTTTTCCCCATATACTGAAAAGAAACTGAAACTGGGCGTGGGTGGACAAAAATGATAAGCCTTTTTTCTCTTTGTCCTTTTATTCCTTTATTATTTTCTTCTTTTTTTTTGTACTCACGAATTGGGTCAACGGCACCGGTGAATAATAATCAATTCCTGTAATTACAGTCTAGTTAGTGAACTCTTTATCGCGTTTCGGAATTTTTACCTGTTCTTTTCCACACTGTAAACTTCCAGCCGAGACTTCTATGCATACAGCGCACACACATATAAATAATTATTTAGCGGCGCTTATCACGCACACGCCATTTGTATTGTAATTTTCGTTGACTTTTACGTCTACATTTCTGGAACGGGTAGGAAATATTGTGTGGAACTTTTTCAAACAACAAATATCACATATTTCATTCAGCTTTATTTCTGCAGCATTCACATTAAAATCGTTGAAATTATTACGCATCAATTTAAACTAGAAATAGTAATTTTCTTTATTTATTACAATTTCCCAAAATTTGTTTCAAATTATTCATATTTTAAAATTAATCAATCCATATTTTTAAATCCTTTAAAACCTTGTTTTCTTAAGATTTTATTTACAATTATTAATTATATTGATGTAGAACATCTTCAGCGAATTAATAAGGGTTATTTATAAAGTAAATAAAATAACAAAAATATTGATCATCCTGAAGTGATATTCTTCAGAAGTTTTAGAAATAGTGAATGTGTTATGTGTGTGTGTATTTCAAGAGATTAGTGTTTCCTTAATATCGTTTCGAATGTGTACGAGATGCGTGGTAATGATATATCCGTGGGTGGACGTTTGGATATGCCTGTGTCGCCTTCGGGTAGAGCAGCAGATCAAACGCGGTTTTCGTACAAGTGCGTGACTAATTGAGGCCGCGGATGGCGAAAAATGACGGGAACGGAACAACAACAACAACAAAAAAAAGTAGGAATAAAAGGATAAAAAGCAAAATGAGAGAAAATAAAATAAAGCGGAGGTGCAGAATATCAAAGGACTTTGTGTTCCGTTCCTCTCATCTCTGCCTCCCCATATTCCCGTCATTTGTCAACCGCTTATAAATCCCGAAAGCCCATGATTGACGTGACATGTGTTTGGCTCCGTGTGCCAAGCAACATAATACGGCCCCCGTTTGAATATTTCATACCGATTTTTGTTGCCCCTTTCGCAATCCGCGTCTTTTCCTCTATGTTTCCCCGCTTTGTTTACATCTATTTTTTAACAAAAAAAGAACACAGAAGAAACGCAAATAAATAAAAGAAAAAGCAGAGTATTTATTTCGACGTTGCAGCTCTCACAAAAGTGGCGGATGATGGATGCTGCTTTACCAAAAATTCAAAGACAAAAAAAAAATCAAACGTACAAAAGCGAGTCCTGCAGGAGTTATGCGATTCCTTTCAGTCGTTTCAGTACGTGCCATTAACATGTGCGCTCTTTTCGTTCTTTTCTACCCTTCGAGAGTTCCCTCGGTTTAAACGGATGAGAGCTCATTACGTAGGCAAATTCGCAAATCCGTTCGGAATTGAATTAAGAATCATCGTTTCCCTCGTAATAAGTTAAACGCTAAAGTCGAAAACCGAGTTACGTTTGCATTACGGCCCAATTAGTTTCCACGGGATTACAATTATAAATTGCGCTGCATTTGATCTTCATTTCCTCTACCATGTATGATTACTTCCTAGTTTTATCTACAGATGTATTTTCGACAATTTCAAATAATACAAACATTACTTTATCTTAATTATCTGCCATTTTACATTATGTAAGAAAACATTTCTATTTATAGGAAAGTAATGATTATATCCTTATTACATCTACGTAAGTATTTTAATCAAATATTTTTCATAACAAAAAATAATAGTTTTCATTCTGAAAAAAAAACTTAATAAATTTAAATTTTTTTTACTACTGTGATTTATAGAATAAATGATTCAATAGTTAAGCAATTTGGATGGAAAAATTAGTTCAAAACAGTATTTTTAATCAACTAAGTTAAACTAAATTTTTTTAATAGTTTTTTAAATAAAAAGTTCGTGATTTTATAAATAAAAAGTTAGCAATTTTGTTGATTTAAAAGTACTGCAGCTGTACTTAATATGAATAACTTGTGTAATTAATAATAATTAAGGGATAAGTGCAATTAATGATGATGAAGCCAATTAAACTAAATTTCGTTTCCCATTCGCACAGGATTAGCGGAATATTTTTAGGGGTTGTGTGTATGCGAGTTTAAATCCCGTGTGTGAATCGGTGCATCTTTAGCACTGCTAATGCGCCCTCGATCTCTCTCAATTAGTGCATGCAAATTTTTGCTTTCCCCAGTTTTGGATCTCTCTCTAATCCGAATTTCCTGGAAAACCCACCCCGCTCCGTGCTGCGGAACCCTTCAGCGGGTGACGGTGCTGCCGCCGCCGCCGCCGCCGACCGCCATCCATCCTATATAGTATGCACTGTTTATTCTGTTTTAATTCGATGCACACAAAGTGCGCCGCACATGTCGTGGCTCACATGAAGATGGAAGTAGTGAAGTGGTTGAGTACCAAAAGCTTTAGGGACATAATACATCTCTCACTCGCTCGCTCATACCAAATTCCTACTCTGTTCACTCTCTCTCTCTTCCTCTCTTCTAGTCTGTAATGGCTTTTCCGTATGCGAAACGACGTGTTGTGTTAGTATTAATTTACATTTATTATGTAGTCTGGGTGCACCGGGGGCGGCGGCCGCAACGTTCGATAACCCCAATCTAATTGATACGAAAACACATTGTATTCAAAATATCCACGCTCGACCACGGCCGCATCATTTGCCTAGAATAAGGTCCTTAACATTTCCGCAATCCTGCAGCAAACATAAACGATTTTCCACATAGTCGAGCAAGTTTATCGTCCTGCTTTCCTACAATAAAAATATCAATTTTAAATTTAACATCTTTTTACCATTTACATAATAATCTTTCAAGTTTTAAAAAGTTTAGTATTTATGAATATATTTTTTGTGGTTTTATTAGAATGATTAATTATTTGATAATGTAACAAGAACATTATATAAAATGTTACAATTTAATGGAAATCAGAAATAACGCAACGAATTGTGGTTTTCTGTATTTGGTCATAAAAACTATATGGGATGACAATATATGAAGAATTTAATAAAATTTTTACTATGTGCACGCAACGATATGCAAACGAGGAACTGTGCAGTCATAAAAAAAAACTATGTGAAATAAACGTTTTAGTCGAATTCAATATATTTCGCTAAAATTAAATTTTTAAGTAATTTACAACCCTTTTTGTTTCTTCAAGCGTTTTTCTGAGCAGTTTCCTTATATAATAGGTTTCGAATAGTTCGGGATGTTGGTTTAATATAAAATAACGCAACGAGCGGTAATATGCAAACATGCAACTGTGAAGTATATCAACAGAAATAGTAAATAAAAAAATCTTTTTTGTCGGTCGATTTTACAAAATAATTATATGATGTAGGTGACGTTAGGAAGTGAAGTTTGAAGTAAGACATGGTAAATGTAGTTGTTTTTATTTTTTTGTGTATATTGTGATTTTCTTGTTATTGTTTAGATTGGATCGATGGTTGGAAGAGGTAGTTGATTCTTCGGTGAGTGGTGTAACTGGAGACTGTGCTGGAAGTGGCGCAAATTGCAATTTGTCGATGTGATGTGTTGTTGTCTGCAGTAAGTGCGGCGGTAATAGATCAAGACAAAGCGTATCGCGTGGCCGACTAATTACCACGGCCGTTAATGCATTGCATTTAGCAAAGGGGAAGTCCGGCAAATTAGCGGTGCGAAGGGCGGAGAGGGATTGAGTTCGCAGGAGTAGGAGGAAGGAACCGATCCGTTTGTGTGTGTACTGTACTGTGCCGTGCCGTAAGTATCCCGCGGGATCGGAGGCCGAAGGGAGGAGGCGCAAACTAATCCAGCAAACAGGGAGGGTTTATACATCCCACCGTCAAGGACTAATTGCCACCAGTTAAATATCAATACGTGAACGGCGGCGGCGGCGGCGGATGTTCATTACACAGGATTATCCCTGGATCAGTTGCCGGTTTCCTTTCTCCCCCCTGAATCCTTCCTCCAACCATTTCCTACATAATCTCGCTTATTCATTTTACTTACTTACGTTTAACCGGATCAAACTAATGCCAATCGCGCCCCGAGTTCACTTATACTTCATATACATATATATATATATACATGTGCACCGTGTTTCCGTTTTTCCCCCGACGTGTTTAACGAGCAGAAACTTTTGCATTTTCAGCCGTCTACAGAGCGCGAGAAAATTATTGAATTATCCAAGGGGAAAATCGGCAGCGGCAAGAATAATATAGTAAACGTCGTCGTAGTCGTCGGGCACACGCTCCATTTCCGGCCGATAAATCACGCCGGAAGTCGGACACCATCGCCCGTTGAAAAATTGAGCTACACCTCAACGCACGCACGACATATTTTTATATAATCTTAAATGCGAGCGAAATAAAAGGAAAAAATATAAGAAAAAAAAAAAAACTGCGGACCTATAGGGTGTTAGGGCTTCGAAACGCGAACTCAAGATGAAATATTTATTGCGTGCGGATAGATATAATAATAATAAAAAGAACACTTAATAACTAAATTTCATTTTAGATTTATTGCACCTTTCGCTTTAATCTCAATGAATAATTAGATTTAGACCTACTGCAAGTTCGCGATTTACGACTGTTTGAACAAAATTTATTATATAATTATAAAATTGAAAAAATAAATTCTTAATAAATTTGAAATATGGAACAAACATTCAATCATATGGAAATTTTGTCTTGAGGTAAAATAATTAATTCAAAAATTGTTAGTTTTCAAAATATAATTAATTATATAGATTTGTCATAAAAAATGTAAAATAATTTTTGTTTATCATTTAGTTTAGATTGTTTATTTTATTTGTAGTTTATGCTTAAGAACGTGATGTTAATTATTAGTGTTTATATAATTTTATGATTAATAAAAACATACAAATATAAAAATATTAAAAAAAAAACTGGATTATTATACAATTTAAGTATCACAAATTATGTAATTTAAAGATTTTATTTAGAAGAAATATTGATATTTAAATGTATTGAAAATACTATTTATTTGTAATTGTAAACTAAACTTTTGCAATAATTTTGCATAACTTTTTGGTGCTTTCTGGTGTACCGATTATGGCGCCCCCTTTGAAGATGTTGTGTAACCTTCCGAAGTTCAGCACTTCGCCACTAGATGCTCTAAGAAAATTGACCCCTTCGAATAGCTGGATGTACAGTTGGTGGCATGCAAAAAGTCGAAATTAATCATTTCCAAATTTATCGTGCTAATTAACTGTCACCTCTGGGAGCGCACTCAGTTTTATTTGGATCGTAATTGATTCATCAGAAGGGCCGGACTGCGTTTAATTGCGTATTAATAGTTTGCAAAACGGCGATTTAATAGCGGCGTTAATTCATGCGTCTGCTGTAATTTTTTTCTTCGGCATCGCCGCCACCGCCGCCCCCATAGATATCAATAACTCATTTCCGTAGCATCTGCTTCGACTACGCAAATTTCGGTTAATTAATTTTCCATCCCTCGTCGATAAAACCCGCACCTCCAACAGACTTAGTAATAACAGTACGGACGGCAACAACAAAATATATTGGGTTGTTGGGGAACAAGGCGGTGTGTGGGCTCTCTGCTTACTATGGTGAAGAGCATAATAATGAGGCCCGAAAATGGACAAATGCATGTATACATTACGGACAGATAAGAGGGCACCGCGCGCGTTCTCTCGCGAGGGATGCTTTATTGTCGTGCCTTTTGTTTTTATCGTCATCAGAAAAAGCTGGGTCCTTTTTCTCTCCAATCCGCGCACATATCCACATTGTTTTCGGGGGTATCTGCAGCGCCCATCTAAAGCACACAGGTAGTTCTAGTTCTTCGAACGGCGGTGGTAGGTAGGTAGGTAGAGCAGGCTTTACCATCGGCAGCACCATGTGGGAGTCTCTGGTCGTCGATCCGAGATAAACTCCGAAATAAAATTAAAAAAGAGTGGACATCGCGAGGACCAAAAAAACAAACAACCAAAAAAAAAAATAAAGAGACAGAGAGAAGAGAAAAGAATACTACGATTCACTCTCGCATTTAATTGAGCCAACCCGATTTTCCGTGTGCTGGCTTTCCGTATTAAGGAGACATAATTGTATCATTTAGAGCGCAAGATTTGTATCGATCGGATTTTATGTGTCATCCGAAACAACTTCATAAACTCCGAACAACATTTCTTTACAGCCACGACACGACTGCGTTAAGATAATAAATTAACGCGCATCTCCGCATTACTTCAGATCCGTCCATCAATTTTTGGACAACCGATCTACATTTAATCTAAAATTACACACACTAAATCGATTTCAAGCGACTTCAATATGACAATTTTAAAACGTTTAAACTTAGATAAATATCAAATAAAATAATATTTTCTCTTTCAAAGTTTAATCAATATTGGAAAGTTCCCTCTAATTATTAAGACATATTATATATATAAAAAAAAAACTATATGGAACAAGTTTTGATAAATAAAAATGTTGAAAAGGAAAATAAATTTTGAAAATATCCTAAAATTGTAACAAATTTTCAGAGATAAATAAATAGTTAAAATAGTTACTTATTTTTTCATATTTTATAATTATATAAATAAGTATCATATTTTTTACATTTTGTTAATAAATATTTTTATTTTGTGTCCATAAATTTCTAAATATTGCAAAATTAAACTTATAATTTGTATTTATTTCTAATAATACTACCTTTATTGATTTTATTAACAAAATTTTATATTGTTAAAATATTAAAAATAATGTTGAAAATACTTATTTCAGTCAAAATTTAGAAAATAACAATTTTTTTCAAGAATAATAATTTTGACTAAAATATCAGTAAAATTATCCTTAAATATATAATAATATATTAAATAATTAAAATAGGAAAAAACTTAAAAATAATATTGCTAAGTCATAAAAAAACTTAATTATTAATTATTCTAATTCATAATATTTCTCTACACAGATTTTTTTCTTTATAATATTTATTTTTATAACAGTTTATTTTGTCATAATTGTATTATTTATTATTAAACTCAGGAAAAAAACAATTTAATTAATTTTATGTTTTCAATGTTTATAATAATTTTGTTTCAATTTTACAAGCGTTTTTTATATCATACTTTCCTTCTCTCTAATTGCGTAATTATTCATGATAAGTAATTATATAAGTAGTCAAAATTATTGTAAATAATATAATTATTCTTAAATAAATGTTACCAGATAATATTTTTATAATTTAATAAATGAAATTCTATTCATTTTTGAAAAATTACGTAACTTATGAAATTATTACAAGTTGATTTATTAAAAATATAGATATAATTTTTAGTATAATAAAAATTCATAAGAATATGTATAATATTATTTAAATAAAAAATAATTAAAATGTTAAATTTTACTTAAAATATGAATAATTCAATATAAAAAAAATATTATTGCAGAGTAATGGATTCAGTCAAATTTATAGATTAATCATTGAACATAATGTGAACTATGAAAGGAAGAGCTTACATATTTCATCTGCTCTCCAGTAAATAAATTCCCCCTTAAAATTATCAAATCGATTCATCACGGGCTCGTAACAAGGATGGAGAAGGAGCGCGAAAGTTGTTTGCTGATAACAAGAGAGGAAAGGGTTGGAAATATCGATTGGAATACTTCGAAGGAAAACAATTTGACTAATTTATAATTGATGCGTTGCGAAACGACGTCGATCCCCTTCGAGTTCACTTTCGCTCTTCTTCCACTGTCAAACATCTTGAACGGTTCGCAGGGGATTTGGAAATATGTGCTTGTGTGCAAGAGTGAGAGAGAGAGAAGAGAAAAAAAAGTATACACAAACTTTATAATGAAGCTCCCTTTTTGCTTGATTCTGCTCCAACCATCCATCCATCCATCCATTCCCCCCTTCGAATAATATCTCTCTCGTTGCACGCAAATTGGTGCTTCGAAGCGTATGCACGTCGCGACGCCGTCATCATCATCATCAGGCAGCAACAGCAGATCCAACACCAAGCCAGACATGGGGTGAGAGCAAGTGTACCCATCCACTACCACCACCACCACCAGCAGCAGCAGCAGAGGTGGAGGAGAGAGCTATCGATGATGAATGGCGTTATATCGCTTTCGCGAGATTAGGGCGTCAGCCTTCGAATGGGTGATTAGTGCAACTACTCGTTCATCCTTCCACCCTTAAGCAAAAGAAAACGCACTTCAGATGAGAGAAAAAAAAATCGACGAATGAAGACTCCCTCGGTGCACCAAGAAAAGGGTGCCGAGCGTCTCCAAGGGTGGATTACGACCATCCATACATACAGTATGCACTTCGGAAATATCCAATTAATAATTCATCGTTTGGCGAGAGGCGCAAACCGCATTCCGACGAAGCGAAAATCGGTGGAAATGGAATTTCGACTTTCGTCCGATGAGAAATGATGCATGAGGAATGCAGTAATTGGAGTGGTTTCTATTTATAGAAGAATGCGCGACGATCAAATATTCAATTACCAGGGAGCACGGGGAGCGCAGATTATGTACTAAATTGATTTGTATTAAAGATTCAAGCGGGGAGCGAACTTTGGTTCTGTTCAAATACCTCAACTAGGATCGATTCCTTTGCATCGTCGAAGCCCTGTGGCCATTGTACTAAAGGAAACCATCCCTTTTGATTCTCGCGATTAATTCATCCATCCGTGTTGACACAGCGGATTGCACGTAAACGGTGTCTTCGCACAATTCCAATCATCTAATCTACCCCAAATACCAATTTCTCGCACTCCCATTCCTCGCAAACATCAATATTAATCATATAGTTTCTTCAGAAAATATTAATTTATAATAATTGCAAAATTTCTTTAACATAATTATGATTACAAATTTAAAATAAGACAAACAGAAAATTTAAGGTTGTTTATAAATGATAGATTTAAAATTCTTATTTTTTTACATAAATTTCTGATAATATAATAAATATTATATTATTAAATTATTATAGATTCCAAATTTATTTCTGTAAATTAATGAAATTAGAATTTATACTATATAATTAAATTAGATACAAATTTATGCAATATTTGAAACTAAAATAATTTTTTTTTAAATTTTACGTTAAAATATAAATAAAATTCGTTTTGAAGAGACTGTTATTAACTGTAATTAAATTTTTAAAATGTTAGTAGAAATATTTTATTTTTAATAAAATAGTTTCAAATTAATAATAATTTTATAGATTATAATATATTTTTTAGATTTGTACCAATTTTCAATAATTTTGTATTTATTAGGATTTTTTTTGTATAACTGTAATTAATTTTCTGAATTGTAATTTAGTTTTATATTATTATTTTAGTTATATAAGTAAAAACACTCTTTTTCATAAATTATTTAATTAATGAATGATAAAATAAAGCATTTATAAATTATGTACAATTTATTCTGATATAAACGAGAATTTGTATGAAAATTTGGGCTAGATTTGTCTGTCATAAACGCTTTAATTTGACAGGTTGTTAGGGAGAATTGCGAAATGTATTCTAAATAATTAAAAATGTTTGGATTTGGGTCAAAAGTGTCGAGACGGAGGAGGATTCAAATGAAGGATGGCAGAGCATTTAGAGAATCAAAACTAATAGGATTATGTAATATAATGGATTTATATATAATGTTAATTAGGGTTTGTTTTCTTTGTATCGTAATATATTTTTGGAAGTAAAATTGATAGGACAAAGAAAATTGCATTTGCAAAGTTTTAAAAGTATACATTTTAAAGAAATACACATTGATGAAATTATACGTTGAAAGAAAGTCCTCTGAAAAGTTAGTTGGAAAGCAGTAATTGGAAACCGAAGAAAAATCATGCCTTTCATCATTTAAAGTGACGTCCTTAAATCTAAAGCAATCCTCCCCCGTGTACATTTGACTATTTCCCGACTCAGACATTCATTAGAAGCGCGCTCTGTCTCCCCCCGAAAAAAAAAGAAGAATGTAACTTTGTCAGAGTCCTCCCTCGGATCGTTGGAAAAGCAGAAGCTCGCTGCAGGAATGAAAAGAAGCTTCAGTACTTTGTGTTTAAACAGCGTGTGTTCCTATCAATTGAAAATGAAGACGGAATGCTATTGTCGGGCAGGACACGAGCTTTTGATTGTACAGCGGGATTAATTAATTAATGCGCCCTTGGAGCGTGGGCAGGGGGCGCAGCGCTCAGAGTTTCATATTTAATGGTCCTTTTGTTAATGCAGCAGCACATCTCGAAACTACGCTAATAAAGTAAATGTGCAAGGGGTGTTATATAACGCGCTTGGGAAATTTATATATATATTTAGGTAAGAGGTAGAGTGAGAGGGAGAAAGTTGGTTTGTACGTTGCGCGAGTAAACTCTCACACGTGAAGTGGATGAGTAGGACGTCTTTCTCTGTCTTAATGCATCCGCATTAAATTTAATGAACGATGCCGTTTTCCGCTCTCCGAAATTTTCTCCAAAGACAATTATTAAAACCCGCGAGCGGCGGCGTGCGCCTTCGTCCTGATTTATTCCTTGCATTAAGACGCTGCCAACGATGGTGGAAGCTAACGTGTGTCTTCATTTCCCTAATAAACGTTACACTTTTCCCCAAGCGGATTCGTCTAAATTATTTAAGTGCATCCGACGTCGGATTCGAACGAATTTTCGAATAGATTCAATGCTGCCTCTCCTTTTATCTTTGGACACGTGGCAACACGTCGGTTAAGTTGATACGTCTCGGCGCGGAGCAACGGTTTTAATTAAACCGCCCTCGCTAAATTATGGACAAAACTTGTGTATGAATAATAATTTAATTTGTGTTAATTTCAGGTTTAAGACCGGAAACTCGCCTCCGCCCAACGCTTTCTTCCAAACAACACATATATACAGGGTGTACCACTTAATAAAATCAATTCAAAGAGTTTCCTAATTTGGACCACCGACTTTAGTTTGTAACTTGAAATTTTATAGAAACTAAACAATTAATAGAAATATTAATTATAATATTTGTACTAATTTTAAAAATTAGAAAAATTTCTTCTTCATATATGGATCTCTAAAGTGAAAAGTTGCCTAGTTTGGACCACCTACAATTTTCTATTTTAATTTTATTTATAAAGATGCTAAAAATTACATATTTTTATTTAAAGATATTGAAATTTAAGTAGAAAGGAAAATGCAAAATTAATTAATTTATTTAAAGTAATTACATTTAATATAAAAAATTGTAATATTTATGATGTGATTGTTAAGTGGATCACACTGTATATGCTTGGAAATATGAAGGGCAGAGTTGGGCTGCGGTGGATTTAATCACAGTCCTCCCCCGAAATTGCGCGCAAATTTAATGAAAAATGCACGGGGATTCATTAAAATTAATAGAAAACTAAGTACGTGAGCGTAAGAAATTATTATTATGTACGGCGCGATGTTTATAGTTCGGTTATGAACAGCGGGGAGCCATTCTGCATGCACTCTCTGGCATATACGTGAGCCTTGTCAGAAGAAATTAAACGCAAGCAGTGTGAAAATTTATTGAATATAATATTGGCGCAAAAATAACGAAGGATAATTATGGCTACCTACAAAAGCCATCAAGATAACAATATGTTTTCGCTGTACTTGATTTGAGACATATATTTATCAACTAGTTTATTTCAGTATGGAGTCAAAAAATGCAATTATAGACAAAGATGTCATAAATATTGTCAATTTATGTTCACATTTAGTGTTCAGTTGCACTCTTAATTTGCATCATGATTAGTAAATACAGTGGAACTTAGTTTATTTTTAGTTCTCGAATAAATCGGTTCCCAAACATAAAGGCAATATAAAAAAGTCATCAGTTGAATAAATAAATTCAGTTCTTGAACAATCTTGGATAAAATGAAAATTAGTACAATTTTCGATCTAACGATAATTTACTGAATGTTTGCTGAGAATAGAATGTAAATAATATATGAAGTAATGTATAAAAAGGATGGTTGTAATGTTGGGTAGGTCGCCAATTTGATATTAATTAAAACACATCTGGTCAGACCACGGCTTCGGGCTTAATTTGCTGGACGCAATCCAAAACCCGCCGGTAAATTTGATCCGAGTTCAAGTTCTTGTTGCTCGCCACGAAAGGGCCAATCTTCGTCGCCGCAGACGCTCCCTGTTTTCACGCGTTATTTGATAACTCGACCCCAGGGAAAAACGGAAACGAAAGGGAAAGGGAAAAGAGAAAAGGCGAAACCGAAGTTTGTAAGTCCTCTGTCTGTGTTTATCGAGGGCAGCGCAGCGCGCGCGCCCGCAAACACAATTCATCTCTTCAAATAAAAATAAGCCCGAAGAAGGGAAAAGATTTTTCCTTAACTTAATAAAGCCCGGCCGCATCCCCTCTTGTTTCCGAATAGAAGACACACACAATCATATCACTTCAATCGCCGCGAGTGGAATCGCAATGATCCGGGCTTTGCGTCCTTCTTTCCCCCAACAAATGCAATATTTTCATATCAAAGGAGGAAATGAAATTCGCCGATGCGGATTGCATTTACTTATTAGTTGGAAAATCTCCTCGTAACCATTTATTATATATATATATTTTGGATCATTCATTCTACTCACTTATATCCACATAAAAATTGAATTCGTTATGAATAGTCTGAAATTCTAATCCTTTTTTTTGCAAAGAGAAATTTTTTTTTTTTTTTTTTTTTTTTTTTATTAAATTAGAGGCATCGACATCTTAGGTCATTAGCCTTTATGGAATCATAAACGGACTAGAAACATTATACATACAACACATACGGACACATAGCTCACACAAAATAAATAAGCAGGTAGATTAAAATTGATAAATAAATTCAGTCAGAATAATAAAATTGGTAAAAAGTCTGTCAGAGCGTGATAATTTAATAAAATTGACAGGATAGACAGTACATAACGGACTACATGTTAAAATTATTTAAATGAACATAAAATAATAAATAAACATCTATCGTCACTCAGTCATAATTTTAGTAAAAGACGTGATGCGTGCAAAAATAAAAGGACAGACTCGATGGACCTCTTTCTGTTGTCGAGATCGACAGCAAGATCTCCCCGAAGACCCGCCCCTACGCGCTCTGCCCCATACTTGTTGCACTCCTCGAAAATGTGCCGTACCGTCAATGGGACGAGACAAGTCTCGCACATCGGGGCATCGTTGCCGGTGAGGAGGTGCAAATGAGTCAGGTTGGTGTGACCCACCCTAAGTCTGGTCAGGGCCACCTGCTCTCTTCTCTCAAGGACTATCGGAAACTTCCATGACTCAATGGTCTTTTTAATCTGGAATAATTTATTGTTCAGCGCCTGCCACTCAGACTGCCACTCCAGTTGAGTGCAAAGAGTCACATGGTTCCTAACGTCATCGGGTCTGTAGAGGAAGTCGGGATTGACGACACCCCGTGCCGCCTCTCGGGCAGCGGTATCAGCCAAGTCGCTGTCACCTATTCCCATATGTGAGGGTATCCACATAAACCGAATCAGACTACCCCGGCACTTAAGACGATACACCGTGTCGAGGACCAACTGAATGAGCGGATCTCTCGATTGATAGTCCAACAATCCCCGAAGAACACACAGCGAATCGGAGCAAATTAAAAATGATTTCGTAGGTGAATCGACACAATACTCTACAGCTCTCCAAATCGCGTCCAGTTCCGAAGAGTAGACACTGATGTTAGGCGGTAACGTCCAGGAGTGAGCATCCCCTGCCAAAGCTATAGCAGACCCGGCGCCCCTGCCACCAACCGATCCATCCGTGAATATGATGGATCCGTCTGTATTGTTAGTCATCTCCTCAAAGATGGACATATAGGTAGCCGAAGTTGTGGTCCTCCTGGGGAGCCGGTGCATGTCCAGACACACATCAGAATGCAGGAGCCATGGAGGATACTCGGAAAACCCGACATGGCGCATTCTAGGCAGACGCAAGTTCAGTCTTTCACGCAGCTCACGTGCCCGAACAGCGACAGGCCTTGTAGTCGTTGGCCTGCGTGCATACTCTTCGTATTTAGCAGTGCCTGTAAAAATGGAGCTGTTGCTATGCTTTGGACTCGACACCATCGCCACCTCATACCGCAAGAGAAATCGGTTACGCCTAAATGCCAGAGGTGGTAACCCAGAGATGCAGCAAAGACTCACCGAGGGCGACGTACGAAATGCCCCCACTGCATACCTAATCCCCTGAGTGTGGATCGAGTCGAGCAATTTGAGGACAGATTTACGTGCTGAGGAGTATACCACACATCCATAATCAATCCTAGACAAGACCAGGGCTCGGTACAGTGATAACAGCACGTCGGTGTTCGCACCCCATTGGATGTGTGCCATACATTTCAATATATTTAGCGATAGTCTGCATTTTGTTGCTAGCTGCGTTATATGAGTTCTGAAAGTCAGTTTTTTATCAAGTGTCATGCCCAGGAACTTGATATGATTTACACACTTTATGGGTGATCCCCCTAGAAAAAGTGCTGGATCTCTATGAGGTCTTCTGAGACGGCAGAAGTGCAGACAGGATGTTTTGGCCTCAGAGAATCGAAACCCTCTCCCTCCAGCCTCCGCCTCAACGGTATTAATTGCTTCTTGCAGCTCTTTGGTAATAGAGGGGATGGTATCTCCCACTGCGTAGACTGCGAGATCATCAACGTATAGGCAGCAATTGATCGTCGGCTTCAAGGATCCCGCTAGGTCATTGACAGCAATCGCAAACAGAGTAACACTCAGCGTCGACCCCTGTGGGATGCCATTCTGCAGCGAGTGCAGCCCAGAGCAAGATGATCCGACGCGAACCCTGAACAGTCGCCGTGCGAGGAATGATTTAATAAACAGCGGCAAGTTACCCTTAAGACCCCATTCGTGCAATTTCTTGATAATTTGGTAGCGCCAAGTCATATCAAAAGCCTTTTCGATGTCAAAGAAAACCGCTACCATATGCTTTCTCGATAGGAAAGCATTTTGAGCAGCGTTCTCGAGACGGACCAGATGGTCAACCGTCGAGTGCCCCCTCCTGAACCCCGCCTGATATTCCGCAATTAGTCCACGGGACTCCAGAATCCAAGTGAGTCTGTTATTAACCATCTTCTCCAACAATTTGCTCATGCAGCATGTTAGAGAGACCGGTCTATAGCTGCTAGTCCGACCTGGGTCCTTCCCCGGCTTCAGAACGGGTACGACAATCGCTTCTCTCCAGGTCTCCGGGTAAACACCCTCCGACCATATGCTATTGAATATTTCCAAGAGTCTGTCCACCCCCCACGGAGGAAGTCTACGAATCATCTCATACGGGATTCCGTCCGGCCCGGGAGACGAGGCCCCGGACGGGTCAAGGACAGCGGACAGCTCGTCCCGAGTGAAGGGCACATTGTAGTCGCGACTGATGCCGCCCGAGAAGTCAAGCTCCTCCTCAAGCGCCGATCTGACACTCTGGAAGGAGGGCGCATAATTCCCGTCCCCACTTGCCGCGGAGAATTGGCCAGCAAACACCTCAGCTACCTCAGCAGTGTCGGACAATATGTCCCCATCATGACGCAAAGTGGGAGTATGGGTTGGGCGTGGATTGCCAGAGATGACCCCCACTCTCCTCCAAACCTCGGAAAGCGGAGTTGCGGGCGTCAGAGACGAAACATAGGTCTCCCAGGTCTTTTTTTTGTTGGCCAATATGGCTCTGCGCGCTTCAGACCTTCGTATCTTGAAGTTAATGAGGTTGAGGGTTGTTGGATGTCTTTTAAAGAGATTCAGAGCTCGTTTCTTTTGTATCACTAAGTCCTTGATTTCATCGTTCCACCATGGGACATTTTTCATATAGATACTAATTCTATATTAGATTTCACGATAATGTAAACGTTGTTACCCTTTGCGGAAGAGTGGCGGATATATCCGCCGTATGCATTAATTACTGTTGTTATAATTACTTAATAATGTCTATTGAAGAAGTTACTATTATTTGTGTTTGTATGCTGTTTTGTAAACTGTATTCATAGACAAGATAAAACGCAAGGAGAATATCTCAAAAAAAAAGGAAGAAGTAGAAGAATAATGGGAAACCTATGTGCATTGTAAACATGAATAATGGAGCGAAGCTGCCGTTGGCATTGTTGTTCAGTGGCATGCATGTGATTCATTTAGTTCCTAGCAGTTTTTGTCTGGCCTGCAAGGACTTTCGCGTGAGTCCTGCCGAGCCGCACGTGAACGCACATGCTGCTGCTGTTACAATGCAAAAGCGGCCTGAAAATACAATTACATAATGCAATCGGGTCCGGGTATAATATTTAAACTTCATTGTTGTAACGCAAACGGCGAGCGGACGCAAGAAAATATTTATTTAATTAAACATTTTCCTGCTACCTGCTCGCTTCGCTCCGGATGGAAACTTACAGGAGAAACAATGCGGATTCATAATTAATTTAAGCTACGTTTCTTTGATTGCGCTCTAAAAGCCTTCCTCCCAGCGGCATCGCACAATGGTGCTGGAAGACGTAGATGTGTGTACGTCTGCAAAGGACAAAGGACATCTCGGATTAAATGCAACAAGCACCATCATCAAAGACTGCCGTTGGGGCCTTCTCATAAGGACATTACATGGAACGTAAGTTTCTCACAATTTATTTAAGATGCTGCACCTCAAGTCGATATCTATTTTCTTACTAACTTTAACTTTATTTGTATATATATATTGAAAATGTTTATCTACTAAGAACAAATATTAGTTATAAAATACTTATGTCAGATACAAGTGTATACCAGAATTCTTAAAAAAATCGTCTGTTTATTGCCAAAATAAATTGTGTGATAAAAAATAATGTTTAAGAAATTAAGAAAGTATAGAAGTAAGTCATAATCATATTAAAATAATTAAAAGATTCCAAAAATAAAATCTTTTAGATGTTGGATAATTTGATTAAACATAAGAGGATGTACTAATTTTTTTCTGTTCTCTTTGTCGGATACAATTTTGTATCGTTCGTTCCAATCAAATTAACAGGAATTCTGGTGTGCAGTTTAATTATCGTGATTGAATCCCCCTCGTCACCAGTTTCTTTTGAAGTCAACCTCCTGCTTCTTCCTCTCGATCTCCCTCGAGCTGTTGCTCTTCCCCACACACATACTAGCACTATATGTATATCTGTATATAGTGTTTGTGTGTAGGGATTGAAGTGAGAAAAACCCTGCGTCGTCCGCCCTTAACATAATTAGAATTTCTATCAGTTTTGTAACGTAGCCCTCCTCCTCAACACATTCTCACTTTCTCTCTCACTCTCTCTCTCTTTCTTTTCAGCGTTCGCTCTTCATCTACCAACTCACAGCCACCTTTCCTAACGAAATTAGGGTCGGCTACTATCGGTGGGCACGGGGGGGGGGGGGTGTTCAGAGGCAAAGGGCTTTTCTTCGCTGCCGTCCACAGCGGCAAATTACATTAAGAGCCGCCCCGTGCAGAATGAAAGAACGAGCCCCGGGCCCCAACGAACCTGGGGGATACAGAGGAGATGAAAAAATGCTCAAAGCCACGTCTCTCACTCTCTCTCATCCTCGTTGATCCCATTTCGCATTCAATGGCCGTACGATCCCCAGGTCGTCCCTTACACACTGATACTTCCCGACAACCCAAAAAAATGTAATATTGTAACGTGCGGCACGGAAATTTGTATAAAATATCGTGAAATTTTACAGCATATTTACGCAGTTTCTAAATGTTGTAATATTTAACTGCATGGTCTGTCATATGTTTGACAGAAGTATTGCTTGAACTTTTGATTTTTGTCAGAACTTCTTGTGGAGTGAATCGAGAGCAGAAGATGTATGTTGGTACGTAAAAAAAGAAGTATTTGCTGCTTTCAGGTTGAGTGAGGTGATGATGATGCGGAGGGATAAATATGCGAGAAACAATATTCATTTACATACATATTGGAGTGATTAACTCCATTTTAGGGCTGCCGTGGATATTACACGCGCATTCCGGTTATCTCCGAAATGGATTTTCAGATCGGCGCTGAAGAGAGCAGAGATCTCTGGGGTTCGGATGTGGAGCAGAAGGAGGAGGACCGCCCGCCCGGTTTCGTTTAACCGACATGGTAAACATTACCTTTTCGTCTCCTTCATCATCTTCCTTCTACACGTATATTGATAGGCTATTTATTAAAATACCCTGAACCAATTACACAAACCAGGGGGTACTGGTTTGCAAGATAAGTGTTGTTCCTCTTCATCCTCCTTCCATCACATCTCCCCCGCACGAAGCACATCATCTCGCGCCGTTATCAGAAAATGGAAAACTTCTGCCCTCCTCGCATTCCTCTTTCTGCACCACCCACCCAGAAGCACATGTCCTAATGCAATGTAATCGCGGACTATGACTCAAAAATACTTCTTCTCCGCACTGATAACGGCTCCCCCGCGAGCTATCGCACGCAAAAGAATTAACGTCGCAGAGAACCAATCTAACATCCCCCAATGCCCATTTTTATATCTGTTTCTACGACCATCGAGACAATTCCTATTGCATATTATCTTACACTTGATGATTCATACATACTACATCTAAGCAAAACATCTCTTCCACCCCACCATCTTATACATACAAGAAATAGTCATAGTCATCAAGTTATAGTTTTATTACATCAAACCTAATTACATTTGAATATAAAGCATCCTGTGAGCCCATAATCTAAATTGATTGGGCCGTCATATTGAAATTTTCTTTATAAAAATATATTTTCATACTTTAAAATCGTTTTTATTCTGAAACTTATTACTTATTTCGATTATTAAACTAGATTCAAATTAATTATATTTTTTTGTGGCACCAAATTAAAAATTGAAATTAATGTCTAATGTCTAGATAACCTTTGAATACATTTCACAATTAAACAGTGAACATTCATATCGATTCTTTGTGAACAATTATATACGATCGTCCGGAGACCATAGTTGTCCATCGGGCGTTGATAATGATGATTACGTAAAAGTGTGCATTATCCATTGGACAGTGGTCACCGGCCGCGCGCATTTGCGTTAATGAAATGCCGCGTAATTGCGTCCACGTAATAACTTTGATATTAATTCCGCATTTGCATTAATTAAAATTCGCGGTGATCAACTCCCACCCAAACAGCCAAAACCACCCAAAAACCCTGCAGCGTGAGGATTAAAAAAATAAATCATCCTCATAATCATAATCATCATTATCAACCCGCAGCCAGCAACAACGGCGAAACATCAATACTGTGGACGGTTGGGGGTGGAAAACGTTGATTCCCACAACCCTGGGATTTCGGACTAATTAACGAATGCCTGGTGGAAATGAGGAGATGTTCGCGCCGCGGGCGGTTTTCAGCTTTGAATGTGAATACGCATTTAACGTTTTAAAGCCCTACCCGCTTCGGTTACTTAAAGTTATTATAGAGTATCAATGATCTCATCCGAAGCCCTGAAGCCTCCCCGTGTTCAGTAGATTGTTTCAGCTGTTCTCATTTTACCTCGTTGCAGGTTAATATGCCTGATTATTACGCCCAGTTGGACATTCTAGAAGCAATTTGTGGAGATTTACACTGATACGCTCCATTCCTGACTTCAGATTCAAAGAAAATGAGGCTCTTCGGAGAAATACATTAATGCCAATTAGTGTGTAAATTGTTTCAGTTTAAAACTGAAATAAATTCAATACTACTATAATCGTTACTTAACTACCAATCCACGTTACTTAACTTTTCCAAAACTACAAGATGATTTGAAGTGAAATTTCTATAGTTATCTTTTTTTTTTCAATGTGTATTGTGGAGTTTTGAGGGGGAAATGTTTCGCACGGATGGAAACCCGCAAACATTTCCTTTTTTCACTCGCAACCCTCACGGACGAAAGGAAAATACCGGATGGACGTTGTACCTGGAAAATTCAGAATTCAAGAAATGGCATCGGCGGAATTACGTTTTCGGTAACTCAACTCAACTCGTGGCTGTGCCCGGAATGCAGCATCCGTCCAAAAACCAACCCCCGTCCCACAAAAACCTTTAACAACATCGACTTTCCTTTTACAACCCTCTGTATGTGACATGCACACTCCTCCACGTGCACACGTTCCGTAGGGCATGGACAAAAGGAAATATTCCAAACAGCGGCTCGGGTTTTGGAAAAGGAGCAATATATGAAAGGAAGTATACAAAAAAATATGTATATATATATAGAATGAGAGAGTAAGAAAGAGAAAAGTATAAGAAAATTCAAATAATATTTTCAGCCCTTTGCGCGAATGAATGTGTGTCGGGGTGGAGGAGCCGCGTGAATTGCATCCCTAATACAATAAAATTCTACGGCGAAATTCCATTCTTGATTTTATATAAAAATAGAGCCACACGAGGGGGGATGGAAAGAGAGAAAAAAACAGTTTAACGCTTGTAAAAATGTATTGGGAATATTTTCCCCAAATATATATTCTTCTCTTCGTATTCAAATCACAACCGATTTACTCGATTCAGTTTGGCGTGGTAACAATTCCTTCGTATTACGGTGGATAGAATAGGAGCAAAAAAATATAACAAACAGCAAGTTTGAAGTAATTTTGGGGTGAATCGAATATGTGTTATTAGGTTCGACGAATTCGAGCAAACTTTCGCGCCAGACGAGAAACTTTCAAAGTTTGCTTTATAAATAAGTGAAGAAAAAAAAACTACTTTATATTGAGTTAAAAATAATTAGCCGAAATGTTTTTAAAAAATCCTTGTTTGAGAAGTTATAAACTATTTTTTTATACAATAATTTCTTGTTTAATTTACTATATTTTCATTCATTTCTCTTCATAGAATAACATTAATTCTTTATTGCATATATTTTTAAATATTTAAGATAAATTTTGAAACAATTAGAAGAAATAAAGATATTAGTTTTTGTAAAATTATTTCTAATGAAATTTTTGTTCCCAAATAAATACATTTTATTAATTTGCTTAACTATTAGATATATTTTAACAGATTTTGTAAATTTCCTATTAAATTTATAAAAGTGTTCAACTCAAAAATAAATAATTTGGTGTCTAAACTGATGATCCCATGAAAGTTCTATTACGTAATTTCGATTGCGAAAAAAAAAGATAATTTATTTTTCGCAATGTTTAATTCATTATTAAATATTGATTTCACATATTTTCATTATATATTTATCAATTCGATAAGCGTACAAAAGTATACAAAATAATGCGTGCCGCTGTGGTTTATAATGCTGTACGGATGGAACGAATTGTTTCACTTTTCTCGCGTTAATTCACGCCATTTGTTAGTTTCACATTCGTAATGGTTATGCATATTTCGTGGCCACTTGACGACCCGTGTGTGTATGAGTGCGTATTCGTGTATGTGTGACACAAATTCCACCAAAAACGCGATAACAATAACTTACGGCCACAATAGTGTGAAAATTTTATTATTGCTTTCGTTTCCCAAGACGATTTACGACGCCATTCCATTATTATGGAGAGACAAAAAGTGTAACAAATGTTAAAAATAGTGCAAAAACGAGAGAAATAATGGTAATCGTTCCATTTTCGAAATGCACATTTCATAACTCGATTGACAAAAAAAAAACATCCATTTGTTACAATTTCATTATAATAATGCTTTTCTATAATAAAACTAATAAAAATATTAAAATTAAATTATTTTGTTAATTAGTACATTAACATCTATTTATTTTCAGATGATTTCATGCAAAAATATTTATGCAAATTTGAAAAAGAGTAAATTTTTTTTGTAAAACCAAAATATTGCGATTTTCATGGATTCGAAATTTATGACCAATTTTATGAATCCATTGCTTAACTATTATAAAATTATCAAAATACAAGACAAAATTAATTTTTTGCAATAAAATACTTTAATTAATTTAATTTCAGAAATTTTCCTATTTGAATTATGCAAATTTCAAAGATTCGAAATTTTTGAACAATTTTATAAATTCATTGCTTAACTATTACAAAATGATGTAATTTTCTTTCACTCAAAAATATTTTCTATTTGAATATTGCGAATTCCAAGGATTCAAAATTTTTGACCAATTTTATAAATTCATGCAATAAATTATTATTTTTTTTTTAATATTTCCTCAATTTATTCGTAAATTTATTAACTCTAAAATTATACAATATTTGAAATATTAGATATTAGAAAATTATCGAAATTCAGGACAAAGTTATAATCTTGCTATAATTTATAAAATAATTTAATAATTTAATTTTTAATTGTAAAATTAAATAATTTTTTGTAAAAGCTGAAGTTAAATATTAATTTATTATTTGTTAAGAAGTTTGTTAATATTTATTTTCTTGTCGATGAATGAACGTATATGAGAGTAATGTAAAAGCAAACAAAATACTTTAGCTACGGGGTGTTGAGAATGTCTTTTATTTTCATTTGTGTTTCAATGTTTGTTGCTCGTGAATGTGGGTTGTGTGCATGCATACATCATGTGTATCTGAGGAGAAGATCTCCCGGTGTTCCTTTTTGCTCTAGTATTATTTTCACATTCGTTCTTTCTCCTACATACGAAATGTTGTATCTCTCATCTCTCGCAGCGAGGCCCCGAATGATTAGTAAACCAAATACGGTAGACCAGTAATAATGATGCCACTTGAAAGTAATACGTTCTCTTCCAGTAATCTTAAATCATCAAAATGAAACAGGCTGCGGCCGCATGACGAGGGTCGTCCTTCTCGGCATTAATAACTGGCGCGCGCGATACGATCGCCACTTCCTACCTATCCACCACTCTACCTACATAACAAAACTATACGTACTACGTAGCATGCATTCATACATGTACGTATTAACACACATACTGCAACGCTGGATATTACCTTCCATAAATACGACCTGGGCCGGAATGTCTTTCCGCCGAAACAGTTATTAGCCTAATTTAATTACAACCCGGGGAAAACCGGGAACATAAACAGTTTGCACACACAACCGTCCATCCAAAACCCAAACCAACCAACAGTTTCCACCCCATCCGCAAATCCCGCACGAAATTGATTTAATCAATTAATAGCGGCCAATTCCCTTGATTAAAAACAATTCACTTTCCTCCTCTCTTCATCCCTAGTTTTCATTCGGTGCACTTTTAAACACCCAATTATCCATGGGTGAATGAGACCGAAATATCCACATTCACACCCATCCACGTTCACCATCCCCACACGACCGCATCGCAATTATTCACAAGCGAAATTTAATAATCACGCAAACGCGATAACTAATTCGTGCCTCGATTTATTTATTATTTACTCCCGCCGCGAAAATTGCATCTTCCATTTCGATCATTTATGGACTACAATATTCAAAAAGTTTCATAATCCTAACGTAAACATAAATAAATAAAAAAATAAATTTAATAGATCTTAAAAAATGGTGGATGCGCCGGGTATGGATATTAACTATGTATAAAAATTACAATTTTAAATACTAAATATATTACTTAATATAAAATTTTATTATATTATTACATAAAAAATACGATTTTAAATAATTTAATGTGATACAATTTTTTTTAACGACGTTATAATTCTTTCTATAATTTCACTTGCATACAGTAACAAGATTTTTATAATATCGATAAATAAATAGAATAAAAAAGTTTAATTTTTATATAGAAATAAATTATTAAATAATCAAAAATAATTTAATTTTATTATTTATATATTTTTAAACTGAATGAAATAAATTTTGTTATATATTCAGCGATGAAAGTAGAGAAAGGTGAAGAGAACATAGATTTAAAGAATGAATATAAATGGATAGATTGTCGTTACGATTACCTTATTTGGTTGAACATTCATCTTCAACTTCACAACAAGAATATAAAGTTGTCAAATTTTAATCGTGTTTTTTTTTTGGAAATTTTTAAACTAATTTTTATTTCAAATTCGTTATTTATTATTTTCTTTTAAATAAGTCTTTGTCAAACTTGGTGGTCTAATAATAATTATATAAAATTTTAATGTAAATGATTTGTAGTAACGCAGATACAGCACATTTTCAGCGATTTTTCGGAAATTAAAATTTGTGAAATTTTGAAAAACAGAACAAAACGTATGCAAATTTACCAAAATTACTACAATTTTTATTTATTTTGGTTAAAATAAAATGTAGCAATCGAATATTATTACATTTAATTTAAAAAAAAATATTTATTTTTAATTATAAATTAATTAAATTATTTACAATTTTATCATTCATGTTTCAATTTATATAATTTTAGTTAATTTTGGAAGAATTTCATTCGCTCCACTTGCAATAAATTTAAATGAATTAAAAAATACTCAAATAATTATATTAAAATATCCCACAAATTTATTTTCTACTTAAAAAAATATTTTCTAAAATTTTTAATGATCATTTCGAATACATTCAAATCGAAACGCGTTAACTGCACGTTATTATGTGCGCATAAAAAAAATTAATCTAATATTTAAAATTTGCAGCTGATTCCTCGTGACGATTCGCGACGTTTCGTAAATTCATACCATTTTTACGCGATTTTTAAAACATTTTTTATTACACTTTTATCGAATGCGTGAAACGCACTCATTTCGTGCCCAAATAAGGATTGTTTAATCATGTGCAGCTGCACGTGCAGATGATTCATAGCGTCGCACAAAAGCGACGTTTTCGTACCCAAATAAAGCGATTTTTACAATAATCTCCTAATTTTATTGCTTTTTTATCGAACGCAAAAATTTCATATCGCATTTGCTTAAATTAAAATTTATTTAATGTAATTAATTCGTAAATACACGTAATTATTTATAAATTTATATAATTTTAAGCATGCTACACATTATATAAGTGTTTGTTTCTTTCAACCAAATAAACAATAAATTACAAAAAATTAAAAAAACCATCAAATTTTTAAATTTCATATTTTTATTTATTATTTTAAATAGAATAATTAATATTAATAAAGATTTTTTTTAAGATAATGTAGATTTCTCAGAATAAAGTAAGAAACGAAACGCAATAATTTTCTTGCTTATTTTTGATTGATTTGTCGCACACAATTTTGTTGTAATTTTTATAATAAAAATATATTTAGAGATTATCAACCGGTTGACCCGAGCGATAGAACCAATAGAATTGTTAACAACGAACAAATCCGCGGATTGCCGAAACCTCGCTGTGATTTGCAGGTGCAGATGATTCATTGCAATTCGCCGATAGGCCGAAACGTTTTCAAATTTAATACTTAAATCTTTTATCAGTTTTATTTGCATTAAAATTAAATATAAAATTTAATTTTAACAAACTGTAATATTATATTAATTTTAATGAGATTTATTAATTTATTATTTATGTTATTTCTTTCTCATCATAGAATATTTTGCAAATATCGTTCAAAAAGTAGTTCACATTTAATGCTATAATAATCATGATATATCCATCATGATAAATCTTATCAAATTATATTATTTTAATAAATAAACTAAATTTTAATATATAGAAATTAGTTTATTGTTTAAAAATTATAAAAAACATTTTTATATATTAAAATTATTATATTATTATTTTAAATTGAATAATAATTTATTTTCATAAAGATTGTTTTCAAAATAGAATAGATATCACTCAATAGATGCAGAAACTAAACGCAATCGAAAATCGTCAAGAAAATGATCCATTTTCAATTGGTTTAGCGCAGTAATTTTTTGTTTTTATAAACAGCCATTTTATGATTAATTTTAATTAGATAATTGTGTTATTTCTTCCTAATCAGAGAATATATTTCAAATATCGTTCAAGAAATAGTTTAAATTTAAGCAATTTGTAGTGCTATAATTATTATATGTAATAAATCTTAACAAAATAAATGATTTTATTGACTAAAGACTAAAATATATTATTGTCAAATAAGTTCTCTAATTCAAAAAATTGATCTAAAATAATTTAGTAATTTCAATTTATTCGAATCGAAACGCGTAAAATACACTTTTCATGCATTTCAAATATTTGTTTAATATTTATTACAATTCTTATCGTATGTGCGAAACGCACTATTTTCGTGCCCAAATAAGGATTGTTTAAACGCAGCTGCAAGTGCAGGTGTTAAATTTTTATAAATAATCTCATTTTTATTACATTTTTATCGCATAAATTTAATGTTGGAATTGCTTTAAATAAAAATTAACTAAATTAATATATAAATTGATTTTTCGGTAATCTCTCAATTTTTATTACTTTTCTATCGTTTAATTATTTTCATTTGTAATTAAAAAATATCGAAAAAGTACAAAATTTTTATTAAAATAAATTTGTTTGTATAACAGAATCTTCATTTAAATAAGATAATTGTATTATTTCCCTCGGATTATAGAATATTTTGCAAATATCATTCAAAAAGTAATTTACAATTAAAGCTACAATCTCCACGGTTTATTCAATTAATCTTAAAAAATAGATAATTGTTATAGATTCAATTTTTATATTTAGAAATAGGTTTATTATTTAAGAAATTGTATATAAAAAATAATTTAAAGTCAAATCAATAGATTCGAATCGAAATCGAAAAACATTTTTAAGTATCAAAATTGTTGTATTATTATTTTAAAAGATAAGAGATACGCAGCCAATAGTCTACGTGACGACCCGAGCGAAAGAACCAATACAATTTATATTTCATAATTTTTGTATCATAATTTATTTTAATAAAGATTGTTTCTAAAATAATGTACATTTTTCTTATTAAATTATTGGAAACACACTCATTTTCGATTGGTTTTTCGCAGTAATTTGTTGGTGTCATAAACAAACATTTGTATACGTTAATAAAAATAATATTTAGAGATAAACAATTAATAGTCTACGTGCCAAACCGAACGATTAAACCAATAGAATTATTAATAACGAAAAGTGCCGAGGGTTGTCGATCACTCATTTAGATTTGCAGGTGCAGATGATTCGCAACGCAATAATAAGAAAAAACGTTTTTTTAACAATTTTGGTGGTCTAATAATAATTATATAAAATTATAATGCAAATGATTTGTAGTAATGATTTGTATACAGCACATTTTCAGCGATTTTTCGAAAATTAAAATTTTTGAAATTTTTTAATTATAAATTAATTAAATTATTTACAATTTTATTTTTGTAGTTAAAAAAATATTTTCTAAAATTTTTAATGATCATTTCGAATACATTCAAATCGAAACGCATTAACTGCACGTTATTATGTGTGCATATAAAAAAAATAATCTAATAGCTAAAATTTACGCGATTTTTAAAACATTGTTTATTACACTTTTATCGAATGCGTGAAACGCACTCATTTCGTGCCCAAATAAGGATTGTTTAATCGTGTGCAGCTGCACGTGCAGATGATTCATAGCGATTTTTACAATAATCTAATTTTATTGCTTTTTTATCGAACGCACGAATTTCATATCGCATTTGCTTAAATTAAAATTTATTTAATGTAATTAATTCGTAAATACACGTAATTATTTATAAATTTATATAATTTTAAGCATGCTACACATTATATAAGTGTTTGTTTCTTTCAACCAAATAAACAATAAATTACAAAAAATTAAAAAACCATCAAATTTTTAAATTTCATATTTTTATTTATTATTTTAAATAGAATAATTAATATTAATAAAGATTTTTTTTAAGATAATGTAGATTTCTCAGAATAAAGTAAGAAACGAAACGCAATAATTTTCTTGCTCATTTTTGATTGATTTCTCGCACACAATTTTGTTGTAATTTTTATGATTTTATACGTTAATAAAAATATATTTAGAGATTATCAACGGGTTGACCCGAGCGATAGAACCAATAGAATTGTTAAGAACGAAAAGAGCCGATCTCTCGTGTAGCGTTTGACAATATGATTTACAGCTGCAGAAACTAAAACTAAATTTGTATTACTTTCTTAAAATGGATTTTTTACAAAGCGCGCAGCTGCGTAGAATCGGTTATTCATTACCAAATAAGGATATTTTTTAGTATCGAATTATTAAATATTTTAAGAAAGTCGTTTTCGTTCAAAGGCAAAAATCGTCAAATTTATAATAATTCTATTAATTATTTTTATTTCATTTAATATATCATAATATTAATTTATTTATTAAAAATATTTTTATAATAATTTATAAAAATTTATTATAAAAAAAAAATTTAGAACTTATATTAAATATATTTTATGTTTGTTGTAGATGTGAAGGAAGAAATGTGCTATTTCGGAATGCGGTTCCTATCTCATGTGTTTACAAGCATACTGATATTAAATTTTGGGCCCGGGATTTTATGCAGGAATAAAATTGGTTATGGGGAAATTCGCTTTCCCCCTTTTTCCAATCGAGCTTCAAACCGACTATAGCGGAGTCACGGAATTTACATTAAACGCACCGAAAAAGGATGAAAAAAAAAATGGAGAAGCATCCGCAAATAAGTTTCGGCTTTGCATCACATATTACGTTTGCACATGCATCTTTCAGCAGCAAAAAATTCAATCAATATACGTAATTTATGAATAATTTAATTGTTAGTGAAAAAATTGATAATTTAATATAATCTAATTTAAATTTAAAAATTATTCAATATTTTACAAAAACATATTTTCTATTCAAGAAATTAAAGAATAGAGATTTTAATAGTAGATTTAAAATACATCAAATTCTATTGAAAAAAAAATTTATAATAAAATTTAATTTTAAAATAAATTTTAATAGTTTAAAAACTTGTTTACTAAGAATAGATTGAAAAACAATAAAATAGGTTTAAATACAATGATTATATAAAGATTAAGTGAAATGAAAAGAAAATATTTTTATAAGATACTAAATCTAATTAAAAAAAAGATCGAAAGATGAGGGGAAAAAAACGTAAGATGAAGATCAAAGGAAAAGTCGGCAGATATTGGAAATAACTTCATTTAATCCGATAAAATCGATGAGATCGTAAAATCTCTAAATAATAGGAGTTACACTAAAGATTTAATCGATTGAAGAATGAATAGAAAAAATATGAATGAAGAATTTCAACCTGTTTTGTTAGTTAGTTAATTAATGTTTTTTTTTGATAGTGAAACAACGTAAGAATTTGATTTAAATATAAAATTTAGAAAATTAGCTGCAAAAACGATTCTTATAAATTAAAAAAAAAACATTTAAATATAATTAAAATATGAATTGTATGTCTTAAATTATATATAAAATTCAATTAAATTTTTTTGTTGTTGTTTTCTTCAATTTACTTAAAATTAAATTCAATTAAATTAAAAAATATGTATACAAAAAAAAAGAGAAGATGAAACGATGATACCTTTCTCCATTATTCTTAATAGCATCCGCTCCAATTAGAGAAAAAAACCGTACAAAGAATGGAGTCGGTGAAAAAGAGAATGGTCATAATCTCTTAATGGACATCCTGCAATGGTCATCCCGGCTTTATGCGCGCATTAATTAACGAATTGAGTGGTTCGTTTCGTATATTTCGGAAGAACAAACGGCAAGTTTTAGTTACAAAAAAACAATAATTGTTTTAAATTGCGCATGACTAATGTACGAAGATTTTTAAATCGACATCTGATATTTGCATATTTACATCATTTATAGAAAATTAAATTAAAACTATATAAATTTTGTACTTTCTTTTACAATATTATATAAAAACTGGTATCACCTACATAATAAGTGACCCAAATATAAGTCGATTTCTTTACCTAAAAAGGTGTATTTTATAATTAAAAAATATGGTGATAAATGTATTACTTCGTAAAATGAAGCTGGGTATCGTCAAAGCCTTTATCTTTTGACTATAAAAAGATTTATAAATATTTTTTTTTACTAAGTAGAATTTAGTTGAAACTTTATTTTTATTTTGTTGTTAAATAATAGTATTTGTGTGAATCCACCGTGTGTATATGTATAATGTATATAAAGAATAAATCGTGGTCGTCTGGAGATGCACGACGTAATTTTTGTGGCTGATTTCTTGTCCATTTGGCCGGGGAGATCGTTTGCAACAAAACTCGGCAATTGGATATGATTCATGCGAGCCATGCCCAGGAGCTGTTCTGGAAACGGACCATCAACCATAACTCAGATCCCACATCTCTCTCACTCTGCTTATCTCGCGCATACCAAAAACCGAATCCCGATGAAGGATTTCCAGTCGAATCTTCCCTTTCGGAAGCCGAAGAAGCAGCCCAAAGAATAGAATCGAATCAACTGAGCTTTAAAGAAGATGCGGTTAATTTCGATTCGAAATTATGGGTCGTCTGTAACGCGATACCAGGACCAGGCAATTGTTGCAGCCGATATTCGTGTTATATAACCGGTTTTTCTTTGGTTCGTGTGCTCGACTTTCACTGGTGCGGTAAGGTCGAATCGGTAACGATTTCGCTTAATAATATCCACCGCACGATACACACAGCACCGAGCTGAACTCTGACCTCAACCCTTCATAGATAGCGACAGTATTGCCAATTTACCACCGAGCCTTCATTAATAATAATCTCTTCGTCTCTCCTCCTCTCATCCTTATCCTCGACTACAGCCGCGCTCCTTATCCGCAAAGTACGAAGCAATATTTTCCTGGTTTATAAACTCACTATACACATCTTTCGCTCTCCTTCCTATCGCCGCACGATAAATCTTCAAGTCTCGTCTTCGTCGGGGATGAGGAATTCGTTCGTGGTATTTACGCGCCGGCAATTAAAACCGGGAATTAATTATTTGTTGAGGAGAAGGATAAATCCGGTTAGCGATTAAAAATCAATTGCACCATTGTGTGTCGAGATGGAGAGAGGCTGCGAAAGATTTGCGACGGGATGGACAAACGGTCGTAATTTTTGCGGCTATTTCCTTTTGCCGTTTCGCCCTCCACCATCTCCTCTCGATCGAGAACGAAAATAAATACACACGATTTACATTTAATTGATCTTTCGCTTCTGCCACCATCTGTATGCAAAATTCGCGGCTAGGCTTACTTAATTGCAGACCAAATAAAATGCAAATCTCTCGTCTCGTTTCGAAGAGCACTTCTCCCCCATCCGCCGGGCGCTTCGTTAAACTTCAATTACCCACGTTTCCTTAAATCGTTCATTTACAATTAGACTAGTTACCATTATACGCCTGCCAGAGTCCCATAAAAATAAGTGGACAATAACTTTAAGCACTACATCGTGTACTTAAAGTACGATACCCTTCATTTTAAAGATCTACTAAACTTTACATACATTACACACTTTTACTACTCATCTTAATCTCTTAAAAAAAAACATCTTAATAAAGAAAAATCAGTTTGTAAAAATACTACAAAAAGAATGGTTAACAAACATTATTAATTCGAAAATCTAAACAATCTCTACATTTTCTCAAAAAAATTAATGTAAAATTTTCATAATCTTTTTGAATTTGACGTTTGCGTTTTATATATTTTATATTGTTTTCTATTTATTTAAAGAAAAACTTGTTTGAATAATTCTGAGTTCGAAAACAGAAATAATTTCAATTTCGTGTATATTTTAGTCATAATTTTAGATATTTTAATTTAGTTTTTCAGTTGATTTTTATACTTTTTAGGGATCAACTAAACTTTACATTTTAAAGATCTTAAAACATTTACAAATGCACAAATCTAAATGGAATTATAACGTGAATTTACTAATTATGTAATTCAGAAATTGTAATAGAATTTTTACAAAAAATATTTTTATTAAAAGTAATTTTTTAATAATTATAATTTGTCTGATATATTTGAAAGTGTATATACATTTTAATAAAGTCGAGAAAAAATATGTGTAAGATGAGAGTATCAGTTTGTGTATATTATGAAAATATGCGGGCGAATGTTGCAATAAATAAAGCGAGGTTTTCCAGGGCGCAGAAAATATGATATCAATATGTGAGTTTATTTAGTCCTGATAGAATATATTTAACAGGGCTGCAAAGAGTGCGTGTGTGTTGAAGAGAGAAAGAGAGGCGGATTTATGGTGGCATAAAAATTTGCAAGTCTGCTCGACGCGAAACTCAATTTCATGCAGAAGCAACGGCATATTCAGGTGGCCCAAACGAGTCCAGAGAGTTACGTGCAGACACACTAACTCACGAGCCTTAGAGGAAAACCTGCGAAACGGATTACAAATGTATTTATCATTCCTGAAAAATAAAATCTTACTCGTTACAACCTTATCCCTAACGGCTAAGAATTTAATTATCTACAGTTGCGATAATCATCAACGTCTTTAAGAATTTATTATATTAAACAATATTATTAGTCGAAAAATTAATTGATTTTTGTAATCCTGACCCGATTTCAGATACAAAATAAATCTTGGATAATACCACCTATGTTTATCTCTAAAATTAAGATTGAATATTTGGAATGCGTGCAAAATGATTGAAACTAATACAAACCAAATGTTGCAAGACAAATCGAGTTTCTCCGAAGTTCTTGCACGCAGCCCGAGGACGTGAGAGATTTCCCTATTGTCCGATCTCTGTCCACAATTCGAATTTGCTTAATTCAATAACGGTCGCATTCGATGCAGCCATTATAAATGAGTTATGGGCCACAGATTTCGGGCCAAAAGTTTCTTGCTCGAATTTCGTAATTGCAAAAAACGAACGACGCGTAATAACCGAGAGCGTTTCATTATGCAAAGCGTCCGTAGGTGAAAATATGTAATTTCATTAATCGCTAATTCACACCGTTCGCTCACCGTACACAATCGTTAATTTCTTTGTAAGTTCATCGGCATCAGCCGACTAATCAACAATCATAGTTTTGACAATAATTTAATACTAAAATATAAATTGATTACTTGTTTATAATACATGAAAATTTCGGCGCTTGTAGACCGCGGAATGCGACTGAAATCAAGATTCGATCATTTATCAAACGGAGATGTCTGTCTCCTTCGGACTCCGAGATCTTTGGCATAAATACATTATAATAAAATATCGTCTGTTTGGACATTTCAAGCTGATACAATCTACTGCTTATTTTTACTCTCCTCTCCCTTCTCGCGTGCGTTTTCCTGCTTTTTTTTTGTTCATCTTCTTCATCCTCTCCTCGTTCGCAGCTCCATACATACATAAACAGGCCTCAAGAACTGCCGAGCATATCCTCGCCCGGAATCTGATCAAATATGTTAATCGCAACGGCAACAATTTGTATCTCGTTTATGTAAGAATAAAAAATATGCATGTAAAGAGTAATAAATAAAAATGCAAACCGACTTGCATAATTGCAACAATAAATTCCACAACAAACAAAAATCACACAGAAATACGTATAAACTAAAGACATTTTCTATTAATCTTCTAGAAAAATAACTCAAATAGTTCTAAATGTAATTTTTTTAATATTAGAATAAAATAAAAATGTGAATCCGAATGCTTCAAATTTAATTAATTTCTGCATAATACTGGAAATAAATTCATTATTTGCACACGAAAAATAGTAATTAATACAATGAATAAATGTAAATTAATTGGGAGTGAAATAAACTGCATTAGTATATTTGTCACGTGCATCGGTTTCGATTAATTCGTTTGTCAAAATGTAATTAATTCCACTTCGAAACGCAGTAATTGCATAATGATTAACAATTATTAGAATTCACTTAACACAATTTATTAACTCTATCTAAACTAAAAAATAATTTAATTAAAAAATATTAAAATATTTTTTTTAATCCTATTATAACATACAAATATTTTACATTTTTGTTTTGAATATTTTTCTCAAATATATTTTTTTATAAGAAATAGAATTAATTTTAGATATTATTTAACAATTTTTTATCTTTAATTTTTTGTTGTAGCAAATATTTTTAACACGTTTTATTGAAAATATTTAATTTATTATATTTTCAATTTAATAACTAAATAAATTAATGAAAATAAATAAAAATCTATTTGTTAAATTTAAATGTAGGATTTAATATTTGAAACGTATTTAATATCAAAATTATGTAACAAAATAATATATTTTTATTAATTCATTGATATTTTTTTATATTTCAGAAATTTTTGTTATATTTAAAAAAACATAAATTATTAAGATTGAATGGAAAATTATAGTGTTCCGTAGAAATGGTATGATTAATGTTGTCCGCAATTGCTGTGCAATTGTGTAATTGCAGCCGCATTAATTTCGCTTCCGCGAAGTGAAAATGAAAGGACCTGCTGTTCTTCCGCGTGATTAACTGGCGACTATTGTTTTCGGGCGACAAACGCCGGCGGTAAACGCAAATAATGTAACTCTGCGGCAAAGTTGATTAATTGCCGACTTTCCCCAACTAATTTCCACTTCATTAATTAGTAGACTCGCCGCCGTTACCGCCGCCGCCGCCGCCATTGACGCACGGACGGCATTCTTCCTTATTCACTCGATCCCATTACATCAGCTGTACACAATAAATGATTATTCCCTGCACAATTCTCAATTCGTTTGCAAACAATCCGACTTCTTCGTCCTTTATTTATTTACTACTTATTCCCTATGAGCATTAAGTAAATTAGTTCGAGATTGACAATCAATGGAATTTACTGCACTTCAACGCATCTCTTCTTATTAACTGATGGAAATGCAATTGCAAATCCAGAGGTTTACAGCTTTACATTATTCGCTATTATTTCCCAATGGATTAACAAACTGTGCATTTAAATGCGAATCCCATCTATTCCCATATTTTATAACAATTTTGAATAGAAAACTTAATGATAAAAAAATCAATGGCGGATTTAGGCATGATTTTTATGCAACTCAGTACCTATTTTTTTATAACGAAAATAAACTTATTTCATCTTTGTTAAAAATCTTTGTCTAGGGCTTCCTAAACTGTATTAGTCAAGAGCACCCAAGTAGTATTATTCCATGGTTCTAAAAAATCACAGTCTAGGGCCCACAAACATCTTTAATCGAGGGCCCCCAAACAGTGTTAGTCCATCGTCGTCAAAAAATTATATCCAAGGCCCACAAACATCCTTAAAATCTTTATTTTTGGCCCACAAACACTGTTAGTTCAAGTATTTAAAATAATATTAAGTATTTAAGTATTTAAAATAATTTATAAAATAGCATCAAAATAAATAAGTGATAAATCGACATGGGGTGGTTTTCCAATCATCCTTTCTCATTTTTTGTTTGTTTGCTGTTGTCTTCTCGTTGACTCAATTAAGTGAGTGCCAATTACGTCTTTGGAACTCGCATCGTTTTCGGTATAGCATCGTAATGGTCCTCTGATGATCGACGAAAGTTGGAGGTGGCGCAAACAAAAAAGAAAACAAAATAAAAGAGAAAAACCAAAATGAGAGTAGAATAATAATGAAATCTCGTTACACGTTAAGCCATTGTCATTATTACGGAATGAAATTTTTCCCTGCGGGTCCGAAGGCGCACAAAAGTGGACAATGGTTTCCTAAATTTTTTTTTTTGTCGTCCCTTCACGTCCCTCCATTGTGGGTCACGCGTTTTAAACGGGCGAGCGAGTGTGTGTCGGTGCGCCTCTCTTTTGTGTGTCGTGGAATTTGGAAATAACGCCGCGCATAATGAATTTTTAAAAGGTCCTTCGAGATGACCGTAAAAAGCGCGAAAATATTTTAATGGATCTCGGAGAGAAAACGACAAGATCATCCGCACTCAATCATCTCATCAACGTCCTTCCCTCAATCTTCTCCTCTTTCTTCTTCTTCATCTCCTTGTTGTTGTTGTTGTTCTTTTTTTCTGTTATTATTGTTGTTTTCATGCTCTCGTTCCGCGTCCATTTTCCCGTAATTACTATCAGCCTCAAACAGGGATAATCATTCCATTCCATTTCCTCTAATTGAAGTATAATTGAGAGCTCTCTCTCTATCTCTCTTACTTCACTTCTTTCCTCACCATTTAATTGACATTCCTTCAAATTACCCAAACGTATTTACATATTAATTAAAGTTGCATTCTCCGGCTCTCCGTACACGCATACTCCTTCGACCAAAAAATTTAGTCTAGATCCCCGCTGGAGATACACCCGAGGGGACTGCCCCACATCATAATGAAAACATCTCTCGTGGTCAATTGCGTAACGAGTCTCCTCGACATGGTGGTAAAAAATATATTATTTAACATCTCACTGATTCCGACGAAGAATCCAACCGTTTCATTCCATCATCAACAGTTTTATAATTTTCAAAAGTATCAACAAATCAAATACATTTTTATAGATTTCTGATGTATATTTAAAAATTTTGTTAAAGTTATGAATGATGTGTAATATTTTGTTGTATACACATGCAAAAAGGACTGATTTACATTTAAATTAAAATATTTTCCGCATACAAGTTTCCTCCGCGCTGAAGGAGAATCTTTCGCGCGCGTCCTCCGGTCCGTAAACTAAAATGCAGGAAATGTTTATCAAAGCAAACTCGGAACGTAGAATTAAATTATTACGAAACCAAAAAGAAAAAACTGTTGCATAATATTATTATTAATAATAATAAATACCAGTTTTTATTAAAATATTTATTTTTATTTCAGAAAATGTAAAAAAAAAAATAAGAAAACTATTTATATGAGTAAAAGTTTTTTCATATAAAGTTTACTGTATTTTCAGTTACATGGAGAGAATTCAGCGCGGCCCCACGCTTTATACAATCTTTAATCCGGCTTCACATATGTTTGTTGTCTAAACAATTTTTAAATCCGGCCCCACACAATTTTTTAAACTATGCTCAATTTTTCAATCTGGTACTGCAGAATTCTTGAAGACCAAAGTAATAATTTCAAAATTCAGATCCACATTAGATATTTAATATTTCTTAGTAACTTCACTCCATATCACATGGAAATCATTTATTAATCCACCGAAATCAAATTTGTTCGTCATTAGGTTGAGTGAAGATTAAGCGGTCCATTTTACGTTATCCGATTTCATCTAGGAATGGAACCGGTGCACAATGGAATTAAGGCGACATTAATTTCAACCGAGACGTCCGCATTATCGTCCTTATTATCCTTAGTAATATTATTATTATTATTAATATTATCCTTATTAGATTGCGTGCTCGTGCGGGGCGCGTTTCCGTTGAAATTCAATTCCATTGAAATATGGTCCCGTTTTAATTTGAATTTTCGACCGGCTTTTATTTAAATCCCGGCCGACTCGAACTGCAGGCAGGAACGGTGCAAGGGGGTGGCGAAGGATTGGGGCCGCAGTCTGCGAGTTCGAAATAGGAAATGCCGCAACAAATGAGATTTCATATATGTGAGACGCTGCCGTCCCGAGGATTTATATTCGCTAATTAGTCATTCCGACAGACTTGCAGTTTTGCTCTCGTTTGCATTCATCTTCCTTTTTCTTCTACATTCTCTCCTCTCTTTCTTCCTCTTCCAAACTTTATCTACATCTCTCTTCCAGTCTTCATCTCTCTCTCTAAGTTTGCGAGAGGACTAGATTAAAATCCTCGGCGGAGTGAAATAGCTTAAGTAATTATTTTTATGCTGATTAATACGTTTGTTCGCTGAATTCACTGCTGGATAATGAACGTTCCTTCTTCGAAATGAGCCTGTTGGAAGAATTTTTTACAATTTTCATGTACGATTAAAAATGAGAATGCACAATCATTATTCACAAAAATTTCAGGATTCACCTCAAAAAATCAATAAGTTTAAATGTAGATAATACAAAATGTTAGCTAACAATCTTAATTTGTAAATATATTTTTTAATCCGGGCCCCACACATTTTTAAAACAGGACCCTTACAATTTTTTAATCCTTTTTCATCCATTTTTTAATTCGGCCCCACACCATTTTTTAAACCTCCACGTGCAATTTTTAATCCATTTGACAATATTTGGCCCCACAAAATACTATAATTATTTTGAATGTTTGCTCAAAATTTGTCCCAGTTGTCCCAACTTTCGTTCAAATGTCCCGAATTGTATGGAAGTCGCGACTAATCTAACTGCTTGAACTTCTATTAAATAGGTTTTTGTAATTAATTATACTTTGATTAATACGTCTGTTTGCTGGTAAAAGATAAGTTGTGCAATTCGGTGGGACAGATTAAAAGTGTATCATTATCTCTGCGTTCATTTGGTTTTTGGTAATGCTGGGTGCGTTTGCGAAGATAAACTGCATTTTGTTTGGTTTCGGGGTGGATGCACGGGCCCTAAGTAGGATTTATAGTTTAATAATGGAATAGCTCGGCCATTCATTTGATATTCAGCAAATTAATGTTGCGTTTGTTTAGTGCCGGGGCTTCGAGTATATATAATATGCAATTTCGGCGAGAGACAATTTTCAGTGAAATATGCGCCACGGCTCGGCTTACATATAGAGTAGCGGATTTAGCCTTTTCGCCCTCTTTCGCGTCTACACTCGACGCAACAATAACTGATCTCACAACCACCCTTCAAATCCTCCACAACCCAGTACCATTTTAATGCGCCCAGGATATGTGAGTTGTCGACAATAAAAATTATAACTTCAGCAGACAATCAACTTATACAATATGAACAGATTTCATAATTTGTAGATTCTTTTCAGAAATTAACTCCTAAAGTAATATCTATTACAATTAAAGAAAATATTAGATTTAGGTCAACATTTTTCAAACAATTTATTGATGTAAAAATTCATAGAAATGAACGAAAAAAATATCAAACAAATTTTCTGACTCAAAAATATTGTTTCATGGTTTATAGTTTTTGATTTATTCATAAAAGGATGAAAAATATAATAACGATTGAGGATTTGCATCAGAATATTTAAAATAGGAATTGGATTTTAAATCGTAATTTCAATCTGTGTGTCAATTATGGACAGAAATTGTACAGGTGATAGATTGATGTCGAAAATGTAACGGATACAAACATATTTACTTGATTTGTTTTGCCTAAAGTTATATAATGTTTGCTGCCCCATTTCAGTCATCTTAGATAAAAAATAAAAGTTGAGAAGTTATTGTCAATGAAATAATATTGAATAAATATTTTAATTAAATTTTCAATTTATTAGTTTGAAGCTTTGCATACATTGTTCCACGTATTAATACATTTGATTTTGCAAAACCGATTAACAACCATCATCGATCATCTCGACCCAACGGATTCGGGTCACATGCATCGATCGAAATCTTCGCCGCTGGACGATCTCTGGTAGCCAAACCGCTACAGGTTTCTAATTATTGCCTCCTCATCTCATCTCTCTCTCTCTCTGACGTAAGCTTTAAAAGCTCGTTAATTGTGCACGTCAAATGTTGCTATTAATCAAACGCGATTATTGATGAATCGGCGAAACTTCACTCTTTCTTTGCTCACCAAAACACGCGACACGCACTCTCAAAACGGTTTTCTTGCATCCAAATTGTCTTCCTTCTCGTTTACTTTTTTTTTCTATTCTTTTATATTCACAGAAAAGCGCGATTTATCAAGATTATTATTGTTTGATTAATGTTCGGGCTGCAGAAAGAATTCATTTAAGCGAATTGCCAATTCGCTAATGAAATCACAGAGAAAAAAGATCCTATTTGCTTGACGCATTAATCACGGCGCGAAGTAATTTGTTACCTTATTTGTGCAAACGTTTCCACCTAAATATATTATGCTGTTAGAAAACAACTTCTTCTTCTCTGCAGATTTATTAATAATTACTATACAAAATAAACATTTTCAACAACAAATTTATTAAATTTTATTTATCATTTAATATTCATCAATTTATTATATAAACTCTACTAATACAAATTTTATAATAAAAAGTATGAAATTAAAATTGGAATAAAGAAAAATCATTGTATAATAATGAAATTTCTTCAATTATAGAAAATAATATTCATAAAGATTTAAAAAAAAATCTCAAATATTTAAAATCAATAGATGAAAATTTAATGAATTGTAATTTTAAATTTAATATAAATTTTTATTGTAGTTGAAAATTTTTACTTAATAATTTAAAGAAAATTAAAAATTGTATTCCGTTATATATTTTTTAATTTGAAAAGTTTTGAAGGAAAAAAATATTTACAGTATTTATTTATTAGTTATTGAGAATAATGATGTGTAGGTTTTGTTAATTCGATAAAATGTTGAGAACCACTGGTGGAAACTGTAAAATAGGCTCGTTGGAACGTTATGAACATTATGAATAATTTTCGGGCGTAGCGGCGATGCGAATAGTAAAAGCGGACGACGATAATAACAATAACAATAATAATATATAAATAATTCGCATTATGAAGCGCGACGGTAATAACAATAATAATTGTTGATTATGCAGGTCGATAAATCAATAGGCTCGGTAAATTATACGAGTTAATAGGATGCACGCACTCGTATATCATCGCTGATTATGATAATGGCGGTCGCTAATGTAATTGGAATTTCGGCCGGAAACGCGCAATTGAATATCAAAACCATCCGCATCGGAAAACCGGAAATAAATAATTTTTATGTCACGGATAAGGATGGGGAAGTAAAAAAAAAGTAATGCCGTTTCCAAAGCGATGCAATAAAACGGTTATCAGTGGGAATATTCGATAGTAATAAATAGAATCGGATCAGATTAGAGGAGATAAAATTAATTGAGTTCTGTTGAGGGTCTGAAAAGGGAGGGATTAAAAGGCCGCCCAGCAGATAGATAACGGGAACGTCCTTAGCGCAAATCTCCGATAGGAAAGAAGAAAAGAAGATTAGTGGCTCAAGGAGAATGGATGAGGAGATGAGGAAAAGAAAATATAACTATAGATGTTATATACATAGGGTATGAAAGTTTTTTGCTCGAAGACGAATAATATAGGAAAACGAGGGTGGAGGGTTGAAATTGCGCGCGAGTGAATGAGGTGAATTCGGGTAATTACGGGAAGCAAAGTTTCCGAGTTAATTCCTACCGGAGTGTTTCGATGGTAATTATATGATCTTGGTAGGAGGAGAGGGCATGTAGGAAGGCAGACACAGACAGAAAGAGAGTAGTTCCGAAAAGGGGTTCCGCTAACTTGTTGAATGGATGGTTTTGATGTTCCCGATTTGATGATGTATTCGGTCTGGTCTGCAAACGGTGAGGTGGAGGAGGAGGAGGAGGTTGGGTGATGCTCGGTTTTGGGTAGCGCGAGACACCGAAACAAATTAACCGCACCGTCCGCACAGACCTAGGCCATTACTCTTCAGGACCAGAAACCGCGCCCAGCGAAAATGGGATTACCGCGGCGGCGATGATGAAGAACCGCTCTCGGCATCCTATGGGAAAAACATGTTTTAATACCATCTTGAATCATAGCCCAAACGCAAATAAAGCAAAAACTCAAAATATATTAGATTTTCTAAAATAATAACAGTTTTCAGTCGTAATATTTTTATTTGACGTGAAATCTTAATACAAATATAGAATTTGTTGGTGTCCTTAAAACATGATTGCTTAAATACGTGAAATAAATAAATAAATTAAAGTTGAATTTAGGGACCTCATCTATACCAGTTTGAAAATCTTACCTTTCTTAGCATTCCAAAAAAAAACTAATGCCATAACCTTTCCGGTTGATGGAACAATCTTTGAGTTATTCGAACGATGGTTTCTAACTAATCTTTCGTCTCTGGTGTTTAGTGGTAAATCCAAGTTTTTGCCAAAACTATCCAAAAAAACTTGATAAAATTGTTAGCATATGTGGCACCAATTTTGCTTTTTTCATATTCAATTCTACTTCCAAAAACTTCTGCTGAAAACATATAAACTGTAGGTACATTAAAAATAAATTGTTAAATAAAAATATTTTGGCTAAAATGTAACAATAATTTCTCATTATTTTATCTAATTGTATTTTAGATTTAATTAGTAGATAATGCAAAAGATCTTGAACATAATAACTAATTGAGAAAGTAAACATCTCACACATACTGATATTAGTATTAACTTGATCATTCGCGCTGCTTTCCTCAGGGGTTAATAACTTAATAATAGTGATTTTAATTTAACAATCAAGTCAGTAAATTTACATAACTAAGGTTAGTTTTAATACTTTAGTGTTTTAGTTAACAATATTTAATGAAGTAATGAGTAGTCGACGTGCAATATAATTTTCCTCTGCAAAGACCATTTGGACCGGATTATGGTCAATTTGGTTATATACTAGTGTAAGAGTAGTGAATAATGTCATAGTAAAACATAAACTGTAAGCTCTAGTGATGCTTTTAAGCATACGAGATTAAAATTGTTGCAGTGTGTATATATATTATGCAATCCCATTGTAAAAAATGTTTGTCATTACATAGTTTGTTTCGTGACTCCTATTAAATAGTCTTAAATTATCTGAATCATAATTTGTTTACTTAGTTATATAAAAAGTGTTACAGATTTGCAATATTATGATGTTACAAAATATTCGTTAAAGTTACCAGAATTCTTGATCTTTCTGTTGAAAGTTGTTAAGTTTAATTGATGATGTTTAATTGTAAACAAATATTCCGGGATTGCGAAGGTGCTTTGTGCGCGTCCGCTGCGTATTGAAGCACTTGGAACCTTTTGTTCAGGGCGCGTCTGTGCCTAGAATTAGTGTGTAGTGCGGCATCGTCGGATAGGACATACGTGTAATTAGAATATCCCCCTTAATGACATGTGAGCTGATTGCAGCTGCATTGCAATAATTGCGGCTCAACCATGCTCATGCCCTGAGCTTACGCCTGTAAGCAATAATCCCCGTCTGCGTGTGTGTGCATATGTGTGAGCATGCGAACTGGCCGAAGCACGAATTACATAATAACAATTATAATGATACGTAATAAAACGATGGCGAAGGCTACTTCGAACTGCCAATGCTACGGGTGTCGTATAAACATAGGTTTGCCCTTCGACATGCACGACGGATATCGAAGCGGAAGCAGAAACTGGAACGACACAATGCCCTCCCTAATATTCGGCAAACACTCATTAATTATTTAGAAACGCTTTAATTGCATTCGCGCTCGTCGCCGCAATAAATTCTCTTTAATTGGACAATGAATAGCATACATCCTGGCTTTCGTCCGGGTCCTACCTTTATACTCATTCCAACATCGGCGACGCGATTGCCCCGAGGTCGCATCCTTTGTCCGATTCCAAGTATAAAACATTAAAATTTTACTTGACTTTTTTCCATAAAAAAATGCATACAGATTTATAATAAAAAAAAATAAATAAATTTATTTAGTAATGTATTCCAAAATAAATTATTTATACAATTATTTAATTAAATTACTTCCTAATCCACACTTAAGTAAACTAAGACATCGTTCTAGATGACAAGTGTTAAATTTAATACAATCGGCGGATATATTCGCCCAATCATTTTTGAGTAGATTTTATGGTACACTTAATTAAAGATGGTATCAATTTTTATTTCGGGTAGAAATCATCGGGTCTGGACAACAATTTGAACGGAATGTACCCCCATTGCTGTCCGATGGGGCGAATCGAATTGAAATTTAACGAGGGCGCGAATCGATACATATTAATCACCTCAGATCCCTTCGCCCGTTGTCGCCGACAACGACCTAACTTCCCTCTCGCTCGCACTCCTCCTCCACCCCTTTGTTATTTTCCGCACGCGAGGATACAGAAAGAGAGACGACGGAGAGAGGCGGAATTAATTCCGTCGCAAATAAATTATTCACAATTACACTCTGGCAAAAATCGTGACAGCGAAATTATGTTAAAAAATGCATTTAAAATTGCGCTCGACGGGGATCCCTGAAAGGGACAGAAGCCGGTGCCAACCCATCAATCCCCGTTTTTTTTTTCCCTCCAGTCCGACAACTCAATCCGCGCGCAATTAAAGCGCACTTTCGCATTCCGCGTACGCACTTACATAATCGTTCTCCTTCACCATCACCTTCGGATGAGTATGAAGAAAAGAAGGAAGAGGAGGAGGAGGTCTTCGTTGATTGCACTTTCGCACTTAATTACACACGGATTTCGCAGCAGGAAAAAAAAACAGAGATTCAATTAATTTCCGTCGCAATCAACGGAGAGAAAAAATTTATTGCATAAATATATGCATGCGTGCAATCCGGAAACAAATATAAATATGAATGGGGAGGATCAAAAGCGAATAACGATGCGTGGGAGAGATGAAAAATATTATAATTGCAATTAAACAACAACGGAAAATTGCATTTGGGTCAACGGACGTTCAAGAATCGATTACCGATGATGATAATTCTAATAATAATAAATAAATAAATAAATAATTATAGAAAAATAATGAAAATAGGTGGAAAGAAAAACGTTGCCGGATATATTATTCATGTCGATGTGCTCGGTTATTACGCTGCAAACTGAGTCTAAAAGGTAAGAATTACATTGGATAATCATATGCCACGAGTCTCATGAATTATTAAATCCGATATTTACGGACTTGCTGTAATTAGGAAATCATGAACGAAGTTTCGAACTAATTATTTGAAATTGATCGTATTTGTTACTATTTTTCTTGTAACTTATCCAGCACAAGGTTTACCCTATAAATTAGAACTTAGTAATATTTTCACAATTTTATCAGTTAAATCAATTAATTTTTTTTATTCTAAATTTTTAAGGGTAAAATTGGAATTTATTGGAGCTTTTATTCCTTTTTATTATAGGAAACCGCTTATTTTATTCAGGTATACTAATAAATAGAAATTAGGGGTTTTCAACCTTTTCTCGTGAATCGATTTACTAATAAATTTAAGTATTACTTATTGGAATTGAACGATTATTAAACCCAAATTTAATATAAAAATAAAGTCTATATTTTCGTTTTACTCAATTTACAGTTATTTTTTATTTCGATGAAACACTTGGTATTTAAGGAATTGCGTAAAGCTATTATTTTTAAAAGCATTAGTTTTATCAGATTTATTTTGAGCTGAGAGATGATTTGCGAGAATCTCTACTAATTACTGAAATATTCACCGTTACTATAAAAATATTTTAAAATTAAAAAGTATATTTTGTATATATTTTAACATTTATATGTGTGTTATTTAATGGAAACTCAATAATATAATGAAATTCCGTTTGGTGTGAAAGAACCGGTAAAACTAGTAGATAATTTCGTATTTTTCCAAATCGGGATTTGGAAACGAACTTAATCATCCTTTAAGGCCCGTCAAGGTTTAAACCCAGAAGTCGGATTATGATTATTCTTTCTCTTCACTTGGAGCAAGATGAATGAAATAAGTGAAGGAGACGAAGAAGAAAAATAAGAGTGTGTGTGAGAGAGAGAAAGAGAGAAGTTTTTGAAGCGTGATTGATGCCTGGACCACGTGGAATTTCGAGGTTCTCTCTGTAATGACGAAAGGCTTTATGCAAGAGGGAAAGAGAGCCATTTGCGCGCGAGTGTGTTTATCGGCAAGGCTTAAGATGTCACGCGCAGACGGTAAATTATCCTTGACAGTGGAGTGCGAGAGGAGCCATCGGCAATCTGTCTTCGACCAATTTTCCAAAGCCGAAATTCCTAACGTCCAGGTTTAGAATTACCGACAGCAGCAGCAGCAGCAGTTTTGTATTAATGAAATTTCAGTTATATTCCTTTGATGGAATGAAATTACGGTGAATTAGAGATAATTGCACCTAGTTTTCAGGAGCCGGGTCATCCGATCGAGAGAAAGTTGGTAATCGATGCACACGGCAGCAACTGGATTGGACTTCAAGATCACATCTTTCTTTTCGATTTCAATTTAATTTCTCTTCTTCGATGTTAATAATACTAATTTTAACATTATTTTTAATTACATTTATTTTTGTCAACTTTTACCATAAACTATATCAGTTTCAATATGCAAATTTAAGTATGATTTGGTAAAGAATGAAATTGAATCTTTGAATGGTTTTACTTTTAAATTTTGGCATTGTGATGTGAGCGTGTGTTATTCTTTTTAATTTCCCCTTTGAAATTGGAATGCAATTTGGTGTAGCGTGAAAAAAACACACACAGAAAAGCGGCCGAATCTGTTTTATTTCATACCCCATTTCTCTCTCTTTATCCCACTTTTTCGCTCTCAACTCGTGCAGATTTTCATGTGTATTTGTGTGTGTGTGTGTGTTCCTTCTCCATCATTTTTCTCTTACCCTTTTGGTCGATTTATTCGCGCGCGCTTTTTCGGTGGTTCGGATTGGGGGGTTGGATGGATGGTATGAAATGTGCGCTCTCGGAAGCGCGTATTGAATGGGTTTATCATCGGTGCTCGCACGAAAGGCTTCACAATGGGGGCCCAGCATTTAAACTAGACAATGTGTACACGTGTCCCCTTTATATCAGCACTCGTGTGTTACATATGCACACGGAGAATATCGTTGTTAAGTGGCAATATGCGAGCCCGAACAATGCCTATTTTGAATTCATCCGCAATGTCGCCAGGCAGCCGTAGCAGCAGCAGCAGCAGCATCCAACATCATCTCGACTCCCCCGCAACACATGCACTACAAACGGTTTTGCCATTACGAAATTCCATCTCAGTGGTGCTCACACTCGGCAGCTCTTAATCCATCTTAGAACAAGTAATCCATGCTGCAGCGTGCATGCCAGAACTCACACTCTCAGCTTATCCTCATCTTCAACTAATTTCTTCTAGTCCTCTTATCCTCAACCTCATACTCATTCCAATCTCAATCATATTCCCTATCTAGTGATATTCATACTCAATCTCATTTCTCAAACTCTTTGTCACCTATGTCCATCACCTAATCTCTTTCCTTGATAATATTGCTAACTTTTCACTCCCAACTTCATCTTATATTTTTCTTATCCTTTAAACCTACTGTTAATTTCTGATAGTCTTCTCATTCTATTTCAAATATCTACCACCTCAAGACATTGGAAAACAATGGTGCAGATTTCTAAATACTAGTCTTCATCTTAATTCTTTTATCAACATTTTCAACCTCATACATTTTTTGTCTTCTTTTTATTCCCATCCAGACTACATCCTCATTCCCATTTTCAAAATCGTTTTCATCCTCTGATCTTCAAATCTTGAACATATTCATCCTAATAATAACTGTTATCTTTTTTCATCTCGTGCTCATCTTCATCTTATTTTTTCTTCCAGTTGAGCAAAAGCTTCAAAGCAATTCCGGCCGCATCACGCACCTCTATTGTCCCGGTTTTTAAAAGGCACCTCCAATTTTGATACGGTGTCAATTCGAGATTGGGAATTTTGTGCGGCCCAGTTTTTGCCCCTCGTTTCTGAAGAATATAATTCCATGGTCAACTCAAGATGACAGGCATCGCCCGAAGATATGAACTTCACATACACACACACACACACTCACAGTCTCCGAAATCCAGTGTCCGCTTTAATAAGTATCGTACGTGCCGTGACTGCATAGTAATTACAGGTGAAAAAACGAGAAACAAATTCTCATGACCCGAAGCGGATTTTTCATCGATTCGATGAAAAGAGAAGCAACGAAATAAAGAACTAGTTGGAATGCATTCAATTTCTTTTTATTTTCATGAAGTGCGCTTACATGATCGATCTTTTAAAATAAACTATTCCTGAAATGACTAAATTTTTCCTACAATTTAGAATTTTGTAAATATGTTAAATATTTTCTACAAATGAATAAGAAATTTTATTGAATCAGATTAATCAGTATTATGAATGCAAAATTCATTAAGCGCGATATGAAACTTTGGAGCGAAATTCTGCGTATTGTTTGCGTTGAAGAAAAAAAAAATATATAAAGTCTCTCTGCTTCAAAAGTTCTTTTTATTTTTCTCTCTCCTCATTTCTTTACTTTTTCCTCTTTATAGCGTCCTCCCTCACTCCTTTTTTTTTTTAACTTTTGTGGAGCGAGTTTCGCGTGGAAATTAAAAGGGAGTCGGAGTTAATTAAGAAAATTTCTTTCTCGCCGCTCGTCGCTATCCGCGATAAATATTCGGGAAAAAGGTGTCGCGAAAGTAATACGGACTTTTAGTTCGTTAATTACTTGTGTCTTGATAAAACTTTCTTGTTCGGAAACTCGTGTTGATGACAAGACAAGAAGAAATATTAATTATATAGCGGGAGGAAAGAGATGGAAACTGCTCGAGTTGAATTAAGGTAAAAATGTCTGTCTGTATATGCATTGGAGTATTCCGAAGGCGGTGGTTGTAGGATGCAGCGAAGTCTCGGCGGTGGGTCGGCGTGTGTCTGTAGCGCTTGGCTAATTAACAACCCCCAAGGGAATTAGTTTTATTTCGGGACCTTTTGCGAACGCAACGGCTCGGAAACACACTGAAATCATTCCGCAAATGGAAACGGGAAACGCAGATGCAGCCGTATATTTAATTACTCTTGCTCCTTTGATGCACCACCTTCAACCCTCCCTCAAGAAGATCGCATTTTCCTGCTGCAAGCAACTCGGCTCGGTTTCTAATTCATTCCAGTCTGAATTATACCGAGCAAACTTATCAAAAGAACTCGTCATAATTTGTTATTAAAATACCGGTACAAATACAGCAAATATTTGACTCTCTGGATTTGACGTATAATGCAAATCTACATTTATACATTTTACCATCTTCTCAAAGAAAATTACTAAATACGTATTTATATTTATTAAATAAAACTTCATCATCTTATCTCATCAATATTTTAATCATCCTCATTCTTAACAAAAATCAAGAATCTTTATTTGTCTTTATTTAGCTTTTATTCATCATACCTATCTTCATAGTCATATTCACCTCTTTCTTCTAGTCCTCTAATATTCAACCTCATAATTACTTAATAATGATCAATAATCTTTACTGGTGGTTATTTTCATTTATTATTGTCTTCTTTTAATGTTATTTATTCTTGTCCTCTCATCATCAACCTCAAACAAATCTTGCTCTTAAATATATTCAACATCTTCATCATCATCATCATTCTAATCTTCAACTTATTTCATCCTGTAGTCTCAAACCTAATCTTTCAACACTTTATTTTCATCATCATAATCATTTTTAATCCTGATTTTAAACATATTGAAAATCTTCATCTTATACCAATAAGTCCTCTTTTCTTCAACTTAATTTTCATATTTTTTTTTCTGTTGGAATCAAAAGAATTAAAAATTAATGTTTATTTTAAATTAATCTGATTGAATTTAATGTGTTTCCTTGCTCTAAAACCTCCTGGCATTACTTTTGTGTACTTTTTTCTATTTTTCTTGAGCTCGTTCCCCGACTTCTTTCATTCTCTGGCGTTTGGATGTTTTCCTTCGGTAAATGTTTGCCGAGCTCTCTTTACAAATCGCCTCGCCAGAAGTCCCGACGGAGGTCCTGTGTGCAGCAAACTGCAGGAACGCAATTACACTCGTAATTCCGTCAACATTCGAAAGCTCCCGCCATCCCATCCCAGGATTGTTCATTTCGGCCGAGCCGCGACAGCGCACAAATTCATTAATCTTTAATGGGCAGCAAAAACAAAACATCAATCTGCACAATCGACTTGTGTACAGAGACTTTCCCTAACAATACATTTGCTTGAATTGCAGATGAACAAATTTTCAATTTTTAATTTAAACCTTAATCTCGGGATTAGAGCTGCAGTTTAAATACTACGGCACTCATTGAAACTGTAAGTTTATTTGCATTGCGATTCCCGCTCATTGCAGAGTTTCTGGTAAATTTTAATGAAATCCTCGGAATACCTATTTTCCTCCTCCGCTCAAGATTAGGGCAGTAACGTACTTATTTTTATGAATAGTAAAAGGCGGGAGTCTCTTTTCCTTTAATATAATCTAATTTATATATGAAATTGGGTTTAGTCTGTGAAATTGCCAAATGTTGGTGTGGGTGTAGATAAAAATGTCTGTGGCTTTTGCGGGCCGGAACGGAATTTGCATTGCGCAACTATTCTCGTTCCGCCAGAAAAACCTCTTCCTTATATATATACACATAGAAGTATATATATATATATACATACATACACATCTTTTTTTTTATCAGGGCATGAAAATCTTAATAAGAAAATGCTGCGAGGCAGGAAGGAAATTGATCCGAGCAGCCAAAATTATTGTTTCATAAACGTCTGCATTTCTCCTTTTGCCTTCGTCCCGCATCCCCAATGGTATTCCACGTATCTTTTCATTGCCGCTGTAAATTTATTTACCTTTTTTTTCTCTATTTCTATGCAGATTTCTGTGCAACCGGTTTTATGTTTTCGGCTATCATTTTTCCGCAACGTGCATTCATATGAAATGCACTTTGCTTTGCTTTGATGGTCTTCCGAGAGATTTAGTTTATAGTTCTCATTTTATATTGTTTAATAAACGCTATGATCCATTATCTTGTACATTATTTATACAAACGATATTTTTTAATAAACTTAAATTATCGTTTACTTTCAGGAAAGATTAACCATAATTATACATGGATTCGGTTTTCGAACAATTCAGTTTTTAAATTATTTGAGTTCGAGAACTAAACTTAATAACAAATCTTTGACGAAAATGGACTTTGGATTTTCGTAAAATTAAGTTTCTTAATAGACTTTTTAACAAATTATGTTTAGAAACCAAATTTCGGTTTTAAAACAATTACATTTTTGAATAGCCTGTAATAATAAATTATGTTCGTAAACCGAGTTTTCACTGTATTTTAAATTATCCAATTTAATTCTAATCACGATAATGGTTTCGGTTTTTAAATAATTAGTTTTCTTAATAGTCTGCAAACACGAATTATGTTCGAAAACAGTATTTTTATGATGGTTTCGATTTACGAACAATTAAGTTTTTTAATATTTTTTGAGAACAAATTGAATTCGAAAACTGAATTTCTACTAAATTTTTAAGTATAAACTGTACGAGATTTTTCAAAGAAGTAAATTTATTTTAGATGAATGAAAATTTAAAAGAAAAATTGAAAAATTTTCTACGATTTAATAATTGTAAAAATTGTTGGTTTCGGTTTTCAAACAATTAAGTTTTTCGATAAAACTGAGTTTTAAAAATAAGTAACTTTATTTTAGATAATATATTCATTTTTATAGTATTAAATATAATATAAATTATATAAAGTTATAATGCAGATTTAATTATGAATGATTGAACAAATTTAATGACTGTAAATAATTTAATAATGTCAGATAATTAATTACGTTTACAGCGTAAATAATTAAGGTCGTAACGAAATGTCCTGTTAATTGTTTGCAGACTGGAGCAATTTATGCATTTTTTATGAGGACTTTAGGCAGTGTTTGGTTTCCGAATTAAAGTGGTTGCGATTGTCTGCTGAATTAGTGGGTAAATGCTGTTTGTTTTCGAGGAAGAGGAGGAGGACCTTCCCAATTTCGGGCGACAAACTGAGTCCTGGAAATCCGAAGAGAGATGGAAACAGGATTTCGCACGTCGCTGCATGCGGTATATCCGAGTTGACAGAAGACTTAGCGGTTTCATACACAAACCGGTGCGGATTTAATTTCGTTAATGCCATTAATTCATTCCCTCGTGCTCACATTTATATATATATATACGGAACAAATATAGTTTGCTTCATTTGAGAGGAGAGATGTTTCCACTCCACATGCGAAGACATCAAGATTTGATAATAATGGATCGATCTAGGCGGATGATAGCTAATGTAATAAGTTTAGATGCGCGGAGGTGTTCTAATTTATATCCACACTTAGCATACTAAAAGTGTGTTTAGCGTTTGCGAACGAAGGCTTATCCGGATCCGGATCTCCGACACAGGGGCGTTTATTATCCTTTCCGCTTAGTTGGCGTTCCTCAAACTTGTTTTCAAAACAGAAACAAAACGAGTGAAAAAAAAAAACGAAGAATAAGAAGCGACGATGATAAAGGCTATTGTAGGACGACCAGCAATAGAGGATCGGGCGTTAATGTCTCTTTCGGATCGTAAAGAAAGCTGCAGGAAAGAACATCAAGAAATAGTCAGAGAGAAAAACGAAAAGAAAAAGCGGAGAGGAGAAAAGATGTAAAGCAGTTAAGGTTAATTAGTTTCCTTTCACGCCCCGACTTCCAAGGACAATGTAAACACGGCCTGCAATTAAAATACAAACAAATTTGAGGACTTTTCTTTCGTCTACACACTTTGCCTCCTCCAAACGGCAATTACTCCCCAATTCGAATTCCCTTATTTGCACAAATCCAATCGGGATTTTCAACGCTTATTGAACGATTAAACTTTATACGTAATTGCAATTAATATTTATATTCCTCTGATCTCCAATGTACATAATGCTTTCGATTAATTGAAAGCAAATAAGACATATTTCTTCGATTTATTCCAAATAAATAAGAAAACAGAAATATTAATTAAACACGATAAATACTGGTAAAATAAATTTTATTCCAGGATGCATTCCACTTATTTTTATATAATTTACGTAATTTTACTATTTAATGAAATTAATGAGTAGAACTAATAATGAAGAATATATTTATATTACAATTATAACATAATTACTCTGATTATGCAAATATAAGGAAAATTACGTATAAATTTTTAAACATAATTCTTGGAAAATACTTTTACTAATATTTTTTTTACGTAACATTAAAGTTCTCATTTGATAAAATCGTAAAGTAAAACTAACAAATTTTTGAAATACACGATTATTATACTTTATGCTATTATTTTTATTAACACTTTCAAAGTCTTGAATTTTTTTAGTCAACATTACAAGAATATTGAAAACTAGAACAGAATAATAATAATTTTCAATTTTTTTCTGAAAATGAACTGTTTTTAGATCAAAATTTGTAAATTTAAAAAAAATTGTATTTGAAGAATGGATTACTAAATGGGAAAATGTTCTAAGAGAAGAAAAATAATAAATTTTGAATTAATATTTAAAAATGTATATGAAATAATAAAACTTTTTGTGAAAATAATAAATAATAATGGATTTCTTAAATAAATTTATAAAACTTTAAAGAATATATGAAAAATTCATAATTTTCAATATTTTTGTTATAATAATGAAATGAATTTTTTGTATCTTAATATATTTTGGGATTTTTTTTTTGTAAGAAAATTTGAATTTAATTTTAATATGATGATTATGAAAATTAATATTTCTGGCTCTCCTTCTGTTTGATTTTTGCTTTCCTGATGAATTATGTGATGCAGGCGAAGAGAGGCTATAAAGAATACATATTTGTTGAAATGAATACAAACTTTTTACAATTATACGAAGACAGTTTACAAAGTTTTGAAAACGAAACTAGGTCTTTTTTCACAATTTTTTGCTTCCAATTAATCTAATTTATTATATTCTGAGTTAATACATTTGCTTTTTTCAAGATCATCTATTAACAAAATTTGCTTTTGCGCAAAAAATACACGTTTTCAAAACTTTTCAAACTACTTTGGTATGAATGTGACATCAATATTATATATGATATATCTAAAAAATAAATATATCTTGTTTTCTTTATTTACAAAAAAAAAATCACTTTGTTATGTAATTTTTTTATTTTTTATTTGTCGAGGGCAGACGACTTTATTAAGAAAATGATGGTGTGCGAAGGTGGTTATTTGTGGATCGGATAATAAGTGTGTGTGCTTTTTTTGTTGGTCGATAATATAGGTAAACGGTAACGGATACGAAATTGAGCGAAATTGCCGGGTACCAAACAATGTATGTTGGAGGCATGTGGATGGGACTGTTGTTGTTCGTCCTCGTGTTGTCGTCTTCTCGAGTTGCGTGCATGTATGTATATACAATGCATATATATACATGTGTGTATGTATATATAGATGTGGGGTCGAAAATGTTAAGTGAATTTGATGATTGAAAGACATGATGTCTCGTTAGTTGTGTCGATGATTGCGGGAGGCAGAACCCGACCGGTAATAAACATCGCAGTAATGGGTTGAGCCGATCGGACCAGGCCGACCATTTGTCTCTCGTTACCAAGGCATGGGATGGGATGGCATCATGGCATGCAGTCCATGCCATCGAAGCCATGAAACCGCCGGGTTCAGAGATAATTGAGCCAATGCTTGACCCCTGGAACAACCAGATTATGCGCAGATACAATTCTATATTTTGTAATATATTGTAATGGCTCGGCTAATTCAATTATTATTCCGCCGATCTTATCTAATCCTCTCCAACCCCGCAAACCATGGGAATTAACAATGCAACAAAAAAAAAATCTTCTCAACGAAAACAGAGAGATGATAATTTCGCACGTTAATATGAGGGTGGTTCATGTCAGGGGAAGAAAGCCTGTTTATAACAACAACTCGGAAATAGTTGCGGCTTTTCCAACGAAAACTGGAACTCAACTTTCGCCTCTGCAGAGTTTTGCGGTCGAGAGCACTGGAAACGGGCAGCATTTCACGAACAGACCGACTGCATCCGTACATACAGGCAGCATACTGTGTATACATACATATAATCTCTATTCGTTACGTTACGCCACTATATTTTCACTCACTTTTCGTAACGTTGTTGGACAAGAACAACAGCAGTTTCTGGAACAAACGCGAATTAAATTCAATCAAACTTTTTTAATCGCCCGGAAATAAAACTCGTTAACGTTTTCCCAACTGGAACAAATTATTTTTATATTATCAGCAAAATAAAGCATTTATTAAATTTACTAAACAAAATGATTTTTCTGGGACTCCAAATTCAAATTAGATGGGGCCCTCAAATTCAAATTTGATCAAAATACAAATTTACGTAGATCCCAGAATTTCTCAATAAAAAGTTACGTGGGGCCCACACTTTAAATTAATATTTACATCCACTTCATTAAAGCCACCGGTAGTATATAAATAAATAAATTCATTTTAATAATCCTACAAATTAAAATTTTTGTCGGACCCACAAATTTAAGTTTTTTAGCACAAGAGTTCATCCACTTTATGTTAAGTCAACATATTGATAACCATCCAAACTAAAATTTACGTGGCGCCCACAAATTAAAGCTTTTCTGATGAAACAAATTTTAAAGTTTACTTTAGTTATTTTTGGCGTAAACATTAAATGCACTATAGACGATGACATTTGTTGTGTTTCCACTCCAGAATTTGTCTGAATTTATTGTTTAGTCCAAAGTTTTAATATTGGCGAGGGTGGGTTTTCGTATTATACCTTGTGGTGGTGGTATTATTAGAGAGCTTCGAGCCTCGGGCGGCGAATTTATGGGGGCGCACGTGCCCGCACGTAAAAGTGCACGTGCATCGGCTCCTGTTTATGCTGATCTTACATGTGCCTCGGGGTTGTTTTCGGATACGCCACCCTCCGCAGCAAGCCGCCCCCGCGCCCCAAAAACGCAACCAATAAAATGAAAAGAGAAGTATATAAATACAGCGTATTCTTAAACATGTGCAAAAATTTTCTCTTTTTGTAAACAATCTATATTAAGCATTTCAAAGGGAAATGTACACTTTTTCAGGGTATTTAAATAACATCCCACATTACATATGAGTGTCTTTATTTTTATTCAATTCAAACACAAATTTTAAAATTTTCAAGTGAGATAAAAAAATTAAGAAATTCCAATAAGATTATTGACTTTTATTTACAAAAATTGAAAGTAAGAAAATATTTTGTACTGAAAAATTATAACCCTAAAACAAAAATTTAATTATGGGATGTTATAATATTTTATGATAAAGCTTTTTTTGTAAAATATATAAAAAGGACGGAAAAATTGGGTCAATCCGCACATTCTTTCTGTTTTTCAATTATAGAAATCCGCGCGTAATAATCGTAAAAAAAAAATTGAACACGAAAATCTAATCCCGCCATAAATCAATGGATTACTCCGCCTAATATTAAATTTTTGTTACCTTTCCTCTTGTAGATAATTAAATTGCGATTACTACTTCTTCTTCAAAAAAAAAACTTCCTTCTTCCCATTTTTTTTTTCCGGCACCGCACAAACCTGAGGCAATTCGTTCAGTTTAAGCAATCTTCTTCTATTACCGAGTCGAGGGACCCGCAAAAAAAAAATGCACGCACCCCATCATTTCGTTGCGTTTAAATAACACGTCTCGTTTCCTCGGATGGATTCTGCGAAAAGAGCTTTTAATTTTAATTCGAACTAAATGCGACTTCAGCTTAACTTTCGAGTCAACACCACCCCGAAATTATGCAATCACGACGTTCGAGAACACAAATAGGAATTTACTTATCGGATCTTCGGTTAATGACGGAGGGAGAACGAGTTAAACGGTTCGACGTAAATATAAAGACCCAATTTTATTGATCCAATTTTTGCGGAATGCGCATCGCTTTTCTATGTGTTTTATGCATTTTTTTTGTACGAAAAGAATTGATGGAACTGACCGTATTATTAAGATAATATCTGGTCTCGTTTGTTGTTGAATAGAATGTGATTTGAATATCGCATTATATTTAAATGGAAATAGATGGGACTTCAAATTTAAATATTTTTAAAACGTTTATATAATAATAACATGTTATTTGTAAGTCTGGCATTTTTTTACGAAATTAAATTGAATTAATAAGAAATCATGTAAAAGTTTCTAAACTAAATACAAATATATTATTTACAAATCAAAATTTTATATTATATATTAATATTTTATTAATCAAAATTGATTTTATAATTTTAATTTTAGAAAAATATTGTAAATAATTTTATTTTTTTTCATTGAGGTTTTTAACATTTTATATATGAAAATACTAATTGCTAGTGCAACTTTAATAAGCTCCAATTTAGTTCGAATGAATTTATTTATTCTATCAATATGTAATTCTCCCTTCGAACGGACTCAAGGGTCATTTAGACCGACATTTTCTGATCGATATTTTTGAACTGACTCTCAACATTTCTTTTGCTTTTATAGAAATTACAACAACAAATTTATTTTGTGTTTATTTTGAAATTTTTCGCTGCAGAAAAATTCTCTAGCTCAGAATTTTACAGTATGAAAATATTTTTAAAATAATATTTATTTCATTCTATTTTCAATTTAAAAAAATTTATATCTGAAGATAATTTTCTCAGAAAACTGTATAATACTCGAAATCATGCAAATAAAGTACAAAGTAAATCTGGTGTATTGTTTTGAAAATTTCATAAATGAAAATTAAATTACTTTTATTTTAAAACTCATATAATTTTTTGTTGATTTTTAAATATAGTTTAATTTCCTTTATTTTTGTGTGATTATTGCAGAAACATATTATTTATGGACGTAGATTTGTAGTTGCAATATTTGTAAATTTTTTTGTACATTTAGTTTTAGAGATTCTTTCAATTTTCCACTTGATTCAAAAGGTTGTACCTATATAAAAGCAGGTAGATTTAGTAGAGTCCTTTTCATACCTTTTGTGGTTAAATATGATGTATATACTAAATAGTATAATAGATCAGTAGGTTATTTGATTCCAAAGCTGAAATCTGAAATTCTCAACTTTATTTAGAAAACTTTTTTTTCATAAATAATTTATGTTGAATAACAAAATATTATTCAAATAAGTTTTTTATAAAGATTTATATAATTATAATTTTGTATATATTTGTAAATTTAGAATAAAATAATTGGAAACTAAAAGAATTTAAAATGAATGGAACTGAAAATATTTCTTAGTTAGTACACTAATACTTAGTATGCAGTTGTATATTAGTATATTTATATAAGGTGTAATGTGTATGTAGTATTATATAATGAAAAGTTTGGATGTTTTCTATTTATTTAATAAGGAACAACGTGATGCCATTCTGTGTTTAAACACGTTGCGTTCTTATATCCGGGCGATATTAAGCAAGGATGTTGCGCTATCTTTATTAATGAATATTACGTGGGCGACGATGCGATGGTTAATCTTAATTTTTATAAAGACGGCATGAATTTAAATGTAAATTTTATGCTTTTCAATTTGGGAGCGGAACGCGTTTCGGCGGCGATGCTAAAATAAAGAAAACGGCTTAAGCTGCCGCCTCCGAAGCCGCAGCCACATCCAACCGAGCAAACCGCCAAACCCTTTTGTCTCTATCTTTCTCTCTTTCTCGCACACACACACACACAATCTGTATGTTTGTGTGTGGGACACTCGCACATGTAAAGCGAGGAGATAGTTTCTCCACCCTATTTACATTCGGTGTGTCATGAAAGTGTGAAGTGGAGCGAAATATTCTATTTCCAATATCACTTCGTGGCTTTGTCGGGCTGCGGCCCTTCGAAGGGAATAACGGCCGAAGGGATTGCCTCCCATCTCCCGGGGGCCGCCGCATCATCCCGTCCCGCTATTGTCATCCCTTCATCCGTGCCCGAACCAGATCATATCACGAAAATTTAAATAGTTTCCACTTGCCCATTGAAAACTAACCAGGGAGGGGTTGGTTGGCTCCGAAATAAAGGTCATTAGCTCTACTCCACGTTGAACCTATGCGGCAGCAGCGACGGCGGCGTCTTCGGGCACACAAAGGGCGCCCGATGACACTTATTTTTTCCCTTTTTTTTTGCGGTGTATCTGGGCGTGTTGTGTCTATAAAGAAGGGAATAAAGGGGGAGCGTCGCCCCCTGCACTTAATGGCCGAATGCACGAAACTCCCCCCAAAACGAACGGGCAATAAACCGCAACCTGCAGCGGAGCCAATTTTTTTTTACTGTATTTCTTCAGTCCTCCCTTTTTTTACCAGAAGGAAAATTTAATGTAACATTTGTTTGCACTTTCCATACCAGAACCGAAAACCTCGATGTTCATATATCTCTATATAAAAAGCGGGGTGGCGGAGGCGGCGATAGCAGATTTATCTGGCGCCGTTATCTCTAATTCACTTCGGCAATCAATGCCCTTGCTCCCGTGTAATTTACATGTCTGAATGCCAGAATTTCCCGGCTTCCAGCATCCTCAACCTCATCCCCTTTTCATTGCTTCTCTCGAACGTACACCCCATTTCCCAACCACATTGCTAATCGAATTATCGGCGCCCGTTGTTTTCTTTCACGCAGCGTAAAGCCACAGATAGCCGCCGCCTCCAGAAATTCCCAGACGCCAGCACATCTTGATTTCGGGTTGAACCCGTTGTCTGGCTGTCCCACACACGTCGAATTAACATCGCTCGTGCATCGAGCGAAGAAAAACCCAACCGCCGCCCCAAAAAACCATCAACCCTTTGTAGAAACGATGGATTAATTCCAAAAGTAGACCATCTTCGCTAGCACAACGTTCACACAATTCCTTGAAGCCCCACCATAGAAAACTGCCGTCTTCGTATTTATGCAACAGATTATATCGCGCAAACGTGTATTGAATTCGATTTAGAATAAATTAAGTCACCTGAACAATTATATTCACCGCTATCTGCAATCGGCTCCGCTACGGCTGTATTATTGATGTTTCTATTTTGTTCGCATCTCTGGGAATCTATCGTCCCGATTGCGCAATCGCTTCCACACAATGCCTTCGATATGCTTTATATATTTCCTAATCTATTTCCATTACAATGAGCCATAATGATTGAATGTTGTGCAACTGCGAGGAAATAACTTAGGTGCACTTTATTTACTCATTCATTTCCACAATAATATAACGATAAACTTTCATAATCACGATCGAAATCATCATTCTTCATACAGTTTAGCAAAATATATATATATCTACTTCAAGATCTTCAGACTTTTAATATTTAATCATCTTTCTTAATCTACATTGTCGATTTTTATATAAATTTGTAAAGATCATTAAATAAATTATTTTTATAATAAGTGTAAATATCATAAATTTTACTAATTAAAATAAAATAGATAAAAATGTTTTGGATTAATTATTAAAAAAAATGTGAAAAATATCAATCAAATAAAATTATATAACTATAGATATTGCAGCTCTTGATTAAATATTAGAGACTGTTGGTATTTAAACATATTATCAACAAAGAAATCTAAGTCAAATTAGAATTTTATTTTCTTTTTCATGATTTTTTTTATTCTATTGATCCAAAAGGATTTCATAATATAATATATAATGCCCCTAATTATTTATGTAAGTTTTTTCTTCATACTTGATAAATAGTAGTTTATTAATAATATAATATACGTTATTAATGAAAATCTATTTTGAAATTTAATCTATATTTTACAATGTTTTTGTGTAATATTAAATTATACGTAAATGTTTTAATACAATGGTTGAATTGTACTGTTTATGAAATTTCATTTGAGTAATGCGAGTAGTAGTGTTATAAAGGAGTTCTGAATGGTTGAGAAACATCAGTTAATCTATACTTGTATTTTGGCATTATGCCTTCTTATTCAGAGATGGGTTCGCCTCGAGGCAATTATGCGCGACTTAACAATGCGTTTAATTTTCAATTTCGTCGTGCCGTTTGTTGCTCCGATGTGTATATATATATGTATATGCATATATATATATTGCGAAGAGCAACGGATGGATGTAGCAGATCTGATCTCCTCTCCGCTGTTGTGCTGCTCTCGCTCGGGCGTTGATTTATTGTTTACCTACGTAAGATAAGTTGCGCCTATTGTTTTAAAAGTGTGTAATTACTCGGTCTCGGCGTGTATTAATATAGCGGGGCATTTCTGTGCCTGGGGGCGCAGACGACCTATCTCCGAACAAGGAGACGAGCAAACAGCAAGAGAAACGAAAATAAAGATTGAATAAAATAAAAGGAAAGACAAGACAAGACGCAAGGGCGAATTAATTGAATCAGACGTTCTTTCGTCATCGTTTCATCTTTTGCGAAAGAGAATGATTGTTTCTGGCTGGCGTCGCCTCTCGTGGTCAATAAGGTACGTGTTTGCGTTCATCTCCCGTCTTTGATCTGTCTCTCCCAGGGATTTTCGATTTTCCTCTCCGGTCCGCAATATTTCACGGGCAAATCGCCACGCGTGCGAGATTGATTGCCTCGTTGCGAAAACGGATCCCACCTAAAACCCTCCATTCCTCCCTCTGCCAACCCCGAAAGTCACTTTTTCCACGCAACCGTACTCCGAAAACCTATTGAACTCTGCTCAATCGGATGATGAAGTATAGAACGTCATGCACAACGGATATCGACGATGGACATTGCAATACTCGAATCTGGGTCATTTCATATTTATTTTTTTTCGGTCCAAGTTTCAACGCGAATATTTTCGTTACGACAACAATACTTTTGATGCCTGAAATGCTTTAATGCCTAAATATTTTAAATAAAACCGGTATTTGTTTCAATATAAATTTGCTGTAAAAATCACTGGATTTTTATTTTGGCAGCGCAGTTGGGAAGCATCTGTTGCGGGGGTGGAGGTGGAGACTTCGTCGGTTTCAGGAGTGAACGGAATGCTGTATTGTGTATAAATGCTGTCCGAGAGAGTGGAAAACGAGAGCCGCCAGGCGTCCCCGTATCATCGATGTCCGAGAGTCAATAAAGCCAAGGTTGGGGTTAATATCGAACTATTTACCTTTTGTTGTTTAGCTCCGACCGGTGAAAAGACTTCTTCGTCTCACTTCCTCTCGTCCTGCCAGAGACCCCACGAAAGGTCACGATCGTTGCGGAAGGAGGGAGGAGGATGAGGAATATGAACAAAGCAAAAGTGAAGTAATGGCTGCAAAGAGGATAATGCAAGAAATCTCCAACCGAATGCCACGATAATTACTGTTATGCCCGGCCAAGATAAACATGCTGAAATTTTCGGAGCAATTGTGCAGCTTTCGTTTTATATCAATTACGCACCGTTTAGGGCGCAATGATGATACAAGGAATTATTCAAATTATAGTTGCGTGGGCGTGCGCGCACGCTACAATCAATTCTCCTTTAGTCATTCTTTTTTCATGCTTTCGATCCTCTACCTTTCGTTAAGTACATTACGTAATGTCTCATCAGGGATGGTTATCAACTTGACCATAAATCTATTAAAGGTTTTATGTAAACAACTATTTACAGTTGCATACATAAAATGATGTACGTTAAATGAATGTACGTTAATTGGTTGATAAATACCAATATATTTAGCTTTTTATATTTTATATAATTAAATTTATGATATAAGATTTGTGTAAGAATTTTGTAAGTTACAAATCAATAGTAAAATCTAAACATAAATTATACAATAAAATAATACATTCTATTGTGTTTAATAATTATTAAAAATGTTGTATAATAAAATTGATTTGTATCAATTAAATTAAAAAAGTAGATCAGTTTGATCAAAGTATTGTTCTGTTCGATAATGGTTTGGTAATAAAATCAATTGAATAATTTGATTAATTGAATTCGAACTGATCGAAAGCGATAGCGTTTTAATGAAAATAAATAAAGATCTCGTTTTTCATTGAATCGAATGGCTCGTAAGCATACGACGTAATATGCTTACTAAAAGTAACGTGCTTACTATATTAAAGTGGCCGGAGTGAGCAGCGTTTATCATTAGGTAATCGAAAATGGACTGGAACTCCCCTTTGGAAGTACGAAAGGGGAGCGAACCCCGGCCAGATTCGTGCGTAATAAATAGGTCTTTAATAGCGAAATATGCTTCGGTCCGAAGGGTGGAAAGAGTGTGTTTCGTAATGCGACAGTCAATAAGCGTGAGAGAGAGAGAGGGTGAGATGGAAGGGCAGGCGTGAATTATTAATTGTTGCATGCGAGCGAAGTGGAAATGCGACGGGCTAATGAATCCCGCCGGATCCTGGCCAGCCTGGACTGCCACAGGTGCTGCAGGACTGCCAACATGTTGCGACGCAAAAATCCATTAATTATGGCGCATTCGACTGTTTATCCTTGAATCTGATACTGCAGTCGAATGGAGTGACATGGGGAAATTCGCAGGATTGTCAACATTTTAATCCTGGAAAAAATCAGTTGGTAATCCGGAATTTATTGAAAATTACTGTAATTATTTCAAATGTAAATAAAATACTTTCTGTTCTAACAAGTAGATTTCAAATAAAAATATATTATAATATAATTTTATTTTTTTTGGTTTTCTTGTTCAAATTTTATGATTAATTTTATATACAAATTAGCAAACTTATTTTCAATAATTACTTTTAATATAATAAATTATAAACTTGTATAAATTACAAGAATGAACACTAAGGAATTAAAACGCTACTTTTATGACAGTCTTTAAGAAGTTTAATATTTTATTTTTTAGTTAATAAACATTTAAAAAAATTAAACAATAATATAAAAGAAAATCTGTAAATAATGATAATATTTTGTTTGTGTTAAATGAACACCAAGAAAATCTAAAACCAAAACGTAAAGCTTTTTATATGACAATTGTTAAACGTAAAGAAATTTAGTTAAGAAAGTAACGCTTCTTTTATGACAATCAGATTTTGCTTTTTAATTAGTGAAAATTTAGAAAATGATGGATAAACTGAAACGTAACGTTTATGTTATTACGATTATGAGTATTTTGTTTAGTATTTGATGTACACTAATAAAATGATTAAGCAACACAAAAGTAACGTTTCTTTTATGACACTTTAAAAATAATATCAATGATGATTTAATATTTTATTTTTAATTAATAAAATAACGATTTTTCTATTACGTAATATAAATTGTGGTAATATTGATTAAATATTTTGATTTTTCAATTAATGAACATCAATAAAATGACGCTGAGACTTAGAAAGTAACGCTTCTTTTATGACGTTCTGTAAATATTGTTATGTGATTAATATTTGCTCATTATTCAATATTGTTGGAATTACTGATTCATACGAAATTAAATTGGTAGCGTGTATGCTTGTGGGATATTCTTAACGTGTAGACGACGTGGCAATTTAGACGCGGCTTGTTGACATTTTTAACAGGGATTAATTAATCTCCGGCATTTGGCACATCGTTGTCGCAGGGCCAAAGACTTAATTGCAATTAATGTTGGTATTAATAACACGTAATGATATTGTGTGTGCGTTCGCGAGAAGGGATCTACCGAGTGAGTGAGTGTGAGTCAACGTGAGGAATGGAGAAGGATGAAGAGAACGAACCAGTATGCAGGGTTGATGAGTAATTAAAGCGGTTATAATGTAAATAGGAACCTGTATGTATGTGTGTGTGCATCGTGTGCGTGTAGTTACGTGTAGATATATATACATAAATGTGTATACATGTGTGTGCGTTGGTAATTAATGAAAGGCGGCCCTAAGTTTCCCAATATTTGCGGCCGCATCATTTGCCTGAGTGTGTTTCCTGGTTTTCGCCGGACATTATCACCACTTAATTAATTAATTAATATACAGAGGCGACGACGAATGCAAAAAATGAAAGGAAAAAAAAAATAAATGACGCGCAACAACAACAAAAAAACAAATAAACGTAATTTACCCTCGACCCACTTGGCGCAATGAACGTTATTAAACTGTAATTTAAAAAAAATATATGTGCAGTATAAAGTTTTTGTTTTTTATATAGTTTACTTAATGTACTATTCTTAATGAACGTTGAGTAAATTAACTGCACAATTGTATGCGATAAGCGAACTATGGATATTTTCATGAATTATTTAATAATATTGTTTCATGCATATAAAGTGTTCATTATATTTTAAAAGTAGAACAAAAATTTTCAACTATTTTTATCTTCATTTAACGTTATAACAATACATTTTTTCAGTAAAAACGATATTAAATCAATAGATTTTTCAGTTTTTTTTCCCGGGAAAAAATAAAAAAAGTAAGTTTTGTAGCACATTATAATTTCCCGGGATTCTCGGGAAAATTGTATTTATTTTTATTAATTTTATAATTACAGCAGTACTTAGCATAGTACGACTTCGATTAGTCCGGATTCACTATAATAATTTTAAATAAACTAAATTTACGAAATGTATAAAAAGTATGTAATTTTAAGTCCAATTTTTTAAATTTTTTGATAAGACTGGATTCAAACACTCAGAAATTATGTTTTTAATTCAATACTTTCACTTGAATTTAATATCAGGATGAGAAAATCTCTTAAAGCTTAATTGGTTTAATGAAGTAAACTGAAACGCTGAAGAGAAACGTCCGCATCCGCCTCGTTATAATCGAACCCGCTAATAGTCGATTGCGAAAGTCCTCTTGATACGTCACAACAATTGTTCCACGTGAGATGGATATAACGAAATGCAAATTTATTTAAAATTATTTTCCGGCTGCTTCATTAAACGTTCTCAATTTTTGGAGGGTCGTCGCGACGCCGAACACGGGAAGAACGCGCGCTCGAATCTCGTCTGCTCGTTATAAATTAGGAAAGAAGAGAAGAGACGCCCCGTAACACGTCACTAACAATGGTTGTTTTGTCACTGTTATCATTATTATTGTTATTACCGTCGCTGTCATCATATTGTTGGAATTTGTGCGCATTCGAATCCTGAACACCCTCCTCCTAATTAATTGTGAATTCATGCGAGAAGGATCGGCCTTCACCTCCGACAAACTCATTAATCAAGCCCTCGTTTCAGGATTTGATGTCTGCTCCTCTGCGATCATATTCGTACACCTTCCCTCGTACATCAGACATTTTCTTAACTAAATTTCTTGTAACACATAACACTTATCACTTCAAACTTGTCTTATGACTTCATAGATAATAATTAGGCACTTAAATTAATGAACTACTTTTGTCAATAAAAACTATATGTTATTTAAAATTATACACTAACTTGGGACAATATGTTGAACAACATAATTATCACCCAGAAACTGACATCTTTTGTGTTAGACTATATATTAATATATTTTTCTGATATTAATAAGAGCAGATGTTTACGGTGAAATTAAAAATTTAAAAAGTCATAAATAATTAAAGAAAATGCGGATATCCTGTATTTTCAGGGAAATATTAATCTTTTCTCATCGTAGATGCGATAATTCAGAGCATTCATCGTTAACACGTGAATTATTGCGTTAGATTAGCTAAAAGGGAGACGAGGAAAAAAAGAGGAAACGCTGTCCCTATAAATGAGGGCGGGCGAAATAATTAATTGTGATGTATGGGATGCAATTCTGGTGGTCTCGTCTCTTTTTGTGCGTTGGGGGAATCGGAGGAAGGAAATAATCGACTCGAATTATATTCGACGTCGATCAGGCGACTTCCGGAGGGTCAAAAGAAGGATGATTATGAGGAGGAGAAGGTTGTCGGTCGGTGGACATGGATGGCCTAGGAGAGGAGTCCTTTTTCCCACATCGGCATCGCCGACGTCTCCGTCGTGACACGGCATCCACTCCTCGTGATCCTCGCCGATGTAGTTAAGAGCTCGGTGTGCAGCGTCACGACCTCCGAGAGCGCCTTTTTATCGGTCCCCTCGATCTATCTTTCTCTTCTTTATAATCCCTGCAAACTGGAGACGTACAACGAGACCCTTTATCCTCGGCTCTTTCATTTATTTAACAATTAACCGGTACGATTAATTTAATGGCTATTTATGAGTTGCCTCTGCACTAATTCTGTTATTTACTTCTGTTGCTCCACCGCCAATTCCTGTTCGCCCTTTTCTTTTATCTGTTTGCGGTCAGCGGCATCGCACGTGGTCAAGTCTTAAGGGCATGCATTATGCATGAAGGGTTTTTTTCTGGCTCGTTGCAAACCCACCCGAACGCCAGGGACATGTGTCCCGATGCCACTTTCATGCGATCTCCCACAGGACACTCCGTAACGCACTCAACAGACAGTTAATAATAGAAAAAGAAAATAAAAACACAACCGCACTTCGACATTTCAACCCTCGACCCAAAAGTATCATGTTTGATTCAATACAAAATTTCCTGAAATCATATTATTTCATATTAACCCAATATTTCCACATTTTTTTTTTAAGAAGAAGAAACTTTACATTTTTAATTACAAAATACTTTTATCTAATTCTATTATTGAGATGTTCGCCACGATAGTATTTAGGAGTATTATGGTGCAAAATGTTTAGTTTTCTTGTTATTACAAACATAAATAAATTTAAAATGTGTTTCGGTTTGTGTTTTCATTATGAGGTAGTTACGCATCCGATGTGGCGCCGAAATTGCTGCACTCACGGGAATTGCATTAGTTTGCAAACGAGCTTTTAACAACTTAATTGCAGAATATACAAAACTGTCCGAACGTTGCGTTCCGGTTATTCGTTATTTTTATTTTTGAAATCTACAAATAATATGTCCTTTGATGTTTATTGCTGATGATGATTTCTCTTTTTTCAATATAAAATGTCTATACAATCGTTTAAAATAAAAAAATATAGTTTGATACTCGCTATGTGTTACTTGCCAAGTAATACACGTTACTTGACAAGTAATTCTTAGTGTTTATACGTCTATACTTAAATTGCAAATATTTTCAACAAATACAAAGAAAAGTTTGTATAAGAAACAAAATTTCTTGAAATGTTACTTGACAATAAATTCATATACTTTATATAAATAAATGGATATCGCAGAAAAAAAACAGACATACATGAAGTATTACTTGAATGATGCATGACAAGTATTTCATATTATTTGTGTGTTAACAAGTATTTTAAAAAAACCTAAACTTATATAAATAATTACAAAAAAACAAACATATTGTCATACTTGAAACGTTACTTGACAAGTAATTTATATTATTTACCCACATTTTAAAAATGCTTTATTATAAATGTATAAAAAATATATATATATAGTGGAAACATACATACTTGATATTTGACAAGTACTTTATAGAATATTACAAATATTTTTAACATATTAAACGATCTGACAAGTTCTTCATAATTTTTATGTTTTATTGAAAAAATTGCAAAATTGTTTGCAAAAGCATATTATAATAATTGAAACGTTACTTGACAAGTAATTATTATTAAAATATGACCATATTTTAAATACAAAAATGTTCAAACTACGTGAACTAAAGAGGTTGCTTTGATTAGTTATGAAAGTTTGAGAAACTCTGATGTAATAAACGGATTCTCTGCAAAAACATATATTGATAAGACAAATACAAAGTCGATACTTCTAGTTGGTTTAACAGAGACGGAGGACAATTAATCAATAGGATGATCAGATTATTTATTATAACATCACACCGTGTATTATAATAAAACGCGTCAGAGCTACTATAGGGTCACATCAATCATCCTCGCTTTCAAAATGGAATAAACTTGTTTGGGAAGAATCCGGCTTCGATTAATTACGAGATGAAGCGTCCTCGTCGCTCGGTCGCCCCGCGGCCGTTTAAATATTAATTACACCAATCAAAAGTTGTTTCCGGTTCCACGTTTCGAAGTTGACGGACGGCGTCGACGATCTGATCGACACATTTTGCACACACCAAATCAACACTGATGACCCCAAAAAAAATAAATTTTATATTGATGCAATTAAGGCCTGGGTGTGTTTTGTTGATTCGAATTGATCATTAATGGAGTAATGAAGGCGCGAACACTGGTTTCGTCGCACATTTTCCCATTAAAATTAATAATTCACACACAACTCACGCGCTCGAAGTTTATTGCAGCATTTTTTGTTGTTGTTATTTTAAACTTTTAACTAATGTTTTATTTAACTGTATAACATTTTAAAACGCGAATACTGATTTATTCTAATGGTTTTTGTGTTGAATTAATCATGATAAAATGCAAATGAAATCGGTCTTAAATTAATGAAAGCTTCAATAAATATGCAATATTGGTAAAAAGATTAAAACATGAACATTTAACAATAATAATATCAAATATTATTTATATATTCTTACAAGATTTCATGATCACTAATAACAGTAGCTTACAATTTAGTCTCTTATGACTCTTTACTTTAAGAAAAGCAACTTTATTTTTTCTATGTACTTCAAAATTTAAGTTTTTTATAAATTTTATCAAAAATCTAATAATTCCTAACTAAATTAGTGAATATTAATCTAAGCAGAGATATATAGAAGATTTAAAAAAAAAGTTGCAATTATTTTGCTGCAACCTAAGATTTACAACGGTGTTCGTGGCGAATACGAACTTTCCGCCGCTAATTAATACAGTTTATGTGGCGAAATTTTTACAACGAAACCGTTGTTGTTTCTTCTCCTTTTTTTTTTAATAAAACCGCCCCTGAAGAAATGAAAATGAAAAGGAAAAAAAAAGGTTTTTACGCGGCTTGTGTAATTATAATTTACAGCAAACACGAAATAAATTTCCCGGGGTCGGTGTTCTGCGCGAGGGCGGATTAATCCCGGACGTATAAAAACCCGGTGGTTCTGGGCGGAAGGGGACGAACGAATGGCCTCTCATCTTATTACAGAACTGCGAAGTTAAATATTTAATAACGACGACACGGCATTACAAAATGGGAAAAACCGCCACCATCACCACCACCGCCAATATTACGTTATATTACATATAAAAACCCACGGGCTGAAAAGGTCGAATCGTAACCTTCGAGATATTTGAAAGAGGTTTGCTTCAGTAAAGATAATAAACTTTTGAAGCAATAAAAAGATGTTACCTTATTATTAAGGCCCGCGGGCCGCATTTGGCCCTCATATATCTACAATAATAAAGTAAAGTTTTATGTTAAAATTTATATTTATTTTTTTTTAATTTGAGTTTGATGACCTTTTATGACCTTCAGTGTAAAAATATTATCCGAATTCTCCAAAAATATTCATTTTCAGTTTCGTTGATTTTATTAGTATATGAAAAAAGTTTGGACTTAAGAAAAGGTCACAAGACAAATAAATGAAAATTATAAAATGTCAGTTCGTCTTTTGGGTAATTTGGTGTGTAGGAACCTTTAGAAAAGTTGAAGATTTGATTTGTTTCGTGCGGAATTAAGGTAAGTCAAAACCTAATTACACTTAGGAAATACCGGTATCGGCGTTTGCTGCTTTGGGGTTTTTGGAGACTACCGCTAGACGTTCCTCCTACTTCTCCAGCGCGCTGCACGCCATCAGCAGACGGCACGCGACCGACTTCTTGCATAACGTGTTCACGGCGAGAAGGAAAAACCTAGTGGAGGAAAACTCCCTTGGTATTATACTCGGAAACTGGCAGAACACGTTAATGTTTATTAAGTAAACTTCCTACGTAAACTATACAATATATATATATTTTTTTCCTAATCGATCCGAATGCCGTGACTGCAATTTCTAAATTGCCATCGACCTAGCCAACAAAGTACCAACAACAAACATTTTTCACATAATTAATGCAAACTGCCGTTTTTCCGCCCTTTCTCTCTCGTTTCCCTACCATTTCCACGCTGCTTTCCTCCTAGTTTTTTTTTCCTTCATTTCATTTTGTTTCATTTAATTTCATTTCATATATTATACACACACACACATATAGTACATAATTTTTTTCGAGCTCCAATCAAAATAAATAAACATTTTAATGCGCTGCGAGCGACGTATTTCAAAGCGAACGACATTCCCAGATGTTCGGGCACGATAAATCCAAAACGAATCCATAATCCAGAACACATTTTTCCAGCGTGTTTATTAATATACATCCATCCCCAACGGTTCCAAAACAAACGCCGATAATCCTGGGACGTCGGATTTATTGTTTCCTTTTTTTTGCTCCCTCCCGGTAATCCCCGTCCAACCCCAAGAAGTGTTAAAGTGCGAAAGGCCGGAAACGGTACGTCGACTCCCCGACATCCTCAAAAACCAAAGGACACGCATCATCTCGGAAATCCCCAAAACGCACGCGACGATCACGTCTCGATGGTATTTTTAACTGCTGCATTTACTCAAATCCTGTTTTAATCTTCGGATGATGCATGTTAACAAGACCGCGAAGATCCTCTAAAACTAACCGATGTCCGACAAGCGGTTCGAAAAGAATTTGTGTTCCTAATAAATTTTACATCATAATATGTTACTCATAATCTGGGGATTCAGGTAGTTTGGATTTGATTAGTCATAACAATGCCACAAAACTTATACAATTTTCTTATAAAGATATTATAAAAATATAATTTTTTTGTAAAGTTCTCATGTATAAATAAATCATAATTAAACTGGAGGGTGGTCTTTCTTTAAAAAAAAAATTGTTACATAAAATTAATGTAGATAATAGAATCATTATTTTAAGATTAAAAAAAATAACACGTACAACATCATTAATTTTGCTTTTAATGGATGAGCTGTCACTTGGAATGAATTAAATGAGTTAAGATCAGTAGGCTAGAAAGAGATTTTTATCAAGTATATCTTCATAAACTAATGATGGAACTTCATCATTTACACTCCTCAAAAATATATTAATTATTATATAATAACTTGATATAATAATTTATTTAATACATGAATTTTATGAAATTTTAAAATAATAATAATTAAACTTTTTTTTCCAATTTTCTATCATTCATAAACTTAAATTATTTATTATTAATAACATAAAAAATTCTAAATAATAACAGATTAATTTAAGAGAATTAATAAAATAAACTATCTGAGAATAATGGAATTTATATTGTGAATTAGTGTTTCATATAATATTTCAGTTAATCTTCAAAGGCTTCCGCAATCTTAAAAACTTTCATCATTCCTCAATGTGTCTTTTGTGGATTAAATTAGTAAATTATGTAAAAAAATACACTGGACTTATTTTGAAAAATTAAGTAATTTATGGATTGGATTATAGCATCATTCATAGTTCATAAAATATTATTCTATAAATGTTTTTTTCGAAATCTTCAGACTTAACAACTCTTGAATTAACATTTCATCATGTAATAATTTCAATTATTCATCAAAATATTCAGATTTAACAACTGTTGAACTAACATTTCATAATATTGTCTAAGAAAGCAGTTTAACAAGTTATGTAAAAAAAAAGACAAAGATCTCAATTTTTTATAATTTATGAATTAGAATAAAACCATATTACCTAAAGGATTGTCTTTGAAAAATCTACAGATTCCTTCAAAATCTACAGATTTAACTTATCATGATTTAAATTCTATAGATTAAGAAATAAGATTAGTTATGTACAAAATTATATAATTTTCTATCAAATTCTCTTGAACTATCTTTTAAACTAATTTATTATGATTTGATATGTTCAATAAATTAAATAATAGTAAATTATGTAAAAAAAGGAAGTAGTGATTTAAAAAATTCTAGAAATTTAATGTTCTAATCATTGCTTAACTTTTGAACTTAATTTTCCTGATGTAGTATTAATAAGGAGATTACTAAATTATATAAAAATAAACTAAGTTCATAAATTAAGTTCATTGAAAATGTTCCAGATGTATGTAAAGTTTTTCCAATAAGGTAAAAAAAAAATGTAAATTTTTAGGAAAAGAATTTTTCAATTAGTCTTCAAAAGCAGCGCCAAATTCTTCAGATTTAAAAACTCATAAAAAATGGGTTGTATCTGCTTAGCATGACAATAATAGTAAATTTAATATGTTATGGGATGCGAAAAAAAAAAGTAGAGAGTGGACTTGTAAAATTATGTTTTGGAAAAAGAAATGAAATATTTGGATTGCTGTAATAAAATTTGTAATTTTGCAGCGGAACCCCTGGTGATTTATCGAGGAAGGGCGATAGCTGTTGGATAACAATGGGTTTTTGAGTGCGAGAGGCGCGCGCGTTTTCTCGACCATCGTCGCTCGTAAATCACCCATTGTAAATAGGGCCTGATCGAAAGCCAATTATTAGCCGTTTCCTCTCCTCGTGGACGTGTGCATGTGTCGGCGTCTGCCGGACACCCACAACCACGTGAATCAAAAGAAGGCTCAACCCAACCATCAACATCCACGAAGACGACAACGACGATGATCGGGGCATTGTCTCGCTATGTAACGTCTCTATCTATTCCACGTGACACCCTATCATTAGCGCACCTCTCTCTCCTCCCATCGCACAATTTCTGGGATCGAACCAAAAGAAAATTTCCAAAAAAAAAAAATTAACCGATAAATATTTCAGAAAATAAAATAGCGTGATGAAAGTGTATAGAGAATCTCCGAAGAGGATATGCAAAAGTCGCGCATTATACACGATTATTAACGCAATTGTCTCTTAACCCTGGGGCGCATCTTGGGGAAAGCTTAGGAAAAAATAAATTGTTATGCAAGGGGGACGAGATGAAACTCGAAACTCGGCGCGGAATAAGTTTCATTCAAATTATTATCATTTTTTTTTTCTCTTAAATTCCGTTTTGTTTTCTTTTTCTCGGCAATAAAAATATTTCAGGCGAACCCACGCGTCCGGCTCTTGGGTGGTTTCAACAATTCAAACGGACCGCTAAATAAATCATCTCGCATTCCCGACCGAACTACTAAATAAGAAAAAGGAAATAATTACATTTATTTAAACAAGAAGAACAAGAAACTGGTCCGGAATACCGACGATAACTCATAACGCGACGATCCCTTTACATATTCAAGTAGTCTGCTCTGCTCTCCTCTTAATGGTGCACCCGCACTATAAGATAACTTATATTACAAACTTTAGTAAATTACTATAAATTATCATGCACTTTCACTTTAATTTTTTTTTTGGAATTTATTACAATAAAAGTGAAATTTCTAACTAATTATTATGTAATAAAATTGCATTTATGACAAAAATGACTGCCCAAACTATGTGGTGCTAATGGCAATAACCAAACTTACTACTAGTTATTTTATTATATTTTCACGTGAAAATTTTAAGATTTACAAAATTTTCTGTTGCTGGAAAAGTTTGGTCAATCCTATTTTATTGTATTTATAATAATCGTTACTTTAATGTACTTATTAAGTAATGTTTTGAAATATCAGGAAAATTTAGATAACATTACAGAAATGGACAAGTTTTGCACGTTTACATTTAAATTCATTGGGAAATGAAAAATGATTAAACTTTCAGTAATTTTTATTTTATTTAGTTATTAAGATAATCTTAAAAAAAAATGTTGGACATTCGTAATGTCAAACTAATTTAGTTATTTGATAGATTTTAAATGAAAAATAGAAGTACAAATAAGTGTATATAAATAAATTTAGATCTTTAGTAACTGAGATTTACGTACAAGTTTTTTTTTTTATACTGTATTATCCCCAATGATTTAATGCCCTGAGCGTGGGTTTGCCATTGTTCATTATTTAGAGATTTATCTTCGTCTGTAATAGTAAATAAGCCGGATTCGAAGCGAACGTATCGGGTCCGTTGACGGGAACCAACACCCATCGCACATGTTTACAATTTCCTTCTTCTGGTTTCGATAATTTCTCGCTTTCCAATTATGCACACATGCTCCGGCGTTAATTTTTTCGAAGGCAATCGAATCCTCTTTTATTCTCCCATTCTCCTTCTGCCGGAAACGAACGAATTACACAATTCTCACAATTCCACAAAAGGGAAACCACGCTGCGGCCATTTGGCACGCGGTCCTCACCGCTCAAGCTCCGCGGGGGCTTTTCCTCAGCAGTATCAAGCCAAAATTTGTTGCCAGCAATTACAGATTTGTTTCCCCGAATTAAAATTACCGCCGCAGCTGTGCGCAATGCATATAATACGTATTTGCTCGGTCGGAGAACATTAAGATTAGGATCGCAGCGCTCGGGCAATGGTATATAAATCATATTCGAGATTGTTGTTTGATTAGAAAGTTTAGGTCGTGTAATAACGATGATAATGGGTCCGCTGTGATTGTTGTGCAAGCGTTGAAAGTGTTTATTAAATGTTTTTGTTGCTGTTGCCGTTGTTGTTTGGCTTTGGTTGGGCTCAGCACAGATATAATTGTTGCAAAAGCTATCAATTATGTGTACGCTCCATCTCCGGCCTTTAGATTTATCGCGGCTAAGACAATGCGACCAATAATTCATGTGCAGTTGGTTTTTAGGCGGAGAAGAGGCTGGAAATGAATTGATGATGATAAAAGGAGGTGGAAGATGAAGATGATGATGAAGAGGTGGAGGTGGGTGTTTTTGTTGGGAATTACGATTTTTCAACCATTATATTCGTAATGAAGGCCCGGAGGCAAAATCGAATGAAATAAGAGATTGTTAAATATTGTGGTGCGTCCACACCAGGCTTCAAATAAGACCATTATTGTGGCTTGGCGAATTTATTTTTGTGTTAGAGACGCGCAGAGGGGAGTCCATGTTCCATCTGTTTCTCTGTGTGTTGAAATTTAATAAATTTCGCGAAAGGCACCAGCACCACCGGTATCCTTTCGCTGACTTCCTTTAAGACAGATTAATGGCGATGTTTTCGTCTGCACGAGGCAACACACCCCCTCGGAATAACAATAACGTATACAACGGGGGGCGGCGGCGGCTGCCACCAAAATGGGCCGCGATAGTTTTTCAAACAGCGGGCGGCTCTAATACCACCACCCTTCTCCTTGCACTCCGAGAAGGATTCTCCTCCGCAAGATAAATAGATCAGAATTTCAGGACGTGGAATTTATATTGTTTTTGGACACGCAAATTTAATATGGAGCAGATATTTAATCTTCATCTGCCGCGCGAATCCAATAACTCGTAGACGCTTTCACGGATTCGTACAGACGCGTTTCAGCTTTCAGACAGACTCATCCCATTATACGAAACCTTTTCTGTCCAAGTAAGCAATCCTCGATTGATGGCCCGCGGGCCACACGATGCCCGTCTACTAAAAGTAATATATTCCAAATACCATAATGTAATGAAAGTTGATGAAATCAAACAACATCTTCTTGCAATATTTAACAATTTATTATCTAAATGTAAAGTTTTTATAATTTAAGATATTTTACATACAAATATAGAACAATTTGCATAATTTGTAGAATTAAAATTTTCTATAAAAATCGTTAATAAATTAAAATATATATTTAAATTCAAAAACTACATGGTTTTACTATACTTTTTAAGTGGGTGACACAATAGTCTTTTGTATGTTAATTATAATAAAAATTGTGTTTATTTTAAAATTAGTAGGAGTATTTTTTTAAATCGCATTATTTAGGTTAATAAAACAATGATAAGTTTATAATTCCGTTATATGGAAATCATTAATTATAGGCATAAAATAAAAAATTTCAATTCTTAGTTAGATTATCTTTATATTATTTTTATTTCATTTAGATTTAGTTAAAGTTATGAGGTTACTAGTAATTGTAAAGTAAATGATAGACTAAGGAACAATTTGATGTTTTCTAATAAAACTTGCTTACATTCCACGATGTTACATAAGCATGAATTTAAGTAAAGTTTTAATTAATTAAAATTGCTGTAAAAGAAATATTACTTCAAAATTAGAATCTTTAGAGAGAGTTTATTAACAACAAAAAAGTACATATAATAAGTGTAAATTTTGTAGACTAAAATTTATTTTAATAACAGCTAAATTTTTTAAGTTTTCTAAATTCTAAATTTGTTTTTTATTTTATTAATAATATTTAAAGAAAAATCAATGATTTGTTTTAGACTTTTTGAATATAATAAAATAATATTTGTTAATTAAATTGTAAATTTTTAAAAATGAATGACTTCAGTTTTTTTTTGCTCTAATATAAAATATTTTTTGGAGCGACACACGAACGTATTTTAAGATCTGATAAATGCTCGTGGAGTGAAAAAATCTGCATAGAGTTATTTATTCAATTGAATATTTATTCACGAATGCGAATAATGTAATTCAGAATTTTTAAATATTTAAATTTAGAAATTATAATTAATAGAATTAAACTAATTCAAAGTTTGTTTATAATTTAGTATAATACATAGATTTATTGTCCAAATAATAGCAATAACGTTACACTGTTTATGCAATAGTTTAATTCTAATGAAAACACTATGTTTCAAACATATTATTATAAATAATGATTTGTCCTTTAATATTAGCTGAAATATGAAAATATTGATTTTAATCTTGAATATAATAAAAATTGCAATAATTATATAATTACAATAGTAAATATAGACAGGTAAAAATATTGTCCAATAATTTAACGCCAAGAAAAATATTAACATTTCTATAGACAAAATCAAGAAAATATATATTATTGTAAAAATATTCCTTTATGTTATTTGAATTCTATATCATGAAAATATGCTGATACTGTAAAATTTTGAAATTTTTTAACTATTCTTTCAAAATCTCCAAAATAATAATATTATACAGAAAATATTACATTACAATATAAAATAATACAATAATGATACTAACTTCATAGCGTTAACTCAATTAACTCAAGTTTTCAAGGTCTAATTTAAAGATCATTACCATATTTCTAATGAGTTTGATTACTCATTTACATATATTTGGAAGCAATTAGTAATTACATTAATTTCCATGAAATCTTCCTAATTGTGTGAATTAATGTGGGTTTCCTTAAAAAATGAACCTTTATGATTTACAAAAAAAATAAATTTATTTAAAATTTGTAAAATTAGAATATTTTAGTGAAGCAGTTGAAAATCTTTGTATTTTAAAGAATTTTTTGTGAGTAAGTCAATTAATTATAGTGCAGTAGTAAAGTATGCTACTTACGTTGTAAGGAAATGATTAATTCCGAGCCGGATTCTATTTAACTTATGGCCAATTTTTTTTTGCTACCCCCATATACCACCGAAACTGATGGAGCCAAGTGTTTGGTCATTAGCCATCTTCACGAGGGCGGTTTTTTGCCGAGGTCTGCGAGTGGTCAGCGCTGTAAAAGAGGAGAACGGAGGCAGGCCGTAAAGCCCGTTAATATATTGTCATTTCGTGAATTTATGTGATGGCCGGCGGCGGTTGGAGAGGTTTTACGCGCGAACCGAACTCAACCCTCTTACACCACCCGCCGACGAAGAGTTATATAACTTTCTGGAGAACATCACGTGTAGGCCCATAGGTCCATCATAGTCTTAGGCCGCTTTTAATGTCCTCACATACGGGCCTCCCCTATATTTGTAATTCGCTTTACGATCCAGGCCGTAGCAATAAAACGGACTAATACTTTGATAACACTCGGATTAAATACCGGTCATACAGTTTTAGTGCTGAGCTCTTCGCTGATCAGTTTTTCGAACGAAAAAAACTGCAATTTCGGACACTCCGTATATAAGGGAATAAGTGGATAATAAAATTACTTACTTTGTATTTTTACACTGATTATTATTGTTTTTATTACATCACATCCACATTAAGCACTATACAAATTATACAAAGTAGACGAAAAAGACAATTCTTCAATACCAATAACAATTGTTCTTGATAACATAACTATTTACAATTATTGATACTAATCAGTTTTGGGAGTTACTTTTTTTTTGTTCGCTCGAACGTACACTATGTTGATACGTACACTATGTTGTATATTCAAACTAAATGGAAATAAATTAAGTATAAAATTATTTATATAAAAAAATAGTTCAGTTTAACGTATATGATGTTCACATGAACGTACATTTTAAATGAAACATAAAAAATGAAATGAAATATATAATGTATTGGTAATGTATTAATTTAAATTGAATACTTTTATAGCATTTGAAAGGTGAAACGGAAATAAGTGGGAAGGATAATAGTGTTGGCCGTTGGCGCATTGTAAAAGAATTTCAATTGGAAAGAAGAGATGTAATTGCATCGGCGAAGTGCGCAATAAATGTTTGTCCGTTCGAGATTTATCGGAGATGATTTGCTGGACGCGGCTTTCGGAGGAGGATTCGCACTCGTAAAGGTTACGTAAGTGCGTATTGTATTGTATTCATAAGTGCGAACAACAAACTAAACGTTGTTGAATGGCGGCGTTCGGACGAACAACATCCATCCTGCGCCATTGGCGTTGTGTGTGTGTATCCGCCATTCGCGTTTTCCCCATTTATATCTCTGTCAAATAAACTCTGGCAGAATGCATTTGCCGCCCGTGAAATAAAAGCCCAACAGAAATTAATCTAGCTGCGGCGCCCATAAATCAACCGGTCCGCGCGCGCGGATTTTACGGCACAATAAATTACCGCGATCTCAATTATTAAACGTATCAAGTCTCAATTATTACACGCCATTATAAGGGGTTTTCGCATTTTCCACATAAATCCCTTTTCCATTGACACTTTCAACACGTTCATTCTCATTAAATAAACTACATTGTTATTACTTTACTACAATCAATTGAATTACTAATTCAGTTAACACACAACTTTGTTCGCTCTTACGTACTCGGTGTTCATACTAACGTACATTTAAAAACTATTTTATTTGAGAAAAACGATTTATTGAAAAAATGTACGTATCATCGAACAAATGATAATTATTGAATTTTGGCTAGATGTTTGATTTTATTGAACAAATTTACTAAGCAAATAAAACTGTAAATATTTAAACTTGAAAATAATAGATTAAAAATGCATAAATCATTGAATTATCTATAGAATTTACACAATAAATGTAGGTTTTTGGGATTTAGCGGAATGACTTCATAGCGAACCCAATGTCCGATAGTGGGGAAAATCGGACGGGATCAATAGCCGCTATCTCTCTTCCCCCATAGAAAAGAGGAAAAGGGTAGGTTTTTATTTGTACTGGTCTTTTCACAATTTATTTCGGAATCTGGCAAAATGTTTTCCAATTATCATTACAATGTAGTTTGCGTGCGATGGGGTGTGATTTAATGCTCTAAATACGTCATTTGCCCGGAAATACACATTATGACAGTTATATATGATTATTTTATTCCTTGTGCATTCACCATTTATGTTCACATTCATCAACCTATCAACTGTATTTTTTTATTGTACTTTTTTAGTATATTCACTTAATCCAGGATAGTTTTTGGTTTTTGGTTAATATTTTAAAGATAACATAATAATATTAAAATGTTTCGAATATTCAACAGACAAAACAGACAAATGATAAGGCGGATATATCCGCCTTTTGTCCGTAAGATGTTTTAAATGATTCAAAATAGAATTTTTTACTTACTTAACAAAAAATACTACTTTTTATCTACTTTAGTTTCATGAAATAAAACTATGTAATTGTTGTGTTGTTTGAGTTTGGTTTAATTAGTTTAATGTTAGTAATAGTAATGTATGTTAAATAAATCCGTTTTTATACGTTTGCAACAGGATGATGGTTGTATTTCACGTTCTATATTTATTTTTTGCTCATTTAGTTTGCTACAAACAATTAGATGCGGAATGAGTGTGTACCGTTGAAATAATGAACTTGCTCGCATTCGCCCTCACTGTGTACTGGATATTTTTTGTGCGTCTCTTTTCTTGTTCATTTTAATTCCGAACAAAGTTATGCCAAGAATGCCATTGTGGCCCCGAGAGCCTGAGCTTCCTTTCTGCTGCATATTTTTTCCCATTCTCTCTCTCTCTCTATCCTTCTCTAGCGTATCCAGAATAGTGGTAGCAGTCCTTTTTCTCTCTTTCTCTTTAATGTTTCGCTAAAGTACGCTCTCCCTCCAAAACCGCTTTAATTGTGTGCATATATTTTTTGGTAATGAAGGTAGTTTCGGTTAAAAGTGTTGGTCGTGGCACGAGGGAGGTTCAGGATTTGCGCAGGGCGAGAGGCCTTCTGCATTTTATGTTACACGCGGCCCAATTAAACCGCCCCCGGGGCTCTAATTAGACTTTTATACAATCCCCAACGATTTATTTTATCGCGCACCGTCAGAGGTGTTAAAGCTTCGCATTAAAGCGAACTTATCCACCTCCGACAGTGTAAATCAAAAAAAACCTACTTTGTCCTGCATCCCCAACAGATCCTACACATTTTTACACCACTCATCATTAACCTGTTAAATTTTAAATCCATTTACTTTCTAGACTTTATCTTTTCTTCATCATTCCAAATTATATAACGTTTTTACAAATTATACCGTATTTTTTACTCTATTTCTATTGTTGCATTTGCAGAATTTTCTTTGTCTTCTCTTGTAATTGTTTTTCGCATTTTATACACTTTATATCTATTTCTAAGAAAGTTTTCTTTTACTCTTTGTGGTCGAAGGTTGGAGGAGGCACGACTCGACAACCAGATGTATATTAAACCAATTATCGACGACACCGTGATAAATCCGCACGGCCATTATTGCATTATATTTATTTTTCATATTGAAAGTCGGTGTCCTGGCGAGAGCACCGGGGCACGTTTCGTATGGAAGGAAAGAAGGTTCCCAAGGAAAAGGACGAAAGAACGTATCCGCACGATACGGAGGAGGACGGAATGCGCCTGCCGTCATTACAAAGCGGCGGAGATTACGCAACGATTCGGACGGACGACGGCCGTACGTCCACTTGCGTAATTGGTTTGCGTTATATGCAGATTAAGGAAATTACCCCTGCGCCGTGCGCTTCCTACTTTGCGATTCGATCAGGATCAAAGAAATAAGGAAAGAAAGAAAATGGATGAAATGAAAACGGATTTTGCAGTCTCTTCTTTCCCACACTGCAAACCAAAGGCAATCATGTAAATCACTCGCTGATGGACGAAGAATGCAATTGATGCTTTTATATAATTGTCCATATCGATACAAAATAACTATCATTATTTTGATTTTTTTAATTAATTAACAAAAATGGTACAGTAACATAAAAATATTAAAAAATCGTTAAATTTAAATAAAACATAATGAAGAAATAACTAATTAATATGCAACCAACTTGTAAATAAATATAAATATGTTAAATTCATTCATTGATGTAAAGAAATTTGATAAAAAAATACTATATTTACGAGTGCAATGGAATGCACTACTAGAATGAATGAAACGTAGTAAAATGTGCTAAAAAAGATGTGTATAAAATTCCGTCTGGCGCTTAGACGATAATAAAACAATAATTTATTCTAAACACGCATCGATAAGGAGCAACAAAAAACGGCAGACTTTAATTCTTTATCTCAGCTGCATTTCTCGGAAATACGCACAAAAAATGAATGAACTGAATGAAACGTAGTAAAAATTGTAAAAAAGATGTGTAGAAAATTCCAATCTCGAGTCTAGACGATAAAAAAAAGATTTATTCCAAATAACATCGATAAGGAACAATAATAAAATGTCTAGACAATTTTTTCATTCAAATTTTCTGCTTGCCAATTCAATTTTTTTATACAAATTTTGTATTGTAATTACACAATAATTTTGTCAATTAATAATTGTTATATAATTTGAATTATATAAATTTTTGAAATCTGTAGAATTTTAATTTGAAAGTTTTCATATAGAAAAATAGATAATATTATTATCCCTTGTAAAATCTATCAAAATAATTTATATAATAAAAAGTTTCGCATGTTATCAAATGTCAAAGTTTGTAATATTTATATTGGAATATGATGTATTGGTTTCTGTTTTTCGAGCAAACGAATACTTTCAATAGCTAAAAGAGTTTATATGATTTACGTTTGCTGTTTGTAATAGTTTTCCGGAAACAGTATTTTATTCAAAGCCGGTGGCAAAAATTATTCTCGCAGGAGAATAAAGTTGAAATGTTTAAAATGATATCAAAGCACGGACGGGTTAGGGGGAAATCTGCGAAATCTCTCCGACAAACAGACAATGATGTAACTTTCTTAAAATCTTTTTATGCCTCGGTTGAGACGGCCGAGAAAAGTGCGATTTTCCTTTTACGTTATTTTTTCGGGTGTCAGCCGGAGATATGTAAATGGAGGAGTGACGTAATCCTTGTTCTCTCTTGGTAATCGCGAGACGCGTTCATTCATAATTGCGCGCATAAAGATAATAGTGGAAATGTTAAATAAAAGGTCTTGAAGTAAAGTAAAAAGAAAATAAAAATAAAAGGAAGGAAGGAAAGTTCGTTTTCATTTATAATCAGGGGTGGAGACCCCCGTCGTCCGTATTGCGAAATGGGGGCGAATAAAAGACAGATGCCGTTTAGATAAGCGCATGGCCAATTCGCATAAAGTAAATAAATGTTATCCGATTTCCACTCACGCAAAACTTTTCTCTCTTCAAGTCGTATTGAATTACAATTGCTAAACTCCCGCTCCTTCTCTTGCACGTTTACAAATATACACGCATCCGCATGAAACAAAGGGCGCAATAAAAGGAAAGGGTGATATAAGACTCTGGCGACAACGAAATCCGAAAAAAAACCTATTTAATTTTATGAAAAATCGTGTTAAATTTCAAATTTTCCAGTTGCCACGTCAGCATTTTTTGTTACTCGTGTTATGTATTTTTTTTTCTCTTTATTTATTTAGATATGCATTCATTCCTGAAATGTGATGCGAATAATGCACGCGCCATCAATCTTCATGAAGCGATTTCACCTGCAAAGCTTGTCCCGGCTTCGGAGCTTCCCGCATGCACAGCGTCAGCTAAAAGCACATGGCTTCGGGGTGGCTGCAGCAGGGTGTTAATGATGCCATATTTCAAATTATTAATTATTATATCGCATTGCCAAAACCGAAGCGCAGCGCACGGAAAGGGGGACGTCGAAAGCAGGGGTCGATCCTCCACCGTTTATACGTATACATACCTTATTTTTTTTGTGCCAAACTATTTTAGCACCTAGGGGAGGACAGACAGACACGCTTTTCAACCAAATTACCGCAACATCTGCCAAATGTAATCGCATCAATTACCGGAGTGTTTCTGCATGAGAAGGAGAAGGATGTATTTAAACGGATTGAAAGTAGGAGAGAGAGAGAGAGAGAGAGAGAGAGGAAGAGAGTGTTAAACAGTCGCAACGAGCGACGACGACGGTTGTTTAATGGTGGCCATTTGGTTTTAAAATCGCGATGCCGCCGCCGCTCCCTCTCCCTGATAAGTGTTATTAAATGCAGTGCCATATCTCTCCCCGAACAACCCCCCAAACCTCCTGCAACTCCTGTAAAAGAAATTACTCATGCGCAAAAGTAAAATGTACGAAGATAACCGCTAATTACACCCTACGCAAATATTTTTATAATCTAAATAGCTGCAGTACGAAACGCTTAATCACCGATTCTTTTCTTCCTTTTTTTTACCTCTTTTGAATCCAGTATAAATGATAATAAACCATAACAAATCTTCTATGCAGACAAAGCGAAAAGTTCCATAAAGATAATTTCAAGATGTTAATTTTCATATATTTATTCATATTTTCTTATTGTTAAAAAAAAAACATTATTTTTTCAAGATAAAGAAAATAATACAGCAATTTTGTTGATAATCAAATTATAAGAAAATCTAAAAAAAATGATATAATCTAAATTGCAACACAAAATCCTATTTTGGTTTGTATATTTAAATTATTTCTTTTCTTAATAATTTCATTAATTAGCACGTATCTATTTATTATATAAAATATTACATATTGCATAAACCTTGCTTGTCGTTACAGATTTGATGAAAAAAAAAATAAATTTTAATAATAATCTTGGGAATAAGTAATTTGTAAAAGAAAATCTGTGTAATGTTTTTACAACAGAAAATGGGAAAATCTTAATCTTATAATCAATAATCTTAGGAAGAAGTTAAAGAAATTGAAAATAAAAACTATTAATATATAATTCTTATACATAATACTTATTTAAAGTAAAAACTGTTAGTAAACATATAAAAATTATGACATGAAATATGTTTTAATTTTTGAGAACAAAAAATCGTAATCCTATCAAAAAAAATTAGTTACATGTAGGAAAGTGTTGTATAATGTTAGGAGAGAAGTTAAATAAGTTGAAAATAAAAACTGTTAATGAATTCTTATACATAATAAATATTCAAAAGCAAAAACTGAATTATAAAATATTTATAAAAAATTATACAAAATAAATATTTAAAAGAAAAACTATTAGTAAACAATTTGTAAAATTAAAATATGCATAATGTTTTTAAAACAAAAAATGGGAAAATCATAATAATATCTAAAATTTGTAGTTTTATCTAGAGAAGTGTTCAAGAATTTTAGGAAGAAGTTAGAGAAGTTGAAAAAAAAAAAATTTTTATTATAAAATATTTGTAAAAAAAAAATCTATGTAATGTTAAATGATAAACATATAAAAAATAAATAATTTCATGCAGAATAATGTAAGTAATAATAATAATTCGTTTCTTTTAGAATTGTGAACGGAAGCTGTTCGTTTATAAAATTGCATTTTTCATTCTATTTTTGCAAATTTTCCCTCGCTTTCAGCGGAAAATTGAGTGAGTGTGTTTTTGTTTTGGTTTTGTTGGGTGCGAGTCTGGTGCATTAGGAGGAACGAGATGCCAGGATGTTAATGTTAATGGTAGGGAAACCGTGAAGGAAGCAATCTACGATTTCGCCAGGGACATAAAACGGTGAACTTTAATGACATTCGAGTGTCGTAAATAATAGAGGGACTTCATCTTAACTTATTACTTGGACGAGTTTGCTTTACGAGACGTCCGCCGTATGGACGACACAACGACTGTTTGTATATCATTACGTAATGGCCGCCGCACGTCCATTATAAATTCATCCGGCTCCGGCATTTCGTTTCGTTCCTCCTCTTCCCATTCCTACCATTTTTCGTACGCCCTTTTGTATTTTTAGTTTAATTAAAAGCGATAAATTAGAAGGAATGGCCGTCGCGCCGTTTCGAACGACTTCATTTCGCCTTTGTCGTCTTTCCATTGAGCTTCCTCGGAGCGAGCAGGACAGAGTAAAAGAGAGAGAAACAGGAACCGGATATCCATGGGCAGTGACCAAAAATACTCGAGGCGTCCGCCCTCTTCCGCCTTCAAATTGGATTCTTTCTGAGCAATTAAAACAACAATGCATGAAACAGAAAACGAATGTTTAAAAAAAAATCAACAAGAAGAGGGGAAATGAGAGCTGGAACAAAAGCAGTTACGTAATGCGGCGGTGGGTGGTGTAAATAAGGCGTGCGGATGAGGAACGCAGAGCAATGGTGCGGTGGAATTACGCTAATTACTCGTAGTCCGTCGACTTCGCAACAACAATTTAATAGGGAACATTCTGTGGATTACGTGGCCGATCCCAGGACCGAAACTTCTGCACTGTACACACACAATCATTAAGTTGGAGCAGATTCTGGACAAGAAACTTCCAGGCCAGATTTTGAGGCGGTTTATTACAATTTGCGGCTGACCTCTCCGGTTCCCAAAACCATCCACATATTTATTATAATTCATTTTCGAAACGTAAATTACTTCAAGAAGTTTATAAACTGGGAATTCGTTCCAAATCCAAGAAAAGCCTCTTATTTCTTGCTATTGTTCAATAAAATAACATCAAGAAAAGGGATTTTTCCACATAAAATTCGAATTAAAATAGCTGGGATTAAACGTCTTATAAGCTTTAATTCCTCGCACCCCTTTCTTTCGGAACTATGTAAAGAGGGATGATCGAGAGGGAGAAAGTGCGAGAAAATTAAGATTGGTTCTGGTGTAGCCAATTTGCTCGGAATGCCGTTGGGGGAGTTTCGTCCGCTCTTTTGTGTGCTAGCATTTTTCTCGTAGGGGGGTGGCTATTATGACGTGGCGGCTTTAAATATCTCCCCCGTATAGTTATTTAAGATTTACAAATTTAATTTACTCTAAAAAGCTTCTGGCGGCTGCAGGGGGTGGCGAGACGCTTCGTGTTGGGGAGTTTTCGAAGGGACATACCGAGCCATGAAGTTATATTAGATATTTTGTGTTTATATTTGCACTCCTAGGGGATTATTCAGCTAATTTTCATACGCATATATATATAGTTTCATATTAAATATTTACGAGTTTAATTATTATTGCCCTCCCTTCCACTCCAACAATTAAACTTCGCCCCTAAAGCTTTCCACAACTTTAATTTCTACCCTGTTTTAATATAAACAGAAAATAATATAACGAAAACTTTTCACAACTAAATAATGAGAAATTATTTTTCAGTATTAAAATAGCAAATTTTGACGTGATTTTACCATTACTAATGTTTAAAAAATTTAACTTTACTTTACAGTTACTACTGTTAAAACTTTGTTAAAACTTTGTTAAACAAAAACAATTTTGACGTGACGTTGCCGTTAACAAAGTTAAGTTATAAAATATGTAGCCTATGGGAATAAATAAATAAATTTGACGTCACGTTGCAGCTACTAATAGCAAAACTGTGTGGAATTATAAGAATTTTGCCGTTACAAATTTTATGCTTATATGAAAAATAACAAATTTGACGTATCGATTACGACTTTTAAGACTATATGAAATAATACCAAATTTGACGTGACGTTGCCTATCCGTGACGCAACGTTTTTTTCTTTCAATTACTGTAATATTTATGTTTATAACATATATTTAACAAATATTATTTATTATTGACCGATAAATCAATTTGTAGATTATTTTAGTCAGTTTAATTATAAGCAAATAATGAATTAATAAAAGGGGAGGAAATGCGATTCAAAGATAGTGAAAATAATAAAATATTTACATTACGCTGAATTATTTAACAATAAAACTCCGCATTTTAATTATAAGTTTCGTAATTGGTTGAATGGAAGCGGTCGTATCAGACGGAATAATTATAATTTCGGTAGGGTCAAGTTCCCCTTCTGATCTGATTAAAATATTTATTTTTCCAATTTCAATTTCGAGAACCCAAATTGAGACTAAAAGGTTCTGAAACACAATACCGGTTTTTCACCTGCCGCATTTCGAAAAGATACACACACACACCAAAAGAAAAAAAATGCTTAACATTTATATTTCCAAGGGTTTCCCCTCTTCCTCTCCGCCGCATTTTAATTCCTTTCTCTCTGCTTTTCTTGTTGTTTGTTTCTCTTTTTATATTTTTCATTCTTTCTATAAAAGCCATCCAGTAGCACCTGCGCCCACACAAAATACACACTCAGACACTCCACCTTCCTTCACCTTTGTTGTGTAATTTACGTTACGTTTTGATCGATATCCTAATTTAATAAACCCATTAATATCGCTTCACCGTTTCGTTCCTCAAAAAAGAAATCCGCCTCTAAACGATTTTTAAGAAAAGCTGCGAGTGAGTAAATAATGAAAATTAAAAGGAAAAAAAAACCGTGTGTAATCAATGCGATTTAATGAATCGAGATCGTTTTCTTTTTTAATATTCCATTAGTGAAGATCGATGCAAGGGATTCATTCCCCTTTCCTTTAACGAGAGGCTCGTCTCAAAAGAAAAGCGCGCCCGAGTTTCGCGAAATTAAAAAAAAGGAAATTTAATCCGTTGATTGGCTTTTAAAAGAGAATAAATTTCTCTATTTCGGACTCGAAACGCGAAAAAGAATCCTTTATAATTGGCCAATCGAGAATTTCCAACTCCTGAGTGTTCTTTAATTAATTTGTTTTTTTTAGTCCATTCAATCTTTGCAGCAGAACAAGATCCTAAATTTTTATTAAATTTTTACATGAAAAAAACTTAGTTGAATTATTGATTTATTTTTAATATTAATTTTATTCGAACTAGAAATATATAATTAGTATTGATAATGCATGCCAAATAAGAGAGAACCTCAGTTCTTAAAAAAAGCAGTTGTCGAATAGAGAATTAAATTTAAAAAGGATTCGGTTTACGAACTAAAATTTGGATGACCGTAAAATTAATAATTATAATTTATAAAGCATTAATTCTAGGTTAAATATAAAACAACGTTAGTTTTTAAATAATTCGGTTTACGAATATAGAACAAAAATCTAAAAGTTTTCAGTTTACGAACTACATTTTAGCATAGAGCAACATTAAAACTAACAATCATAAAAAAACTGTTCGAATCTCAAATTAATTCGTTTATAAATTCGAAACGTCTTCTTAAATTTTAATTATTAAAAATTAATTCATTTAACAATTAGTTAAATCAATATTCCGCTCACAAAAGTTAAACTTTTGCAAATCAATTCCAAACTGGCTTTCGTGCAAATGAATTTAATACACATCACTTCATTGTAATTATTTTTTTTGTTCATCTCGCAGTTATTTTTAGCTATTGTCGTTTTGCATATTCCATACCGCATTTTTCCCGTTTGTTTATTGTTTCATGCATAATGTTATCATCGGCATATTGTAATTTCCGACGGAAAACGGTTTAAATCCAGTGTTTTATTATTGGCCGCATTACAGTTAATTCCCGGCCAGTTGTCCGAATTTCGATATTCGGACATGATTGTGCATTATATTCGGCGCACAAAAGCCATCAATGTAAATTAACCGAAACGAACAACAACAACAACAAAAAATGCTTTTATATCGCAACGCGCGCAAGATTATCGCAGACTACAATTGATGATTTCGAGGATTAATTATTTACAGTTTATTGCGCAAACGATTATTCCTGGCGAAGTTGTGTTTTGTGGATAGGGGTTGTTTTTCTTTTTTGGAGGGTTCGATCTGCTCGCAATTGATTCTTCGTCTCCTTTTGAGGTGTCAGCGATCTATAAAGTGCGCAGGAGGAGGAAAGGATGAGGCCTTATCTCGTTACCTAATAGAGCGCACGAGGATATTCACTACATCCCTTTCTGTTGGAGGATTTTTCAAAATACGCTTTTTTCACCCTCTCCCTCATGAAAAAAATATATATTAATATATTCTTCACAATGATTTTCAAAGATGTTCTACTCTCATTTAATAAAATATATATTAATAGAAGCAGATGAATTTCAGCAAAAACTATTACTGTTTTAGACACGAATTTAACTACTTTTAAGATTTGTATTAAAATTAGAATGAAAAAACGATTGCTTCCTGTCCATTTATCATATTAAACTAGTTATTGAAGCAAATCGCTTAAAATCTTTCAGAATATTTTAATTTAACGCTTAGTTAACTTCGTTTATTGGATATTTGTAATTAGTATAGCTTATTGGTATTGCATCTATCTAAGCATAACTTATTACTTATTATTATGATAACAATTTTAGTATTGTAAAGGAAATGGCGGATATATCCGCCACTCATGCGTTAATTAAAATTAAAAAATTGTAAGAATGAAACATTATTATAAATTGTTGTAGGAAGTGTATAAAGTATGTGTACAATGTGTGTAGTCTATTTGTTACTTTAGTCTAGCAGTGAATAGTGGCAAATCCCTGAGGTTGCAAACTTTACCAGTGGTTAAGAAGCTCTGTACTACATACACTGAGATAGCAGCAGCTTTCTTTCCCGTTATCAATAGGAGGAATGGCTGCAGCGAAGATATTATTAGGTCGGCGGTCGGCGTTCTGGGAGCAATAGTTCATAGCGGAAAGTTGCATTCCGGGCCCTGCCTTTTCCCCCGAAAACTTGGGCCATCGTTTTTCATTAGCCCCTCAGACCGAGCCGAAGAAGTTGCCGAGGGGAATTCCCGACGCAACGCCGTTGTTATTTATTATAGCGGGACGTTCTTGCATCGAAAACTTACTAAACCGACGACAACGACGACAACACGGACGTCGAGGATTATGCATACATAATCCAATTCGAATTAGGTCCCACGTGTCTTAATCATAATCCATTTGCTTCAACATCTGCTTTAGGATTTATATATTTTTGTATTAACAACCGGTTTCTTCGGATACATTAGTTAAAATTTAAAAACCGGTTTTTTTTAATATTAAAATTCTAAAATTATTTTTTTTTAACACTGAAAATTTAATAATAATAACTTCTGCAATATTAGAAAAACCGGTTTTGTAATTTTGAAAATCGGTTTTTAGAATAGAATACTGAAATGTTACAATCATTTTTTTATGTTAACACGCTTATTCAAAAATCATATTTTAATATTGAAATTCGATACTATTTTTTAGTAAATAATGAAATTAGAATTTTTTTTTGAAAATTATAGAAACTAAAATTCTATTATTTTTTAATACTTTATTTTAAAACCGGTTTTTTTTAGAATTATTGAAATTCGTAAAGCTTTTTTTTTAAATGCAGGTATGTAAATAAACACTAACATGAATCATCCATGTCTTTCAGTTTATTGTTAGTCATCGAAGAAGCTGCATCGAATCTGATCCATCCGGTCACTTCGGATTAACCACCCCTATTTTTCTCGCTCTTTCTTTGTTCCCACGGACACTTAGCCTCTTGTGTGCGCCACTTATGTAAATCAGAAGACTTCGAAGTATTTAAGCTCGAAGTAGAAGCAGCAGCAGTGGCGGAAAGGGCTGACAAAGTAATCAGTTCCTCCGCTCTCGGTGGAAGAACTTTGTAGACAACTTTGTTACGAGTTGGCGCTAAAGATATTCACATTCGCATTAAACTACTTTCTGGGGAGGGGAGCTGCACACACACACCAAAAAAAAGTCAGTGATAATAAAACGAGAAGCGCGAAAAGGCGTAATAATAAGTTGCAAACTCTAATCCTAAACACAACATTCCCTAATTGAAAACTTTGCAAAGATTTTGATAAACCCAGCATTTCTATTATTCTCTGAATTATTTACTTCATAATTTCAAATTTTCATTATTCAACGCTTATAATATGATGAAACTATTTAGTCTTACAAGTTTTCAATTAATAATTTCATGAAAATTAACTGAAAAGTGAGTTTTTTTTATATATCTATAAATATTTATTTTATATGATTTGAATATAAATTTAATCAAATTGAACAAAATAACTCATTTAGTTCAGGTGTTTCATATGCTAGAGTACAAAATATAGTTGAGAAAATTAACATCTATGTTCAGGAAAAACATGTAGTTATTAAAATAATATAGTTGAAATGCATTGAAATTAGACCGAATGAATTTACAAGCGCGGAAAATAATAACACACACGTTAATCTCGTAATGCATTACATCAATTTACTATGGAAATTTATACCAAAACTATATAATTTAACAGAGGCTTTAATTGTACATTAATTGAACTTTCCTTGACAAGAAACAACTAAAATAATAATTGTAATAAATTTTGCTTTCTCGTAAAAAAATTTTAAAAAAAATCTTATATTTAATATTTTCTACTACTAGTATATATAGTGTAGATATTTGATATGCATGTGTTTAAATCTATATTTAGGATAAATATGTAGGAATGAAAATAATATTGTTGCAGTGAAATTAGAGCGAATGAATTTATAAGCGCGGAAAATAATAACCTACTATTTCCTGCCTTGATCACGTAATGCATTACATGAATTTAGCATGCAAATTTATGCCAAAACAATGCATTTGTACAGAGGCTTTAATTACGCATTTAATTAAGTTTCTCTGAGAAAAATATCTGTGAAAATCGTAAAGGCAAAAAAAAAATTAAAGTACTGTACAAATATTCAAATAAAAATACTAGTTTTAGAAATAATTATTTTTTTGAAACACTGAAATTTCATTTCATTTAGGTTTTTTTTTTCTGAAATTCGAATATAGTTTTTTGAAACATTTTTTATTCTATATTTCGAATACCGGTATTTTGGATATATTAAAATACTGTAATTTGAATAACATTTTTTTGGAAATACTCAATTTTATTAAAGTTTTGTAATAATATTGAAATTCGAATATCAAATATTTTGGTAATACTGAATTTAGAATACCGGTATTTGAAATACTGTAATTTTTTAGAAAATACTGAATTCCATTAGTGTTGTGTAATACTAATGAAATAAAAATACCGGTTTTTGGTAATACTGAAATTTCAATATCAAATTTTGGTATTTCTGAATTTGGAATTTTTTATATATTAAAATTTTGATGCATTATACAAATTTGATATGTAAATTGATGCCAAAACAAGAGATTTTAATTGTACATTGAATATAGTGAGGCAAGAACAAGTGAGATAATCATAAAGACAAAATGATTGCTGTTTCAGGTAAACAGTGGTCAATTGAATGGTACCAAAAATGTACGTAAAAATAGTGTAAAATATAGATGAAGCAAGTGCAGAGTTCCTAACGGAATATGCAATTCCCCATCGGGGTATTACAGTGTGCAGCAGCATTGGGCGTGGGCTTGGGCGTGTTCATAAATCAATTAGGTCTAATGATGCGTTGTTCTATGAGTCTCTGAGGAAATTCCGGACGTGATTTGGTAGGTCTACCAAGAGGGGGACAGCTTTTCCCCGAAAAAAAAAAATAAATAAAAGGACCGCAATCAGTAGCAAAAACGGCGAGGGCGAGACTATAAAGTTTGCATGAGCCTAACTTTTGTTAAGCCCTTTTTTTCTCTCGTATACACACACACACATAAATAAATCAGTCTGCTTTGTCGAATGCAGCGGTCGCGGAATTCGAACAGAAAATTATATCTATTAGCACGTATAAATTTGCGTATAAATCTCTCGCCTTTGCAATAGAAATACTGTTCGAACAGAGGTGCGGCCTTTCCCCTAAAAGCGCCAATGATTATTTATCTCTCACACATTGCACGTTGCATGCGATTTATGCAATTTTTAATTGTAGCCCGGAGGCGCAATGAGCATTTTTTTTTTGTTCTGTTTTGTTAGATAGTTCTGTTCATTTATGCATGCATATACAATAAATACATGATTTCATACGTGGAAATCTCTATGAATTCATTTTTTTTTTTGTTACATAATGCATTGATTATAAATTACAAATATTTCCACGAAACTCAAAAGAACTTTTATTAATATCATATCAGTATTAATTACATTAATTAACTCATATGAAAATTGTATAATATGTTTGAACTTCCTTTATAAAAACATTATTACATTTTCATAATGAGCAAAAATGTACAAAAAAAAATAACAACATTATTATGTCTGATAGTAATCAAATTTTATTTAACTTAATTTTTAAAACATACAAAATGTTCGAAAACCGAACTGATAATCACATAATTATTTGTAATATTTTAAAAACAATATAAAAAAATATATAATTTTAATTCCTGACAATAGGAAATTTAAACTCGCTGTAAAAATATTTGTTAAATAAAAATAATATATTGAAAATGCAATTAAATAAATATTTGGCATTAATAATACGAAATTAGAAATTGAATACGGAATATGTGAAACTGAAATTTAAACTATTTAAATAATACACGTGAAATAATAATAATATTTCATTACTCGCGGATTTCACATTCGAGTATCTCAGTAATTCAATTCATTTTCCAATTTTGTAACAACAATGATTTTATTATTTTCAAAAAAAAAATATACAAAACGTACAGATAATTTTTAAATTTAGTTTATATTTTTGTTGTTGTTGTTGTTGTAATTCAATTGCGCATTTTAATTACATTTGTTGTCACGTAATATGGAAATTCTAGTTATTATTGAAATTCACTCCAATTATATAAATATTCTATTACGGTATATAACAACATCATTTTAATTGAAATATATTTTTTAGTTTATTTAAATAATTGTTTTATAACTCTTTCCTACACTTAAACCCTTACAAAAATTTGTTTGATAGGAATTACATTGCTAACAATTTAGGCGGATATATCCGCCAAACGTATTTAAAGTGTTAAATACAGGTATTCTCCTATAATAATTCCATAAAATTATTTTTGTAATATTAAAAATGTTTGATTAATGTATTTGAAGAAGTATACGGTTGTTTGCTTTTAATAATAGAAGATTATGATTGATGGACGTAATAATTATTAATTACATGTCATACAAAATTGTATATAAATATTTATGTTAGTCATATTTTTAATATTTATATAATTTTTAGTCTTAAAGAATAATTTTTGTATGCTTGACTAAACTAAATTGAAAATCTGTAGATAGACATAAAAAAATAACGTGAAAGTTTTGTGGGTAGTTCATTTTTTCTTCTGTTTGTTTCCACTGAACATTTTTTGTGTCGGAGGGACGAATCAATCAATAACTGGACGCAAGGTGGAGAAAGAGTGGATATAAGTTTCTTGTTAGTGAATCCAGCTGTCATCCGGCGAAATATCGATTACGGAGGGACGATTTCTTCTCCTGCTTGTTCTTCAACGGCACCGTCATCCAAGAAGCATCATCCAGCTTCGGTGCGATCATCGATCTCCTCTCCCGTCCGTCCCATGCACGAGGATGGGAAATTAATTCTAATTCTCCATAACTAATTTTATGAATGACTGGACTAATGTCCATCATCCTTCGTATGTTTGTATTTTTATTATATATTTTTTTTATTGCCGGTGCTTCTGCTCGAATTAGGCGCCCGTGGAGAACCAGAAGACGAAAGATATAATAACAACAAGAACAAAAAAAAACGAATTAAATTCAGGATATTAAATCTGTGGTTTCGATTCCTAATGAGTTAGTATTGTGGGAACGGAATGCAACGTAATGTTCTCATTGTTTAATCTAATATTAAAATTAGTTCATTCTTATAACAAATTTGATTTAGTTTATTAAACTCTGTTTATTCTTCTATTAAAATGAACAAATTTTGTTACAGTGGGTTTAATTCCAATCTTAAAGTTAAACTGGAAGTAGAAATTTGTATCTTAAAATACTTGAAGTTAAAATTGAAGACGTGGCACTTATTCCTAACTTAAAGTTAGTTTATCCTCTTGTTAAAGTTGAAGCAGTGATGCTTATACATTATTATTTTAAATTAAAGTTAATCTTAATGTTAAATTTCCATTTTCTTTATGTTAACGTTATTTTATTCATCTGTTAAAGTTTAAATCTCTAGATATTTTTTTATCATAATTCAAATGTTAGATTTGATTTATCCTTTTTTTAAGTTTGCTTGTCTTAAAGATTGTTTATTTTTATGTTAAAGTTAAAGATGAAGTTTGTTTTGATATTAACAGTTTTTTCTGAGGAAAATTATTAACCATGTAGTCGTTATGAAGATGGGTGGACGAGGGTTTGGTTGGATGAGGGAGAGATGCACCTCATTCTACTCTCCTCTCCATCCCCAACCCTAAGTACAGGGTTAGTTATCGTGTTGACAGTTCCAACTCTGTATATTTTATTAGTTAATTTGCCGGTACGGCGCCCTGTATTAACTCTAATCTACTTGCAAATTTATTACTGACAAAATACCTGCTACAGATACATATAATACTCATGACACGCCGCACATTAGACCAGATAAATCTACGCACGTATTACAAACACCGACTCCGACACCCCACCGAAATGTACGAGCAAGACAAATAAAAAATTAACCAAGCACATTAAACTTAATTAATAGTTATTACACTCATCAATCATTACTTTACATTATAAAATGCATAGAAACGTATACATTTTTCATATAAATTATGTTATAAATAAAATTAAAAATTAATGCATTTTTTATAAAATATAAAAGTTAGTTTTAAAAGTTGTTCAACATCCATTATATTCATTGAGGTTACACCTTACTATCACATTTTTAAGTCGATGGAAAAAAAAAGTTCGTGGTAAAAAAATTACAAATGTTGAACAAATTATAAATCGCTTCGAGTCATATATCAACGAAGAACCAGCAGAACTTTATGAAAAGTATTTAGGTATTAAAATATTTTCTAGTTTTGACTAAGGAAACTATTGTAAAAAAAATTGTTGCATAAAAAAATACTGTATAAAAAAATGTATACTAAAATTTTTTTGAAAATAATACCATTAAACTTGATGATAATTTATAAATATAAAAATGTAGGCGAAAGTTTTTAATACGACCCAAAACTATAATTACGGGTGAAGTTTCATGTTTAAAGGGCCTTTCGGAACCCGCCATGAAACTAATTACGCATTTTAAAGTGTGACAATTACGGGAGCTCGAATTAGATTTGCGCCAGTCGTCCGAACCACCCCCCAAGTTGCCCATAAAACGCGGCGCCAAACTAAATTCGGACGCAGTTTTCATTCAAATGCATACATCTCTGTCTCTCTGTATGTTTTGCACTCGAATATCTCTTTCTCTGTTTTATACGTTCGAATATATCCATCATTCGCTTCCACTCATTTGAACGTGAAATCAGGGTTTCTCTCTCTCATTTTATCGCAAACGCATCGCGCGTCCAGACAAAAGTGCATTAATTAATCCCACGACCATAAATCAATTTGTTAGCAACATTTCACAATATTTTGACAAATGGCAATGAATTATATTGGGGATGAGGTAATGGGATTTCGGTGGCTTTGATTGCATTAATCACCACGAATTCGAAGGAATGTTTATTAAAAATCAGTTACCAAATGTGTGCATACTATTATTATTATTATCATTATTAGTATTGCCACCACCCGATCCAATCCAATCTCTTTTTCCACATGGATGCGAGAGAGAGCGAATCGAATCGAAAGGGGTTTTATTGCTGTAATAAAGCTCCGAAGTATATAAATCAGGGCTTATATTAAATTTTGATGGCGCGGCAACATCTGGGATACCAAACTATGCTCGTTTCTCTCTTCATCTCGCAGTCTCCTAAATTTCTCTGTGCGTGTATATATGCTTGGACCTAATCGGACCCGAGGCAAGGCTACCACCACCATCCATCCATCCAAACTGCGGGTCAACTTATTATGTAACAATAATAAGCCGACGGTGTTACGTTCGGGGATGGCATCGATCCGAACGACAACAGTAGTGAGATTAATTCAATTATTGGCGCAAAGTTCCCGAGGAACTCCGCAGAGTGAAACATTAATATAATCCATTAGGGCCGTAGCCGTTGCATAATACAATCATATCGTCGAGATGTGTACATAACCAGAATCGATACACACTCATACAGCGAGAGAAGGAATCGGAGCGAACGCTTAAAGTATGCGGGAGCGAGGGAGATGCATAGAAACACAGAGAGAATTTCGAATATATCCAAGACAGCTGCTGGCACTACGAGGATGACGGCAACGGCGAACACCTCCTCACTCCCACCCTCTTCACGTCACATAACACCTTAAAATTAAACGCGCCGTCCTTCCCTTCAACCTCCCGCATCTGATTCCGTCGTGATATTAGTTACGTAACGTAATATGATTGAGTTAGCACCAATCGCGAAATCCAATATATATATATAAGGCGAAAACCGAACCGAATTCAGCAAACACACATAATACCGTATATACATATTGCCACTACCTTAACTCTTCAACCGCAATTATATTAACCCCAATAAATTTACAACAAATACAATTCCGTCAGCAATAAGGTCAGCTCACATAACTAGTTTCGTTACAACACTTGCACAATAATAAATTAAACTATAACCAATCTCAATCAGCACCAAATTTATTAAATACTATCTAAGATTAATATCAAATCATTTTATTATTTGTAAATCTTTATTTTTATATTTCAAATAATTAAATTCATGAAATAATCATTACATAATTTGTAAAAATAAGTTAGTTAAATGTTAACTGTAATTAAATATTTAGTTTTACATTATTTTAAATATTGTTTTATTGTGGCGCAAATGAAATAATTGTATGCAAATATAATTTAGTTGGGTTTAAATTCACGAAACTTTGATGAAACTTGGAAATCTCATTAATTGATTAATGTTAATAGGAAACGTATTTACCTTACATTAGATTCAACTCAGCTTTGATTGCCACTAGTGCTAATTGAAATTACCTTTAATTGATATTAAAGCCCTTAAATACAAAAACATTTGATTTTTTTAAATTGATTATTCACTGTCACTTTGACACAAGGTAACAGATGTCATTTCGGAACCAATAGGTTATTTTTTTTTAAATTAATTGTCAAATTGTTGATTGACATTTTAACTATTGGTTATCAAATGAATTTGTTCAAATTTTCTTGCCACGTAGTTGGTAAACTTGATAAATATTTAAGTCTCATATCACGTGCGGTGTGGGAGCAGCATTATATATATATACTTTTTTATGGAAAACTATTAAATTTATAACAAAAGTAGTTCGGTTTCATGTGAAATCATCCAACGCATTTCGTATGTATCGCGTGCGAGTGCACTATCGATTCCCAATATATATCCTATTTCAGTCTGTTCTCTGTTTTTTTTTTCAAGCACTTTCGGCGATTCGTGTAATGGATCGAAGTTCCGAGATTCGGTTTTGGCCGGACTTCCAATCCTTTCTCCACGAAAGGCGAAGAATGATGGCCGCTGGTCATCCTACAACGCTCAGCCCAAAATCAAACAGCTACCTTCCGCAAGGATTAGTCAACAAGATGCAGGCAATATAAACAGGACTCCAATTAGCGAAATTCTACCGTATTCGCTCGTACAAGGAGTAAAGCGTTGAGCGAAAGAGTGTACGTGGGATTCGACGAGCAAATATTGATATGCCAATGTTTAGAGAACGCATTTGCTGGGATCATATCCACGGAGAACAAACAGACAAACTCTTTTTTTATTCATACCCCTCTCTCCTGTTTATCCCAGCAAAGGATTACCGGAAGGAAAACTTGTGTACTTTTCAATCGCGACTTTCAAAGCTTTACATTTGTATTTCATCCCTATACAAACCTATTGGATTTTATACTTAACAATTGAAAAATCATCAATACAAACTAAATTATTTACAGTTTGAATAATCTACATTTAATACTACTAAATCTGCATATTAATCGAATTAAACAAAATTGATTTATCAAAGAAAAACTTTAAATTAAAAAATCAGAGTTTCTCAACATTTTAGCCTCTGAACCTACACATTTGTTTTTAGTTGTACTGCGACTCAAATGACATGCGAAATGACAGCTAAGGTGACAGCTGTCATTTTGTGACCAATTACACGTGTTTGAATTTTGAATAATCTATGAAATTAAAATTTAAAAAATGTTAAATAGTGAAAGATAATAATATTTCAATTAAAATATGTAGATATGTTTTATGGACTACGTCGAACGTAAACAGGAATGGGATGCAGAGCAGTATTTCAATCAGATGAATATACATGGAGCGTTGTTGTAAATCAATTTTTAAGAGTGGATAATAATAATTTATATTTCTGAAGCTCGAGATCAATCTGACTAAAAGCAATTTTATGAAGACGTGTGGTGTGTTTACCTCGCATCCTATTTACAGATTTATGATGCAGATAGTACGTCTGCATCTCTCTCGTCTCCACTCCTCTCTCGCTCACTATATCTCTGTTTTTCTCCCAAGCACATCCAATACTAATGTTCCCATTTACGTTTGCCTCCTTTGCATGCAACTTTTACAATTTCATTCCTTTATTTACTTGAAAGAAATACCAGACTTTGAGGAAGAAATCACAACAACACCAAAAACAAGCAAAATAGAAACAAGGCATTTCTACCAATATTAGTTATAAGTAACATTTATCATGAAATTCATTTAATTGAATAAAATTTATAAAAAAATGTACATTTAGATTAATCGTGATAATTTTATTCTCAATATTTACATAAATGAATATAAAATATGTTTATAACAAAAACTTTATAAATAACTTAATAAAAATTAAAATAAACTAATTTATTCTTCTAATTACGGTGAATGGAATACGGATTTTTTTTAAATCCCTTTTGTAACTGTCTGCATTCATTGAAAATATCGTCACCGACGGATTACTTTCAATATAAAAAGCAGATGCGTTTCAAAGGTGATGAGTAAGAGCGAATGAAAAGCAACCAGTCACATTTATGTATATTTAAAACATTTTTTCTAATGAGTCATAAAAAATATATGAAAATAAGATAAAATATTTAGAAATTAGTACAAAAGTAATTTCAACTATTTTATTTTATTTTCAAATAAGACTGTAGTATTAGAGAAGTGTAGTTTTCTTGGTAAAGGATAACATATGTGTTAATACTGCAGAGATGTTTCGCATCGAGCGAGATCGCATTCCTACTCCGGCCGGAGTAGGAATTTCGCCTGTCCGGCCCTTCGTGCATGTGTACGGATGGATGGACGGAAAGGATGCAATGTTTTCTAGTGTTATGTGTGTTATAAGTGTGTGTTTAGGGTCTTCCTCTCCTCCATCCATTCGCGGTACACGGAGTGTACATTATCGCTTTCCGGCGCCGAACAAGCTCCACTTGATCCAAATGGGCGTTCGGTTTAGAAACCGCAAAACGAAACGGCGCTCTCAATCATCTCCCGAAGGAGCTGCTGCCATTACTTCCATGATTTGTGGAAACGCTAACATGCACCGACCGCAACTCGTAAATTCGGTATTAATTACCAACCGCGCTTTTCTCTCTCCTTTTCCTCCACAACACGCCCGGAGAGATGAAGTGTTGCCTTTTTTTGTTGTTGTTGTTGTTGTTGTTATATTCCCTCAACCTTCTGCAAATATTTTACATGTGTGTATTCATGATGCGTTGCTGTTTGTTGTGTTATGTTCGGCTGTGCTGTACATCGGTGAAAGGTCGCAGCAGAAAAGAGGATTCTCATCTCTCTCCTACACGTTTCTTCGGTGTTGGAATATTGAAATGGTCTCACGTCTCTTCGCTCCTCTCTCTCTCTCTCGCTCTTCGTATACGAGCTTTTGGGCCGCGATGCATGAATTATGCAAAACCGGGGACAGAGAACCGGACAATAAGATGTATTCTAATGAAAACGTCCATAAATTTTCCATTTGCTGGAATTTTATTCGAATGGTACGCGACGGCACCACTATGGGATATTAATAAGGAGAGAGGATGGAAGGATCGGCAGGAATGCGGGGGCACACGTCGAGCAATAATAAATTAATCGGATTTCGTCCTCTCCAATTACGCCACGCGTAAATGGAACAGATAATTTTTGCCATCCAGTTTCGTAAAGAAATATCAGACCTGCTCACAATTCTAAAGAAATTAAACTTCTCTCTCGAGAAAATCCTTCATTTTATTTAAAAAAATATATTATAAATTAATTGTAAATAATATTATATATTATAAAAAAAAACAATTAGGTTGATTTATTTAAAAATATTTAATTTTTTTAATACCGAAATTTGTAGTATATTTTTATTACTAAATAGAACATTATTTACTTACTTTTATGGATTTAAGATCCTTCAGTTTCTTTAAAATTTCATATTATTTCTTATATTTTCAAATCCATATGTTTAAGTTATTATGAAAATTAATTTTTATATCTACATTTTACTATCTAAAAACTGTTAAGTCTTTTAGTAATTTCCGTCAGAAATAAGATTTATATTATAAAACATATGTCGTGCATATTTCTAAGATTTCTAAATTCTTGGAAATTAATTTATAAAACCATTAGTATTATTTTTAATAATTATGTTTGAATTAGATTTTGAAATATTTTTTGCTTTGAAAAAATTGCTCACAACTTCTTTCTCGCACAGAAAACCTCCATCGTTTTCCTATCTATACATGCAGCGAAACGTGCGAGAGCTCCTTCTTTCCCATATTTTTTTCTCTCCTCTCTACCAAGCATCGTCCCTTGGCTTCTTTTATGTGTCCTCCTTTTTTTCTTCGTCCTCTCCTCTCGTGGGTTAGCTTTAGAGAGGACATATTTACGACTGCCGTCCGAGCCTAACTTAATTTATATCGGACACTTCGGCCAACACTCGGAGGTCATCATTCAAGACGACCTTACATGGATGGGATTACGCAAACGCGCGAACGAAACTCAATCATTTTTTTCCCTTCGGATGGGAAACTCGCTCGTACCCAATTCCGACGATCCCCATTCCTTCTTACTTCGTTCCAACGACGCGACGCGATGGAACAGGTGGCCTTAATCATTTTGGCATTTTTAAGACCCTGTTCTCGACTTGTCGTATTGGTATTTAAGTCGAATCGAATCGTAAAAGAAATCCAAACCCGATCTCGATCCCGAGATTAGATTACGCCTTTTACAATGGCTCTTCGAATGTTCCGAACGTGCAAGAAGGAGAACGTTTCAGATTTATTCGCGCGTTTTACTTTTTTCCTTTACGCGGGGTTTAATTGGGTTGGCGCGCAGGGTGCATGATACACTTTATGGACTTGACTAAGCGTGGGCGTCTTTTATGTGTATCTCCTCACTCTACTTTTTATTTACTTCTTCTGTTACTGCTGCTGCAGCTTCTGGTAAACAGCAATAGTTGAAACTACCCACATCTCACCACCCTCTTGTCAAATTTAACAATGGCCTCGACGGTGTCCATAAATCCCGATATTCCGAGCCGACCAAAACACCCAATCGAATTTCAATTTAATACCCGATCGAGCGATAACTCTTGCCACAACGCATTGTTATGAAAATGGAATTTGTTCGAATGAGGAAAGCCGAACTCCATTCTTCCAGAAGCACTTACTCCACTGTCTGCTTCTCCATTTTATTTTATTTATTTTTTACGCCCCAACTGTATTTCATTATTATTCACCTAAAAAACCTCCTAAATCCTAAATTAATCATACATAAATATATTTTTATAAATATTTTTTTATATCATAATTGAATAATTTAATTTTCTGTAAAAAAACAAATATTTTTAATTGTCCAAGTAAAAACATTATTTTAATTATGAAGATTTATATAGTTAAAACTTTTATAATTTTTATATTTATTATATTTTTATTAATAGAATTTTTCTATAATAGAAGATTCAGTGAAATTTTATAATATGGTACACCTTTTGGGACAAGCGGCGGATATATCCGCCGTGTTCTTTACACAGTCTGAGTTTAATTGTATTTAACGCCATTTGAGGCAATTTCTTTCTCAGTGAACTAATGAATGTACTAAACCAATCATCTATAAATAATTTTTTCTACTACATAAAATAAGGATCTGGATAGTTTTTGTCAGCTATGAAATAGTGAGGGTTTTGATAAAATTATATTTTTATAGATTTTTATATGAAATAAGTTTGGATAAATTTTCTCACGAAAAGTTAATTTACCGAACTTTATGTGGGCCGAACGGTATATTATTATATGATGCCTGCAATGTAAAATAATGTGAACGTTGTTGTTTGCCTGAGAAAATTGAATTAGAGCGAGAGGATGGAAAGAAACAAGAAGGATGAAGAAGGGAAAAAAGGCGATAGAATAATGCTGTAACATTAAGGTTTTGGGTCAGCGAGTTGTAAGTGCTTGTAAATTGGGGTGACCGGGAGGGAGGAGAGGCGAAATGGATAAAAATAGCCGTGGGCAGTAGGAGAAGAAGGAGGATGAGGTTTGATTAGAGAACCGGCGGCCTGGGGATTTATGGTGAAGGCCTTAAAGTCGTCCCAAGTTTTCCGGCAGAGCGGACAGGGCTTTAATTGCATCACACACATACTGTGTATGTGAAAGGAGGAAGGGAGATGAAGCGAAGGAAAATAAAGCAGAAGGAAATAAGGGGAATAAAGTTTGCCTCCTCGAGCTGGAATCCTTTCCTTCGGACTGAGGAGGTTGTCAGGCCTTGTCCGAATCGTTTCGGTACGAAGTGAAATGTGTACGCGCTCGTATTAGCATATCCTCCGGAGCAGAAGAAATATAAACCTTTGCCTGGTAGCTTCTCCATTTCTATCAGATTCGGAAGGTACAAGGCATATCCATAATTTAGATGTTGAGGCTCGTGAGACAGATAGCACTGCACATCATCCTCTCCACCACCTCTTACTTCCATCCTAATTAGGACCACTCAGGAGTGTCGCTCACGCTGAGCGTTTTTTTTTAAATGATTTAATTACAGCTTGTCCGGCTCGCATCATAACATCAAAAATAAAGTACACAAATAAATTTTATGCATCTTGTTAAGCTTCTTTATTGATGCCACCCCAATAAAACTACAAGTAAAAAAAATAAGACTAATCAAAGCTCCGGACGATCGTTAAAACGCTAACGGTCATAATAAAGTACGGAAAGGAAACGTCTATGAAGATATTGAATACTTTCGATCGTAAACGCATTGATTACATTCCACGCGGTTGAGCTTTATTAAAACGCTGCTTCTTCTTCAACGGCGAAACACGACTGAAAGAAATCTGCTTAAGAATTTGAATTGAAATTCGATATGCGCGCAAGATCAAACGTCAATTTGGAGATGCCTTTGATGTTATCGCGTTTCAGACAGAAGAGTAGAAATACTCATCATGCAAAAGCTTTTCTTTCAGAATTGTTGTAGTAATACTATTGCTATTTTATCCTCGAATCGTTCATCAAAGTCCTACGTTATTTGTCGCAGGTGCAAGGATAAACGCGTTTCATTAAGACTAATGACGAACCGAAACTCTACCTCTTTGCACGTATCTAACGCTGCGCACTAATTCTAATTCACTCAATTATGCGCCCATAAGCGTTCACGGAATTGTCATCTAACCGACTCCGGGCGGGAAATTTAATTGAACAAATACTAAATCAGCCTTTGGATACGATCTTTTGTTTTACGTCGCACTTAACCGTTTTCCCCTCTTCTGGAAACACCGCAGCTAAGAGATCTGTAAAGTTAGGAAAAGTTTTTTTTACGTGAAACCCCTCAGTTGCAAGCAACTTACTAATTTACGAAGTTATATTGAAACCTTTATAAGATATTTTCGAGAACACTCGAACTATCTACAAAAACAAAACTTCATCTCATATGAGTCAACTAAGTGTACTAAAAACATAATTATTCTTATTATTAACTATATTTGCAAAATATTCTGTGATCAGGAAGAAATAACACACTTATCTAATTAAAATAGCAATAAAAATTAGGAGATTTTGCGGGTGAATCATCTGCAGTTGCGATTGAAAAATATTTTATTAAAACTTATTATTTTTCAATTTCTCAAAAATAATAATTTGTATTTCTTTTTATATAAATATTATTACATTTTTTTATAATAAATTATTAACTTCTCATTATGGTTACTTGCATTGATTAATGTAAATGTGTATTTTTAAAAACTTAATGTAATTCAATATTTCTTTAAATAACAAATCGCATTTTATATATTAAAATTATTTAACTTGGTAGAATTACAAAATTGCCAAGTGACTTATAGAAGTACTCGTTCGTTGAAATAAAAATAAGCTATTTAAACGCATATCGAAACTTAGCACGTAATTAATTTAAATAAAATAGTAAATATTGTAATTTATAATTCATTAATAAAAATTATAAATCATTTCGTGTATTTACGGATTATTTAATTTATATTGTACTGTTTCGCTAAATTTTAATTACAAATGAAAATAATTAAACTATAGAAAAATAATAAAAATTGTGAGATACCGAAAAATCGCTTTATATATTAATTTAGTTAATTTTTATTTAAAGCAATTCCAACATAAAATTTATGCGATAAAAATGTAATAAACATGAAATTGTTTATACAAATTGAACACCTGCACTTGCAGCTGCGTTTAAACAATCCTTATTTGGGCACAAAAATAGTGCGTTTCGCAGAAAACAATAAAAATTAGGCGATTGTGCGGGTGAATCATCTGCAGCAGCAGCGATTGTCGAACGCTAATCACCAAAATTATTTTATTAAAACTTATTATTTTTCAATTTCTCAAAAAAACTAAATTTTATTTCTTTTTATAAAAATATTATTACATTTTTTTTTATAAATTGCATTTTACATATTATAATTATTTAACTTAGTACAATTACAAATTGAGTAACTTCTATAAGCGTTATTTGCCAAGTAACTTATAGAAGTACTCGTTCGTTGAAATAAACATAAGTTATTTAAACGCATATCGAGAATTGTCAAGTAATAAACAATCAATTAAAAAAAATAGTAAATATTGTAATTAATAATTACTTAATAGAAATTATAAATCATTTCGTGTATTTACGGATTATTTAATTTATAATGTACTTTTTCGCTAAATTTTAATTACAAATGAAAATAATAAAACGATAGAAAAGTAATAACAATTGAGAGATTACCGAAAAATCAATTTCTATATTAATTTAATTAATTTTAATTTGCAACAAATTGAATATAAAATTTATGCGTTTCGGCCTATCGGCGAATTGCGTTGAATCATCTGCACCTGCAAATCACAGCGAGGTTTCGGCAATCCGCGGATTTGTTCGTTGTTAACAATTCTATTGGTTCTTTCGCTCGGGTCGTCACGTAGACTATTAGCTGCGTACCTCTTATCTTTTAAAATAATAATACAACAATTTTGATACTTAAAAATGTTTTTCGATTTCGATTCGAATATATTGATTTGACTTTAAATTATTTTTTATATACAATTTCTTAAATAATAAACCTATTTTTAAATATAAAAATTGAATCTATAACAATTATCTAATTTTTTAAGATTAATTGGTTAAACCGTGTAGATTGTAGCTTTAATTGTAAATTACTTTTTGAATGATATTTGCAAAATATGGGAAATAATACAATTATCTTATTTAAATGAAGATTCTGTTATAATATGAAAGTATTAATTTGAACAAATTTATTTTAATAAAAATTTTGTACTTTTTCGATAATTTTTAATTACAAATGAAAATATTAAAACGATAGAAAAGTAATAAAAATTGTGAGATTTACAAAAAATCGATTTATATATTAATTTAATTAATTTTTATTTGCAACAAATTGAATATAAAATTTATGCGATAAAAAAGTAATAAAAATGAGATTATTTATAAAAATTGAACACCTGCAGTTGCAGCTGCGTTTAAACAATCCTTATTTGGGCACGAAAATTGTACGTCTCGCAGAAAACAATAAAAATTAGGCGATTGTGCGGGTGAATCATCTGCAGCTGTGATTGTCGAACGCTAATCACCAAAATTATTTTATTAATACTTATTATTTTTCAATTTCTCAGAAATAATAATTTTTATTCCTTTTTATATAAATATTATTACATTTTTTAAAATAAATTATTAACTTTTCATTACGTTTCGTTACTTGCATTGATTTATTTATATTTATTTTTTTTAATATTTAATTTGCTTTAAGTTCGATAATATAAATAATTGTAAATAGTACATTTAAAATTATTTATTATGTCAAGATTTATGAGAGAAACAATTATATATTTGATTTACATTTCAAATAGGAAAATTTATCAAAATATAATAAAATATTTATCAAAAACTAAACTTTGTATTCATTTAAACAATTTTATTTCAATTAGAATAGATTTTATAATATTGTACTATTTTGATAGATTTTAATTACAAATGAAAATAATAAAACGATAGAAAAGTAATAAAAGTTGAGAGAATACCGAAAAATCAATTTATATATTAATTTAGTTAATTTTTATTTAAAGCAATTCCAACATAAAATTTATGCGATAAAAAAGTAATAAAAATGAGATTATTTATAAAAATTGAACACCTGCACTTGCAGCTGCGTTTAAACAATCCTTATTTTGGGCACGAAAATAGTGCGTTTCGCACATACGATAAGAATTGTAATAAATATTAAACAAATATTTGAAATGCATGAAAAGTGTATTTTACGCGTTTCGATTCGAATAAATTGAAATTACTAAATTATTTTAGATCAATTTTTTGAATTAGAAAACCTATTTGACAATAATATATTTTAGTCTTTAGTCAATAAAATCATTTATTTTGTTAAGATTTATTACATATAATAATTATAGCACTACAAATTGCTTAAATTAAAACTATTTCTTGAACGATATTTGAAATATATTCTCTGATTAGGAAGAAATAACACAATTATCTAATTAAAATTAATCATAAAATGGCTGTTTATAAAAACAAAAAATTAGAAAATGGATCATTTTCTTGACGATTTTCGATTGCGTTTAGTTTCTGCATCTATTGAGTGAAATCCATTCTATTTTAATAACAATCTTTATGAAAATAAATTATTATTCAATTTAAAATAATAATATAATAATTTTAATATATAAAAATGTATTTTATAATTTTTATACAATATATTCTATATATTAAAATTTAGTTTATTTATTAAAATAATTTAATTTGATAAGATTTAATGGATATATCATGATTATTATAGCATTAAATGTGAACTACTTTTTGAACGATATTTGCAAAATATTCTATGATGAGAAAGAAATAACATAAATAATAAATTAATAAATCTTATTAAAATTAATAGAATATTACAGTTTGTTAAAATTAAATTTTATATTTAATTTTAATGCAAATAAAACTGATAAAAGATTTAAGTATTAAATTTGAAAACGTTTCGGCCTATCGGCGAATTGCGATGAATCATCTGCACCTGCAAATCACAGCGATGTTTCGGCAATCCGCGGATTTGTTCGTTGGGAAAAATTTGGGTTTTTATGTAGAGAAGATCATTACTTTTTATTAAATTTTATAATAAACCAATAATAAAATTAAATTTGTTCAGTTACAAATATTATAAAGAAATTTAGTTTACAAACAACTAATAAGTTTTCATCGTGCAGAAGATCCATAAAATATAATTAGTTAAAAATTACATGTCATAAACCAAATTGTGGTGGAAAGAAATAAATGTATTAAATATTATGTATCCAATTAAACGGTAGATCGAAATGCATATTGTTGCGGACGATTTATATGGTATTGTCGTGAAAAAAGAAAGAAAATGTGAAGGCGTAATGAAGGAAAGTGGAAATACCGATGCGGCAGCATTGATTTGAAGTATTCAAGAGTATGATTGAATCGCCTTGCAGAAGACCCGACGCCTTAAATCACTTCGTAAATAGAATGGAAAGTGTTTAACTGAAAGCGACCGATAATTCACCGTTTGTTGGGTGCATTGTGGATCTTTCGAGGGAGAAATACTGGATGGGAGCGTTAATAAACCGGAATGAATGATAATAGTTAATAAAGAAGAAAACACGAAAAGTTGTCCATGTTTCTTCCTCTATTATTATTTTTTTTTTTCTCAATTTTATATTCCTTGTTGTAAGTTATGTGAGCGTTTCCTTTTGTGTTTGCTCTGCGTTAGTTTGAGTGTGCGAGAGAGAGTGTACGTATTTATTTGTGAGTGTGTACGCGCGCAGCGGTAATAACTTTTAGGGCCCCTCGTGGCTTTAATATCGTTAGAGTTTATACCATAATTCCTGCCAGCTGTTTATTGTTTGTATGCAATAATCGTAAAAAGGTAAACAAAACCAAGGAATTCCTCGGAAGTGAATAATTCGTCTGGCACCATTATTAACCTTTTCACTGGTTTCAGTGGACGTTTAATTAATAGCAACACAGATGACTATTTGTTGCCCCCGATCGATCGATCCGGATAACAAGGAAATAAATAGGTACCAGTTTTAAATTAGGACCATTTGTGTACGGGTTTCAATCGAGTTAATGAAGAGGGGACGATTTTTATTTAACATTTATCGATGTTATATTTGCAGCCGTGTCCGGCACGGAAATTTGATTGCGTAATTATTGGAAACGTGCCCGATTTTTACCGATTATTATTGTTGTTGCTATTATCCTCCGCTTGACGTGTGAATGGCAGACAGTAACTGGGATTTTATGTTAATTTGTTTAACAGACACGCGCGTGCCTATACAAAATGCGAGCGCTGTCCGTTAAAGTCCGATTTTGCGCGGAATCGCATGCAATGAAAATTTAACGCGAGAAAAAAATATTTTTATAAAAGAGAACAGAGGGAAAATGTACGTGTCCTATATACGTGCATACGCAAGTTACAAAGGGCCAAAAGAGTAAAGAGGAAAAAGGGCTTTTCAATTTCACGGCACGATCTTGCACGATGCAATAAAAAAGAGAGAAATATATAGAGAGAGAGACTCTCAGTATACAATATAGATGGATATATATATGGAAGGCCTGAAGGACGACGTCCGAGGAGTCCTTTACGTCCAGAACCTTGCGATCCTTGTTAAAGTTTTCCGCATCCGTTAACTCCACTTTCGTGCCGGACCATCGAACACTTCAAACCTCTCGACCGTCCGAACTTTTTCGGTGTAAACGCGTTTTTCACTGCCCCACAACACACGCAAAAAAAAAATCAAATCGCGAGAGCGAAGAAAAGCCTCTGCAGACAACGCGCATAAAAAAAAATATTGTGAGCGCCCTTAAACAAATTTAGAACTCGCCATTATATGATCATTCATTAAAACAGTTTTCCAGCGTCAGGTATAGCAAATTTGCATTGAGATGCATTCACTGAACGTAATTAATCTCGAGTATAATGCGCACAGGTTTTATACTTATTTCAGATTCTCGTTAAAATTGAATATTTTTATATCGATTAATATTTTGTCTACTACTACTAATTGAAGCTTTAATATTTAATTAAAAATAATGCGCACTATGCACGAATACGACAATTTTATCTGAAACAATTTACATTAGAAAAATGATTAAAATAACAAAAAAATATTTTTCATTATAAAATTTGAATTAAATTAAAAATGATGCGCATTATACACAAAAGTGACATTTTTAACTAAAGCAATTTTCATTTTAAAATGATTATTAATAATAATTTCAGTAAACACAATTTTGTCACCTGAAATATTTATTAATTTATTTTTATTGTTTAAAATTAACGTAGAACATTGACCAAAAATTTTCCTTAATTACATTTTTTTTATAAAGGTATGTAATAATGGTAAATTATGAGTATTTGTGTTACATAATTCAGTAATATTTAACATACATCATTTTAATCAACATAAATCATCTAAAAATAATGAGTTTTTTGTTATAATATTTTTAAACAGAAGTTTAATTTATTTTAAGTTATAATTTGTCTTCAAGAAATTTGAGTACAATTTAAAAGAAATTAAATAAATATCTACAAACTTTAAGATGGAAAAAGATACATATTTATTAATAATATATAATAATTAAAATCTAATGATTAATGGCAGAAAATGAAATTATTTAAAAAAAAACTATTTAAAATATATTTTAACTATTTCCATTATGTGATGAAAGTGCAATTTCAGTAAATTATGCATAAAATTATTTTTTTTAAAATAATTTAATAATTTTGTGATCTTGAAATATTCAAAGTTTATATATAATGGTTAATTTAATACCAAACAAAGATGTTAAGAGAATTTTGATCCGTTTTCGCTGAATACGAATGAAGTAATCTGTGTATATAAATACTAGTATTAAGGTTAGTGCTATGAGTGATAGTATGACCACAAAAACCGTTGCAAAAGCTGTGACGAAACATCTAGTTTCTAAATTGTAACGGGTTGACATATTGTTAATAGAGCAGTTCGGTTGAAAAATAATGTATGAATAACATCAGGATAATCCAAATCTAATGGGATTTCTGAGCCAAAATCTAAATGGCCATTAACGTCAGACGCCTTTTATTTCTGTAGGAAACCGATTGAGCCGTCTTATTTATTGGAAATTAATGCGGCTGTTGATGCGTTGAATTCTTGCCAGGATTAGAGACACTCGGAAATGAATCACGCGGATGAAGACATCAAAAAATATATATATGTATAAACGACAACGTGTGAAATATTTTAATTAGCGGCGTGAAAGCCGGGCGCCCGTCTTAATGGATTTTTTCCTAATTGGCCGAAACGTTTATATATTTTATTATTATTATTATGAAGAAAAAAAAACGTTATCAATGCTTACGTTTTAAAATTTTTGTCTCCTTTCTGTATGTGAAAGATTAAAATGTTCAGTGACAAATTGGTTTCTTCGGTCCGTTGGGTCCGATGCGAACGTTCACCTGCTCTTATCAATGGCTGCAGCAGCAACAGCAGCAGCAATACCATCAGAAAACTCCAATTAACCTCCGGAGATTAATTGAAAACTATTTCAGCTCTTACACAATATAAAACTGCCGGTGAGGCTTACACAATCAATTTTCCCGATCGAGAAATAGTAGGTGAAACTTTTAATACAAATTTCAACGTGTTCGAGCTCTTACCAGATTCTGGACACGTAACGTTATTCCAGAACGCGGTGTATGTTTGCGAATGCCATTAAGAAGTTTCGATTCGAATCAAAATCCACTACGCAAACTTACTTTCATATATACCTTATATCATATCTCGACTTGGCAAACTTCAATCTAAATCAAATTGATATAAAACTATCTACTTCATTTAAATTTTCACTTACTTCTAATTTTTAATCTAAGAAAAACATCAATTATTATTATTTTCAAATTTAATTCTTTTATTACTTAATAGTTTGTTAAAAAAAAAATGAGAATTTGTAATTTTTCATTAGTTTTTCGTGTGTTTTTTCAAATTGATATAAAACTATCTACTTCATTTAAATTTTCACTTACTTCTAATTTTTAATCTAAGAAAAACATCAATTATTATTATTTTCAAATTTAATTCTTTTATTACTTAATATTAATTTGTATTTTTTTCGTGGTTTTTTCAAATCAAAATAAATATTATTTTAACTCTTTATACATGTTTGCTGCTCGTTGTTGATTTTAACAAAAAAAAAATACGCTGAAAATGGAAATGTAAAATGAAATATGTTATTACTATTTCGCTCTTGTTATATAATAACAATTTTTTTTTCCGTCTCTAATTAAGTTGTGTTTTACACAAAATATTTACTATTCCCATGGCTACAACGTGACTTTAAATATTTAAGTCATTAAAAAAAAAATCATAAAAATACGTTAATATAAATAATACTCTTATTTTGTAAAATGTCAAACATAAAATATTGCGACTTATAAATAAAATCGTATAAAAATTCAAAGATTAGATAAATTGAATAGTGCGTACGCGTCTTTATTGAAATCCTATTTTCTACATTAATTTTGGTAAGCTGTTATACTAAAAAAATGCAATCAATGTTATTTAAAAAAGAGACAGAATATCTACCCATAACAAAAAATTGCACAATGTGTACTTTCCTTTATATAAATTCTACACCAACAAAGAATTGTACCTTTGTAAGCTGTAAAATATAAAATAATGGGATTTTTCCTATTTATTCCAATGTCATTAAAGAAAGGCGTACCAAATTATAAATAAAACAAAAATTAATTTATTGAAATCCGAATTTCCAATTAATAAATTATTATACTTTAGTAACTTGTAAAAACAAATAAATGCTAACTATCAAAGTCTTTGAAAAAGGGATTGGATGTTTGTTTATATATAAATTCTGTACCTAATACAGATGTTGCTATTTTCTTGTAACTGTAACAAAAATGTGCGGAGTGTGTTCCCACCTTTATAAAAATGGCAACACCCAATTAACACCTGGTGCACTAAACCTTTGTAAGCTGTCAAAAATCAAACTGTATGTATTCCAGTTAAACAAAAAAAAACAGTGTTAAATGTAAATATGCGACGTTCTTTTCCACCTGAAGCGATCACACGCGTGATGTGCACGTAATTCGATAAAGCATTTGATGGACGCTTTGTGTAAAACTATCCGCGATTCTTCAACCCCCCAATGGATTGTTGCTTTTAACGTTTTGATCCGTCCGCTGCATCGCGCGAAAAAAATTATATATATGCGAGGGCGTTGTTGTAAAACATTCACTTTAAAGAGGGAATTTATAATGGTGTCATTGTGATTTTTATTATTTTTCGTTCCCAGCCACGAGTGGAGGGCCCTCTGCGTTAGGGTTGATGTTGCCAGATGAAATTCGAAGAGCATTTCGTGCGAGCGCGATGTTTGTGTGCATGCGTTCGAGTGAGACGAAGAGAAGCGAGACACTCGAAACATGATATCATCCATCGGAAAGTGTCGTTCAGTATTATGGTAATGCCATGTATGTGTGTGTCGGACAAGAAGTGCATTGTCCTCCTACCACTCTTCGAGGGGTCCTTAAGAGATTTTATTTCTCTTTTATTTTTATTTTTTTTACTTCTAGTCTAACTAGCGCAAGGGCGGAAAAAAATAATATTGGTTAACGAGCGCGCATTAAACCCATTTAGCATGCAGCTGACAATGAGGGCTCAGAGTGCAGATTTCGAGGGCTTTGTTTGCGGAAAAATACTCCCAAAACAATACGCTCCTCTCCATCCTCCCCCCACAACCCTCTCGCCCCTTATTTCCATCTCTCTCATCTCCTTGTATTAATTAAGAACTCGTTCACTAATTAATACATTTTCGCCGCAACCCCCGGGGCCTTAATTAAATTCAAAGAAATACAAAACAATATTGAATTCTTATATCCACAACGATTGCAAAGTTATTTTTAAAACAACACACCTAACTTACTCATAAACGTATAAAATACGTATATTACGTAACAAAATCTACGATTTTTAATGATAAGTTTTTATGAAAATTCTACGCTTTTAATTTTGTTTTCAAATTTTCAATAGTAAATCCGGACTGATCGAAACCGAACTATGATGCTGTATTTTAAATTAGTATGTGGAATAATAAAAGTTAAATTCATTCTTAACTTGTTGATGTTTTATTTATTGGTAATAATTGAAGGAAGTGTTGTATAGTGATTATTGGTGGGTAAAATAGAATCGGGTGTCGATGATGCGAGAGCCGTGATTTGTGTGATTACACAATGGAGCGTTATGCGTGTTAATTTATGGCGCATCTGCCGCTGCTAGTTATTCAAAAGTTGATTATTATTTTAATAATGGGCGTGTTTGTTGTAAATCGGAATGCCCGATGCATTAAAGTTGGGACCGATGTACAACCAAAAACTACATGGACTGGTTGGTGTCTGGAATTGGGCCAGAGTCTGGTAGAAAGATGCACGACCCAACAGCAGCAGCAGCAGCAGCAGCAGCAAGAGTAAAGGAATAAGACGGAGAAGAAGAAAAAACAAATATTTAAGGTGTCGGTCGGTTTTCAGCGCGACCATCCATTACAATTAAACTTAATTACATAGGTGGTAGCTTATCAGATCTATAGGCCACGTTTTAATAGCCACTTCTGACCACCTGCACGACGACGAAGACGTTTTCTGGAGCGCACGCATGCAGATGATGCCCATCAACAATATCAAAAATAAAAATCCAATTGATTACTTATTCAAATTTACCAAATTACATACAGTGAGTAAAATTATTTTTAATATCAATTGACAGTATTTTGATTACATTTTTAATCAAAATATGACTTAAAGCATTTCTATTATTTCCATGTGACATTTTTGTGACTTTGTGGTATTAGTATTAAAAATGATCTATTTTCAAGCACACAAATTGATATTTTATCGAATTACGGAATGGAATTCGGAAATAGAAGAAATTAGTGTCAATTTATATCATGTGTTTACTTTCTAAGTAATCTGTCAAATATTTGACATCTTCCAAAAAATATCATAATTAACTTTACAAAAAAAAAATGAAGCCAACCATTATGACTTATAATTTTTAGGTTATATTTATTTGTAGATTTTGTTATACAAATATTACTTTTGATTTTGTATCCAATATTAGCCAAATAACAAAAATCATGTAGTGTTAAATCTAAAACCAATCGTATTGAATATATCAATATTACCAAACGTTACAATTACTTCTCACTTTGTATAAAATATTCCCCAAATGACAAAAATCATGTAGTGTGTACTCACCTTGAATTTAAACCTAATGGCATTTATTATATTACTAAATATCAAATATTACAATTACATCTCACTTTGCTCCAAATATTTCCACACAACAAAAATCATGTAGTCTGTACTCACCTTAAACCTAATATCGAATTATTACCATTAGGTAAGTACTTGATATTCTTAGACTTGTGAAAGTACATTAACAATTACTTGCATAATATGATTATAAGATAAATGTAGTGGAGACTAACTTAAAACCTAATCTCAATATCCAATTGTTACCAAAGGTATTACATGACAAGAATTATGTAATGTGCATCCACTTTAAGGCTATTCCCAATATCCAATTATTATCCGATCCAAAAATAATAAACAAAGCATTATTTTTTTATATACTAATTAATAAACTAATAAAAATAAATGTAAAAATGAATGATACTAATATTCTATCCAAAACTAAAATATCATAACTAAAACAAAGCATATTTATCATATGCAAACTCAATTGATGACTTCCATTTTACCGGTCACAGTTCCTTGTTCCACAAAAGATGGGGGAAGTAGTGTTGCCATGTGGATATTGCGCTGTTTTGTGTCTGTTATACAACTCAATTAGTTTTGGGTAGAAGTCCTCCTTCCCTCTCTTGGGAGAATTACATTATCTCCACGGATCCATTCCCCCCCCAAGTTTCGGTTTCGGATGGCGGACTTAATGTTTCCATATCATTATTCTCCAGTTTCCTTGCAGCAGATGCAACATCAAAAACATGTATGAATCGCTGTTTCCTGCAGTAATTACAAAAAAATATGTATTTCTCTTTAAAATAATAATAATAATAGCAAACGGCGACTCATTCTGAATATTTATCGTGTGTAACGATTTTTCGGGCGAGATAACGATGAAACGCCGCCAACAATTCCTTCCGTAATTGAATTAATTATTCATAAAGCGAACTTTACGTGAAAGAACTAAAAGAAGGAGAACATCTTCAGGAGTAATTACGCCGCAGACGCGGCCGAAATTACGTGTAATTAACTTAACGTAAAACAAATTTCATGCGCTACACCTTCGAGCTGAGTGTGAAAACAGGCATCAAATTATTACGATGTTGTATATTTCTCACAACCCAAGACTTATTACAATGCCACAAACATATAGTATAATTATTATTTGCAAAAACAAATTTATTTATATATGTTCATTAATTTAACATTAACTGTAAGTTGTAAGTTATAAAAAATAAAAACTTTAACTAGTCGTTATTTTATAAAATATCTAATATAAAGTAAATCAAAATAGTTTTTTTTACAAATATAATGATTTGTCAAATTTTTTGAAAAAAAAAATTGTAAGCGAAAATTTTACAAAATAATTTGAAAAGATGCATTTTACAAATTAATAAAATAATTTTAAAACATTTTATAATTTTACCAGCAAAAGGCATATTTTGGAACATTTTTTCAATTTTGGTTTGGAGATTTGAAATATTGTGTTGATTTTTAGTTGGAAAGTCTTGTACATTAATTCTATTGAATGAATTTTTCATTTTGATCAATTTAGGGAATTCATTAAAGAATGAAAATAATGAGAATTATAAAGAATTCAATTTTATTATTCAAATAAATTGAATTTAATGATTTATGATTGAAAAGTTGGAAATACTTAAATAACAAATGTAATGTTGTACATGTAAATAAACGTTTTGTAATCCAAGTAATTACTACTTGCGGATAAAGTAAATCCTTATTCACGAGAGCATTCGAGTATTCCTTAGTCCCGGCTAAAGCTTCAGTCAGTTGTACTTTACCAGACGAACGATTCCTGATGGAGGCAAAGGGGGTCCTAACCCTACCATTTTCCTTCCACGAATAATCTGAATTGCTTTTCGAAAACTCGGGCGCGCACACATACAATTCGTGTCCAAAAGATGCATCAAATCCAAACACGAGTTTGCTTTATCTTAGAAAACCACGTTAAAAGTTGAACATCCACGTTGACGTTTATTCATTAGATGCAGCAATTTCATTAATGATCACGAACATATTTACGTTCTGTGTGATGTGTACGAAATGCCCTGGGTTATTCAGCAGAATGCGGCTGAAAAGTGGCGGAGCGACACGTGCGAAAGCGCGTTTTAATCCGAAACCGCCGCCGTCGTAATTATTCAAAGTCCGAAAATGTAATTACTCCTGCTCGGAGCTCGTGACTAACAAAGCGACTGGGTTATTAACGCTCTGCTAAAATATAAACACAAAAACCGCGCCGCGCCGTATGCATCAGATGTAATCCATTCCGATATTTTCATCCAATCAATTTCAAGCCACTCACTCCAATCCAATATCATAGCATATCATAAAATACTATCTATATTCACATTGTCATTTTTAAATATTCATTTCGTAATTTTAAAATAATTTAAAATAAAAATAATCATTATAAATAAAAGATGAAGTAAAAAAATGTAAGATTATTATGATGTAAAAGGAAAATTGTAATTACGTTTGGAATGATTATTAGGAATTGGAATTTAGAAATTATACGATTCGACCGATATAATGAACACTCGAAGGTTGGAAGTCAACAATGAAATGGGAATTATATTTTCCGATTCGTAATATGATGTTTTCTAGCTGTTCCTTTTGTCCTCGAGGACCCGAAATGAAATTCCACAGTGTGACGTCCGACGGTAGAGAATGAGGCCCGCAGTGCTTAGGACGTTGATGATTTGGTGGTGGCGAGAAGCGTTCACGGTTAAATCCGATTTGCTCCACGCTGAACGATAAAGTATGAGGATTGCTGCTGCTGTTGTTGTTGGTGATGCAGACGACGAGGACTGGGAGTTTCTAGCACTCGCGCCACGAAAATAATTAATCGAATCGGTAGCCCTGGCGCCACCCACAGCGATAATCATCATCATCATCATGAGCCGAAGGGGCAATCAATCAAAGACCACTGACTGTTTGTTCAAGCCTGCATCTTGGATTCGCGTTGCTTACGAGAGAGGGTGAGGCCCGAAAAAAGAAAAGGAGCAACCTGAATGCGAGAATGTTGTCCGTTTAGGTGTTGGCCAGATCTTGGATAAGGACCAGACGATGGTGGTTGCTGTGTCCGTTGCTGGTCAATCAGTGAGTGAGAAAGCGGAGCGTGGTAATTATATGAATAAATGCAGGACCTCTACCTATAAGTGTGTATGTATGTATCTGGATGTGAGCTGAGCATACGGACCACTCATTTGAATAGATCACCTCGCGATTAAATTTGAATTTACAGGTGGCTCTACACGCCGTCCAAATGGCATATAAATAACGCCCGCAACGCTAGATCTCAATTATCCCGGATCGGTAATCATTGTTAAACTTTTCCCGGAAAAAACAATAAAAACTTTCCCGACCTCGGCGACTTGTTGAAGAAAAGCTGCAACAACACCTGTGCTTCTTCCCCACAGTCTGTGTCGCATTTTTTCTAATTACCGCCTCCGAAACTTCCCTCATATCGCTGCAGCCCGCCCCTAAACTAATTGCGTACACTCAAAAACAATGTTTACATGTAACTATAATAATTAGACGCTCCGCCGGATTTACATGGCCGCATCTCCGCTTTAAACGCCGTAAAATTATATGAATTACACAATTTTAGGTAATCCAGAAATGTTTAAACTTACATTACATCTATTTACATATTTAATATATTCATTTTCATTACCGAAACATTTTTTTTAATAAATTTTTATAATTTAAACATCAATCCACACTCGATGACGTGACGTTCATAATTTACTTCACATTTTAGTTAATTGACAATTTACATCTTAATAATATTTATAAATATATATTTTTTTTTAAAGAAATTTAATTAAATTGTTATGAAATTTAAATAAATTAACACTAATAATAACTAATAACTCATATAGTCGAACATCAAACTCTGAGAAACCTCAATGTGACTTTGACGTTTCATATAACAATTTAATTGACAGTTTGGTTAATTTACAATTTACATCTTAATAATTTTTCTAATAATTATAAAGAAATGCATTTTATTATTGGGAATTACAAACAAATAGAATTTTACTTCAAAACGACTATTTTTTTGAAATTTTTGCAAACCAAAATTGAATTTATATGAAAATGTATACTTTTTCACACGTTATGAAACGTCAACTTGACGTAACGTTGAGGTTTCATATCGTAATTTATTTGACATTTTGATTAATTAACATTTGATATTTGAATGATTTTTTATAGGAATTAAAAACAAATTTAAAAAGTTTTTATAATAACTGTAAATATTGAAATACATATTTTATAATAATTATTAGAAAATATTTTTTTTTGAGTACATATGGTTGAACATCTATCCACACGTTATGAAACGTCAGCTTGACGTGTCGTTGACGTTTCAAAGCGTTGATTTAGTTGACATTTCAGTTAACTTCTACTTATATGATTAATTGGACGTTACAATTTATATTAAAAATTTCATTAAAAAATATTTTCTAAGTTTGAAAGTTGTATAAAAATCTAATATAAAATTAATATTTTTAGTGAAAATAAAATTTTGAATCCAATTTTTTTCTTTACAAATTTTATTTTCCTATTGAAATATGATCTGGAAAAACAGTGAATAGACCGAGAGGAAACGGAAAGGAAATGTATGCAAATACCATTATGTTTCTCAGTTGATGCGAAGGAAAAATGCCTGTTGCACGAACGCTTCTTGCATCGAAGAACAAATACTTCGATCGATGGTAGAAACGAAAGTGTGGAAGTATAGGAGAGTATCAATTAGGTACGAACCCGGAGGAAATTCCTTTCACGCATTGTTCAATTAGATAACAGTAAATGGACGCGCGCGGTAACGAAGTTAACCTCCGGTCAGAGGCGGCACACGTAATCGAGCCCCCGCGAGGCAAAAATTCGCTTTCGCGTAACCGTTAGGCGGCGGGAACAGATGGCCCGCAGATAAATCGCTGGCAAAATGCAGCAGAAAACGCAACGAAAATGAGAAAAAATAATACTCAGTTTAATTAATAGCCAAGACTAATTAATACGGCAACGGGAAAACGATTCTTTTTTCATTAAAGTTTGCAAATTGATTAACCCTAACTCACTATTACGACACGCTTAATAACTTACGTGAAGCTCTTAGTCATACACACATCTCAAAAAACAATTATGTAATACGCTATAATCTTTAATTACATTAAACTGAGACATTGCACAACATTTAACTATTTTTTCTTTGTAAATTACTAAACACTAATTTATATAAAAGTATTGACAAAAATCTAATTATATTATTTTTTTTTTGTATAATAATTACAAAATTTCTTTTATGAAAATCAATGTAAATGTTTTTTTTTAATGAAATTTCGGAGAAACGTAATCGTTCTGATATGCATGGTCTCTTCATGTCGTGTTGAAAGTGGTACGTTTCGAAATGTGATTCATTTTTATCGGGGGGTTTGGAATAACGGTTGGGGGAAAAAATAAAATAAAACTGTTGGAGGAACGCACGGAGGAGTATTAATAAAAAGCGGTGCTCAGTTTAATGGGAAACTCGTTGACTTTGTAATTTCCTAATATCGGGTATTTATAGAGGAAGGCCCCGGCTCGTATTTATTTTTATATATTTTTTTTTGTTGTTGTTGTTGATTGCGCAACTTGTGCGCGGTGGAAATGCTTGGGGGGAATCCGAGGGTTACGAACCGATACGGGGGTCGGTCACGCGATCTTCATCCACTCCTACCTTTGCTAGAAACTCAAGGAAATGAAACACGAAACACGACGTATTTTTATTAATATATAAATTTATATAATAATGAAGTATGCTAATACGAAATTACATAAGATATCTTTCATAATAGAATCAAATCATTTTTACGACTTTGTATAAAGCAATTTCATTATTTATTTATATATTCAATATTAAATTAATTTCATAAGTTTTACCAGATTTCAACAGAAAACTGTAATATACATCTTTATTTATTTCAATAAACTCTAAAATAATTAATTACCAATTAAATTATTTTTCTGCATATTTAACTTGTTAGATTTTTTCAGTTTTCATATAAAAACTATGAAATACGTCTTCAGCAACAAAAATATAATTATTTCATAAATTTTTCAGTTCATTTTAACAAGTTCAACAGCTATTGATATTATGTTTGAATGTCCTAGTTTCACTTGATGTATTTAACTTCATGTATTTACAGATTTCAGCTAAAAACTGTAAAATAAATCTTTATCAATATTAATATACTTATTTTACAGATTTTTCAGTTTATTTTTGAACTTCAACTTAATTTATTAAAAGTAGTGCAAATATGTATTTATTGAGCTTAGAAAGTTTTCAGATTTGTTCGTTAACTGTTCGTTAAATTATCATCCACTTATTATTACAATTATGTATTTATGTATACAAAAATCTTCAGTAATTATGTTTTTGATGAATACCGACGTTCATGTAATTCACCATATATGGTGAACGGTCGTCGCTCGTGGATTTCGTGTAAGATTTGAAATGGTAAGTGAGGCGGACGTGCATTTTTTTCAACTTGCAGACAGTTTATGATGGTCGGTCCAGGCTATACGATGTTTTATTCAGGGAGCCGCATCGATAATGATACTTTATGTTTGCGGATGGACCAAGAATCGGACGAACGGACGGACGGTGGGTGGAAACCGGGATTGTCCTCGTACGCACACAAATCATCCTTTTTAATTAAACGTTTCGTTAGCGAATGGACAACATCAGCAGAGATAAAAAAAAAAAAGGTAATACTCGGTCCACCGTATTTTTTTTTTACATTTTCGTTTCGTCCTACTTCATACACATTCCTACACGAAATTTTCATAAAACGCTCGCATTTCATCGATTTCTATAAATGTTATTCATTTTTATTACATTTTTTTTATAAAAACAAATATTAGTTTAGTAAAAACAAATATTTGTTAACTATTAAAATACAATTTCAAACAAACCTAAATATTATCCAACATTTAAACATCAAAATAGAAAAGAATTTAAAAACTTTCAATGATTAAAATAAATAATCAATATTTTTTATACAAATAATTATAAATATAAATAATATTTTTGAACTAATAAAATCACTAACATAAAAAAATCTTAAGGTAATTTTCATTACATTCAGAAAATAACTTTTCAATATATCTTCATTATAATTGATAAAAGAAATAGTATAAATTACTAACCATGCTATACCATTAATAGTTATTAACAAATTTTATTTATTATGTAACGCAAAAAAAGAAATGTACCCCAGATGGGACTCGAACCCACAATCCCCGGCTTAGGAGGCCGATGCCTTATCCATTAGGCCACTGGGGCTTATATAATAACAATATATTTTCAACAAATATCAATACAATACTTAAAATTCATCAATTACATAATCTATTAAACCAGTGTTTCCTAAAATTATTCACATTTTAATTAAACAAAATTTAATTGTTTCCTAAAAAATATACACATAAATGTATAAATGCTTAGTATTTATATATTTTACTATATTTATTTTTAGGAAACACTTATTTATACATTTTTTTTAAATAATTAATTAAATGTAAACTTTGATTTTTTTTTGCAAAATTAAATCATCATTAAAATAAATATTAAATAGTGGTAGAATCAAAAAAATAACGGTTCTTTTATGACAATATTGTTTAACATGTTTTAATTAAAAAATGAAGACTAAAATATTACATGAAATTTAGTGAATTAAAATTTTATAAATATAACAGTATTAAAATTACATCTAATATTTAATTTTAAGTTTAATTTTATTTTTTTCAATATTTTCTATAAACTAATTCTTGCGTTTTATTTAAATAATTTCTTTACAATAATTCTTTAATATTCGTTTAGGAATTAATTTAATAATAAATTTTGAGTATTATTGTAGTAGGTGAATGGGAAGATTTTAATTAATAATCCTTGCAGTTCTCAAATATTGAACGAGGGATTGAGTTGCATCAACAGGGTATGAAATATCGATGCCCCTTCGGTTTTGGTATTGCGAACATCTTGACTCTCCTCCTTCCTGACGGTAAATCTACTAAGGTGTATTTAGAATTCCCTGTTCCGGAATGCAGTAAATATTTTGCGAAGCCAAAGTGCACATGCTGCAGCGTTTCTATTTAATCTTCAGGTTCCACTCCAGAATTACGGAATTACGTTTCCCATTAAGATTTAAATGAATAATCAAACTATTTCTAAGCTCTTTACTCTTTATAAAACAACAAATTTAATTAATTATATAACCTCAAATTTAGAGCCGATTTATTGAAAAAAATAATAGTGTGTAAAGCTACGTCTTATAGTCCGAATAATACGGTAAATATTACTTTATGAAGAAACGTCAACATTTTTTATAGAATTCTTGAAACGTTGGCGCTAATTAAGCTCTGAAGTTTTCGTGACGTCTTGCTCCGCAATAATCACATGCTTTGCGTCCCAGATCGTTGGGAAAGCGATGCCCAAAGGAAATCCAAAACCGAGCAATTATAAGGAAATAATCTTGCTTTGATTAATGAAGATTGATCGGCAGAAGATTACACGGTCTCTAAGGTTCCCATCCGCGCGCGAAGAGCGAAGAAAATGCGTGCAGCATTTTTACGTTTTGGTGGGCAATCCAAGAACAATGGCTCGGAATGCACGTTACGTAACGTCCACACGGGGACCACACAGCGCGGGGTAGAAACACGATCCTTTTTTTTACTATTCACTTTCCGATTTTCCGACTCTTTGAGTAACAATAATTTGATCGTTTTCACATTGATTTATAGCGTTTCTAAAAACGTTGGCATTAAAATAATATTTCCATTATATTTTTGGTTTGTTCTTGTCCATAAAAGTTTTTATTATTTTGTTGCGTCAAATATATAACAAACATTATTATTTTAATATTCACCACACAAAATTTAAATTTTTTTTTACTTGACACTAAGAAGAAAATTATAAATTTTAGTTGAAAATGAATTAATAGGATTTTTTTTTATTAAAATGTTCATTCAGTGAAATTTACTTGGAATTCAATGGAAATATTCAAATGATGTAACTGTAATTAAGTTCAATTCTTAATTAATAGAGTGAGACTGAATTAATTTGTTAATTAATTAAAAATCTTATTTTTTTTTTCCTAAAAGGTTTTTTTCTTTAGAAACAATAAAAATGAGTTGTTAGGAATGAAATTGTGAATTTGCAGGTCGTAGGTTAGCGACCTGCGGTTATAATAGATAGCCGTGTAATAGTGGGCGTGCGATCTTAATTAGTTTAAATCGCGCGCCAGAATCTGATAGGAAGAAAAGGGGTTTTTCGGTGTTTGCGTACGTGAAAGTAATTAAATTTAAAACTTATCTGCGCCGGTGATTTACGCCGCCCCTCTCATGAAACTAAATCTGATCAAAATTTGGGGCACGTAAATTTATCGGATTATTCACAAAAATCGGCTTAGTTATTCTATTTTTTAAGCGGCCTTTCTTCCTGAATCATTTTCGATGCGTTTTCAGTGAAGGATAAATTAAGTGACTAATGTGATAACATCCGAAATGCAATATGCGTCGCGTTTTCTGTTTCTCCCCTAAGGGCTAACGTTGCTGCGGGTGTGGAAAGTAAACGGACGTCGGGGGAGCATCCACCCTTTGACGAGGGGTGGAAAATGATATCTTCGTAGACTCTTTCGCACCGCGATATTGCATTATATCGTCGCGTCTGGAAGTTGAGGGAAGTTCGCGTTACAAATTGCGTGTGTCGAACGTTAAACGCGCCAGGAAATCGATCCTCTCGCGCCTCCCTCCGGGCTAGTCCTGTGGGGGTGCGGGTTTTGCGACCAGGATTATCATTCGCGCATTTCATATTTACAAATAAACTCCATTTGTCCGGCCCGGCGAATGCAAATGTTAATTACTTAAATGAGAGTGCCGCACCATTAATGCGAAATTTGTTTTCGGCGGTGTGAGTTATGCAAAAGGGTTTCCTACCCTCCCCCCGTTTGGTGTGTTTTAGGGAATTTACATTGCCATCAATTCGCAAACTTTATTATTTGCTTCGGCGCTGCTAAATCCGTTTTCGTTCGCGCTCACCCGATTAATCCGACAACGATCCGCAAAACGAACAAATAATTCCGAAAGGAACAGAGAAAAATCCCATGTTTTATACTTCCGATTTCAACATTATCCAAATTTATCTCCACGATAATCATTCTAAAATTACGAACCATCCATTACATAAAAATATTTTATTGAAGAACTGATTATAACCGAAAACTTTTAAACTAAATTGCAAAGAAAGAGACTTCTTTTAATGTAAGCCAAAAAAGAATTAAATATAATCTAATTTATATAAACCTTTCTTTGATTTACCTTTAATTCAATTAATTGAATTCGGATTTCAACTAGTTGCGTAAATTGGACCACTTATAATTGTTATTGATTTCTTTCCAAAAAAATTTCTATTGAACGATTTAGACTATTTTTTGTAACTAAAAATAATTTAAATAGATTAAAATAAATAAGTTTAAAATCGTAGTAAATATATGAATCATGAGAATAAATGGAATATGAAATATTTGGGGAATTGAATTGGCTATGCGACGTTTGGGGTTGTTCGAAGTGGAAATTATTTGTGAGCGATTTCGTGCAGTGCTCGAGATTTCATTTAGAAACGTTTGGGTTTTTAGTCGGTGAAGTGTTTCAGTTTGTTAAAAGGGAATGAGAAAGGACGAGAGAGGAGGGAGGACCTGGTCGAGTGGGTATTCATACTTTAGTCCTGCGGGGATAATCGAAAATAACAATAATGGTATGGAATAAGAAAACAAAGGGCCCATTAAAGAAAGACACATACAATATACTAGTATACATACTCATACTCATACACGGACGGCAACTGCTGCAACAGCGAACTCCAATTACGGATTCACGAGTGGATCCTTCGTCGAAGTCACGAGCCCAATTCGGAAATTCTTTCCGATCCGGAAACTTCAATTGCAATTGTTCGAAACTGGAATTTGATTGCTAATTAAAATTGGATAGTGCATCTCCGACACTGTATTATTTTCACTAATTTAAATGAACTTAGAAATTGCAATCATTCAAATATAAGTGTAGAAAATTGAAAATAAAGTGGTCCAATCTAGGAAACCAGACCGATTTTGTTATAAATAATATTTATGATTCATATAAAAGTATCCAAAATTTGACATCCCACATATTAATAAACAATTTGTTGTTGTAACGTTCACGATGTTTGCATTAACTAATTTTTAATTACGTTACTAATTTTATGTAAGTTTTATTATAAATAATCTTTAATAATAATTTGCAAAAAAAATGTGTAGTATATGTGGAAAAAGTAATTTTTGATTGACACACATTGTATTTTTAATTTCTGAATTGCGTTACTTAAAATATAAATTAGTGTCCAAATTAAGAAAACTACATATTAATAAGCAATATTTTATTGTAATTTCCACGATGTTTGTATAAAGTAATTCTTAAATATACTAATGGTCCAATCTGAGAAACCAGTTGCTTTGATTGGACCGATTGGCACATATATATATATTTTTATATTTACCTATCTATATAGTATAGTTAAAAAATAAATGAAAACATAGAGTAGACATTTTGACATAGTACTAGTGGTCCAATCTGAGAAACTAATTGGTTTAATTGAATTAATTTATACATATTCTAATTCATATATATTTTACTATTTGGATTTGGATTTTTTTTTTTAATAATAATTACATCTTTTAATATTTTTCTTTGTAAATCTAAAACCGAAATGTTCGAACTGCGTGTTTAAAGTTTGAGTATGGCAATGAGGATAAAGTGTGAGAAAATGAGTGTGCAATTTCAAAAATGTGTAAATTGCGAGTAGGAAGTGTGTTTGGGTTGTGTAACTAGCTTTAGGTTGTGCTCACGGAAAAGCGGTTTTGCGTGAGAGCAGTATATGCGTAAGGTGTTTTTCGCATCGGCAACAGTTAGGAAACGTGCCCGAAGCTCTCTCGAAGGCAGCGACAGGTAATAATTACATTAACCCCGGTGTTAATGATCGAAACCGAAAAATATTTAGGATCGACGCACACGCGTTCTCCCCTTAATTGGTATTTATGTGCTTCACACGTTCAGCGGAGGTGGAATAAAGGAAGGACCCGTGACAGGCTTAGACTAAGTGCCACAATTAAACTGTACCGAGAAATACAATGGGGGAGATCCACCTACGCGACCCGAAGACAATGCGACCGTTCGACGCCCTTTTTTCTTTTCTCTCTTTTCCTTTCCTTTTCTTCCCCCCATTCGGAGGATGTTTTTGATGTACGTTGCCGGACGATGCACGGATTTTTCGGTGGAATCGAGATTTATGACCCGACACTTCAACAAAGACGCTATATTTAATACGAGATTTTATACCCACGCTAATCACAACTATTATTAATTCATTTACACACATCGAAATAGGATTTTGCGCTCCGAATTTACACAATCATCCACTGCATTAATTCATTTATTAAATGATTTTCAATTATAAACAACTAAACAATATTAATTGTAAATGTACTGTTTTTCAATAAATTATAAATTAATTACATCAAGCATAAAAAATTGTAATATTTTTATTTTAAATCTTTCAATTAACTCTCGCGCGTTGAAATGAAAATATTCTATATATGCTTTTGTTGATTGTCCGTTTGAGCTTTTCGCTTTGATCTCTATACGCATTATTCACCATAATTAGGCTCCACTTTAATAATCTCTCCAGCCAAGAACACAGAACAAGAACAAAAAAAAATGCACGAACAATGTAAGCTGAAAGCGGAGCGAGAAAAGTGGGATTTTGCTTTGCTGCAAATTAATTATGCCAATTAGACAAAGATTTGTACGCTTTTAATGAACATTACAATTTTTATGCTCGCAGATTAATTAGTTTTTTTTTACCTCTCTCTTCGTTACGATGCGATGCTTTTTTTTTTTTTACTTTTTGCGCGCGCGTTTTGCGAATTTCCGCCCCCTTCTCGTGATCAATCACCTTATCTCCGGCGATAAGGACGATCCGATCCTTCGCGCTCGAAATTAACCTGCCGCAGGGATGCGATCGGATATCCGGTCACGTCCATTCCGCTACCCCTGAGAATCAGCCGAAGGATCGGCATGCATGGAATACGTTTTCGTAAAATTATCATCTGCACACAGTCAATCACAGTGTCTATTTATGTTTTAAACTATATTATACTTGTAACATGTTACTTGTCAAGTCATGTTATTTGAATATATGAGATATTATAAACTTTTACGCTTTCTCGATTAACGCTGATTCCATAGAACAAAGTCTAATAAAATTCTAAATTTACCAAACTACACTATAAGTTAAAATCAGTTATATTACTGTTAATACTTTAATTCCTAAGTGTTTAATTTATAATTTCCTAAATAAACCAAAAGATGGCGTAATAATATTGTAAAGATATTAAATCAATATTCTTACCGTGTTCTTCGATAAATGTTGTTAGTTTTAGTTAAAAGTTTTATTACGTAAGTGTTTAGAGATAAACAGACGGAAGCCAAATAAAGAAGTTTGACGGAAGGGATTTGCTGCACTTTATGTAAAACACGCATAAAAAAAATAACCTAAAAAATCTTTGATCAACTTTGAAAGTAATTTGGATTGTTAAATAGAATAGTTTCCAAAACAAACCAAAAGATGGCGTCTCAATATTTACATATTTAAAACCATCTCTATGTAAAATTATTATAGAAGATGATGAAATTAATTTCATATTTGTTTGTAAATATATGTTTTTTTTTTATTTCTGACTGGGGAAATTTATGTTTTGTGTATATAACATAGATGTACGATATTGTTGTGTCACATTTACAAAACTTATTATTAATTTCGTGAACCTGTTGTTCGGGGTCCGTTGTTTATGTGTGTTTTTCTTTCGACGTCGCGTTGAATTAATCAAAACCATAAATTCGGTAGGCCTTCAGGAACGGCATCGAATGTCGTGGGGCTTCTTGGGATGGATGGAAGGAAGAAAAAAAGAGGTGGAGGAAGTTTCGAGTTTCCTCCCCGCATGATTTATGTACGATTAAGGGTTATAGGATGAGAAGAATGGAAGCAGAGACGCGGTGACAAAGTTCGTGACGGAATTGTCGTGCTGCTGTCCATCTCGCTGCTGCTAGGTTTTATTGGACTTGGAACGACGTTCCCTTTGTGTGCTGTCGGTGTGGTGTGTTTGTTTGTATATTGGCTGTCGACGCATTTAGTAATTTACGGTGGAGTGCGCGTGAGACTTTCCCATTAGGGAGCCCCACGGTCTCTAAACACCTCGTATGGGTAATGGGTAATTGGGGGGCACGACATTAACGCCGCGCGATACACTTATTAAACACTAAATACCCTCTGATTGTTTACCTTTTTCCATTCAAAATACAAACACCCACCAACGAGCAATTGCCAAGGAAGGAACCCTCCTAAAAATAAAAACGTGTACTCTATACTTTACTTCTTCCGCTTTACTCTAATTGCACACCATAACCATAACTCACTTCATTATTATGTGACCAGGTGCTCGAATTCCTTCCTTCACAAATTCTGTTTAATTCTATAACAATTTCTTATTAATATATTCATAAAAAATATCTTTATTTTTATCAAGTTGAAAGATACTTCAGAAAATAATTTTGAAAACAAGAAATGATCAAAAATTACTAAAAAAAATAATCAACTAAAATAATTTAAAAAAATTTCAAATATTATAATTACTCCAATTTATATATTCTTTGCTTCACAAATTATTGATTTCAAATTTCTAGAATTTATTTCAAATTTTATATTTTGTCTAAAATTTTATGAATTCTCCAAAACATTTCTTTTAAATTAAAAGAAATTATAATTAATGCATAATTAATTACGATTAATTGAAAACCATTAATAATTATAAAATATTATCGAATTTAGGAAATATATAAGATTCTTAAGTAATATGAAAAAAAACTGCATTATTTTATTTATTCTTAATTTCCATTTGAAATAAATTCTAATTAAATTTTTAATTATTACAAGAATCGTTACAATTTTATTTTCGATATTTTTCAATTAAAATTTTTCATCAATAATTAAAGATTCGCTAATTTTTTTTACTCAATTCTTGGATTATTTATTAACATTTAAATATATGCATTGAATTTCAAACTTATACAAAATTCTTAATGGAATTTCTAAAATTTATTTAAAATTTTATATATTTTTCTAAAATTTTATTAATTATTAAATATTATCGAATTTAGGAAATATATAATTTTTTTAAGAAATCTGCATTATTTATTTTAATGTTACTTAAGATTTATTAATTAACTTAATTTGCTTTGATTTGAAATAAATAAATTCTAATTAAATTTTTAATTATAGAATTACAAGAATCGTTACCATTTTTATTTACGATATTTTTCAATTGATTTTTTCGTTACATTTTTTCACTCAATTAATAATCCATAATATTTAAATATATGCTTTGAGTTTCAAATTTTACATAATTATTTATAGGAAATATATCTTTAAAATTGTCATCTTTTAAATTCTAAATTGGTAATTTTCAGTGTGGATATTTTATTCCTTCACATAACTATTATTTTTTTACTATCGAATTACACGTTTTTACATCATTCTTGTTTGAGAATCATAATTTGTGAATTAACATTATTTGTTTAAATCGTTCTTATAGGAAAGCTTGTAGCAAATATAGAAATATATTTAGTTTTCACTGTTTTTTATTTTGTAGAAATAATTTGAGTAAAAATAAAAGTCTTCTAATAAAATCAGAAAGTATACAAAATATTGATATAATTTTTGCAAAATTTTTAAAATGTATTAATTATATAATTTATTAAACATGTTATAATATAAATAAATTGGAATTGAAAAATGAAACTAATTAATAAATTTTAACTGTAAAAATATTTAAATTGGAATAATTTAATTCAAAAATTATGAAGAATTACAAATATTATTATTTACTAATTTTCTAAGAATTTTAGAATTGGATATATCTTGAAACTAATTAAGTTTGTGTTATTAATAATATCCATGAATTTCAAAGAAAATTAGTTTTAGTCATGTCGCATAATGTTTCAAATATTTAATGGTTTGTAATTAGAGTATTGCAAGTGAATTCTATTTGCGGAGGTTGTAAAAAAAAATAAAACTGAGAAGAAAACTTTTGCCTCTGCAAAACCGAACCTCCTGTTATCCGCTTAATTTTAACAGCCGTCTAAATATGATCCCGGCGACGTTTTATAACTGATTTTATTATTCTAATTTAAACAGGCCATTCGGTTTGTTGCTTTACGGGAATCATTAAAGTTTATTGCGGCTCTGGAAAAGAGTGAAATACTGCAATGCCAACAACAACCACTGTGTTCTTGCCTGCTTCGCCTTCTATGCAGTTTGTGTCGCGTGACTCGCTTACCACAGGCAGTAATTTTTTCCATATATATATATGTATGTATTATATATCTATATATATAAATGTAATGCATATACAGAATTTCTGTGAGTGGAAGAGAGATGGATTTAAAGAGAAAAAGTAGTGGACTATTCAGTTCATGCTTTTGTTAAATGAATATAAAAAGGGTTCGCCGGGGTTGTTGCGGTTGTAACAAAGTAAGTGCATTTGCAAAGCGACCTCCCTTATGATGAAATAACGGTAACGGCACCAATTTATCTTTTCGCATTGTACGTACAATAAATATAAACATGCATACGCAGTATTTATTCTGTATATGAGGCAAAATAAGAGCGGCTTTCATTCGTTGCGATGACATTTCCATGACGGAATGGAAGTAACGCTCCTGCTGTTCCTGCTGGATGGAGGTGGTGGTGGTGGTGGTTCTGCAAGGATAAAAAATGGAACGGCGAACGTGAGCTGCATAAATTTCCCTCGAAATGGAAATGTTTATATTTTTTTTCTTTCGTCTTCCTCTACTTTCAACCCCCTGCGACCGCCAAGTGCTCCGCGCCTTCCGCATCATTGTTATCAGCAATCTCATCCACCCGCCCCCCTTGCTTTGCTCTCATGTACCGCGCAAAATAGGATAATCTAACGCGCGTGATGCAAAACGACATTGATTCGAAACCATTTTTCAAAGAAAACAACCGAAAAGGAACGGATTTATCAGTGTCTGTCTCTTACGATATGTACGGTTTCGTAAATGTACACATTTACTAGTGAATGTGAGTTTCATTTATTAGACAAACATTTATTCCAGATTTTGTAACAATTCAAATATCCATAAACATAAAACACAATGTAAAAATCTTCAATGTAAATGATAAGGCGGATATATTCGCCATTAAAAGTTTGTCAAAATAAATAATAGTATCTAATTATCTTATTTGCATAATAAAAGTTGAAATTTGTACTACTAGAAAAATAAATATTTAGTAATAATTCTAGTATTACAAATGTAAATGAAACATTATTTAGAAATAATAATTTTAAAAAATTTAGTAGAAAATTGAAATATGTGTATTTTCGTAAATTTATTAGTAAATTTCTGTATATATTAATGTAAATGTATTCTTTATAAGGATAAGGCGGATATATTCGCCGTTAATACTTACTAAATACATATTTAGTAACAATTCTAGTAGTAAAAATATGTGTTAATGTAAATGTAAATAGTTAAATAAATATGTACTTTTACTAGTAAATGTGTGTATAAATTAATTTTATAAGAAAATGTGAACAAATTTTGAAGATTCAATATTAATTTGTTATTTTAAATATACTTTTTTGAAATAAGTAAAATTTAGACAATAAATTTTATTGAAATATTTATAACAACAAGTAAACTTTTACCACTTATCTCAAAATAGGATAATCTAACAAAAGTGATAGAAAGCGACAATGATTGAAAACCATTTCTCAAAGAAAACAACACAAAAGAAAACGGATTTATCAATGTCTTTTTTCTAAAATGTTCAATTTAGGCTTTTCAAGAAATTTAGCTAGATTTTTCCAGTAGGTGAAAGAAATCGATTTTTTCTTCTGTATATCTCTTATCAATTTATTAAATTTTCGAAGTTTTCATTTGTAATTTTAGCTGTATGTCGAAAACCTAATTTAATAAAAATTAATAACTTTTATTTTTGATTTCTTAATTTGTTATTTTTTTGAGACAAAAGTTGAATTTTGAAGATTTTGTTAATTAGTGAACAAAATCGACATTTTTACACAAAGTATTTTTTATAATTTATTGATTAAATACATTAAAATTGCTTGAAGATTTTTTAACTAAAGATTTGGTTTCTTTTTTACTTATTATTGTTTAGTAATATTGTAATTTCTGAAATATGATTACAATTATTGATTTTCCAATTTGGTTAAGCCTTAAACTTTTCATATTTCCTTCATACATTGAAGCTAGAAACCTCCCGGAGCTGCGTCATAATTAGTTTGAAAGTAATCGGTGGATATATGAAAAGAGTTGTGCCCTTTGAGCGAATTAATTATGCGCCGCCGAATTCATAGTTTTGTTGAACAAGTTTTGATATACTCGTACAAGCGGACATAACAAACTTGTCCAACTCGATGCGAAATGGGGAGTGAGTGAGGAGGTGGAGGACGCATTGTCCCGGTCCCACGTCCATCAACAGTCGACCCTAATTATACATAAATCTTTGAGGGTGAGACGGCGCGCAGGAAATGGAGGGCCGCAAAACGAATTCGCGCTTGGCGAACCTCGCCATTCCCAAATTGAATTCCGCATCATCCAACATTCACATCCACATCTTCGCATTAAATTATTATTTATTCTACTATTATTATTATTAGTATTATACACACGTTTCCCGAATGATAATTCAATTGCGATCCGCATATTTAAACAGCGACGGATTTAATTGTTAATATTCTATGTATTTATTTTAATTAACTTTTTTGCAATTTTGTTTTTTCTGCATGTAGGATTATTATAAACAATCAAAATTTATTTTCACATTTATGAATTTCCAATAATTTATTTTTCAATCATTTATAATATTAGTACATTTTTAAATATTAATATTTAATTGTCTTATCAAAACTATAACTGATATCTAAATTTAATATTTATTTCAGCTCCGTCTGAAAGAGACATTAATTTTGGATATGGCGGATATATCCGCCGAACGTAAATTAGAGTATGATAAAAATAGTGAGTTTGTATTAAATTATGTAACAAACGTATCTGTTCGTGAGAGTGTAATGAATGTGGATGTTGAAATGAAACATGGGAATTAGTTGTTTGGGTAGTTGATAAGTAAAGTTATTGTTATTTTCAATGCTGCGTGTTTTTAATAGGGAGATGATTGTGCTGGGTATTGCGGGTTAGCTGTGGGGTGGAGGAAGAGAAGGAAAAGGGTTTTATGTACACGGCCGTTTCGTCGTCATTATTTCCATCCTGATTTAATTAGGGCCACTAAGGTGGAACGCCGTGTACATACACGGAGTCCTTTGTTAAACTGAGGCCATTATTTCATGTTCGAAATGTTCTTTGTGTATAAATAACTATAAACTGCTCTCCGTGTGTGTATAACACATACTTCGAGAGATACCCGCATCGGAGAGAGAGAGAAAGATAGTGTGGACATATGGGGAAGAACTTTATTTTTCTTCTCTTCATCTCCTCGGTTTCTTCTTTTGCATCATCTCACGAACGGCAAAAAAAAAGTGTTGATGCCGGGTAGATAAAGATCGGAGAGGACCGTACTACTATTGTATGCAAACTGCACTAGGTCATATATATTTTGCGTGTCGTGTGGACCCAGGGTCCGGCATAAATTTTCGCCACCTCTCGCACCATTGTCTCGCGAAAATAACAAGTAGAACAAAAAAAATCATTTCATGAACGAGGAACGTATAAGGAAAGCTTCGCTTTCCGCCACCTTCTGCTGGAGGTGATCTAGATGTTGGGGCCGTCGCGTGTTGCTCCTCCGCGAAGGAATAAATTTAATTAAGCCCTGTCCAGGGAAAATATGGCCCAATAATCGGTGGAAAGATAAGGGGGCGGCAGTAAACCGCCGCCGCTGCTGCTGCTGCCACCGCCTCTTATCAAATAAAGAAAACGGCAATTATATCACATACATTTGTTGCCATTATATAAGCGACGAAGCGCATAAACCATTCTCCCTCCTTCGCAACTTTTAAAGAGCAAAACGCGTCCGACGTCCTATTTATTCGCGCTTAACCACAATAAAACGCTGCAACGGATTTGCATATTACCGCCGTTGTTGTTCTTGTTGTTTAATGCTCAACAACTCTCTCTCTCTCTCATACTCAAGCAAACTCCTATCTAATATAGATCTGAGCGCGCCACGCAATTCAGCAACGCTTTCCACCGCTTTCGCCCGAAGAAAGCCTCGCATTCCCATTTCCCAACCCGATCATTTCCAACGATTAATCAACTCGCATAACTTCGTGCATTATTTATTAACGCTTATAAAGTTACCAATCATTTGCCAACTGCAATTCCGGCCAAAGCGATACAACTCTGATTTCATTATAGATCTAACAAATACTGGATTCCACTTTCCACGATTACCTCAACTTATTTTCATGTAAATATTTTAAGTTTGCAGAAAACATTAAATAACTGTTCATAATTTAAATTTGGTTTAATACAATTATGATTGTTTTCAACTTATTTTTAATGTAAACATATTTTCCGTTTCACTAAAGCGTATTAGAGTTTATTGTCTGCATTATATTTTCGTTTATTAACAGCTATGAGCACAATTTGATTTTTTTTTAAAGAAGAAAACACCTTTTTTCACGATTTTTTCCAGCCAGAAAAGAAACTTAAATTTACATTATTTTAATATTTAGATTAACACAACTTTGATTACATTATATTTATGTTATAATGTTTTTATTTAACAATTTTAGAGCCTCTTTATCATTCTTGAAAGCATTTTACTGTTTATCAAGATTTTTAGTAGAATTTTATATGAAGTAACGAAAAAATAAAACAAATAATATATATTTATATGTGCATTAATTATTTTAAAAGTGATTAAATAAACATTTCTAAAATAATTTAATATGTTAATTTTTTAACTCCATATTCGAATTATTTATGTCTTTCAAGTATGAAATGTTTTCATTATGTAATAAATAATGTATATGATAATAACTGTTTGAAAAATATTAGATAAATAAATAAATTATAATTAATACCTGCAGAAATTTTTAATTTAAGAAATTGTATAATATTTTTATTGTAATGTAAGTAGTTGAATTACTATGTGAAAAACGAATTTTAAAATCGCCCATTAAAATTATATTAAAAATATTAGTACTTTGCGGACAGAGATTTTCTAAGAACGCATTTTCAACTGTGAAATGTGGAACTGTTGCGTGGCATTCAACAATTTCGTCAAAAAAAGATTTACTAACAATTTTGTTAAGCTTAAATGATTGGGCGAATATATCCGCCAATTGTCTGAAAAGAGTTAGTACTGCTCCTGCATACATACTAAGGGTTATTGACTGCAGTTTTTCAGTTAACAGGAGAAAGTACTTGACAATATTAGACTTATTACTTTTACCTCTTATGACAATTAACGCTAATTGCGCTTTATAAATAATTGTTATAATTTGATGGTGTCTGATAATGTGTGTTGGCATGTTGCTCGTTTGGCCATGATATCGGTTATTAAGTGAGCTAGTGCCATAAAATGACAGCGACTTGATTGATTAGGTTCAAATAAAGTCATTACTCGTTTCGTATCTCGCACGCGAATAACGAACACATCACACGTCCGTACGTTGTTCGTTGTTTCGCACTCCCATCCCACCCAGCAAACAACATGTATAAATGTAATAATGGGACGACCGTCACGAAACGGCGGCTGCAAATGGAAAAACAATGAATATATTATATAATAATGCAATGGCATTGCCGTATCATAATAACAATAACGAGAGTTGACCCAGATTCCGGTGATTAACGAATTAGCGCAGGGCTTGCGCCATGCATATTGATGCAGTTTTCATACACACTCACCCGCGCATACACGTGCATGCTTTTTGGTGCACTGAATAATTCACAGACGCATTCTCGCAATTCATCATCATTCTGCGTGTTCCGTCCTGTGGACACAGAAATGGAAAACAGTGGAAGCAACCACAATAATCGCACTATTTACTCTAACATGTATAATTTCATAATTAGACAGTTTAGTCTGTACTGTTTGCGGGCTTAATGAAACAACAATAAGCATTGTTCTGCAACCATACACAATTTTAGTTCTCCCCTTTATTTATCTCTAACTTTTTTTTTAAGGTAATCAAAAGCTATTCACAAACTTTAAAAATGTAAATAATTCGTATGTTTAAGTGTACGTTCGTGTGAACATCGAGTACGTTTGCGTGAACATCGAGTACTTTCGTATGAAATAAACAGTTTTTAGTTTTAAATTACAATTTACAAAATTCATGGATTTAATATTTATACGATTATCGAAGTTTATTACATTGGCCTTGATAGTAAAACATACTTAAAGGATTAAGATTAAAATTATATGAGGAGAAAGGAAAACCAGTGGAGTATTAGGATCAATATGATTTTGTGGTATGTGGAGCTCATTTGGTGGCTTGTTTAGGATTATTACTACGTTGGTAATCGCGTGCAGAAATTTACGTAATATTCTGGCATAATCATAAATTTAATTGAATGAAAAAAAAAAACGTATATTTATACATTGTTTACTTTACAAAAAGCTTTTATTAAGTTATTAACAACAAAAAGATAACAAGTAAAAGTCACGAAAATTTTGTTACTCAATTTTATGAATAATTTAAAAAAAAAAACATCATTTTTAAATTAATTATTATCAAAAATATTAAAATTACTGTAATTTCATATTATTAAGTAACAAATTATTTAATTTAAAAAATGTTTAAAAATTATAAAGAAATATTTGAAAATACTAAAGCAAATTATAAAAGAAAATTTCATCAACGGGAAAATATGTATAAAAATAAAAAAATATTTAGGGTCTATTAATTTTGAAGAAATCTTTAATAATTGAAGTAAATTTTTATACATTGTTTACTTTACGAAAAGGTTTTATTAAGTTATTAACAAAAAAAATAATAAGTAAGTCACGAAAATTTTCTTACTCAATTTTATAAATAATTTTTATTAAGTTAATATTATAACTTTCATAACTAATTTTATTTGTTTAATTAAAATGTGTAAATTCTATTTAATTAAAAAAATATATATTTAAAAATTATAAAGAAATATTTGAAAATACTAAAGAAAATTTAAATAGAATATATTTAGGGTCTATTAATTTTGAATAAAATTTTAGTATGAAGTAAAAGTTTAGGATGTGTTCAAGATTAAATTAAAGTTGAAATAAATAGAATTGTAATAAGTGTAACTGTTGTTTTACGATAAAGTTTGGTAAACAGTAAAAGAACAGTGCTTTATAAAAGTGTGATTATACTGGAATGATTCCGAGGGGAGAAGAAACGTGCGTGGAAATTAAATCCGGTCTCGACAACATCTATCTTCTCCCGTTCGGTCGGAGGAGATGCGAAAGTAAATATGTTTGCGTTATTTAAGACGTTCGTCCTTCTGAAGCCGTTTCGTTTTTTGTTTTATTTATTTATTTATTTATTTATTAAGTCTCACTTTTTTCGCGAATTTATTTCGCCTTTCGTTTAATATATCGAAGCACATAAACCAAATTTTATAACGTGCACTTTGCATAAAAATTGCTTTGTAGTCGCTGCAGACGGTGACGTTCTCTTGATGCTATCGGACTTTAGGGCTTTAATAATATTCAACGTGCAGACATGTAAAAACCGATTATACGGTGCAATAACTCACCTCTTTATGGCAATTATAAATATTCGCTGCGACGAATTTTTATGCAAGAACAAGTGTTTGTTTCTCGAGGAAAGAATAAGCGAGAGAGATGGAATAAAATGGAAACAAGTTTCGTAAATTATTGTTGGATAGTTTAATAAAAGGATTTTTCGCGTTTTGTGTGGGCCAACAATGTTTCCAGCCTTATTCATCTCGTTGATATTCTCATTCTGTCTTTATTTGTCTTGTCTTCTTTTTTTTTTGGTTCCCTTTCGAGCGGAAAGTAATGCAAGTGAGTGTATAAATAAAAGCCGAAGATTGTTTTAAATATAAGCCAGGGCCGGTTTACGTCAGTAAATCAACAGGGCCGGAGGAGTTATGCTGTCCCGACATGCGACCCGTCGTCGAAAGCTTCGCATGCGAGATTCACGTCCACGGGAAATATAAAACCTTCTTCGGCAGCAACGCTCCAACACACCACCGACAGGACTACCGTACCCAGAAGAAGCGAAGCGGATGGAGAGGAAAAATAAAAGGATGCAACAAAGAGATGAGAGCGACGCAACTGGCGGCAATAAATAGATTGAGAAACGAGGATCTGTTCATTTTATTTCAACCTTTCAGAACCAATTACCGATAGGTTACAGAGCTTCTATGAAATCACAGTAATACTATTTCAAAAAGTGTCTTCCCATTATGAGACCTAATAATAGAAATTTCCAATAGGTTTTATTTTAAAAGGATACGATTATTTCAAATATAAGTTTTTTAAATATGAGCTGAATTTAGTTAATTTTCACAAAAAACGAACCTGAGACTCCATCTAAATCGGAAACTTTGTATTTAAAAATAGTTTTTGATCTCAAAAAATCAATACGATTGTTGATTCAAACCCAAATAAAATTGTAGTGAAAGGATATTTTGAAAATACAGAATGTTAAAATTAAACCAAAATATTACAATTTTCACAATCATTATTTTAAGCGTACTACAAAACTAGTAAGAATGAAAATATTTTAGTATAAAAGACTGAAAATTTTAAATAAAAATATTCATGTATTTATAATTCGATTAAGTGTAGTTATTTTGCAATAAATATTATCATCGTTGAATTTCGTTTTGGATTTATGGTCGATGATTCGAGTTAACTTCACAGAAGTCGCTTGTATTTCCATTCCAGTTTTGCTCCACGCTGTGCCCATCTTCTTTATTCAACGTTCGGAGACAATAGGTGCGAGGAGTCGGCTCTCGATTTAATATAAAAGGACGAAAAATTATATCGGCGAGAAAAACGGGAATGCTTCATCCTTCGCTATTGCTGCTGCTGCTCTCGCGCAGATAACTTTCGTTCGACCTTTTTTTTGCAGCGCTTTATTTATTTTCGCCACATTTAGGATCCCGCCTAATAAAACGAATGGCAAACACATAAATCCCATTCAGCAGTCTGCAGTTTCTACCCCCTAGAGGAGGTGTGGTGGGACGAGAGGGTTTTGAAAAGCGGCACGCCGAAACGTAAATATTAATTGATCGATCGATTAACATTCGTCCAATTATGAACTCAGCGAGAGTTGCGAAAAACTCTCTTCTCTCTGCAATTTCGTTGATCAATCAGTATACTTCATTAACTTCTGCTAATTAGGAGGCTCGCATTTTCAACTTTCATTTAGTCTTATTTTAACTAGAACAAATTTATAATTCCTGAAATTATCAACATATTTTATTTGTAAGTTAAAATTAAATATTTAAAATTTTTGTCAATTTTTAGTTTCAATAATAAAATAAAACTGAAAAATGATATGTTTGTATTAAATTAAAAACTGAATAAATGTTCAAATTTTTTTAATTAAAATCATTTTCAAAGAATAAAATCGTAGTAAAAACATAATAAGTGCGTAATAATTCAAGAAATATCGTGTATTTAAGACGACTTAAATTGCGAGACGCCAAAAACTTTAACGATCCCCGGGATCATGTTTAATTGGACCGGTTTTGTTCTGCTTCTTAATTAACTTTTGCCAAAAGAAAAAAATAATTCAAGCACGTTTAATAATGAACGTGAAATGTGCGTAAGATTTAATGCTAGAGAATTGTATTCTATTATTTTTTTCGCGCTGTTAATAAAAAAAATATTTATGTATATAAATAGGGGGTGTCTATATAGCATTTACTTTTTTTTTATTATGTACGTACAGATATATATATTTTTTTCTCCGTTTTACGATAGTAGGTGTGAAACGATATCAGCTTGACCAGGCCCGGGTTAAATTCCTCTTTTTTATGGTATCAGGACCCATAATAAAAGTCCACGCACCGGCAGGGGTCTTGCGGGAAATAAAAGGGTCTCTCAAACGACGGTCGTAAACGACGCCCGAATTTTATCCATTCATGAATCGGGAAAGGCGGCCCGGTTATTAGTAATTTAAGGTACGCCAATAAATTGCGGCCGAAACCTTAAGGTTTGTTCCTCGACCCTCTTACGAAATATTTCCACCGACAAATTACGTTATTAGAGGCTATTAACCGCCGCCAAACAATAAATTCACAATTGGTATTAGATGGATTTAAAGCAACACAATTTATTATATAACTTACCTTTTATTTTCGCTCAAATTTTGAATTTTAACATAATTTAAAGACATAATAAAATTTCTCAATTAACAATTTTTTGACGTTCTTAAGACTTTGCTGGTCCTTGACGTGACGTTGCCGAAAGTACTTTTTAATTATTATCTTTGACGAGAACTTTAAAAAAAGAAGTATTAATAATAAAAATGTAGTTTTTTTAGATTCAATTAATAAAATTTTTATATAAAAATATTTTCACCGACAAATTACATTATTAGTGGCAATTAACCGCAGCCGCAATAAATTCCCAATTGGAATTAGATGGATTTAAGCCAGTCGATTTATCACGTTTAAAAATAAATGAGCTTACGCAACGGGAGCGTCGCGACGCCAGACATAGGAGGAGACGCGCAGCAGAACGAAGCAAAAAGGAGGAAAGGACGAAGCAAAAACGGGGCAAAAAAGAACGCGGAGGAACGAATGTGGTAGGAAAAACAGTCGAAATGAAAAACAAATAAACAGACAGGACGAGTCGCTGCGTTATTCAGAAGGTCCTTACATAATTCACAGTTTGCGCGCGCTCGGTTTCTTGCCTTGTTGCGCAAAACCCTTCCACGATAATTGTTTTGTCTTGATGCCAGACGTTCATTCAGTTTATTATTCATTGGTTTATCTAGAAATTCTGAAACCCCGTTATTCGTCGTTTCTATAATTTTTAAAGATGTATTATAGAAGTAAAATTATAAAATCAACACTTTACTTTCAGTTATGAATGACTGCTGCTTTATAACTTGTTACTTGTCAAGTAACAAGTCTTATTATTACAAAAATATAAGTAAAGTAGTTAAAGTATTTTTTGGAGATGAATGGTTTATATATAATTAGATTTTCACTACATGGTATTTATCAAGTACTTGTCATGCATTAATATATGGAAAATTTTATAATTTATTAATAGAAAAATATAGCTAAAATACTTGAAGTAATTTTTGGAGATAAATTAGTGAAATTATAAAGTGAACATTTTAATTTCAGTAAAAAATTGGTTTTTATAAAAATAGATTTTCACTACATAGTTCTAAGTCAAGCAGTGTTTTAAAATTTGGAAAATGTGGAAAACTTTATAACTTGTTACTTTTCAAGTATTGTGTAATCATTATTAAAAAATGTAGATAAAGTACTTGAAGTAATATTTGGAGATGTAGTAGTAAAATTATGATGTCAGCATTTTTCTTTCACTTATGAATTGCTGCTACTTCTTGCATAGCACAAAAATCGTTAAAATGCAAGTAGCTTTTCACTATTTTAACTCATGAGGACAGTTTTATAAATTGTTATTCGTCAAGTATTGTGTAAGCAGTAACCGTCTTATTATTACAAAAATATAAACTATTTTTTGGAAATAATGAAGTAAAATTATGAAGTCAAAATTTTAATTTTAAATATTCATTACGAGGTATTTGTCAAGTATTACTTTAATATAAGACAAATTTGGAAAGCTTTATAAATTGTTACTTGTCAAGTACTGTATAAGAAAGTAGTTAAAGTAGTTAAAGAATTTTACTTTTTGCAAAGAAGAAGGGTGACTTAAGCTTTATTAAAAAATGAGTAATGCAGAAGTAGTTAAGTGCACAAAAAATACAAAACGTTAAAACAGAAATTGAAACGTATTCTATTCGTTAATCGAGGTTTGACTGTATATTTTTAATAAAGTTTACATAACGAATTGTATCTAATCGATGAGTGAAAGATTTTAATTTAACAATACCGTATCATCATTTCATTATATAGAAAATAATGAAGGTAAACTGCACGCAGGAAACAATTAGCAGGATTAATATTAATCCTGGGCGTTCTCTCCTGCGAAACGTGAAACGTATTCGAAATAAATTTAATAACGCGAAACGTTGGCGCGGTTCACGTGTGTAGCAGGAAATTAATTAAATCGAAATAAATTGTATTTTTTTGTCAGCACGTAATGAAATAAATCAGATTACCGTATACCACTTACGTATTACTCATACCCGCTGTATGCTATACCTATAAAATATGTGGGGCTAAGTGTGTGTGTGTCGTACAGAACAAACACATTAAATTAAACGTTGCGACCTTTAAATTTTGCCCGCATTGACAGCCAGTCACGCCACTCCGTGTGTATTTCCTTCTTCATTTTATATATAAGTATATACACACACACACACACACTATATACCTAGGTATAATACAGTATATAGTTTTATTTTGCTTTATTTTCTTCCCTTAACATATCGCATTTGCATATCTCGCGTATTAACAATTACAGAAAAAGAAAAGGGGTAGCGGAGGGTTAAAAGAAGTAATATGTATATATATTTAGAGAAAAAAATGTTGTTGGAGAAAAAAATAGGAGTTTCAACAAAGCACACAAATATTTCTGAAATTATGGTCTTTCGACATGCGACTGAGGCAAGTTTCGCTTTTATATAAACACGTACGTATACACTTATTAATTAATTAATTACTCTGTGATATTGAAGGCATCATGAAGAACGCGGTTATTACTGTTCGTTACGAATATTTCAGTTTAAAGAAAACATATAATATAGCTGAATTTTGTGAATTTAATTAGTTTGAAAGGTAAAATATTATAATTTTTTTTATAAAACTATATAGTAGAAAAGTTTATTAATTAAATTAATATGTACAGTTTTATTGAAATTGTGAAATAGTTCTAAAAATTTTATAATTTATAGTTAATGAAATTATTTTCAATTCCAAATTTTTGTGATTAAAAATTGTATTTTGTACTAAAAGCTAAAAATTTTTCCTTTATTTATTTATAATTTTTGAAGTTTTACCCAAATATGAATGAAAAATAAAACACATTTTTTCTAGAGAAATATTTATATTAATAAACGAAAATTTCTAAAATTTCCAAAAACAAACTAGTGCAAATCTTAAATTTAGTTTTATATAAATTTTACTATAAAAATGTTTTACAAAATATTAGTTTTAAATTTGAGATAATGTAAGAAAATTCTTATAAAAAGATTTAAAAAAATCGAGAAACAGAAAATCTAAAACTAAAGAATTTTCATCAATATTTAAAAAACAATTAAAATATATGTAGAAAATTTCAAAAATTATTTTCTAATTATATTTAGGACTAATAAAATTTATAATTATTACATTTATCAAGAAATCTAAGATAAAAATTGTAAATAAATATATTTTTCTTGATATTATTTTTTGTGTAATTTTAATAAAAATCCTAATAAATTTATTAGAGAAATTTAATCTCAAACACATTTTCTTTTTCAAATATATACTAAATCTATTTAGTACTAATAAAAGAAATAGATTTATAAAAGAAAATATTAAAATTTTAATCTTTAAATTTGATCATATTTTAATTCAAAATGTTATTTATTCGTTTCAGTAATTGGAAGTTACTAAAAATTATATTGAATTTGTAACGTTGGGAGGTGTAGTATATATAATAAATATTCACAGGCAGAAAGTGCATTAAAAGCTGCGCGCACATAAATCCGATTTTTTTTTTTGGGACTTAATTAAAAGTGGCGATCGGTTCGAGGAGTAATTAACAATTAATCATCGATTTAGATTTGGGCAGTTGCGCAACGATGGGAGGTGCAGTGTGAAATGCATAGAGCATAATACAAAATATATATATTGGTTGGTAATGATGAAGAGAGTAAAAGCAGTATCATAATTTTCGATAGTTAAATTTTATTACCTCTTGCTGCGTGTCCGTAATTTCGCTCCGGGATTATTTAATAATCGCTCCGCGGGGCCACACACTGCCTCCTCCTCCTCCTCCTCGGCTAATTTCTTTATATCGTAACAAAAGTTTACTGTTGCATCCTCGCAATTATATTATTAAGAAATTAAAATAGTTTATTTCATTAAACAGAATTGCATAATCCTCTAACGGAAATTAATCCACCGAAAAGGACTTAATTTTCTTATAATTATTTAAATTATACCACCTAAAGAAGACATAGGCGTTGCACTTATAGAATAATGATTTTTCTTTAGTTTAACCGAACGATTATTTCCAATAGATCAAAGTTTTATATTTTACAAATAATATTTTTCATTATAATATTATAAGAAATAAGTGTTAAATCTAAATCAACATTGACGAAGTTGAATGAATGTATAAATATGTAAGAAAATGCAGTAGAATTTTCATTGTCGTCGGGATGATATTTGATGCGAAAAAGTTAACTTCCGTAACTTTATGAGCAAGGAGGGAACAGCAAAAAAAAAATATTAAACGTTATACATTATGCAAAGAGAGCAGGAAGAGGCAGAAGCCCGACGGCAAGGAAAATAAGGGCGAAGAAAAACAACAACTGACATTTGGCCGCCGCGGGTCTCGCAAATTCCATTCGAATCATTCCTCTTTCGTAATATGATTTAAATGTTTCCTGTATTTCATATACGTATCTTCTCCTCTTTTCTTTTTCACTTCCATTCTCTTCCATTCCTCTTGTTTTATCCGGCTTTTAAATATTAATGCGACGAGAAATGTAAATGTGGGTCAGGGAAACGTTTCTTATCAAAGTCGTCTGCAATGGAGCAGGAGAGAAAGGCAGGAGGAGAGCAGTTCGGAATTTTTGAAATATGCCCAGGTCCGAGAACGTTATAAATGTATGCAGGTTTTTGCTCGGACAAACAGTGATAATAGGAGAGTTATGCGGCGCTGCCCGAAGGGCATAAATCTCCGGTAACCGCCTCCGCCCACCGCTCATTGCACCGAGTCACGCAGTGTCCCTTGCACACATACAAATACATATTCTCTTCGTCGCACAAGCTAAAGTCCATATTTATCATCCGCAATTAGAATTACCTACCGTTTGATCAATTGAAAATTATATAATAAAAAATCAATCTAATTTTACCTTAATGCTACATCTGGTTTTATGTTACAAACTTTTTTTTTAATCTAAGTACAGAAATAATTAAATACTTTAGTTTACATTAGTCCAGATTTACTATTATTAAAATTTCTAAATAAACTAAATACAAATAAATTATATACATAAATAATCGTTTAATTTCTTTCAAGTATCTTTTTGTTCTATTTATTTATTTAGTTAAAATTATTAATGGGAATTTGACATTTTGACATTTCATTATAAAAGAAAATATTATAGCTATGTTAAAAATATAAAAGTTAAGTTTCTAATCTGTATTATATTGGTTTTTTTATATTGTGAGTAGCTGTCATTTTGATAAATATCTGTCAGATTAGTAAGTATAGATGATATATCTGTCAAATAATTTATACTGAAATAGTAATTTGTTTAGTTTTGAAAGTATTTGACATTTCAGTATAAATCAATAGTTCTATTCTGGTATTATATTATTCATTAAGTTATAAACTTGAGTAGCTGTGATTTTGACAATTAACTGTCAAATTATTAAATACACAAATATTAGTTCATTCATGTTATATGGAATTTGACATTTAAATGTCATTCAAAAATAGATAACGTCAATATTCTACGAAAAGCTGTCATTTTGACAATTATATGTCAAATAATTTAATACTAAAATATTAATTTGTTTAGTTTTGAAAGTATTTGACATTTCAGTATAAATCAATAGTTCTATTCTGGTATTATATTATTCATTAAGTTATAAACTTGAGTAGCTGTCATTTTGACAATTAACTGTCAAATTATTAAATACAATTCTAATAAATATTAGTTCATTTATGTTATATGGAATTTGACATTTAAATGTCATTAAAAAATAGATAACGTCAATATTCAACGAAAAGCTGTTATTTTGATAAATTGGACTAATTTTCAAAATTGTATGTAGCTGTAAATTCTATATCTACAGGAATTGATACATGTCAAATAAGACAAAACTACTACTAGATATAATTTTATAATAATAAAATCTATTACATAATGATGATTTATGATAGTTAATTAAATTTTATCTACATTAATAAAATAATTTTTATTGAATAATTTACTTTTAGATTGTATAGAAAATATAAATATTTTGTTGCTTAATTTGCGTGATCAAATCATTTTTTCTTTATTCTAATTATATAATAATTATAAAATCTAACTAAATAATGGGTTGGTCCGATGTTGAAAAGAAATACAACAAGTGTGTGTGTGTTGACTTTTGTGACCATGTATTGATTAGCCTTTTTCCGCAATTACATATTGGTAAATCTAATTTTAGCTGGATTAAATGGAGCGACTTTAACAATACCCAACAACAAGATGAAAAAAAAAGTTCGCGACCCCTTTGATAGCGGTGTCGTGAGGAAAACAAAGAGAGAGAAAGAGAAAAAATGAACAAAGTTTATGGAGGAGAGAGAGAGTTAGAGTTAAAGGGATCTGGTCGTGTGCTGTGTAGAAGAAGTACGTAGAATCTGTCCCAATATGTAATCTAATAATAGATCCTTTTAGAGGATCAGTGGAATCGAAAACATCGACCACAAAGTGAACGGCGCTCTCGCTTTTTCTCTCTTCTCTCCTGCCTTATCCTCCCTATCTGAGTGAGATGTGCACGTCTATACATACAAATATGTTTGTGTGTGTGAGTGTATGTTTATATAAGAGATATTTATATGTGTATTACACGTGGATGTAGCTGGGTCACATCAATGTTTGATGAGGAAACCAATGAGTTTCCTCGAATGCAAATTTGGACGACTGTCTATCCCATCCCATCCCATTCCATCCGTCTGTCTGTCTATCCGTTTTGCGGAGAGCGAGTAGAGAGACCCGAGTGCGTCTGACGTCCTCCGGGTCGGACGGGTCGGGTCGGGTCGTCGGATCCTGAGCTCGCGCGAATTATGATGGATGGTTACACTGAAGTGTGCTCGTCGGGCCGTGATCTCGGGCTATTTGCTGACAAATAACCCGAATTCAATAACCAATATTGGATATATCCCACCAGAATAAATTACGGTCGCCGCAGCCGCGTTTTAAACAATACCGCCGCCACCGCCCCCGGGGGACAGAAGGGGGCGGCGGTGGAACATGCTCCAATTAAGAACATCAAACGAACGTTTTCGACAGCGACAACGAAAGCATAATGAACGAAATCGGCGCGTTTTCGGGCGACATGAAACAACTCCACATAAATACTAATAATTCACTTATCCCGGCGCATCCACCTCTTTTGTCCGCACACACACACACACTTTTTATTTATTTTTATAATTCGTTCCTCGCGCAAACCGCATAATCGGATTAATCACTTTGCACTCAAAACGAGAACAATAATCCAAAACCAAAATAAAACAAGCGCACAAAAAAAAGTGCAATATATAATAAATTGAGTTTCGCGTATTCTGCATGGAATAACAACATTCAATTAATTATTTCCATTATTTTCCATTCATTTCCAATTCGGGACAGGAAAAAACATAAAAATAATATAACTGAAAAATCAACATCAAATAGTTTTGTTAACAAAATACAACCTGCAAGGGAATAATTTATTGACTCTCCCTTAACGGAAATATCATAAAACACGTTATTTAACTATTTATACTCTATTACACAATTCTCATGATTTATTAGTATTTCGAAAAAATAATATTGAATTATTTTTTATAATGAATTTTGTAAATCAACTGAAAATTGTGCAATATTTGTTAATATGTAAATAGTTAATTTTATAATTTAAATCTTTAAAAATTTCATCAAAAAATAAAATGTCATTTATTCGAATGCAATTGAACGAAATTAATTTTTGAATCAGATTGTAAAAGCAAATGAATCGAAATTCATTTGAAGCTATTGAAACATATTGAAAATTGCATGGCTTTCATCATACATTTGAAAACTCTGTTGTTTCACCGTTGTATTTCGAAATGACTTTATTGTTGTTTTTCTTTTGTATGTTCGTTCAAATAAACGCGTTGGAAAAGTTGTTTTTCATTAGTTGAAAGGTTAATGAAATTTACGAACTAAACGGAGCTGTATTGAAGCGCGCTTGTTGTTAGCAACCGAAAATGAAGTAACGTTTTTTTTTTTTCGGAAATTCTGTAAAGTCTCCCCGGAGGACGACGCGTAATAATAACTCGATGTTTGTTTTTACCAGCAGCAATAAATCACACAACAACAACAACGCGAAAAAAAAATATCAACGTAAAAATTTCACCTTCGATGGAGACGTCGTCGTTACAGTACAAAATCCCCAAACGTGTTGACAACTTGCTGTCTGTTTGCTGTTTCCTATATTTATTTTCTCGTTTCATCATTTCATTTTCGCAATTTGTGCGTTTGACAGACGGTCCCAGAAGGGTTGAGCTGCGCGCGCCCTTCCGTTATTTCTCGCTCTCTGTCTCTTTCTGTATGTTGGATTTAATTAGACCGCAGTGCATAATGTCATCATTTTGGGGGAGGGGTGCACGCGCGTCGGGGGTGGCCCGAATCTAGGATGCTGAATTTGACAGGCCGGAAAATAAATTTTCCGCGACAGCCCTTAAATCATGACCCGGAAAACTGGAATGCCGAAATGTCTGCGAACGCGTAACGCTCGCTGCGCGAACAGAGGGAAAATAATACAGAGGAGGAGAAAAAATGATGCACGGAAAATAAAATAAAAAGAAAATAAGTTAGTTGCAGAAGATATAGACCTAAAACTTTGCCCGGTTATGACTTTTCCGTATCATCTCCTCTTTTTTTTTATTATTGCCGAGGGAGGACGACTGCAATTTCGAGATGTTCGAATGAAAGAAACAAACATGTTGTTTCAATATAGTTTACTGAATTTATTCGACTATTTCAAGTAGGTGTAATATGAAATTATTTCTATACAAATTTGATATATCCTCATTATTAAATGAAAACAACTCTTTATTATTAATATTTAAAAAAATATTGAATTCTAACTTAAATTTCTTGTAGAAAAACATAACTTTTATGCAGATTTATTTTTGGAGGAAAATATTTTTTATAAATATAAATATAATTTAGTTTAAACAAATTTTATAACATAAATTGCAAATTGTCGGCTTTGTATTTGAAATTCCGTATTGAAACTTTTAACAATCGTTCTGCATATTGGATTTTTTCAGGATTAAAGTTTGTTAAAGACAAACAGCGAGAATATTTGAATTAGTTACGAAAGAAAGTTCAATATTGACTATTTCAAAATATTACAAAGAACTTCTATGTCCTGGGGGATGTAATGGGGATTTCTTTTGAAGAAATTCTTTATTTATTAATCTCATATCAATGGCACATACTTAAATACATTACGTTTTATACAAAATAATAAGTTACATTTTATTATAGTTAATAATAAAAATAAAAAAATATTATTGGTAAATTTGAAATTGAAATGATTTTCATCAAAGCTTGTATTAAATAAAATATAAAATAAGCTAAGTTCTGAAGAGAGAAGTTTTAAAATGACTGAACTGACCTTTAATGTTAAATAAATCTCATGAGACAAGTATTCAAGGTATGACACTAAGCTGTCTGATTTACTAAAAGATGAACAAAAAAAAATATATAAAACGACTAATATATATTTTTTTAATAATTTGTTATAGTTTTCAGAAAGTCTATTATTTATCTGTAATTTTTATATAATTGTAATTAATATTATGTAAAAGCTAAATATACTCTATAAATTTATGGATTAAAATATTGTTTGATATTTTTTTGGGTTTGTAACGATTTGGAATTTCAAAACTCTGAATACGAATCCATGAATACATGAAATATAATTATAATTATGTTATGTAATTTGGATTGGTTTTCATATAACCATATCTTAGGATGGAAGACTTAAGAACGCTTACAAAAAAGTTTTATGTTGTGTATTTGCATTATGGTTAAAGTCAATATGATCACGCATGACCATCAACTATCGCAAACGCCATAAAGTGCGGTCGAATTCCGCGAAATTTTGGAGCTTCGCATGGAAGGAGAAAACATGCCCGGATAATAATCATGTGCAAGAGTGGTAAAACTTGGGAGCGTGCGTGTATTGTTATTCAAGTTGTTGCTGGTTCAGTTGTCTGGGTAGTTTATTGGATTGACTCATTGTGAATAATGCAATGAGGGGTCTCCGGGAATCGCAGATTGTTTGCGTGTGTGTAAGCGAGGGGCGGTTGGCGCGTGAAACTATGTAAATCTCGTGTGTTTGTTGTTGCACAAGTATGCGCTTTTAGGAAATTTCGGGCTTCGTGGGACCCTTGATGGACGGGCGCATAAAGCCCTGACAGCCGCTTTGTTTCCTCCTCTTGGTGCTGCCGTCAACCTGTCAGTTATTATGATCTGTACTCTCCTTCCCTCTCACTCCCTCATTCCGTCTCTTTCACTCCTACAAACGCACTTACCACCAGCCGCTCCGACGCCTAAGAGCATCCCGAAAATTCCCCGAGAATCGCGGCTCAGACACATCTTCCAAAGGCGTTGTTATTATGATTATTCTCTCACTCTCTCTCTCTCTGCCAGTCTTCTTTGTGTCCGCTTAAAAGCGCCTTTTAATTCGAAGCAATTACATAAGACATGCTCGAAAAGCGGGATTGGAGAGAGGCAGTTGAAGAGAAAAAGGAAATTGAAACGCTATTTGTCGGTGCGAGAGTTAAACGAGTTAATTTGCGTCGCTGCGTAAGCCTATCGTCCAGGAAGTTTTCAGCGTGCTGGTACTCCTACTTTTTTTCACGGTTCGCTCGCCGTCCTGAAAGGATTTGCTCTCCTGGCGATTCAGAAACACTCATCATCTCATCCGGGATTCCAAACTCTGTTCAAACTTTACGTTTTCCAACTTCACAAAATCCATGCATACACACGTATCCAGTTAATTCCATTTTCAAGCACAAAAACTGTTACACACTTCACATAATTTATTTATAAATCAAAATAAAATATTCCATATTACATTTCTTCTACAAATTATATTTTATATTAATCTTCTAAAATTTATATAATTTTTAAAACTAATTAATTTATGAAAAATTACTTATATTTTATTATAATTAAAAGTTGTATTATTCTTTAGAAAAAAAAAACGTAAATCGTAACCAATTTACTAATAAATTATATTGTTGAAATGAAAAAGTAATGTTGTTTGCAAATAATTTCAAATTACAATTATGTATAATTGTAATAATTCTATTATTTCTGTAAAATTCTTATTTTCATATATATACTTGTTGTTTGTCAATTCTAAAATTATTGAGTTTATTGTTTCTCCTAATTGGGATTGTTCTTCATCGTCATGTACTTGACGTGCATCATTTGCAGACGTTTCCATTGTTTTCAGCATCAATTATTATACAGTTTGCATAGATGACACCCGTCACGAGGCTATTTTTACTTGTTACATTGAAAATTAATCTTACCAAGAGATGTCGCCCATATTAGTTGACAGTTTGATGATTTTTACCTGCACATTTTGCCTCGTAGATTTTAAACTAATTCTATTATTATCCTTGAAGATGTCGCTTAGCTTACCTGCATTTTCAACCCTTAACAATCTCAGACATTCGAGCACAGATGTCTTAAAATAAATTGAACTATGCAACCGAGAACACTATTATTTTATTTTAAGTCGTCAGATTTTTATTATTATTTGTTAAAAATTAAATATTTTAGATGATAAACTGTAGTTAAGCAATGAAAGGTGATCGCAAATAAAGGTGTCTGAAAAACCTTATGGTTTTTGATCAATTATGATGAAAACCATGTAACAAATAATAGCTACCACAGCTGATAAGTGTGTATCTTAGTGGACCGCCGTGAATACTCCAGTCCGTATGTATTAATTGGCGTATCTTATAAAACAATCAAGGGCATATCCGACGGGTAAGTAAATCTGTGCTTTAATTAAGTTAAAAGCGACCGACTATTATTTCGTTCTGAAAAGGCAGATATCCCAGCATAGAATCTAATCTGGAATCGACGGTCCCGACGAGTGTTCCATTCAAATGCGGATCAGTTTTAGCCTGTGTGGTCCACGGGTCTCCGCACAAATTTATACGTTTCGAAACATCAAACCCAAATCCAAGATTCGCTTCACTCAAGAAAATTCTCGCAGAAAAAAATACGCCATCTGTTGTTAAAATAATACACTCAAAAAATATTAAAGGATTTTCATCAAATTCTTTGAATATCTTAACCGGATTAAAAGAATAGCTTTGTGTGGTCTATAAAACACATTTCGGCGGAGCGAAAAAAAAAAACAAAGAAAGTGCAACCTTCTATTCATATTTCGCATAGTTCTTGTGGTGACTTATGTCCTCCCCTTATTAAAATGTAAATTTTCCGGTAGATCCTCACACACATAAATTGACCCTCATCACGCGGGCAAGGACAAGCCAGCAGCAGCAGCCGTCCTCCTCGTATCCCAATAAATCTACTTTTCTATGCCATTCCATTTATATATATATATTCGTCTTCTTCTTTTTGTCTAAGTCTCCTCCATTATCCTCCGTTCGTTCAAATCGTAATCAAACATGTGATCTCTCCTCGATCTATCTGTTTCTCTGTGTGTGAGTATACAGTATTGGTATGAGTCGCCGGAATGAATCACATTTTTTCGTTCGGACTCATCGTGATGGGGCAATGCCGGGAACACCCTTTGATCTCGATGCACACCAGATAAAAATGACTAACTTTGGCTACACTAAATTATTGACAATGACAGAGGTGCTCATAAATTTGGATTCCGTAAATTTGGATTCCGTAAGGAATGCAAAAAAATATTTATGTAAAATAAACAAATTCCTTGTTATTAATCATTGGTAACCTATGGTTACTGTGGTTACCATGACAACTATTTAAGTTTAGTTTACTTTCGCTCCAAATATGCAAACAATCATTTTTTAACTCTCGTAAATTGTATGTTTAAATTAATTGGGACAAATTATTTTTTAATTATATATTTTTTAAATTTTTAATCATTAATTTAAAGAAAATATCCATTAGGTCCTTAATAATGTTTTTTTTTTGTTCAACATGATTTTTCACCCTTTCTACCTGTTATATTTACAGTTGGAAAACAAGTTGATTTTCTTAATTATAAAAAAAATCTAATTATAACTATCAAGAAAATTGAATTGCTTATTAGATTATAAGTTTTAAGTAAATAATTTCAGTGATAATGTAATGAAATGTAAATTTTGGTTTGATCGGATTGAAAGGAATGGGCGTCGATAAGGAATTCCTCTTCTCCGAAAATTATATACAATTACTGCCCGTTCCTATATTTTAAGAGAAGAATTTTGAGCAGCCCCGTCCTCAATTTGCGATCACCGTGGAGACAATAGCTTCACGAGATGAAGACTCTGTTTTCCCAGGGATTTATAAACGGTGGCCTTTGCATAATTCATCTTCCACCCTCATTAAGGAACGCCAAAAAAGCAACCAACCAACCACCATAGATAGGACCACCCTCGCGAGTTTCCAATCCGAAAACTAAATATGTAGAAAAAAAAACTAAAACCCTTTCTAGCTACCTGAGCACCCGCTACATTTCATTATATTCATTACAGCCAAATCATCGCCGACGAATTAATAATATCGTCCGATTAGATAAGCGATCTCGTCTCTAATGTTTGAAACACCGGAATAGAAGGAACGTTATTCATAGCATCCCTTCGGATGACCGCCGCTCCGAAACGGTCGAACCCCCCGTAGATAGATAGACTCCAACTGAGGTGGATGAGGATGAGGAAAGAATAAACGAAAAAAAAAATGTATTTTGGAGAGAGGATGGTAAAATAAAATAAAATAAAGCGGCCCTATAATTACGTCGATGCTTCGCCATCACTTTTTTCTTTCGCTCTCTCTGTAATTAGCGCTAATGAAGTAATTATGGGAATATAATGAAGATAAAACAAAAAGAGGAAAGAGATGAAGGTGCTTAAAAAATTAAGGATTCCTCGTTAAACACGGTGTAAAGTAAAGTACGCGCAATTAATTGCACGAGCAATTCCCAAAAAGCGACGCGAAGAAAGTGCATTAAATACAAATTATATCACAATGTTCTTAAATTGTATATTTTTTTAATTCTCTTGTATTGTTCATTACTTTATTCAATTATATAATACATATTTTAAAATACCATAATTTTAGTTCTTCGGTGCACGAACGAAACAAACCGAAACCATTTTTTGTATTGGATTTGATTTATATTACATAATTGTTCAAAAACCAAAGTTCAATTATATTAATTTATTTAAATATATAAAAATTATACTAAAATTTCATTACTACTACTAATATGAATATTTAAGTGATTTTTGTAAAAAAAAATTGGTACAATTACCAAATTGTTCGAAAACCGAGGTTTTTAAATATTTTTTGTATTGGATTAATTTTATATTACCGAATTGTTCGAAAACCGAAGTTCCACTGGATTTTTATTTTTTTTGCAATTTTTACCGATTATTAAGGTCAAAAATTGTATAAATTTATATTTATTATTATATATTAGAGAAATCTTTATTTTAAAGTAATTTATGTTGAAGTAATTATAAGAAAATAATGGAGATGTAATATAAAAAAAAAGATTTTAAAAAAGAAAGACGAATAAATTAATTCTAAATTAATGAAACGAAAGTGAATAAAAAGCAGATAAATTCGCTTTGGATCGTCTCTTAAAATTATTAGCTTCCCTGCTTACTATGGGCAGAAGAAAGCGAGGAAAAGTCTTAAAAATTACATAAAATACAATAGAATATACATCAAAGTTGAGATTCGCGTACTTTCTTTTCGGGGTCCATTTAATCCGTGCCTCTCGTTCCGTAGGCGAAACACGATTCCGAGGCTCCCTAATCCGTTTAACGCCTTTTTAACTGCCAAACGTTTCGTCGTTAATTACCGACAAGAAAAGCACCAACTACACCGAAAAAAAAAAATCGCACTCCTCTTCCTCATCCGTTTTCCACTCTCATTCCGCCGCTTATTTTGCAACGAGACAGAAAAGAGTGAGAGAGTCAGGAAAACCGCTTCTTATTATCTTGGCGCTGGATCGTTGTATTTGTTTTTTCCTGTGTAGAAAAAAGAGAAAAAGGAAGAAACGAATTGGGTAAGGAGTATTTATAACATCTCCTGCGTCTTATCGATACAAAGCGATCTCGGTGTCAAATTAACGTCAATTAATACGGGACCCGGGGGTCGTTCCCCAATTAAACCTGAGCCAAATGGCGCTCTCTTCTTGCAGACTCCTTCCTACTCTTCTTCATTAAAGTGTTTCGCATTAGTTTGCAATTTCATTATATCTTCCACGGACAAATTGAAAGTATATTTATTGATTTTATCCCAAGACGTGTCTTTAATGAGCTAGTTGATGTTAAGTTAAGCAATATTTCTGAAAGATGAAATAAAGATGAATAAGTAAATAAGTTTATTTTATGTACTACAGTATTTAAAAGTTAAGCAAAGTGTTTGCAGGATAAAATTTTAATCGATGACTATTTTATATTTTTAATTATGAATAAAATTAAGAAAAAACTAAAAATTATAATTAATATCTTAGTTATGTTAGTTATTTTTTTGATAGTTTATAAAAGTTAAGCAAAGTTTCTTAAGGATGAAATTTGGATCGATGACCAATTTTTATTTTCGATTAGAAATAAATAAACACATAACATAATATGATGCTGTTGACAAAAGTTAAGCAAGGTGAGTTAAAGATGAAACGTGGATTGATGACCATTTTATATTCCTAATTAGAAATAAGTTGTAAGAAAAAGTTTTAAAAATGCTTATACACTAAATACTTAATTTTTTGAAATAATACAAAATTTAAAATTTAAATTTAGACTAAATATTTATATTGACAATAAATTTGAAAAATAAAAATCATATTAAATTTCGTGATGATTGAAATGAGAGAGGAAAGATGAAATGATACTTCTTAAGAAAAGTTGCACCCTTATATAGATGTCAAATTTGTCATCTGAGGTGTTTTCTCAATGAAGAGAAAGAAAATGATATTGTGAAAATATTGTTCTATTATCGTTGTAGAACTGTCACATTAGAGTCGTTTGAAATAACAAGTCTCTGCTTCGCAAGAATATTTATCTTGTCTTCTGAAATAACAAACGGCGAAGAGTAGTTTCTGCGCCCCATGTATTTTGGGAGCTGCTGTTTTGGTTTACCTTTGGGCTTTGGCCGACGATTAGCGACCGAAATGTGTAATTGTTCGGGGATTTACCCTCGATGGACGAGCGGATAGAGAAGACGGTGCAGAGTTTAAGAGAGAGAAAAATAAATAGAGTAACAAAAAAAAAAGAGAATATATAGAGTGTGTTATTTTAGGACAATCGATTCGGCACCCGAAAATTTCTAACAGAAAAATCTAAGCGGATGTGCGTGAAATCTTCCCGGACTCCATAATCCGCATAAAAAAATACTACTTCCTTTGTGCGGTCGAAATCTCTGTTGGTCGTTTTCTATGCGTGTGTGTATGCTCAGGTCAAAGGCTTTTATGCGCGCATTCGAGGTGTTTGTACAGGATAAAAGTACACGTGAACCCCTTTCGGGGTTCGTACAGAAAAGTCGGTGGATGATGTGAATGAGGGTGGACTTCTACCACCACCACCATCTGCCAGAAATGCGGAAAAGAGAGAGGCCTTAATTATTTGGGGTTTAATAACGTGTAGGCTGACGTGGATAATGCAACGCTAACAAGCCGTACGTCGAATAATGAGGTTAATATGGATAATAATTCCTGCGTCTTGTTATTAGTTTTAGTTTGCCCCAATGGTTTAACTCACGTTTAGCTGCACACAAAACATCAAAAGCGAAAGATAACAAGGCTGCTGTTACCGCCGCCACCGCCGCCGCTGCTAGAGGGGGCAAAAACTTCATACTAACTGGATCAACTATAGCACCACCGCCACCACCCATCCATTGTCTACGGAAACCAACCACCGTTAGGGCATTATTTTTAATTAAAATCATTACCTTCCCTTCCATTTTCCGTCCGTGCCCCTCGCCAAATCCAATTTTCTCTTCAAATCCCATCGCACCGTCACTCCCTCACCCCCACAGACTTCGATAATCATATCTTAATCAAACCTCATTTGCTCTTATTAAATATCCATAAATTACGTTCCAAGCCTGTTTTCAACCAAACATAATCAATATCTACGAATCTCCATATAATAGAACAATCTTCAAACTAATATTTTCTAAAAATTCAAATTCTAAAGTGAAAAACTAATCATATTAAATAAAGAATGTTAAAAAATTATTAAGCAGTTATAATGAATGTAATGGATATTTGCTGTTAACCGTACGTTATTATAAATGCAGTTTCTCGGTAGATGTTTTATTTCTTCGTTTGTGAGGAGACAACGTTTAAAGTTTCCTTGTTTATTGGCAATTACCGGAGGCGCAGTAAAAGCCGGACGCATTGATAATTCGCTGCTTTTAGAGGTGGCACGGATGGATGGAGCATTAGGTTAGAGATAATTAGGCATTTAATAAAAAGAAGTCGAGAAGCCTCTATAATATGGTAATAACGTTTTTACGACTGAAATTTTTCAGCTCCGGCATTCCATTGCAATTCGCACTCAGATGTACAAACCGATCTAGTTTTAGTCTGCAGCAAAACAGTTTTCAATTTGAAATTACAATATTTAGTGACAATATTTTGAGAAACAATTAATTTATAGAAAAAAATATAATTTGGATAAAAACATTATGTGTAGATGATTGTAGAACGTTGATAGTTTTCAATATAGAGTAACAATTTGAATAAAATGACAATTTTCGTAATGAAGTAGAATAGAAATGAAGCGAAAACAATATTTAGTGAAATAATAATTGAAATATTAAAAGAGGAATCAATTGAGAAATATTATGTTTGGACAATTTCTTGATTGATTTTCGATTTTCCACGTAGAATGAATAAAATGGTTTGATGTGAATAATGAATAAATTGAAAATATGATGTCTTGGTAGATGTGCCACGTGGCTAGTTTTGAGGTATCAATGAAAATATTTAGTGACAAAAGCAATTGGAAAGTATGATCTTCGGATAGATTTGCACTTGGATAGTGTAGAAGAGATGTAGATGAGCCACGTAGATAATTTTGAGGCTGCAATGGAAATATTTAGTGAAGGAATCAATTGAAGATTCTGGGGTGGAGACGAATCAATTGAAAGACCGCAAACGGAGAGTAGAAGTACATTTACCACGGGATAGATGCTATCTGCGGTTTGCTGTGTATGTGTTTACTTCGTAGGAGAATGGCACAATGGGGTGAACCTTATGTGGTTTTTTGTCCGTCTGCTCCCACAACAAACAAACAACGAGGATCGCGACAACGGCCGAACAACAAGAACAGGGAAGTCGCATGGAGCCGAAGAAGAAAAAGAAGCTGGGAAGGACGAGGAGGGATTAGTGAATGGGCCGTACATAAAGAGCGAGAGTCCTTATCTTATCTCGCGATCGGGTCGCAACGGCGCAGCCGGTCCAAGGACCTGGAACTGTGCTAATCTCTGCGGATCTCTCGGGATATGCACCGAAGAGATGATCGAGATAAGGAGAGGTTTCAGTCGAACATCTGCCCCTCCGCGCTCGCTCCTAAACACACGCCATCTCATCTAAGAAACATCTCCGAAACCTAATTGCGAACACGCCGCTAATGCAAACTAATTACACTTTCTCGGACCTGTTGATCCTCGTGAAGAGCGAGTGGAGAGGTTTTCGAATCGCCCGGGTCATTCCCATTCGCACCGCGACTACACTACGTACACGTAGTACGAAAGCATTAAGTAATTATGTTATATATCATTTCTTTCGGTGGGCATGTGATTATTTCAAAAGAACCATCAATCACATTACACGTTTTTATTACGCAACGAAACCCAAGGACGAAGACGAAAATTACCTTCAGACATCATCAATTAATGTAAACTCCATACGATCCTCCTTCTTCGCAACATCGGATTCATCAGCTCCAGCAAACTTATTAAATTCCCAAGGAATCACATCCCCTTATTAACCAAACTTGGAAAAGTGCGAAAGCAACAAACGTCGCGTTAATTATGCACGCGTGCGTCAAAGGGATGCTGATTAAAAGCGGAAACTCGATTACGTTTTCTCTCTCTAATCAATATCCACGCGAAAAAGACGCTCCTTCCTATATTATTCCAAAAAGTCATAAATAAATCAGCGAAAATCGCATTAATTCCAAACTTTTCCGATTTTCACTTTGAGATTCATGCAAATTGATTGGCAGCTCCCAAATCTTTTCAGACGTTCCATGTATGCAACAAAAAAATGTCTTTCATATTGAATTATTAAATTTCTGATTTAGAACAAAATATTTAATATTTTCTTAATTAAATAAAAACTTTTTTATTCTTATCTAATTAATTGTCTACAACTTATCCCAGTACTTTTAACTTCTTCTTTATATTTTATTTGTGGCTCAAAGCAATTAGTATTTTGCCAATATAATCTAGAATAGAAGAAAGGGCCAGATTTGGCCCGCGGGCCATTTGGCTCTTTTGTTGAGAAATTGCGGCTCCCATTTCTTCACAATATTTAAATAGAGATTATAGGCAAAATAATATCGAAATCATGAATGAAAAAGAATTAGCATATGTGATGAACTCAATGAATACATGGAAATTGCTTAACACAACCATTGTGATTAACTGTAATAATTGCGATCATGGAACATACGTTTCAGGCAATGATTAATCAAACAGGAAATTAGCCACACACACAAGCATTCGGCGAATCTAATAATTGGTAATTGGGTGATTATTATGTGAACGCAATAAGCTTTGCAATTAATCCACAATCGACGATTGCATTGTTCGAATGCACCTGGACCGCGAACCGTTAGTTACATCTTACAAGAATCGATGCATCAACAACCCCTCAAAAGAAATCTAAAAAAATAAAATTAAATAAAATAAACATAGGTATTTTGGGGTAAAAAAAATACGCTCCGCATAAAACGGTAGGGAAAAAAATAACATAAACATAAATATATATGAGCGAGCGTTGAAAAAGGGAGAAAGGAGAGCTCTGTTTGCTGTTTTAAAAAGGATATTCTGTTTTGATACCGTTCGTGCAAACGTTGCATCAAAAACAGAGTAAAAAAAATATATGTTTCAAAACAGGTACACGTTTATGTTTCCTGTAGTATTATCTTCTTTTTTTTTTTGGTGTGTGTTTGCGCGTATTTATTTTATTCGTTTTCCTGCGAAGAGAAGGATTATTCAGGAAGCGGAGCGTTTTTGAGCGCCGGAAGAATGATGAAAATATTGATTGACTGCGATCATAAAAGCCAAGAAGCAATTTGCCACATGGAGGAAGCAATAAACTGACTTAATTATTCTAAAAACCTCTTAAATGTTATTATTTCTTCTTATTTATTTCCTAAGACAACCATTAATTTTATGCTCTATTTCTACATCTATATTAGTCAGCCAATTATAAGAATTTATTTATTTTTATTATTAGAAATCTTCATACAACTTATTTCTTTTGAAAAAATATAAATTTAAATTAAACAATGGATAATTACATTTTTTATGAATGAATGAGTTGAGATTTCACAAATAATTCATTCTTCTAAATAATTATGTGTGAAACTTCTCGTTTCTAATCAAAATTTATATATAAAAATTTTAATTTTCAAGAATATTTAAAAATATTCAACTTTTTCAAAACTGAAAATAAAAATATTTGTAATTTGATTGAATATTTCTAATAATTGAACAAATTTTTGTGTGTTTGTGGAAAAGTACAATTCCGTAAATTCCTGAAACTCTTTTCATCTCTTATCGCGAGTTATTTGCATTTAATTTCGGAAGTCGTGAAAAAAGTAATCCTCTTCGTTCCGTTCCGTTCTTCGGGCATAATAATAAAATTCCCGTCGCGCTTTTCGCACCCGGCAATTCGCGGAATGGACAATGAATTTAAAGTTAATTGCGAAATAATGGAATCTCGCAGTTTCGAAAACCGGCTAATTCACTTTGGCGACTCGCGAAATATTTGAAAACTTTGTTACCAGAACGTTTCCTTCCTTCTGTCACTTAATACCTGTATCCATTCACTACATTCATTTTCTTACACCTTTTTCATCTTTTTACTCATCAACTTCTTGAATTCATTAACTTTAGTTCATTTATTATAAAACTATTAGCAAATGTGTACATTTTACAACAATCCTGAAATATAATTATTTTTATAATTACTTGATAAAGAAAAAAATAGATGAAATTTTCCAATCATTTAGAAATTAGTTTTGTAGTCAAATATATTAAATCTACGTTGATTCTAGCAAAGTGCATAGTTGTAATAATATAGTTGATACTCAAGGAAGACACGTGGAATGAGTATAAGGCCAAAGAATCTGTGCGGATTAATTGAGTATTCAAGTGGTGTTGCGTCAGAGAAAGCCCTTTGAGCAGCGGGCCCCGATAATTATAGTAATTCGACTCGGCTCCCTACAGATTCGAATTAGTGCTTGTACACGGCGAAATGAATAATTGGGGTTTGCGGACTAAAGCTTTCCAGTTTCGAAGTGAACAACTACATTTACAGATTTATTTTTTTTTTTTTTAGATCGAAGAATTGTTGAAAAAGTGCAATATTTATATCGGATGCAAATGATTTATTCTTTCGCGAAAGTCGGCTTCCGAAAAGACGAATTCCTTCCGCGATAAATCACAGCTAAACTCTATACTTTCTCTCTCTCTCTCGAGCAAGAGTTCCATTCCGCTCCTTTCCGGCGCACAGGATGACAAATTACGACTATTCCATAAATAGAATCGGAATATTCCGCAAATGACTTCCAATGCGTAATCCCAGATACGGGCATCCGATATTTTTTTCTAGGATTTTCCCAGAATTTTCATCGCATTAAAGGATCAGAAGGACCAAAAGTTCAACCAAAAAAAAAGAAAAACCTAAGCATGTGAAAATATCATATTTCTGATGTATTTTCTAAACGTTTATGAAAAAGCGCAATTTATTTACTAAAATTTAATAAAATATATACATTTACTACTAGATATACAAATTTACTTATACAATCATGTATTTATTAATATTGTATTAAAATTAGTACATTTTCTAGAATTTAAATAAAATACGTACTTTTACCAACATTTTATAAAAATTGTTAAATATATTTGTAAAATTCTGTATTTATTAAAAATTGGTTTATTTGCTTCTGAATTTAGAAATTTATTTACTCACTTTTGAAGAAAATGCGTAAATTTACTAGCAAATGCACACATCTATTGCAACGATGTATTTCCTGAAAATTGAGGAAAATATGTACATTTACTAGTAAAAATTTATTAGTAAAATTATGAATTTTGTTATCATGTTAAAAAATGTTATAAAAATTTATTAATTTTATTGGGTTACGTTTTACTAATAAAAATCTGTACATTTACCGGTAAATGTGTAAATTATTTTTTTTAATGTGCAATTTTACGATTTTTTTAGAAACGTATTATAATTTATTCGTTCTTCATATTTGGTATATTTTTTAATATAGGACAAATATTTTTATTTGCATGCGGTCACGTCCATATCGCATCCAAGATTAAAACAACGATCTGCGAAATCTCCGCTTTTTATTTCGTCGTGAATTTCATCCAGATTACGTTGAATGTTAAAGAATTTTACTACTTGCATCCCGTGGGAGTGGATTTTTCGTATTTCACATCTTTCGTCCTACATTTATGATTCAATATTCCCATAATTATTATTATTGGTACTTGTATCGAGATGTGTTTGCTGTTTGCGGCGTCGGACAGGTCGAATTTGCCGAACGGATTTGATGTATAATTTATTACGCGAAAATCAGTCATTACAATAACACCGCATTGTGTGCTCTCCGCGTTAAATATTAATCAGATTTTGATTTCGCATTGTCTTGTTGTCCGACACGTCACCGGCTGATTGTTGCCAACGTCAAATCCCATTCGGATTAACAACACTAACCTATTTCTAGCACAATGCCGATGATCCATTTTTGATATGATTACATCTAGTTTATACCGTTAATAATTGTCATAATCAAATCAAAATTCATTAATTAGCATTTGTAAATAATATAATACCTTTTAAATCATAATTATAAAATTACATATTGAATTAATTATTATAAAATTTCGGAGAAATTTTATTTAAAACTTGCTTTGCCAAGCCTTCAATTTGGTTACGTTTCATACATATTAATAATGAAACGATTTAATATTCTGCATACTTCAATAAGTAATGAATAATTCTGAGAATTCCCAACGAAATATGTGAATAAAACAATGAAATATTACGATTATTTCTTAAATTTATTATGTAAATTGCACTAGCAAATATATTAATTGTAAAATCATTGACTCATAAATAAAACATTATTCATATAACAGTTTCCTTATAATTCGGTAAAAAATAATATAATTAATAAAAATTTATTAAAACTACGTTCAATTTAATTGCGTGTTTGTACATGAAACATATGTTTTATAGTTGTGTACTACAATTGTTGAAATCCGTTGACAGTTAAACAGAAATGACAGCTGCAGTTGGTAGTTCTGATAGACATTTATGTCTAATATCACGCACAGTGTGGATACAGCATAGAACATGCGTTTCAGCTGGCGCTAACAAGCTAAAAGGTATTAAACGTTTTGTTTAAAAGGGAAAATAAAACCCTAATCAGAAACCATCGGATGAAACATCTTTCCTTTTTCGCCATCTTCAATAAATTCCCTTTAGAGAAAAAAAGCAGCAGCTGCCTTCCCCGAAATTCTCCAAAAACACTTTAAAAGCCTCCACCGCATGATCACTATCTACCTATCAATTTTTGGCAATCAACACTCTTTTGTGAAAGAAAAAGGCAAACTTAATGGTACCCCACGATCGATTATTCCGTTTCAGCATGAATTTTTCTAAAATTAAATTCAAGACGGTAGCGCAATAAATAAAACCCCGAAGAACGCGGCTAATTGTGAGCTATAAATTTTTAAAATTTATTAATTATTTTGAGCGTCCGCTCATACCTTTTCTCTCTCTATCTTCCGCACACGACTACAGTTTTTCTCTTTCTTTATGTCTATATGTTCGGTTCTCGTTTTAGCCTCTTCTTCCACGTATTTAATAAGTTTCAGGTCGCGCATAACGAGCCAAAAAGTAATTTCCTGTATTTATAAATATTACATCTCTTTATTTATTTACGATGTCTTATTAATGGGATATGACATGCGCGCCACCATAAATTATTTCGAGACTGTCCATTATTTATTTCCTCAATTTCCATTCGCGGTGTCGAAATCCGTTTCATGTATAATACGCTCGACGATTATCATGTTTTTTTCTTCTTTTTTTTTGTACTCTTGATCACCGTTTTGGACATCTTCATCCAAGGACGCATTTCTAAACGTTTCTTAGAATGTGCCAACAACACCAGCATATTAACGATTTTATTCATTTATGAAAAATTATCACATAAATATATTTATAGATTTGCACTTTTTTATTATACCTTAATATTTCCTGAAACTAAATACAATTTATTAAAAACTACAATATTTAATAATTTTTTTTATTCCAACTTGACAAAGTACAAAAATTATATTTTTAATATCAATAAAAAAATATATATTTTTATTTAATTTTAAAATAATAACAAATATTTAATGTCACATGAAAAATTTATAAAATCATTCACTAAAAATAAACGTAACATAACTTGATTTTCTTTCAAAAAAAAATCAAATAATTTTATGTATTAAAAAAAATACGAAAATCCTGGAATTGTTTCTTTTATTCTCTTATAATTATAGAACTTATTTCATAGATTCTACCTACTAAGAATAGAATTAAAGTCTGCTTCGAGCAATTTGACAACTTGTGCAAGTACTTGAGACATCTCCATTAAAATCTATAATTTATTATATCTGTTGTACGTAGAGATTATATTGTATTTATTAACTTGAAAATTATCATATTGCAAAAGATATTTGACAACTTGTCAAAGTACTTATGACAAGCATACTACTTTCAATAATATACAATTAATTATGTTTAAGTAGATGGAAATACGTTTTTGAGTTGAACGTACGCAATAGTTAATGACGTGGGAAAATATCATATTGTCAGATCTATTTGACAACTCGTGCAAGTACTTGAGACATCTTCATTAAAATCTATAATTTATTATATCTGTTGTACGCACGTTTATTTTATTTAATAACATGTAAAATGTCATATTGCAAAAGATATTTGACAACTTGTAAAAGTACTTGTGACAGGTATACTAATTTTAATAATAATTGAACGTACGCAATAGTTAATGACGTGGGAAAATATCATATGGTAAGATCTGTTTGACAACTTGTGCAAGTACTTGGAACAACTTAATTATAACTAAGTAAACGGAAATATTTTTCAAGTTGTAAGTACAAATCCTGCATTATTCAAAAAAAGTCAAGCGTTATTTGACAACTTGTACAAGTACTTCTGACATGCATATCAAATTAAAAATATACAATTAATGATAACTAATAAATGGAAATTATTTTTCGTAAGCTATTTGGCAACTTGCACAAGTAAATGGAAATCTTTTGTCCAAATGCATTCATTTGTTTATGACGTGCAAAAATCTATTTGACAACTTGTGCAAGTATATATCGTGCAATGTGTATATCAACTTAAATAATATCTACAATTATTTATAACTAAATAAATGGAAATAGTGTTATGCAATATTTGATGAAGTGAAAAGTATCATATTGTTAATAGTGTGTAGTCTTCTTTTCAAATGTATATACATTATGAGACTGTACTTGAAGTAAACGAAAACAGGCGATGTATCATGGAAGGAAATGATGATGGATATTTCTTTGAAGGAGCTTTCGTGAAAGAAGTTCGATTTCTATGGTGCGATTATTAAAATGGTCTTCTTCAACAATAGTCCAGCATAATCTTAAGCAAGAAAAATAAAGATAGGTGGGGTGGCATCAATTACATGTTTTGACACGAGGAGGAGAGCGCTCGTTTTTCTATGGAATATTCGATAAGAATTGGAGTCATCGTCCTGAGGGCACGGAGGATGTGCTCGTCCTTTTCCCTCGGGAGATATCCGCTCGGCTGTCTTACAAGGAGCAGGACAGCAGCCGCTTATTGCCCCATAAAGCCACCACATAAACCCATTCTGATACATATACAAACGCACGCGTTCGACCCCTGCCTAGATAATATTCCTCAACACACACACAAAGTATGCACACACAAAAAAAAAATAGAAGAGAAATAGCCTTAGGCTCATCTCCTTTTCGTTTCTCTCTCCTCCTCCGAGATAACCGACGAATCAATCTTATTTTTTTTTACTTCTTGTTATTATTTCGCGCTTTGGTAATAATTGTGTATGCCAAAGCACTAATCAACTTACACAACGGAATGGGAATAAGATTGATCTTCTGAAGATGTTTAGAAGAGCACAGATGAATAATTGCTTTTAATGTGCTGTAATTAACGGTAATGCGTTTCAAGTATTGAATAATTATCATTTCGTGAACAACGTTTGAAAAACCTAATAGGAACAACAAGTATAATTACTTATTTTCTATCTCTCAACAAATTCCTAGTTATAACTGTGCAGATTTTAATCGAAAATCTCATACCAAAAAAAGTTAATTACTTATTTTCTTCTTGCTATTTGTTTCTTCACTTTCCATGAAATTCATGATACATATTTCTTGAAGATTGTTGAAATCCCCGATTCTCCCTTGAAATTTTACGTAGAAAATTCTTTTCACATCTTGAGCATTTTAAATTTATTTTAATTTAATTTTCTGTAGAATTTTGAAAAAAAAAAAACTATTAATTAAACTTTAAACTCCATATTTTCTTGATTTCTCAATTTAAACTCCAAATTTATAATTCTTTCAGTGGTATGTACATAAAATTCTTCTTCAATTCAATCTTTTCATTTTGATGATGATGAATATTTCATGAAAAATACTGTGGACAACATTTATTTATACTGCGTTACTCGTTTCAAATTTCAAGCTGTAACTTTGCGGATTTCATGGAGATGTTTTAGCGTGCTTCTCGATCGTTTTGCGTCGATAAAAATGGAATTTATTGAATAATGTCCGTTCGACGTTTATTGGTCGGGACTCGTCCTTAAGCCCGTAATAAACGATTGCGTCGTTCTTGGCGCGGCATTAAAGTCCTGTTTTCGGTCGAAATTTATAACGCAAACACACTGAACTCTCTCTCCATATTATACAGATATATTTTCCGGCGAGGGACGGACGCGTCGAGCATAAATCTCAGGATTTAGATTAAGTCTGACCTCGGGGACGTTCGGGCCGTGCCCAGAGAAGAACCTCTTTCGATGGTCGAGGAAAAAGGAAGGAAAAAATTAACACGTCAGTTGTTGGACATGTGTGAAATTTCGTTTTTTTCGGACGATGGGAGAATGGTCCATCCGCAGAGGCGACGTCTCCTCCTATTAATTAATGGGAATATAAACGGACGCGTTTAACCACGTTTATGAATAATTTTCGGCCGGTCATCCAGAGTTAAAGAGATCCCAGTCTCTCGCTCCATCTCCATCTCTTACGCTCTCATCGGATGAGTGACAGTCTGTTGCTCTCACCGCGTGAAATACTTTAAGGACGACGCAACACCTCGAAGCCCCCGGGGGCCCACTAATTGTTCCCTTCTTAATTGCTTATTAATAACCAAACAGAGAAGAGAAAAAAACCGTTCAACTCTTCTCAGTTTCTTCGCCGACGCCGCTTCTTGCATATTTACGAGCCTAATACTCTGTGAACCCACACCGACCGAACAACAACAATACATGTTTACTCCCAACCGAAGATCTTAACCATGAGTCAATTTCTACATTTTTATTTTTCATAAACTTTTACATTTAAATTATTATAATAAAATGAGATAATGATTTCCTTAAAAAAATCTCTTTGTTGATCGTCTGATTGAATTTATACAATAGGTTTTTTTTTCCAGTTGAATTGTAATCGCTTAAGTTTTCAATATTGGAGTTGTTTGCTTTATTCTATTCGAGTGCAATACTTTGAAAATGGTTTTAGAAATAAGCAGCTTATAATTTATAAGCTTATATTTAATTCATATTAATTTCTGAAAACTAAAAATTTATAATAGTTAATTTATAAAAAAAAATTACTAAAAATAATACCAAATTCATTTTCTCACTTTTTAAATAAAATATTAATAATAATATTAAAATTTGATTTCAGTAGTAGATTTTTTAATAATTGAAATATTAAAAGCAATGATTTCTTTTTTTAGTAAAGAATTTCTAAAAATTTATGATAGTTAATTTTTCTACTTTTTACTAAAAATAATACCAAAATTCATATTCTCACTTTATGCTTTATTAATAAAGAAAAATATTATTATTATACTAATATTAAAATTAGATTTCAGTAGAAGATTTATCATTAATTGAAATATTATAAGCAATGATTTATTTTTTAGTAAAGAATTTCTGAAAATTAGAAATGAAAATTTATTATAGTTAATTTTTCTATTTTTTACAAAAAATAATACCAAAAAAACATGTTCTCACTTTATACTTCATAAATGAAAAAAAATATTATTATTAAACTAATATTAAAATTTGATTTCTTTACAAGATTTTTCAATAATTGAAATATTATAAACCATGATTTCATTTTTTGGTAAAGCATTTCTGAAAATTACAATTGAAAATTTATGGAAGTTAATTTTTCTACGTTTTACTAAAAATAATACCAAAATTCATGTTCTCACATTATTATTAAACTAATATTAAAATTTGATTTCAGTAGAAGATTTGTCATTATTGAAATTTTATAAGCAGAGATTTCTTTTTTGGTAAAGAATTTTTGAAAATTAGAACTAAATATTTTTTAGTAATCTAACAGTTCTAATTTACTGAATAAACAGAATTTAACTAAAACCGTTAAATCTGTAATTATTTGAGTTTAATAATGTAAACAGAATTTAAATTTCAATTACTTAAAAATGCTTAAGAAATACATAGAATTTTTACTTATGGAAATGTAATTTAAAAATGGAATTATATGGAATTTTATAAATATTTCAATTTATTTTGTATTTTTTATGTAAGTTTTGTGTTTTTTTTCACATAGGAATTATAATATGATAATGGTTCAAATTAGTACGGTGTAATATTTAGTTTAGTTTTGTTTTGTTTAGTGTAATTTCAATTATTTGTGAATTAATGTAGCGAATGTTGAAATCGCATAAAAAAGAAAATGAATAGTAAAAGTGTTGCAACAATTAACATTCTTTTAGTATGCGTTATTTGAAACACGTAAAGTATTAAATGTTGGATGTACGTGTCAGCGATTTAAAGTCTGCAATCCTCGAAGCGAAGCGGGAAACAGTTGGGGAAGAGTGCGATTTTAAATTTCACTTTGCGCTCGGGGATAGAACGGCAAGGCAAGAAAAGAATCCCTGAAATTGGTGATTTCCAACTGGAATTGCGGCAGTAAACTCCTCTAACTCCAGCTGTAATCCGGTCTTTGCCCTCGCCGTTTGCAGCATACGTACGTACGTATCCAATGATTAGCTTCTCCTCAATCCCGATCATAAATCAAACAAGTCAAACTGTCATCCCAATCAAATATCATTTGCGTAATGTCCATTGTAACGAGATGAAAAATCGTTTCGCTCGGTCCCATCGAAATGGAAATAAAACGAGTAAGTTAGGTTTATCTGGGAGTCAGGATCGGCTCCAGCACCTGCCTCAACCTTCGCTTTTTGTCTTACATAATGGGTATTTAATAATAATCGGATCTCTTAATGAGTTTACATTGGGACGGTGTCCAAACAGATTACGATAATCGGACAGCTAACGTGTGACGGAAATTCGACGGGATCCGATCTAATTCTCGGACGGTTTGGCAGGTCGAGAGGCTTATTTGTACATAATTCAGGCATTAATCGGCCACGATCTTAATAACCGGAGAGATGAATTCTTGATGCAGAGAGGAGGCCTCATCTCATCCGACCATCATCTCTACCTACCTGGGGGGAATTAGAGTCAACAAAACATTAATACAAATTACGTAGTCGAGACTGAAATAGAGACAGAACGATAGAATCCGGAGAAACGAATTACAGAGCCGCGCTCATTATAATTCCGCATTAGATTACACAACAGTCTTTCGGACGTAATTACAAGGAGGACGAATTATACATTTTTTTTTTGTATCGACAGAATTTAATACAATTGTTTGCCGAAGGGCTTTAATCTCGTCCCTTTACGAAACGCACGCACGTCCCGTTCGCAGAAGAAAAACAGCACGTAAATATTTTATGCGAATTTTTTTCCCTTTTATTTTATTCCTATTTATTTATGTCTTGGGTCCTTTAATCCCGGAAGTACGGGAAGCAAACTGCTTCCGATTCAATGACAATATTCGTCGAGTGTTTGCTTTTTCTCTCTCTCTCTCTCTCTGCACCCAAATCGCGTCTGTCAATAGAAAGGGAAAGCCCTTCGGATGCAAATTGGTGAGGACTTTCGGTGCGAAACTTTCGGATGGGAAACGACGAAGAGAAATACAAAATACGTCTCGGCAAAAATGCTTTAGTTGCTTGAGAAAACCCGCACAGACACGGCCGGAATTAAATTGGCGTATTGTAATGGATATGCATTATTCAATATGTATCTTCTCCTTTTCTTAAAGCTTCCAACTATAAACATCTGTTAACTCTATATCATATTCCATTATTTAAATGGAAAATCATGAATAAAGGAAAGTACATTTGATATTTACTATCTTCATTAATTTTTATCCTAAATATTTTATTTATACCAGAATATTCATCTTAAATCCTACAATTACATTAAAATCATCTAAAATGCTTCAGTTTTAACTCAAAAACTAAATTTAATTAAGTGACAAATTTTCCAATTTTTATTTTTATTACAAATATTTATTTATTACAAAATATTTATAAAATTATTTAAAAAATCAATTCAAAATTGTTCAAAAATAGTGTAGATTTTCATAGTTTGTAAAGAGAATTATACAAAATAATATTAAGTTTACAAGTTTTGAAAATTTTTATGCAATCTTAGAATTTAATTTTTTTTTTCAATTTAGTTTATTTAAATTTACGTATAGATGTGATAATATTTATAATATTGAATGTGAATAATGAAAAAGTAGAGTAAATATATTTTTGTAGATTTAAAATGAAGTAGTTTTGTATTTGGGTTTAAAAAACTTGTTGATTTCATTTGGGTTCGGATAAATAAAGAAACGAAATGATTGCATACATTTTTAATGCATTTCCATTTGAAAGAACATCCCCGGATTAAAATCTCCGAACTTCCACAGCTTCTCTCAAAGTAAACATCGTGTATCCACTTGGACCAGTTTCCATCCCTCCGGAATGATATTGTATAAATATATAGGCTTTCTCCCTTTCCCTTTCGGTCCTCTGCTTCTTTCGCACCGAGTTATTTTTTAATCCTTAAACTCGAACAATGTCTTGCGGGTCTCTCCCGTGCTTCGGATGCCAGAGCGACGACACAAAAGCGCTTTTCGAGTATGAAATATTTACCCTTCTTCTCCACTATAGAAGTCGTCCGCGCAGAAGGAGAGTGGAAAAATGACGAAGGGCCCTGAAACAAACATATAAATGAGAGAATTACAGAAGAGGCCAGGTGGTCCGATGCAATTAGTTTCCTTGAATAAAAAAAAATAAATAGGAATGAAAGGACTCAAACAGCTCGTGTTTTCATTGGCGGAAGATTTCACGGTGCGATTCCTCGAACACCATTTTCTTTGCGTCTTATGAAATAAATATTAAACGAAAATGTTTGCGAGTTATTACGAAATTTATGTTTTTGGAAATTAATGCTGGTCTCAATCTGGTGGTAACCATCTTCCTCAACACGAGCGTGTGTGTAGGGAAATGGAAAGATAGACAATTAAAACGCATCTAAATTGAGATCGCAGCGAAATGAGTTTTCTGTCGGTTATAGAATGGGATTACTTAATTGCAGCTGGACGGACATTAAGACACTTTTTATGCGCTTTTGCGTTAATTACGACATCGGGGCTTTTCACGAATTAAAAACGTATTAGACGGTCAGCACTCAACAACATAATTATGACAAGCAAATGTATGGAAAGGTGACCAACCACCAACAGAAGTAAAAAATACAAGCGGTTAAGTAAACGTTGTAAATGTTCATTAAAGTTTTTTTATATTTATCTTTAGTTTCTGTAAATTGTAATTAATATCAAAACATTTATTTTCTATACAAGATATGTAAACTAATTATGATAAAAATCTATTTCAACGTTATAATAATGAGCAAATTTTTTTGATTGATTATTTATTTATTTTTTATTTCTAAGTATTTTTACTGTATGTAAAATTATTTCTAGCAAAATAGAATTTATCTATAAAAAAAACACTATAATAAAATCTATTCAAATGTGAATATTTACTGACAATTTTAATAATAATATTTTCTGAAAATTTGAAATTATTCAGATATAAAAAATATTCGTTCATAATTTAATTGATTTAACTGAAATTTTCTCTAGCAGAATAGAAAAATTAATCTACAAAAAAAATGTTTTTAATGTGTTGTTTAAATGCAATTTAATATTTTTTGAGATTTTATTTATTTACATTTTAGTAAATACTTAAACATTTATTGTAATTTCATTATTTTGTTGCCTTCTCGGCAATTGACTTCAATAAGAACAGTCATTTTATTTATGGAAAATCTTTTATATTTAATTATTTCTAAAAAGCAAACATTTACAATTAGTCAGAAGATTTTAGTTTACAATTTTCTATTAGTAAATATTTTTTTGTTACTGCACGAAAATGAAGATTTTTGTTAAAGATTTGTTGAATATTTATTTACAAGAAACATAGTTTTTATTATTAATTTAATTTGTAATTAAAAATTATTTTTCATAAAAAGTTTTATTCTTATATTGTATTAATATTTATGGATTTGTTTAATTACTATTTTTTTAAATTGAATTATTTTTCTAAAAATTAATTTGATATTAGAAATGTTCACAATTTTTCTCTTAGCGGATATTATTTAATTTTTATTATTTTTGCAAAAAAAATAAGATTTTTGTTAAAGATTTATTGAAAAAAAATATTTTTTATTATTAATTTCATTTGTTATAAAAATTAATTAAAAATCATTTTTCATGAAGTTTTTTTCATATATTTTTTAATTTTTCCAAAAAATAATTAGTTATTAGAAATGTTGACAATTTTTCTATTAGTGGATTGCAAGAAAATGAAGATTTTTTTTAAAGATTTGAAGAATTAGTTATTTTTTTATATTCGTAGGATGCAACTGATATATTGTGCATATCCGGCTGTTTCTTCGAGTTGATCGAACGATGGAGATTTATCAAAATTAAGTCAGAGTTTCGCGTGGTTTAATGGGATTATTTCTGGGACGATCGGATCAATGGTCCCGGTGGGAGTATGGAGTTGTACTGGTGCTGGTGGTACACGCTCCGAATGCGGGTCCAGTTTTTCCACCATGGATGATGGATGGGTCGGGTTCACTTGGCCCCAGTGAACCCGAGGCCGATTAATAAGTTTGATTAAATTATAATTCGTTTATATTGTAATGAATCACAGCCACATCTCTCAACAAACGCCAAAACCTATTAAGCACACACTTCTCTATGCACACACACACACACACACATATATATACATATACTTGTGCCACGCGAGGCCGAAAGGGCCATAAATTATCGGAGGAAATCACTTGGCCGGATTTTCGATTCGATTTTACACATATACACACCCAAAACACTCACCCCCGCCCCGCGAACGAACGCTACATATTCATAGAGTGCTCCGAAGTGTACGTGTTATACTACACACAATTTGCATCCACTCTGGACGTTCTTTATTTATTGCACGCGTATTCAAATTAATATCACGACTTCATAGACCAAAAGCGAGCAACCGACAAACAGCCACCGCCTATTTCGGAATGCATTATGCACTTCCACCCGGAATCTGCATTCTGGTATCAATTCACGTCTACGCAACATACAAATAAGGATATTTATTTCTTATTCAAATTTCAAGCAATATTCAAGGATTATATAAACATTGATTTTTATTGTGAAATTGAATGTTCGACTTTTTAATGTTTGATTTATTAGCAGTTTATTTAGGAGCGATTGTACCTTTCACTAATAATTTTATAATTCCACTTTTAAGTGTTTCTATATTTAAGTCATTGTATTAAACACTATTAAAGACATACCAATAGTACGAAATGTTTTTGGGTTGAGGATATTAATAGTTTGTTGTCTAACACAGATTTTCTACCAAGCAATTTGCTGAATTTCAGACCTAATTTCAGACTACCTTTCAAGAGAGTTGTCTGTCTAAATCCAGTCATAGTACTTTATTTTTTAAAGCTGTTTTCTTCCTTATTTCCATTTTTATGTCATTGTATTAAACATTATTGAAGACGAACCAATAGTACGTAATTTTTGATTAAATTCGAGAGGAACTTACAGCATCTCACAACTGGATTGAAAATATTAATAGTTTGTTGTCTAACACAGATTTTCTACCAAGCAGTTTGCTAAATTTCATATCATCTTTCAAGAGAGTTGTCTGTCCAAATCCAATCAAGATATTTTATTTGATTCTATGGTATTACTTTATTGTTTAAAGATACGGATGGAGCTGCTTTCCTCCTTATTCTTTGGACCAGTCAATCTGATTTAGTCTTCTACAACTTTTACAAAGCAATTTCTGGATTAATATCAGAGGATATTAATGCTGCGAATGTAGCAAAAGTTATTTTATTAAGTGTTGGAAGATCCGATATAAAAATGAGATACAGAATAGTTTTCCTGGAAAACCCATACTTTTTAGTGGAAGATTTGCAAAAATTGTTTATATAATTAGTAGTAAATATAGTATAATCATTGAATAAGGATGCAAAATTAAAGTTTTAAACTGTATTTGATATTGAAATATATATATCTAAAATTTTGTTGATTCCAACGCTAATTACAGGAATAGAGGAATTAAACAGCGCAACGATCGGGAAAATGTGTTCACGATGCGGTCTAATAAAGTCGGTCTGCATGCGAACCGAAACTGAAATACGGTGCAATTTATAAACGCAACTGCACAATTCTATGCAGGAAAATTTGGGGGGTTGGGGGTGAATGGAGGAATTGTTGCACGGCAATTGGGTATTGTTACGTGCGATTGCAGAAGAATCCATTCGATTTGGGGTTATTATGATCATCATCGCCGGAACGGAAACTAATTATAATAATTATATAATGCGTGGATTTTGGGGTAGGTAATTTGGCGCGCGCGGTGCGGCGCAATTTAATTAATCAATCAAATTAATAAATACATTATCGGAACGATGTTCCTGGTTCGAACTGTAATCGATTCGCGCCGCTACCAAACCGCGAATGCATATTATATAATATTACCAAATTGAAGTGTTCGGCTGCGAGAGAGATATATAATAGTTTCGGGCATTGGTTTCCATCGTGCATGCTGACAAATATGTATTACGTATAAGTTACACATATATATATATATTTTGTGGAAAGGGTGGTGTGAAATTTTACGGAATTAATATGCTGCATGCACGTTAATTTGAAAAGCGAGTTTATTAACAAAGTTTCTGGCTCAGGGGTTTCCCCACGCTAAGGGAGACAGAGACATACGTACCCGCTGCACATATTCGCACAAACCAAGTATACATATACGTACAAGATCTTTGCGAGTTAGTGTGTGGCGGGATTAAGTCTTGAGCCAAAGTTTTAGCTAACGTATGGCTTCGTCGATATCGTCGTGGTAATTCCTTTCGGATTTACCAGACATATGGTTCGGGAATGATAAAGCCGGATGAGATATTTTCTTGCGCGGCGATAATATCCCTTCGGTCCCGCGGATGCTAATCAATCATATAACCATGGCTAAGCCATCGCTACATAATTGAAACTCTTACGGTCCTGTTCGGAGCGCCGATACCATCTCGAGGATAGTCAATTAACGGAGGAACGAAAGGAGAACCTTGACATTGTCATGGGTGCATTAGATCGCGCAGATAATCCTTCCTTCTCTCCGTATACATACATATATATATATGTCTTTCCTTTTTTTTTATTCTCTGTCTTCGGCGGTGCCCCAACCGCACAACAAGTGGAGGAATGCGTCCGACGGAGAGACTCCTTCCTCCGAATGAGATGCACTTTTTTACTCCTGCAGCAATAATAATAATAATAATGACGATGATGATGATGATAATAATAATAAGGCCGTAGAGTCGATCATTTATAATACTTGTCAATGGCAATAAAGTGTACATTGTGTGAGTGGTCTGTGTGATTGATGCGGGATAACGTGGCGTTTCGGGGGGCGAATTTCGTATCCCGTAAGCCACATTATCCGCTCTTCAAAGACCTAAACTTTTATTCAACATTTTTTTTCTTTCTCTCAATTTTTTTTTAGATTTTAAAACGTATATTTACAATGAATTAACTTAATTCAGAATATTTTTACATATAAACTTGATAGTGATAAAGTGTACTTGCATCTACCATTAATAAAACTACACATCAGATCAACCAATATCAAAGAAAACAGTTCATAACAAAAGGCGTATATATCCGCCCTATACTTTATTTATATACAATGTTACCATTGAGATTCTTTTTCTTAAATTTTTGTAGAAGCGCAATATATTCTCAATATATTTTATATTTACAATTAAATAAACTTGATAGTGATAAAGTGCACTTGCATATATCATTAATAAAACTACACATCAGATCAAAAAATATAAAAAAAACAGTTAATAACTAATGGCGAATATATCCGCCCTATAGTTTATTTGTATACAATGTAACCATTCTTCATTTTCAGATTTTGTAGAAGCGCCACTTGTGTTCTCAATATATTTTATATTTACAATTAAATAAACTTGATAGTGATACTTGCATATATCATTAATAAAACTACACATCAGATCGACCAATATCAAAGAAAACAGTTCATATCAAAAGGCGGATATATCCGCCCTATACTTTATTTATATACATTGTTACCATTAAGATTCTTCATCTTGAGATTATGTAGAAACACTTGTGTTACCAAAATATGCCACCACATAATAATATAGTGCGGTTTCGCTTTTTCCTTCCCCTAAGAGTTAAATTTGGAAGTTTAATGGTGGCGTAACAAGAAGTGGGGCCGTGTCCGAGCAGATATAGTGTTCAATATATAGTAACTAAAATATAGTAAATGAAAATCCTTTGTAGGAATTTTCTAAGTAGCGTGGGCCCAAGCTAATTAGAATTTGAGGGCCCCGAACAAAATAGAAATATAAATAAACTATATGTGCAAAGTTATATTTTTAAATTCATGAAAAATCTTTTTATCTAATGAAAATTAGAATTGAGGTATTCGAAAAATAAGCGGGAATTTTCTTTTGTATCCACACGGAGTTTCTTCTGTGTTGTAAGTTGTGACATTCAATCGGATTTTGCGGTTCGGCATCTGACCTTTCTACCATTGAGTTTCTGTCCAGAAACCATTTATATTAGTATCGATTAATTCAATGAAATGGCAAACACTGACCCAATTTACTATCTTTAATACCAAACAACACTTCAGGAAATCAATCTACTACCCTTATTGATTAATAATTTTTTGTAATAGATAAATAAAGATGAAAATTAATGAATAGTAAATTATGTAATAATTGTTAAAGTATCTATATTTGAAGTTGGTTTCTTTTATAAATTGAGACTAATTTGCGAATGAGCCGTTCGGTTCTTGTGAACCGCAGGGGTACAATTTCGTGTGTATGTTTGCTTTGTCATCTGATAGGTTCGGGGTTTGGTTTGCGCAAGCTGAAGCTGAAGGATGAGAAGAAGGTCCACTCCACTCGAGACTCTGGGACATTGTTTGGGAGCCACTCCAAAAAGTTCTTCAGCTTCAGCCCACGCGCGATTGATCATTGCATCTTTCCGCCTTCCAAAACTTATTATGTCCATAATAACATTGTCTCTGTTCACACGCCCTTCGAAAGTGTCTCCAAAATTTGTTTACAAAATTCCAATCGCACGGAATAATTAAGACGAGCCCAATAAAAATTCCCTCCTAGATTCGTCTAAATATAACCAGACGTTCCACCGCGACGTGAAGATATTGCGTCTTCTAAAATTAACTTACAGATTATTACGCCCCGGTTAATTTGTAGCAGACAGCCTCCTGTTTTCCCAGCCCGGAGATATGAGATGCGAAGTTTATTATTCGTTCAATAGAAAAACACATAATTTCCGAAACTATCTACCGACGAAAGGAACCGCAGCTCTGCGGTTGCTCCTCCTAATCTAAATTTACCATTAGCTCTGAGAACGTTAAATCCGAAGCAACAACGAGGAAACAATACTTTTCCAACAACCAAAATAGATCATGACCAACCATAAATCAACTTAAAATTATGGTATATTTCCATTTTACTTTTTTTTTTACCTCTCCACCAAAAATACACTCAAAAAATTTGTCACATATTAAATTTAGACGTGTTATGAAACACTTTTTATCTATTTTTTTGCTTCAAATAACCCGGCTAATTACCTTTAGAGTAAACTAAATTTAGGACCATAAACCATTGATTTACAGTTGCAAACAAATTTGTAAAAAGTCACACGGAGACGTACTTAATTAATTCCCGAAAGGCCGTAGCGCCTTGGAACGACCATAAAGCAATCATTGCCTCCATTCTTTCGCAGCTTCCTAAAACGAATTACCGAGGGATATTTTTAGATGAAGACCCGGACGATCGCTTTTCCTTCTTGCCTTTACCACCACGATTATTATCCCAGAATAATGGATGCAGCGCGTCTTCTTCCAATTATTATCGAGGTCGAGCAAACCCGAATATCTGGATTACATTATCAATTACGTCGTAATACATTTTTAACATTTCTTCTTGTGGTTTTACCATTAAACATTAAACGGATTTTTCGAACATGAATAATCGAATTGAAAAATAGTTAGAATTTTAGTCATTTATTTACTTTTCATTATTATTTATATTCTTTTTGATATAAATTATTTTTTCTAGATTACACAACTCAAATATTTAAAGAATTATAAATTAGTTTTTCTTTACTTTTCTTATAATAAATATTTACTTTTCATTATTTAATCTTCTAAATGATATGAGATTATATAACTACAATAATTTATTAATCTCAAATTTCAGGCTTTATACACTTTTTGATACAACTAAATATTTACTTAATTTTCAAGATTACTAAAATTTTTAAAGAATATATTATAAAAAAAATCTACTCAAAAATATCATTATTTTATGCATGTCTTTAAAAATGCATTATATTTTTTTTTAATAAAAATTAAGATTATATAAAAATTTTGCTGTACTGAATTAATAAACTATATAAAATCAATTTAAACTATTGTCTTTAGATATAATCTTTTGTATTATAATAAATTTTAGATTATCTTCAATCCTAATAGTTTTTTTTTTCATTAAATCATTACGAATTTATCATTTTTTAATCATAATATTATAAATGAGTTTTAAAAAATTTTTAATCTCATTCAAGATTACAATAAATATTTTACAATATCAATTGAATAAAATTGGAACCAAATTTATATGAGATTAAATAAATGAATTAAAGTTTAGATTTATAAAATTCTTTACGTAATTAAATTTGTTAGTTTTTCTAATGTAAAATATTTTCTAATAAAATATTTATAAAAATTGATTCTTACAATAAAACTTTTTACTTTTTAAGTAACAAAATTTTAAACTACATTGAATTTGAGAATTATTTAAATATTATTATTTTTATATTATTATTACTTATTTTTGTAAACTAAACAAAAATTATATAAATTTTTATGTTTTATGATTTTACAGTGAGATTTTATTCATGATTTATTACAAATTTAAGTTAAACACGAAATAAATAATTTATTAAAAATCTTAAAATTATTATGAATTTAATGTAATATTTGTTTTATTTTATTGACATTATTTGTTGGTGAAATTACCTGAAGATTATTAATGAATGAATTTATATTTTTTTCTTGATTTTTGGTTAACAAAATATATTTGTTTGTAAATAATGAAGTATTTGAAAATACTTGAAAATGTAAAAAAAAAACTGGTTATTTTGAAGACGACGTCGAACGTGTAACTATTACTCAACGGAAAGCGGTGAGGAGTATTTACAATCGACAATTGAAATTAAATTGTTCTTGTGTGGTTTGGAGTGTAGGGCAAACAAATTGTCGTTGGGAAAAAATACGAAACTGAAGAGATAAGGATCTCATATGCATCTCGTATATTCTTTAAATATACAGAGAGGACGGTTTTTGTCTTCTGAGTGGGATTTGCTACTGGATCTATTCTTCCTTACGCATTATACCCAATAAAGATCGACGTAATTTATGTGTCTTGCGATTTTTTTCCGAATGCGAAAGAAAAGGCTCCCATTCAGGTCACCCCCTCGAGGAAACGCCCCGTCGAGCGTGAGGGACAAACATTTATACGTTTAAAAAGGGAAAAAATGCATCGGGGACAATATGTGCGGTTACACAAGATTAATTACGATTTTTCAGGTACGCAAAGAACAATGGGAAATCTATCGGTTAACCGTACGAGTATTCCCAAACATTGGCGTTCTTTTGTACTTAATAAATGTCATTTCGGGGGGCGCGCACACAAAGGGCCCAGAAACTCAAGTGGGCGTGCGCGTTTTACTTCTTCTCATTCTCCTCGGTGACATAATATTAGATTACAACAAACAGCACAAAAAAAAAAAGTATAGAGAGAAGAGAAGAGAAAAGAATAGGTGGAAGGGACGAAAATCTAGGATGAAACATAATGCGAAGCGATAAATTATACATCCCGGAGGGCGGAATGCGCGTGTTTATATTCAGAATCGTTGAGAGGATGTTCGGAAACTTTGGTCCAAAGAAGGAGGAGGAGGAAAAAAAAAAACTTTTAATGATCTGCAAATTGAGGCAACTTCCGAGGCAAAGGTCGCGCGCGTGTGTGCATAACATTCAGCACAAAAGTTGCCTCTAATTTCCAGCGATTCAGCTCTTCCCCAAGACGAGGAAAAAGCGGAGTTATGAAGAAGGGAAAAAAAAATAAAAAGATATCTAAGATGGAATCCATTAAGCGAGTTTCTACTATTCTCCGTAATATATTTATTTTTTATCTTGATGCATCTCGAGATGAAATGAAATAAAGAAGCTTTTCTCTGTTCCACCTTGCTCCTTGTGGATTGTGACTGTGCAGTTTATGATTCGAAAAGTGTTTAAGCCCCCCCCCGGTTGAGATGTAAATCGCGGGGGAAGGAAAAGGTGCGCGTCCTCGACGTCTCGGTGTTTTCACTTAGCCACTGGGTGGAGTGAATAAGTGTTCACTTTGGGGGGTAGAAAAAAGGGGGAATATTATGACACGGAGGTTCGTGGGGGGCTCGAACATACGTAAACACTCTTTCACACGGCAGATGCTTTGGCTTCTTCAATGTAAAAAGGACACGACACAATGGACTTCTGGTCGTAATCTATGACTCGGACTCTATTTAAAATGATTAAAATCGTAAGAACTTTCTGTGTGAGACCACCACCAACCCCCCACACTCGGGATTATATTTATTATCTGATTATCTTATTTTGCCCACAGATGAATACAATAAATAAAAATCTATCTGAAACGAAAATCTGATTCTCCCTAATCCCTTAAAAATTCATCATATCAGCATTATCAATTTATTAACTACAAAAACTTTTTAACTCTTTAATATGTAATATTTTCGAGGGTTAAATGAGCAAAATGAGTATAATTATTCCAAACACAATATGAGAATTATTTAATTTTATTATTAAAAAATTAAATCCATTTTACCTTAATTAATATTAAAAGTAATTGTCTAAATTTAGTAAAAATAGTGCGTATTATACTCGAAATTATATCATGTAAAATTTGTAAATTTTTAAAGTGACACATTTATGCAACATACACGAAATTTAATATAAATGTGCCATGAAAAAATTTGAGATTTCTTATTGATAATATTTTCAATTGATCAGAAAGTGGACATAATTGAATTTCATCTTATTTTATATTTTACTACAAAATCTCGAATATAATACAATTATTAAGAAATGTATTTTTTTTATAAATAAATAAGATAATACAGATTTTTTTTGGTGGTTAAGATTGATTTATTGGAAATTGGAAAATACTTATAAGTGATTTATTTATTTATTGATGGTGGATCTCGCAAATTACAACAAAATAACGGTTACGTTATCTTCGTTTGCAGAGAGAGAGAAAAAAATTGGGGTTTTTCCGGAAGCGGAAGGAGATTAATGTTTGTGCGGTGTGCGAAGGGTGGGATAAGAGAAATTACGTCCAGTTATCGAAAATAATTGACTTGTATTGGCTCCCATCAGGGCAGTTATTATTAATAGAGTTAACTGGTAGACTTGACCACCCCAGGCGAACGCTGCGAGGCTTTCCCATCAAGAATCGTGTGATCGGGATAAAGCGGGCAACCCCCGCAGTAATAACACGAAGAATAACAACGCAACGGCTTTCGTTATTTACGAGCAGGCAATTAACGCTAATTCAATTTAAATGCAAAATCATTCGGACAACGCGTGCAGCTTTTGCAGGAGGAGGAGGATGATGACGATGAAGAGGAGGAGGATTTTTTGGTAACGAAAAACCGACTGGACAGATGTTCCAGATATCCAGTTACTGCACGCATACGTTCCCCGTTGAAGCTCCAATGAAGCCGGATGCCTTAAATCAGGTAGTTTTTTACCCCCGGGTGATTTAGTAAGACAGTAGGGCTTAAGCACCATTTAGGATTACAAGAAATTCGGTCACGAAAATGCTACTTTCCAAAGAGAATACTGGAAATTTTTATATAAAAAAATCGAAATTCTTGCGAAGAAAAATCGAAATTTTTAGAAACCAAATTCTTGAAACGACAACAAAAGATATTATAAAGAATTAATTATTTTTTATTGAAAAAAACGTAATTCTTATAAGAATTGAAATATTAGCAAAGAAGCATCAAAATTATTATAAAGATTAAAAATTCTTATAACAATCCATAAATGAAATTACAATAAAGAAACGAAATTTTACTAAAAAAAATCTTATATACAAGAATCAAAATTCTTTTAGGAGAAAAATATTAAAATTCTTATAAAGAAGAATCGAAAATTTACTGTAAAGAATCAAAATTCGTACAATAATGAAAGAATAGAAGAATCAAAATTCTAATAAAGGATTGAAACGTTTTTGAAGATTGTTCGATCTGAAAAATAAAAAAACTGGACGAAGATTGTCAGTTGTGAAGCTCGATGAAAATATTCTTTCAAGCTTCATGTATTAAACAGTGAAACGCGAGACGTTTTTATATAGAAACGTTTAAAAGTCCCGACGTATAAAATTACATCTGTCACACGTCCTTCAAAGTGGAAACTATTTTCTAAAAAACCAATCCAAGCATTATGACTCGCGCCTCACAGTTTTTTTAATAGTTAAAATTGTTCATATTTATTCTGTATGCATTTTTAAAATATTGTATTTACAAAACTTTGATCTTCGAAATTCGTAATTACATTTATTTGAAATCCCGCACGGATTGATTAATAGCAACAATTTGTACAGTATTCGGTGCGTTTTTCATAAATAAAATTATCATCACTCGCGGCGAACCGACGGAAAGAGAGTTTAAAAAATACACGCAAACACACGACGAATGCAAAACGAAAAACACACAAATAATGCAATATATTGCGACCATTCGTATTCATATAATAATTAAAAAGCGGCGAACACCGAAAAAGAAAAAAATGCAGCGAAAAAAACCGCAATTTTTATGTTTGCTCTTCGGAAATGCTATTGCATTTATTTATAATATAGAAATATCGTTCAGTTGCGTTCGAGCAAATTAAAATTTATTGATGCAACAAAAATATTGCAACAATTTTTCAACTTTGAGAGACGATGGATGATTTCCATAAGTCAAAAAAATTATAAAATAAGCGAAATTTGTATAATTTCAATTTATTTTACGTTTAGTTGCCTAATTTTGTTTATAATAATAAATACAAGTGATTTTTTTCTTAAAAGCTTTTTGTGTTAATTTTTATATTTATATTTTAAATTTCAAATAAATAAAGATTGAAGTAAGTAAATTATTCAGAAATACATCAAAAGAAAGAAAATTTAAAAATTGTATGATAGGTTTTAATTTTATTGGTTTAAGTTTTTTTTTTATATTTTAATGTAGAAAGTTGCTTAATTTGGACTACCTGAAATAAGCTGTAACTAAGTTACAGTAACATTAATTTAGTATGCAAGTTAATTAAAAATAAAAATTACCTCGGTTTCCGAACATTTTTTATTAAAAACTTTATATTTTTTTAAATGCTATAAAGAAAAACTAAATAAAAATAACTGCAAAATGCGTTTTGACAAAGTGAATGCAGTTAATGTTTGCGGTATTTATTGCATTACGAGTGTTGTATCTATACGTTCATATCTTTGCAAAAAAAATGCAGTTAGCAATTGTAAAAACTGTGTAAGACTATATAGTAATTAATGTAAGCGATGCGGGGATGGCAATAAATTAAATATAAACCAGTCGAATGCGATGATTAATGGATCGATTATGCGAAATCTGTCCGGCGAGCGCAGCATCCTGAAGAGATTACAGAGAGATAGGCGAGCGCACAAAGCCCGACGAGGTAATTAAAGAGTTTAACTATTGATGAAAATTGCCAATTAGTTTTATCGCCGATGCCGACGATTTTTCCAACAATATAATGTTTTCCCTCTACATTCGCGATTCGGCCAATATTCATAATTAGTCGTCTGGTCGTTACGTAAGCGCAATCTTTCCCGACTTCACGTTTTCCGCTCATAATTAGCGTTATTATGCAATCGCGCCCTCCTCTTAATTGCTGAAATTATTTGCGCGCTTCCCGTCGTCTTAGCAAATTCTGTCATTAATTTGTACATAATTTCTGTGCACTTTCAGCAAATGTAATTTAAATTATTAATTTCAGCATCTTATATAATTATTTACAGCTTAGGTTTTAGTAATTCAATAATATGATGCATTTTCTGTAGTAAACTAACATTTTGAAACAAGTAATCCAAAGATTTCCATAAGCTCTATTGGACACGGCAGAAGGAATTAGGTTATTCAAATTGAGGTTCGATCGCCGTTTAAACAAATAAAATAAAAATTGCGAACGAGAAAAAGACGTTGGGAAGGAGAGCGCCGGCGTTTTTGTGTAAATTGTCGAGGGTTAACGACTTCCTCTTTTCTCCCCATCAAAACTAATTGAATGTCAATTTCGTTCGTCGCTGAACGGCCGATCAATTAAAGCCAACAAAGAGATGCTAATTTTATACAAACATCGTTTCGCAAGTTGAAAGCATTCAGCATTCAATTGATTCCCGTACGCACGGAGAGAGAGGCCGAAGAATCCGATTCGACCTCTCCTCATTCACTTTATTCCTTCTTCCACTCGTTGCCTTCTCTTAATATTTATAAGAATCGCGAAATTTATGCGACACAACGCGAAATGCCGTTCGCACAGAAAACCAAGCAAAACGACGTGCATCAAGAAAATGAATAAATTACTTGCATTCCTTACAAATAAATATTTATGCTGTTCCTGAAATGCGCTTAAAATGAAACAAACTGAGGGTAGTTAGTGGCGTTTCGAGATTTCCTTTACTTATTTTTATTTTATTTTTCTGTTCCTTCCCTCCACTCAATTTTAATAGGTCATTAAGCGGAAAACGCGGATGTCCATGAATAATTCATGCAACTATGGAGTCGTAATGAAGAAATTATGATTTTAGTTGTGGGAAACTTTAAAAACGTCGCGAGGAAAAACTTCCGAACAACAAAGATATTAAAAAGCTTTAAAAGTCTTGGGCTTCCAGAGGATTAAGCGGCGCGAAAGCGTAACTTTTCTTTAGGTTCTCGGAACTGCGTGGAACGTGAGGGGTAGGATAATTTTTATAAATATAAGGAATTAAGTAAAAAAACGATAAATATCCGCTATTAATTATTTTTTTCAAAATAATCTCCACGCTTTAATTGCGTTTCGCGTTAAAATTTTTTACGGTTCTCGTTAATACCGTCATCATGATATCATCATTATCGTAACATCATCATCATCGTTTTGTTGGAGATAGCGCCTGGAAATTCCCGATGATGCGACGGGATGGAGCGCTTTCTGATATGAATTCCTGAGCCCCAGTCACCCCTTCAGGATGAATGGTTATGGCATGTCATTGCCACTAGATGAGCAGCTCTCGCACTCTCACCTCGGCTTATCTCTCACCTTTCCTCCATATTATTCACCGCCTAAAATACGCTTTTCCGAATACGCGTTTTCATATGGAACCAAAATTGCCAAAGAGGCTTTGCCGCAAAAGCACATAAAAAATATATGTATATTCTATGAAATGTATTATTTCCAAGCAGATTTCCCGCAGTTCTCATAGTGAAAATACGCACTTTCCAAAATTAACTATTTTTAAATTTACCCAAAACCACGGGTCCTAGTTGGCAGAAAACAAGTTATATTTAATTATTGTCACTTCAAAACTAAGACTAAAATATTTTCTGAGGCCCCAAATTTAAGTTTGGTGGGGCCCTCAGCGTGGGCCCCATTTATACTCCTTATTACGAAATATAATATTATTATTTTTTTAAATTTAATTAATTTAACGGTTTATTACAATTATGTTTTTAATAGGTTTCGATTATAAAACTGATATTCTCTTTATTCTAATACGTAATTAATGTAAACCTAGTCTTTGAGGCAGAAGTTAACAAAAATAATTACTTTAGAGAGTTGCTGGAGCACGGAAAGGGCTTCAAAAAGGTATGTAATTTCAAGATACACGCTCGAACAATGAATTGCGCAAAAGGTTTCTAATCGAAAGTTAATACTTTTCGTCTGCCGACACCGCACTTAGGGCATGGGAAAAAGGGCTCATCGCGCGCGCCCAACGGAGCGCGCTAATTTTCCGCCGCAAAAGAGCAAACGGGATTTCAATAATTTAACGAGTTTCTTCAAATACCCGAAAGGGTTTTCTTTCTGTCTCCTTTGTTCCCTCGGTCCCCCACATCCATTGATCCGCGGCGGTTGTCCAAACATAAAAGGGGCGTCCCTCGAAAAGGCAAAAAAGAAGTACATACACACACACGCATTTCGCCAAAACATCCCTTTCAGCCTGAAAACCACGGGTTACGATGTCGAGAGAAAAAAAGCTTTTCCTTATTATGTGCGGTTTTTTCTTTGCTTTCTCTTTTTATACAAGAACTTGATCTTTTTACCCAAAGTGCATTTCGCTGCTTGAGAATAATACGGAGGGCAAAAAAATGTCCATAATTCATAATCGCACCCCTCGCATAAATATATTAGAAACCATTTTAATTCTTTCTTTTGGCGCAGCTTTTTTTGTGGGGCTAAAGAAAAAATTAATCTTGATTTTGATCTGAGCAGGTAGATGTAACGTTTTCCTTTCATCACCTGAAATCTCCCTTTGGGAATAATCGAAGGACAATTCTCACGAGACACGTATTTTTATAATAAAAATCTCTGCAAATTGATTAAAATACAAATTTTGAACCATTCTTAAGAAAATAAATATAATTAAGTAAAACTAAATTTTATAGCTTTACTTTTAAATAAATTGAATGCTAATTCTGGGCAGGTAGATGTTACATTTTATGTTTGTTTTTCAGCTGAGAAATCGTTTTGGGAATATTCTCTCATCTGAAGACACGTGTTTTGAAGATGTCTTTGGTAACATGTGTTTAAGGGTGTTGGAGTTGAAAAAGACAAATAAATAGGCGCGAAAAGGAGTCGAAGTGGCACTTAATTAGGGCGCGTTGTTTGCTCTCGCGTAAATAAATAAATAAATACGGTTGGAGGTTTCGAAAGGTTCTCCTTCCCGGTGCCGCGGGGTGGCGACAACCGAAATTTATGGGATCCGTTTATTAAAATCCCCGAATTCATAATTTATCATTCGGTCCGCAATTAGATACACACATACAAAAACTCATGCAGTCTCCGCCTTTCCGTGGGGCCTTTAATTAAGAGGAAATAAACAATCGACAAATTGTGCGTGGGGTGCGAGGCAAGAAGTAAATAATACGGGGAAAACATCAAAAGGTTTTCTCGCTGGGAAATTAATTAATATGCATTGTTGCCGAAACTCAATACGTAATTAAGGAAGTTAATAAGAAATTAGCGCGCGCCGCCTCCCCGCAGATGCGTCACATTGCGCCCGATAAATTCACGCCGCCGCTTTTCCATAATGATACGTCAAAGAGCGCCTCTTTGTCTTTCCTTACTTCATTTTTCTGATTATTATTTAGTCTTCTCCCTTTCGTTACCTAACAGATTTCTTAATTAAAAATCCATTGAAAACGCGAAATCGCATCTTTTATAAGGACTCTCTTTCATCATTGAAAATAACATTTTCAAAATTATACTTCAAGAAATTCTTCTATTTATTAACATACAAAAAAAAGGAATTTAATTTCTATATCTAAATATTACATTTTTTTTTTCATTTTTACATAAGTTGTATAAAAGATTACATATTAATAATTTATTGAACTCTAAATCTTCTTTTTCTTAATTACAAATTAATAATTAAATTTAGAAAGAAAATATTTTTCATTATTATTTTTCTTATATTAGTAGAATTATAATAAAAATAATTAATTTTAATTCTATAGAAAATTGTCTTTTTTGTATAAAATATTACTAGAAAAATAATAATTTTATATGCAAATGAAGAACTGAAATATTTATGTCTACAAGTCTGCATCTTATTTCTTTCCTTAATTTTATTTAAATTAACGAAAAAATTTAATTTTTACTTTTTTCGTTTATTATAAAAAATATTAAAATGTAACTTAATTAATAAAAATATTATAGTAAACTTAACTTCCTATTCTGTTACTAAATATCTTCCTAAATTTACCCATGGGAATTCTTTATTGCTTAGTGTTTATTTATTTTTCGTTCTATTATTTTCCAAACATCCTGCCTAAATTCCTGTTCATCTCCGAAAAAAGTAAATATAAGGATTTTTAAAGAAATCTTCATTCAAATAAAAATATTAATGTTTGTAAATAATTTATATTTCAATGTGTTTCAATTAAGTAATTTAAAAGATTAAACGCGGGGAAGCTGTAAGTAAAGAGAAATCCTTAAAATAACTAAAGGCTTTTTGGGATGGTTCTCGAAAGTTCATCCTTGCGCGCGAAGGATTCGAAGGATGCGAACGGAGGCAGTGCGCGTGTATAATGCAATGTAATAAAAGATTTATGGGCGTTAATATCGCGCGAGGACGATGCATCATCCGTTTTTGGCACTAAATATTTCCTCTTAATATTATTATCTCTTTGTCTCTCCAAATAATAAAATTAAAAAAAACGTACGGAGGAGACAGTGAAAAAGGATAAAGTGAAAAATAAAATAAATAAATAAAGGATGGATGAGGTAATAAAAATGGTCTGCATATGCGTATACATTCTTCTGATATATTTATTTAGATGTTAAGGACATTAGACACGACCAACTAAACAAATGGCATCATTTGCGATTAAAATCAGTCGTTTTAAATTTTAATAAAATATAAACGCGTGAGCACGCGAGGACCACAAAGCGCACGCTGCGACCGAGGACATCCCGCGGTTTCATGAATAATTTTATTATTACATACATCAATCCCAGAAGAAGAAAAAATAAGAATTGGATGAAGATGACTAGAATCGGTTGTATAAGAAGTTGTGAAATTAAAGAATTTGTAGATGCAGATGTAGCCTTTGCACATAAAACTGGGTTGTATATTTTTAAGAGTCCCATTAAGACTCAGGGGTTGAAAGGAAGGAAGGAAAAAAAATCATAATAGTAAAAATAAAAGCAGATGGGCCGGCAATGAATTTATTAGAATTGCGCGAATTTCGTCCGGAACATTTGCTACCAATGGCATCACGGCCTGAGGAGGGGTGGTGGTGGTCGGAGCACAAAGAAATACAATGAAAGAAAGGCGAAAGGACAAACGTTGGTAGAAAAGAACGAAACAAAGACGGGAAAATGGATTTACACCTGTTACGGATTCTGGGTTACCCGTGTTTGTCATTAGCGCGTGTTAATCGATTCGGAGAGCCTTGCGTTTGCCGGGGCTGTATATTTAATTGTAATTAGGATGCTGAGGGTGAATCAACTTCGAGTCTTGGGTTCGATAAATGACGAATTTGTGAATACAATTAATTGGTGAATAATGTATGGATAATACGTGATGCGCACATCAAATCGTACACACTAATCTACAATATTTGCATATTCAGGAAATTTAATCGAAATTCGAAAATTGAATATTATTTGTATCAAATCTTCAACTTTTACAAAACTGTATTGAAGAAATGTCAAAATGTCATTTTTTTCAAGTATTTTGAATCTAAAATTTATATCATGTAAGTAAATATTATTTTATTGATACAAAAATTTTACTTTTACCTTAAAAACTAATATTGTCAATACTACACGTAAATTACCAAGTAACTTTTGAAGTAACTTGGCAATTCTTGTGTAGAATCAGAAAAAAATAATCTTTCAACTTTAGATTCATTTGTATGTTAAGTGTTTAGTTGACTTCTTTGTTGGAAATCAATGTGTTACCTCTGAAAACGAAGTTTCGTTTAACGAAGCTATTTCTAGGATGTTAATATCAAATTATAAAACATAGAAAAAATTATAAATCCTGAAAATATTTTTATTAAATATTATTTTAAATACAGAAATACAAAAAAAATAAATTTAGTATAGTGTGTACGCACCTTTATATGAAAACTTGAGCTGTTGATAACCAAACAACGTACGTTATTACTATATAAACTAATATATTAGTGGGACGTGTTGCTGAAGGAAAAGCAAACAAGAATACTGCTCTGCTTCCGCACTTTTCTTGCCACGTTCGTTCCGGCAATAAGATATTGGTGTGTAGGGGGGTATCCTTAATTGCATTTCCAGTCTCCTCCAGCGTCGATAATACAAGCGTTATTTCCCCGAAGGAAACGGCTGCGAAATGATGGGATCGCATCCTATTTGACAAGATCGTATTGTCGGGGATTGTTTTCGAGCCGCTGCATAATTCAGTTTGGGTTTGCATGAAATTCACCATTATCGGATCAGAAGAGGGGTCGACAAAACCGCAACAAGAATACGCGCTCATCACTTATTTAAAGTCGCAGAGTTCTTCTTCAAGCAACTTTAATTGGAGGAAGAAGCGAAACGTGGAAGGAAAAAAATGTTATGGAAAACATTTTATTTCAATTACCAAGTTTCGCTCCATCCAGTTAGGAAGTTGCCGTGTTTGAATTTATTTTAACTACTGGAAAAGTTGAATGTTTCCTAAATTGTTTGAGATAAGAAAATTAGCGCTCCGAACTCGTTTTAGCAGTATTCTTTCGTTGCTGCTTTGCATACGATTATTTGTTTGTATTTTTATATATATATATTTTTTTTTTGCTTTCAATTAGTCTCCAGATTTTTCTTCTTTTGCTTGCCATGTTTCGTAGGAAACTTCGGGCCGAACAAGCAATATTGTATTGAATTATTTGTGGAGGCAGATTGTTCGGAAACTTTAGGGTCGCACTTTCCCCCAGCTACGAACTTCTAGCAATCCACTCTTTGGACACCATCCCCCAAGACTCCCTTTTCTTCATCTCCAAGCTTTCTATACTCTCTCACTCACTCTCTCTCTACATTTATATAGTTGTGCGCAATACAAGCATGCATGAACCAATTTAGTTAGCATCGATCACAGCCTGCAGCATTCCCTAAACATCTGTTAAAACTAAAATATATACAAAAAAATAAAAAGACTTTAGTATCAAAGAAACTTTGTATAGATTACAAAATTGTTGCTTAACTTTTTCAAGTCTTGTAGATGTTTTCCAATTTCAAGAATGTTTCAGGTAAAAAATAAAGACGATTTATATCAGCTGTACCACAGGGTAGTGTTTTACCTTTTGTAGGTATAACTTTCCTAAAATTAGAAATACTACAATATCTATAGGAAAAACCAACATTAAGACTAAATGGACAAGATTTTCCCAAATCAAGAAAAGTTTATTATTTCTGGAAAAGTTCAAATTCAGGGAAAAGGGAAAACTATAAATTCTAAGTTCGTCGCATCCATCCAGACTGAATGTCCTTCATCTCTTCGCCTTCTCCAGTGCTTTATACCAGTATTTAAAGTCGTGTGCAGTGCAATGCATGCACATGCACCGATTTATTTAGCATCGAGGCACGGTGTGTAGGTATTCCTTAAACGTGTCGTTTATGCTGTTTGCGTATTTAAATTTATTCCGGGACATAAATCAGTCGATTTCGTGTGCAGGAGGCCTTAAAGTTTCCCTCTCGCTCGCGACTGCCGTTCATGCGCGTATTTGAATACAATATTCGCCCGCTAAAACGGCGATTTGTCATTTGAATTTTAAATAGATTATTTATGTTATATTATTTATTTGCGAATCGCACGAATCCGCCGTGGATTCTCCCCCTAAAAATGAAACAAGACAAATGTCTCTTCGCCCTTTTCCCCATCCGTTCAATACCCATTTTACCTTTGGAATAAATCGAAACAGTTTTACTGTTATTTTTTCATCAGATATTTCTTTTATTATGCATACGTATTACGAATAATATATATTTATAAGATTTTTATTTAACCAATTCTTTCTAAAACCAGCGTCAACGTTGCTAAAGAAAAACATAAGAGAAAAAACATTTTCCAACTGAAATTTTATTAAAATAAATATCTTCTACATTCGTGCGAACAAATAAATCATAAATTCACATAATTTACTGTATCTGAAAAAAATCTAAATCAGTAAAATACACATGTATATAAATACAAATTAGTTTCAGGAAATAAACAAATAAGATAAAATAAATTGTACATTTTCATAAACTTCAAAGTGTACGTTCGTGTGAACATCAAGTACGTTTATGCGAATATATACAAAAAACATATGAATTATGTAAATTTATTCTCTGTAATATTTTGATTTTAAACATTTAAATATTGATTAAATTCTTTGCAGATTTTTACTTTCCAAAGTTTAGTAAACATGATTTAATGAAAGTGAAGTAAAAGCGACAGGGTTTTCTCTTGAAGTAAGGAATTTACACTTTTCTCTTCACTTATATGAAGTAACTATATTACAAGTATATATAATAAAACAATTATTGATTTTAGTTGTAATCATTGTATTTTTAATTATTTTTTTGAATAACTGTTGTGCAGTAAAATGTGTGTCAAGGAAATTTTATTATTAAATTTTTATTGAGCTGAAAGCAATAAGTCTACAGAATTAGTAACCACAAATGGGTTAACATTGTGGAATTGTTTTGGTAGTTATCTATACATTAAGATAATTATTCTTCTGATGAATATTGAATGGGATCCACTATACATTTTCAATGCCAGATAAAGACTCATTTAGTAAAATTATAGGATATAAAATCCTTATTTTTTTTTTGTCGTTTCCTTCCCACGGATTATTACTAGGTGGTGGTGTATGCGTGTTATTCTTTGATACACACACACACACACAGATACATATAAAAATATATATTTTTTCCCGGGGGACGAAAATAGAAGAGGAGGACGAAGGAAAAACGAAATACATTGACCCCTTTTAAGCTATCAGAACATAAAACACACTCTATTTCTCATGCCGCGCCGCTCGTGTAGAGAGTATCTGTTACACATATAGCGCTTTGTCGGTTCCATGCCAGAAAAATCTCCACCTTGAGAGGAAGGGAGGAGAAGTCCCATGAATGAAAGGCCTCATTAATCCGGGCACTCCACGTTTAATCGATGCTTATAAAAGCAATACTCGAGCCTTAATTACGCAAGGTCTTGTATCGCAGAGCACGTCTGGCGATTCTAATTCTCCTGCAACGTAAAAAAAAGGCAGCAATAAGAAAAGTAGTAAAAGTTTGCTAAAATGCCTTCACCACTACTATGCAACATACATGTTATAGTGGAAACGTAAATTCAGGAAATGTTTATACTTTTTAGTGTGTTAACTAATTATTTCATGAGCTGAAAATTAAACATACGATTTTTTTAGATTAACTAGGTAATGTATAAAATAGCTAGGTATTACATAAAATATCGACTCTTTAACGTTTTATGTAGGAAGTTATAAAAAATGCTTGAATTTTATACATTGACTAGGTAATAATAAACTGACATCAACGTTAAGACAGAAAAATACTTGTAGCGAATAAAAAATAAGGGGAGGATTGTTTGAAGCGTAATTATCGGCGGTTCCCTTATTTCTATGTGGGAGGGTGGATTTCTTCTGCGAGAAGAAAATATCAAAAAGTGATTACACTTATTTAGTTTAGTTTTGGAAGTTGATACGTCGGAGGGATGAGGGCGAAGGATGAGAGGGCTTTTCGTTTCTGTGGGTGGAAGCTGGAGGAGCGCGCTGAGCACGTGTTCGGAATAAGGAGCAACGATCACGTTCTTACTTAACGATCCGATCACCAAAGATCTCCCATTGGAAGGAGCAGGAAACTCGCAACTTTACAAATTGTGTTTTCTTGTTTCGGCCCACCCATTTTCCGATTCAATCAATCCCTCACGCCACCTGAAGAAAACCGGCAACTGCATTCGACCTGCTGAATGTCTTTATTGTATTTTTTTTATCCTTCTACTTCGAGAGGGAGGACAGTTGAAAAATTTACAAACAACGCTGCCAATTGCTGTTTGTTCGTTTGTGGTAGAAGGGCGAAAATCTATTTGGGTTTTCCGTATTTTTATGAAACCGCCGTGAATGTTTGGTTTTCACACGAATAAATTCGAGATTGCATTACAACCGAAATGGAAATTTTTATAAATAAACCAGATCGCAGCAAAATTACATATTTAAAATTTATTTGTGTCTTGTACATTTTTTTAAACAATCATTTTTTTATAATATTAATTTAAATTATTACAAATTTGTTAACAATAATTTTTCTTTATTTCACCAGATCCTCAATTTTACGTAAAATGACAGCTGTCATTTCGCAACTCATTAAAAATGACAGCTGTCATTTCAAGTCCCATTACAATTTTTACTCAGTCCAATTTTGAATCGCGATCCATAGGTTGAGAAACACTGATATACTTTATACATTATACCTTTCTGTCTCGTGACCCAACATATTTGTTAGTTTTTTCGCTTTGACAGATGATGACTGTCATTTCAAGAACCAATAAAAATTTAATTGTTAACAGTATTTCGGTAGTTGCTCGCTTTGACGCAAGGCGACAGCTGTCATTTTGTAACCAATTAAACATTTAACGGTTGTGAAACTTTGATGTAGAATAGTTTTGCTAATTTGAATTCCGAAGTTGTTTCTAAAGAAGATATCAATTGAGTAATGAAAGTAATTATAAAATCGACCAGCAGCAAAACCCGAAGCAGAAGCTCGATCATCAATAATCTTCTTCTACACACGCTCAAATCCTTCTCTAAATATATATATATATATTACTTTTTTTATTTCCTCTTCCATCCTTCCACGGACCACGTTTAAGTTTCTTGCGTGCGCTCAGAAAAAAGGCATTTATTGGAACGTTCTCGGATTCAATTTAATAGTTCTTGCTGCAACTCGTTTTAAATTGACTCTTCCTTCCATCGACGGTAGTTTCAACTAAGCAAAACGCTCTTCACCAGATACACACATATATTTTTTGTTTGCTTCCATCCTTCCCCTGTCCGCATTCCGAAAAAAAAGTTACCTAACTTCCGAGCAATCAATCGCAACTTTTAACTCGTTCGAAGGGATGTAATTTCCTTTCAGCGCGCCAAAAAAAAACCGAGCTGACCATTAAAAGAATTAATCACCGGAGAGGGAGGAAAAAAAAAATCAATTTCACCTCCCTCGTTTGTTGCTGTTGCTGTTGTTGTTGTATATTTTCTTCTTTGTAATAACAATTATCTCCTAACACAGTGGAACAGCTACAGTTCTTCAGGTGTTGGTATACAAAAAAGTTGAGGTTTAACGCGATGGACGATTGGCTTTTACCACGTCGCGTGTGACAATTGGGTTTGCGGTTCGTGTATAATACGCAGAGAGGAAAAAAGGTAGAAAACTTTTTCGTTCGCTGTCTCCGTGCGTTGCGTGTACGCGTGTTGTGTTGGAGCCCCCGTGCGTGCGCCCCCTTCGGGCATTCACGTCACCGAATTTTCTGAATTCCAGCCTCGAAGGTTGAAAACGAAACGGGAATCGCGTCTGAAAATAAATAAAGAATCCATCTTGATGCGAGCCAACAACGACCAACTGCTTACCGATAATACTCGGATTCATTGATTTATCGCTGCCTGAGCACAACTACAACCATTGAACTCTCCATTTTATCAGAGTGTATTGCATCCAGCAAACACAAAGAACTAATTGCTGTTTATCATCCAAATGGCGAATGGCGTGTAACCTTTATCAATTTCTATTTTTGCTTGCGATTAACGCGGCCCATCATCATCAACAACTAATTAACAACATCATAGCAATTCCACATTAATCACTCATATCAATGGAATGCGCACCATATCAGAATTAAAACATACAATTTATGCATTTTCCAAGAGTTCATTACATATTTATTAGCAATTATTATTAACAATTTTATTATCCAAACAATAAACCATACAATCTTCAACATAATGAGCAGAAAATAATAAAACAAACAAATTATGAATAAAAACTTACAAAATATGGAAATTGGAATAATTGCACTAAAAATATAAAAATAAATAAATAAAAATTGGCAAAACATTTTTGGAAAAATTTTCATAAATATTGTTTAATCAAATTTATTAGCAATAATTTCTTACGGTACATTTATTTTTTTAAATTATTAATTTAATTAAGTTTTTCAAATTTATTTTATTTGTTTGATTTTAAATTTTAAAATGATGTATTTTTGACTTAATTTAAGTAGTCTGTCATTATAATTTTCTGTTGTCTGCAGTAGTTCACTTGCATGTTATTCGTTGTTGGTCTATCCGATAGACCAAGTCTTGAGTGCACTTAGACCTATCGTTAAAATTATCTGTTGTAATTAATTTTTGCCACTCACCGCCATTTCGCGTTGAATACAAAGCAAACAATCCACATTCCGATTACGTAATTGCGTTTGTTGCAGTATTTCCCGGAAGATTTCGTTTTAATTATATAACAGCGATTTTGGATAGGTGTTCAGAACAAACAGCAATAACAATTCCCGTTTTATCCAGATATTTCGCCATCCACTTACGAGAATAATTTCCTCCGCTTCATTCGTTGATTCAATCTCTCTCCTCTAATCCGCACTTGCGTGCATTATATAACATAATTCGTGTCTTATGCCCGGCATCATTCGCTGCTATCTCCAGACCTTAATTAATTACCGAGAATAATTAGTGTATGTGCGGGCAATTAAAATACTTTAAATTCATATCGTGGAGCCGTTACTGTTTATGCTCATGAAGTATATAAAACCGGTTTTCAAATTTATTAATAAAAAACTTACAGTATCAAATACGTATCAATTTCTATTTAGCGTTTTACAAATATTTTAATAAAAATTTAAATTTACAAAATTTCTATTTTCGAATTTTGTGTATCAAAAAATTAAATAATCGTCGAGACTAAATTTCCAATATGAATTGCTGTTAACTACTCACATACTGAGAATTGTAATAATTTTGAAAAACAGGTTTTTAAAATTTTTGCAAAACTATCTAAAAAATAAACGGTTTATATAAAATCCAACATGAATTGCTTTTATCTGAGGGCTTCAATTAATTACTGAGAATAATTAGTGTATGTGCGGGTAATTAAGACATTTTAAATGCATATGGTGTAGCAGTTAGCGTTTATGATGATATCAGAATTTTCCAAATGTTCAAGAGTTTTTGTTGTAATTGCGGCAATGCAATTTAATTCTTTTTAGTTTGTAAAGTAATCTGGGAAAAAAAAGTGGAAGAAACGATCGGCTCGTTCCACCATTCATTCCATTGTGCAGCGCCAGTTCTTTTCAGTTTATGCTCGCATATAAAATGATTAATGTTCGTAATTTCCGAGCACTGCGATGAGGCTTTTATATTATTAAGGGCACATTAAGACAATTTAAGCAGTAATTTAAGGCCAGATGAAGAAAACGTCTCTCTCTCTTTCTCGTTCTCGTTCCATCTGCATTTCTCTCGTTGCTGCACCATCCGTATCGTGGACACCCACTCGAAGCTGGAGCAAGATGAGAGATGAGGTCACATTTGGTAGACGCGATTCATTACACGATTTATCAATTGATTTATCGCGGGTTTAATTAGGAGACGGGCCCCGGGGCTTAATTTCATTTAATCAGGAGACTCCGGCATTTTATTAGTAGCAACTTGATACGCTCAATTACAACTCCCTTCAATTATGATTATTGCCATTTATCTGTTTTCTCTGTTATGGATTGAACGTTTTGTCCACTTCCATTCTCACCCTCCATCATCGAACACACACACACACGCCGCTCGTTGATTAACTAAATTAAATAATGGCACGTCCTGACCCATATATATCCTCTCTCCTCTGTTTTTTTTTGTGTATATGTTTCGTTTCGTTTCGACCACACATTTGACTAATTTTTTGCAATTTGTTCATTTGCACGTGTATACATATCAAAGTGGATTCAATTAAAACCACCTTTTCATTTTTATTACTGTTCGATTGATTCCAATCCGATACATTTATCAACAAGCAATTTCAATATTAAATCATCAAAAATACTTGCAGAAAAATAATAAAAAAAACCACTGTTTTCATCCCGATTTATTGAAAATTATCCTACTCAAAATTTCTATTTTTTTCATACTATTTTTTACTTGTGAAGACGAATTTATTTAGATAATAGCACTACTTACCAAGTAATTATCAAGTATTGAAATAAGCTTGTAGTTGGTTTTGTAGTGTATGAACTTCTTTGCTTTAAATCTGATTTTGTGGAGGACTTTTTGATGGATGCTTCAGGAATGGTTAACAGAGTGTGGGGAATGTAGATAGAGAACGGTAATTTATGGTAGAATATTAGTTGGGAATAAAATGGGTAGTTAATATTTGATCTATATACGTGTATGTGAAAGCGTTCCGCGGAGTTATTGCCGATGAACATAAGTGGAATTTGCATATGAAGATTAATTAAGTAGAATAATTACTTGGGGAATAACTAGTTCGAGTTCGAGAGAGCTTCTCTGGGTCTCTCCTATCTCTCTTGCAGACTTATACACACACATAAATCCGAAATGGTCCGGACTCTCTCTCTCAATTATATCTCTTCTAGTTTCATCTCCGTTCAATCTGCAACTCTCTCCAGATGAGGCATTTAGAGTCCCACAATTCAGACTTGGAGCGGAGGAGGAAATACTCTGCATTCAGTGATAATTATTAAGTGAACCACACGTTATGAAATAATATATATTTACTCTGCAGAACCGTTGCAATTTCCTTCATCAATATTTTAATCTGATGCATCACGTGCTGAATCGCCGAGATTCGAAAAGAGCGGAGAGGAAGAAATCCGTTGCGAAAAGTTGGAAAGAGATGAACAGACTCGTTCCAATTAAGAAAACTAATTTCCACTCGCGTCGAAGAAGCGTGTTCGCTTAATGTAATTGCTGAATTGGAAAATGTTTATAATTTTCCATGCAGAAGAAAAACCGGTTGTCCAATCAATTAAATTAAATGCAATTAACAGATGTAACCGTCCTCCCATTTAAGGCACTTTACGCAGCGATTCGTGTATCTCATTTTCGATGACGCAATTTTACAAATCTAAAATATTAATTTTCAATTTTCATTATTCGAATAGATTAATTGAAACTGCAATTGGTTACATAACATTTAATTATTAATATTACGCATATTTCTGTTTCGTCAATAATTAATATTTTCATTCATTCTAATATAAATATTTATTGAAATATTTGGATTATTTTTGGTAATTTTCTTTAATTTTCGATTTGTATATGTAAATTGTTTAATTAAGTTTTCATTTACTTAATAAATGTAATTTTCATTGAAAGATGCATCAACTTTAACATTTAATTTCCGCTGGACAAATTATAAATATCGCGTCTCGCATTTAAATTACTTCCATTTGCATATTTTCGTTCAATACATTATAAATTCATAACAGACATAAGTACAGATGTATAAAATAAATTTGCTTAAAAAAAAACATAATTTTGTGAACTTAACAAATCTGAATATTATTTTTTAGTGCAAGATATTTTGTAATTAATAATTATTAATTACGAATTTAATTATTCATTCATTTTGTGTAAACTGCAATTATTTTGTTTAGATTGTGGAAGAATATAAAGTAATATTAAGTTGTAATTGAATTTGTAAAAGATATATTGAATAATTTAGCAGCGTGAATGTTTCCTTTATTTGGAATACCTCGAACAGAGCAATTCGGTTGCAATTACTAGTGGAGCGGAGGACGTTCAGAATTAGAAGCGGCAATCAATGGAATACATTAATTTGTAAAAGTACAGGTCCAGAAATTTAATTAAAAGGAAACACACCCACATACAGACTGAGAATACCGAGAAATCAAATAGATCGTTGGGTAAATGCATTAAACTGATTCGGCATTTTTGCGTCTAGGCGATGTGTGGGTGTCCCTGGTATGGTCGTGTCCCCGAATCCAATTTGCGGAAGGGAAAGGGCCTTTTGGAATTTGTAAAGATTTCCGTTCAATTAGTAAATTAGGGGATAATCCAATAGCGCGCGCCGCAGTAATTATGGGATTTGTGTGCAGGAGTGTGCCATTTGTCTAAGGGTGGACAATGTTATCTGGCGATGGAATACAAATTGGAGCGGCCTCAGAATCCGGTGCAGAACGTGGAACAGAGAATAATGCAGGGCTGGATCGAGGGGAATGCTTGCTGCTGAGAACGAACGAACAACAAAAAGATGACGAGGGTTGGTGTTGGTGGTTGGTTGGTTTTGTTGGGGAAACCGGAAAGAACTATGTGTATAATCGTTAATTGCGAGCTGATGATTGTCGTAAGGCTGCGACTGGAGGAAGGAAGGGTTCTCCAGAAAATGAAGATTCGAGGAGGAAGATCGTGCTGATATTAATATTTCGACTCGCATTGTACGCGTTCCTTCCCTTTTAATTGAAGCCAAAACTTATTTCATCAAAACACGACGAAATGGCAAACAATGCTTGTACATTTACCAAAGAACATACTTTCCACTAATTATTTATACACAGCGTATTTTAGAAAACACAAAATTCTCAGGAACAGTACTATTAATTAACTTTCATTTCAACAATTAAATATGATTTTGCATCTTCGATTAAGCCAGATTCATTATAGACTGATTTAAAAATGTCAAATGTTTTTTTTTTCATAAATCTTCAAAAGTTGTCTAAATTTTATTTTGCTACTTTCATTTAAATATTAACAGTAATATTTCGCATAATTTGATTTCAATTAGTCCAGATTCACTATAGTCCGGTTTGAAAATGTTAAAATAAACTTTGATTAGTCCGGTTTTAAAAAGTTACGGACTTTGGCGGAACTGGACTAGTCGAGGTATTTCTGTATTAACTTCTTCAAAAGTTGTCTAAATTTTATTTTGTTCCTTTAATTTAAATATTAATAGCAATATCTCGCATAACGTGATTTCGATTAGTCCGGATACACTATAGTCCGGTTTAAAAATTTTGAAATAAACTAGAGTTTAAGTGAACAAAATTATAAATAAATTCGAAAAAATATAAAAAATTATTTAAATAAATAAAAAATCGTTTTTTTTTAATTTCAGTTAAATATTAACAGCATATTGAGGTTTCGATTAGTCCGGATTCACTAAAGTGCGGTTTGAACATTTCAAAATAAATTAAAGTGTAATTGAACAAAAATGATAAATTAATTATGACATAATTTTTTATATTTTTCGAGTCTGTTTTCGATTATTTCGGTTTGAAATAATATTATTTATAATTATCTAATATTATTTATAATTATTAATTACCTAGTTTTAATCTAAATTAATAAACAATATAGTTTTATTAGTTTTTTGATCATTAAGTTGTGAATTTAGTATAAGGAAAAAAAACTGTAATATCAGCTGTTGCATGAAAGTTAACGAGAGAACATTGCATAATGCATCCGGTTTAATTTAGCGAAAAAGTGCTTGGGCTTTGTCGATGCGAGGGCGTAATATGGCGAAAGAGGGAGAGGCCCTTCGGGCTTCGTTAAAATTGAAGAAAATTCGCTCCGATCAAAAAGTTAATTTCATTTATAATTAAAATCGAAATTGGCGTGGGCACATCTGCAACGCGGGTATTATTTATGCAAGGAGGGCTTTTTAGAGCCGCGGAGAGATGAAAATAGAAGAAGAAAAAAGTATGAGAGTAGAAGTGAAATAAATAAAAGAAAACAACAACAGGAGAAGAGATAGAGAGGCTCTAACCAATCTGGTTGGGATCTGCGAAAATATTGATGGAATAAATTAGGGGAAGTCCCTAACGATTCCTGATATCGCTGCGGATGGTCCTCGTCCTCCGCAACCTCATCTTCTACTTCTGTATTCTCTCTCTCAATTTGTCGTGGAAGAGTATACAGAAAGGTGGCTTTTAACCTCCGGATTTTACGAGTTTAATAAACGTGTCGTCGCGACGCTCCGCGTCCTTTATTTATTTATATCAGAAAGGACCCTCCGGAAGCAACAAGCTGTTCCCTGCACATTTTTTCTCCAACAAAATTGCCGCCCTAAAGAAACGCTTTTTCCTTCTCCCAGTTTTAATATTTCACACAGACTTGCGCGCAAATTGATTACGTAAAATTATCAACCCTTGACTGGATGAGGATCCGAAAGAAAAAAAAACCTTTCTGGATTACAAATTCCGTTATTTATTAAGCGCGTCTCGCCTATTCGTGAAATAATAAAGGGCGTAGCGCTATTGCTGGAAACTGTGTTTAAATATGCATTTCAACTTTTCCATATTTCATTAAATTGCTCAGAAAATGAGGCGCATTTGTGAATACGCCATGCGCTGTAAATAGTTTCGAAATACATAATTTAAATCATTGCTGTTTATGGGGGCGAGCGGTAATTTGAGGGAAGAAAAATATACTTGCAGCTAATGGATTTCACTCGAATTGCTCGAATATTGATGTCGTTAATGCATAAACGTTATTTTTCAGAATTAAAATTATTTTATCAAAAATTTCTAAATTATGTTAATTTAAATTTAGTATTTAGTCTAGTTTTTCTATTCTATTATAATTAAAATCAATTCAAATATTTTCATACTTATTTCATGAAAATTTTCAAACACAAAAAAAAGGATATAACAGCAACTCCAAAAAGAAAACTGTGGAAGAAATTAAGATAGGTTTTTATCTGTCAGTAATTTCACCTGTTGGGTTATTAAGATATTTTCGATTAAGAAGAAGCTTAATAGTAATTTTTTTGATCCACTAAATTTACCATTGTGATTTGAATAACACCATCTGCTTGTTGAATTCTTCAAATACTTCCTAGCAGGATGAATAAAAAAACTAAATTTTCTTAATTCCAATTGTGGAAACCGAAAATATTAGTGTAGTGTAATTTGTTTAATTGTAACTGTAGTAAAAAAATAGTAAAAAAAATAATTTGAAATCGAGGATTAACTTTTGCTTTGATCCAGTTTCAAATGTTATCCGTATCTATTTCACGTCGTTTGTATACTTTTTTATGTTTATATGTTTGGAATAGTATTGGTTACGTTTATATATAAATTCAGTATCGAATTACAATCGTTTGAATGCTTTTCCGGTCGGCGAGGTGAAAACAAATCAAGCCGAAATTTAGCGGCAATTAAAATCGTTAAAGCCTAAAACGGAACGGCCACGTATGCATTCGTGACTAGTGTTTCCCTGCCTTTTCCCAATCCTATTCCTGGCGAAGATTAACGAGTCATTTCTTTAAAGGCCGCTGTGGCAAATCGCCGCAAAACAATGCGCAAATAAAGCATTCGAAGAATTAATCTTGTTGCTGCTGCTGCTGCTGTTGCTGTTATCCACTCGATTGGATTGGCGATAGGCGTGAACGGTTTTAAATGCGAACATTCCTGGCCGTACTCCCCAAAACAAATCGACTGCATCATCGTTCTTCTCCTGCTGGTAATTAGCTTTGACTCCGTAATAGATTAGGACCAACAGACAAACAAAGAACAACACAAAAGTAATGATTAAGTCGCTAAAGACTTATTGCTGTTTCATCGATTCACTTCTTACATTGTTGTAACATATTGTCAATCATATCAACAATTTAAAAAAAAAGTGTAAATTATATGACAGTGAAATTGTCAAAAATTTGACATTATGATGAAAACTTAGTCAAAAATTTCACATTTTGATGAAAAGTCATACGATGGTGATATAGTCAAAAAAACATATTTATATGGAAAGTCATATGTCAGTGAAATAGAAAAAACTAGAACATAATTATGGAAAGTCATATGACAAGATGAAAAGTTATATGACATTTACATGTCAAAAAATGCATACAATAATGGAGTCATGTGACATTTAAATAGTCATAAATTGCTAGTTAAATTGTCAAAGATTACACAACAGTCTTATGATGGTAAAATAATCAATATTTTAAATAATTATAGTAATAATGTAATGTAAATAGTGAAAGATACGCACAATTCTGATAAGTCATATTTTTGACAGTTAGATACAATTATTGTAAGTCAGATGTGAGTTAAATTATATATAATGTTATTTAATTTTCCTCTAGGAAAACGGTTTTTCAAAACAAATAAGATTATTTCCTTATTTTCATTAAAAATCCGCTTAAACTACAGCAAAGCTTTCAGCGGGAAATTATGTTTTCATAAAACGAACATATTAAGTTAAAATAAATGTAGTCTATACAAGATTACGTTTGCAGAACTGCAGCAATTGCAATTTACGTCCATTTTTCCCATCAAACACAAAGTGATGTAAAATGTTCTTATATATATATATTTTTTTATAACTAAGTTATTACTCTCATTTATTTCCCGTATAAAACTTAGGGCAAAGCGCACGAGCATGCACATTGTATGTAATTCGGAAATTAGTTTTTCCTCCGCTTTTACCCACCCACACACACTTTATACGATTGCCGCCGTAAAAAGCGGCGCGAAAGAACAATAAAAAGTTATTTTTTAAAACTCGAGATGCGATCGTAAATGCCCAAAAAATTGCTTTACGATGGAGCTCTAAGATGCCGACTGCTGGATGGATGGAAGGAAGGAAGTCGTAAAGCATACGAAATTAAAGCGAAATGCGTTTGAATAAAACATTTCCGGATATAATCCGAGTAATATGCTTCTCCGAATTCCAAACATCCATCATTGTTAAAGATCTTCGATAATTTGCAGATAAATGCAAATAGTTTTTACTTATTTTAAGTTAATCTTTGATGTTCATCTTTAATTTTTCTTTATAGTTAACGTTCTTTTAAATCATCAATTTATGTATGATTTTTAACAAATAAACTATGTATTGTGGCATTTAAAACCGGTATTGTTTAAATTTTAAAACCGGTTTCCAAATTTTACTGATTTAAAATAATTATTGCTTTTCTCGGAATTTATTTTGAAGATTATTAATAATTGCTGATAATGCAAATAGTTTTGAGTTAATCCTTGTTTATTTACTTTTGTGTAATGTTGTCGTTGTGTTCGTCATGAATTTATGTATGGATTTCGAGATGCTAAACGAGAAAAATTGTGTCCACTTAAAATGGGCATAGATTAATGAATAAATACACTTTGATGCTCCGGTTTCTGCATATTTATGACCGAGAAGCAGTAAATAAATCCTTTAAGCCGCGTCCGAAGGAGCCGAAGAATAATAAGGATCGGAGAGTCATTGTGTATGCATCATTGTGCAAGAGAAAAAAAAAGTGGAGAAGAGGAAAGATCGTGAATTTTCGTCAATTACGCGGTGGAGGGTGGAAGGAAGATCGCTTAACGCGGCCGGAGACGCCGTGAATTATCGCGTCTGAAGGGCGCTGGTTTTTCCTTATCTTTGCGAATTATTGCGACCGTAAATGATGCAATTTAAAGTTTTTCCCACATCTCGTCGAAAACTTTAATTACGCCGACCATATTATTAGCGAAACCCGCTTAAGGATTCGCAACTCTCGGGAAATTTTAAAACTGATATCAACGGGGTTTTGATGCGAAAGCAAGAAAGAAAGGAACTGCGAGGAAAGACGTTTTAAGCTTTATACATTTTTTATGTCGCAATCGCGAAACTTTCGCCGGAGATAATCCCATAATGGAATTTCCCGATTCCTTCCGTTTCGGAAAATACAAAATAAAGCGTGGCGAACGCGCATGGATTGTTCATCAAAATAATAACGGTGACAATTCGTCTTTTAAATTCAATTTTTTTCTATAAATTTTCTTGTTTTTAAAGTGGAGACAGACGGGAGATTCGCGAAGAAATTAATTCGCAAAGTTTCGATGGGGAACGCGAAACTTTTCCGAAGGGAAATGTTATGATAAATGCGTTCACGTGATTAAAGATATTTGATAAATCTGTCAATTCTGCGCGCCCTAAACTTTTCCACGAACACTTTCTTATCATTTTATTAAGTTTTCCATATTATTTTTTCTTCCTCTTCAGAAATGATCGGCTATCTCTGAATATGCATGAATTCTACATCAAAGTTACTCATAGATATCATTTAAATAGATTTTTTTTTCTGATTGAAAAGTTCTTTTTTAGATAATTTAAGTTAAATTTATTATTTAAATGATTTCTCAAATAATTAATTTAAAAAATAATAAGTATTTATTTTTTTAATATTAAATATTTTCATCAATATTAACTAAACTTTGTTCTTAAAAAAATCTAAATAAATTATTTCAAATTAAAATATTGGACAGATTATAAAAAGTTACAGTTTTTAATTGGTAATAAAATAATAAATAAAAAACTTATAATTAGTTCAATTTAGTAATTTGAAAAATTGACGTAAGACTTATTTTTACAGACATCTTAAAAATCGTTCTTAGTTCAAAAAATTGCTTAATTCCAAATAAACTAAGGAAATTTAAACTAGTACAAGAATTCCAATTTCTTACTCATAATATTTACAATATGAAATATAATATAAAAATATTTTTTTGTTCAATTTTACAATAATGATTAATATTTTGCGCTTAAAATTAAACTGATACAAATTATAATTCTAATCCAGACTATTCATGTTATAATACGCCTGAGATGTGTTCCTATTAATATGATTACATAACTTCGATACTTTGTATTAAATATTATAATATTCGATGTGTAAATGTATAGAAAACTAATTATTTATTTTATAATTATAGCTTTAATTTTTGGTGTTTAATTGGAAATTTATTTAAACTAGTTCTGACGTGGATTGCGTTAAGGCTTTACGAGACGTGCGATAATAAGGATCGAAAGGGTGGGTGAAGATCGTATAGACGGCGCTCATTATCTTCGAGACGAGAGACGGGTTTAATATCAATTGATTATATGGAATAATTATAATACATAGTCGAGTGGTTTTATATTGGAGGGCCGTAACGAACGTGATTAGAAAACGCGATGAGTTTAATCTGATTTCTGGATCGAGATGAAATATGGATCTGGCCTCAAAGAGATGCATATTTCATTAAACACTATTACATCTCTACCAGAACGAACGCACAATAAATTTCGAATGGTCGAAGGGGGATGAAACATAAAATCGGGGGCGAAGAGGCACAATCGCAGCCTAATTTAATAGAAGATGCATAAAAAGTATAATATATCTAAAACTGAGGGTGCGATTCCCTTTTTATAATATGCACAATACGCATTTTATTTTCCAACCATTATCTGTAACCACCCCACCCCATGGACAGATGCGGCCAACACTTGACATCGGGTCAGGTGGATGTGCGGAAACCGCAACAGATGCGTGTACATATCCATATGGACCTCACCGAATTAGGGGGAAATCTATTTGTACATTATTATTTATTTCCCTTTTTTCTTCTCTACTCTCTCAATGTTTTTTTAGATATATAAAATGTAATATATATTTTGCCCTTCGGCGGCAAGTGTTATTGAAACAACACGCTTTTTGGCCTCCGTTCACCCCCCAACAACGTGCATGCTGGCAACAACAGAAGCATTAACTGTCCAGGGTTACGGAAACACCAAACTCACGACTGCCGCTATTATATGAAAGGGGTGGATTTCTCTCCACTTAGTCTCCGAAAAAAATAAATAAATACAGTATAATATTATACACACTTCCTTCCTGCATTTAAAACTGGAAACCGGACAGCAAGCAAGCGGAGCTTCAGCTGTATCCAAATGTAACGTTCTTTCCAAACTGTTATTTCATTCCATTTCAACAATTATATAATTATCATTTCAAATTTAGAAACACGAACATTATACATATAAATACAAGTCCTATTTGAAATTCAGAAAAATAAATTTTAAAATATTAATTTTTCCTTATATTTTCCTCCATTTATTGTATTTTCCGGTTTTACTGCATTTAGTTAACCCGAGATATTACTGGAACAGCAATTTGTACTATTATTTATAATTTATATGATCTATGAAAATATCATATATTTTTAAAAGTTCCAAATTTTTTCATTAAATTTACATAAAAAATATCATTATTTTGTAAACTTTATGTTTTCCTTATATTTTCCTCCATTTATTGTATTTTCTGGTTTTATTGCATTTAGTTAACCCGAGATATTAGTGGAACAGCAATTTGTACTATTATTTATAATTTATATGATCTATGAAAATATCATATATTTTTAAAAGTTCCAAAATTTTTCATTAAAATTTCATAATTATTTTGTAATATTTTATTCAAAAATATTTCAGTAGATAAATTTATTTAAATAATTAATTTCTAAGTAATCCACTTTTAATTATATTTAATAATTTATTAAATTTTCCCAGAAATGTAATTATTGTAATTATCTTCATTATTATTACTTGAATTTAATTGAAATTCTGATAACATTAACAACAATGATTTTATGCATTTAGTACAAAAATATAATCAATTTATATAGACTTGTGAAAAAGAAACAGAAATTCCAATAATTTAGCCTAGTTCGAAATGGTAATTCTGATGATGATAATTATGAATTATTATTGAGAAGCTGATTATAGCTACAAAGTCTATGAACTGTGTTCTAAATTATATAATCGCAACGTTGTTTAATACAAATATGTTATTGTTTATTGTAACGAGAATTATTGATTATTTAAAGACACATAAACATTTTATACAAAATATTAAAAATTTTCTATTTGAGTTTATAAAGTATTACATTTTAGTCGTATTTTTACGTTTTAGATATTTTTTATTCCAAATATAAAAAATATATGTTATTATTTATAAATTTTCTATTAGTTTTTCCAGAATTTATAAAATTCATTTTATTCTAATTTTTAATTAATTCGTTAAAAAAATGTTAAATTTTCTACTAGTTCGTGAATTTATAAAATTACACTTAATTTTGTAAAATTTTGATAAAAAATTGTAAATAATTTATAATTATTTTGTCAAAAATTTGGAAGATTATACAATTCAATTTATTTTTAAAGATTTTGCTTATTTTTTCTACCATTTTATTAAAAATTTTAAATAATTAGAAACAAAATTTGTTAAAAAAAAATTTAGAGTAGATATTGTTAAATTTCTATTAGTTTGTCGATAATTTATAAAATTTTACAAATTCAGTTAAATTGTTAAAAATATGTAAATTTTTACATTTTAATTAGTTGTGAATTTTGTTAAGGAAATAATAAGACAATGTATGTTTAAAACATGAGTTTAGTAGAAAGTAAAACTTGCTTTGTTTAGTTGAAAATAATCAATTGAAAGTAACATTGTGTTGAAATATCGTAACAAATTGCTGGTCGTTCCCATCCCATACGAAATTTCTGATGAACAATTATGTATGAAAAAAAAAGATTCAATCATTATTTGAGAATGCTGGTGGAACTAATATTTTATTGTTGTAAATGTCCACTTATGAACTTTCCACTTGGAATAAAAGTTTATTGTAATTCTTGGTTACGGAAATAAAAGAGCAAGAAATGGTACAAATGTGAATGTAGACCCTATTTAGCAGTCAGTCAATGCTGATTATTGTTGCCGTAGGTTTGAACTAGTTCAGTGCGCGAATAGATCGCGCTCTCGATTATTATTTAGAACCGCAACACGACCGGAGGCCTCAATAGATTTCCTCCTCTTCTCTTTGTAAATATATTTTTTATCTATTTGTTTCTGCTGCTCGTTTCTGTCTTCCTCCATTCACCGCCATTACGTTACATGTCTTCGGCAATTTTTCCGCCTAACAGCATAGAACGGTCAGCAATATAGTGGTTAGTCTTCTCCTCCTACTCCCCGCAAGTGGCAGTCGCATATTTCATAGACCGCGGGGCCGGCTGCAAGGTCTTTTTCCTTCCTCGCTTCCCCATTTTCCTTAACCTTTTCCTCTTTCTTTCTTTTTTTCCATCTTCCTCCGCCGTGACATAATAAGGTTACATTGACCTAGGCGGGCCCCGAAGAGCCGGAGAGCGCGAGCCGGAAATGCAACTAGGACTGATAGCGGTCGCGTTCGCATTTAATCATCGACCTGGCCGACCGTTAATTTATCTGGCACGCATCCATTACTTCGCCGCCCCCGACCCACCGCCCCCGCACACTTATACGTATATATATATATATACGTATAACTCGCAGCCGACCCCCTAATGAATAATTTAATATTTTACACGTTACTTCTTTCACGAGAACGAGGTTGCAGAAAAAAGGGAAAATATAACGGTTGGATGTGCGATAAACCTTCCCCCATTTACGAATTAATGGAATTGCGGGTGTGTTTCCAGCAATTCCAACTTGCTTCGTACGATAATTGTACAGAATCCAATGCAAAATTCTACATTTTCGTTATAACACTATAAATATTGTAAGACCAATAACACTACCCAGCGGAACTCCAGTTACATTATCTAATACATCGTTTCTCAACCTATTAACTACATAACTCAAGATTATTGCTTCTAATCTTACTCCGACCCAATAGTTTATAACATACAATGTTTGGCGCTTTGACACAAACTGACAGCTGTCATTTATGATGATAATGATCAAAAGCAAATTTACTGAAATTATTTTTAATAATCATTTATGAAACAATGAAAATGTACAATTAATATTTAATCATCAACATTGAATTTTAAATGAAAAAAAAAGGGGAGAAAATGAATTATTTTTTCTCATTACAAGAAAATATAAAGAATATTAAATGAACTTAATTTATTACAAAACTCTTATTGCCTCCAGTCCATCTTCAATTTGGTCTTAATGAAAATTTGTTTCTTTTTTTTTATAAAAATGCTGTTATTTCTTATAATATTAATGAAAAATCATTACATTTATGAACAGTGAACATAAATTTATTAATTTATTATGTAATTATTAAAAAAAGTATATGTTTTATGTAGAGTACAATGTGGAATTTTTTGGTAGAAAAAAGATTTGGTGATAAATTATATTTTTAATTCAATTGAGACATGATGAAAATCAGGGTAAGATTACCATGTTTTTCATTAAAGGATAATTGAATTTTAAGCGTATGAAAAGGCGTTGGGACTTAATATTAATAACAATTAACGCGGAGCGTGTCCGCATATGTAAAAAGCGGTTTTGTAAGCAAGGGGTTGTGTGGAAAAAAGGGGGTTGCGCATTATACAGTGTTTATTTGCGCGCAGCGAAAAACCCCAAATAAGCGTGATACTTTTTTATATTATATACACATACTTTCGTTAGGGTGGAAACTCAACCCTTCAACTGATTGCATGATAGCAGTCGCCCCTCGCTGCAGAATGGAACCGAAAAAAAAAATACACTTCGTTGAGGAGAGAAAGAGAAAAAAATCGACACGGCGAAAAGGAGGGTAGTGAATTATCCGTTTCCGCGTTGCGCTCCGCACAATAACTGCGTTATAATACGAAAATAAGGGGGCGCCTAGGTTTCAATGGCAGAGAATGAAAAAAAGGAAACCCTAGAGCACGAAACAACCCCCCTTTTCCCGTCTGGCTTAATAGTTTAGATAACACTTACGCAATAAAAAAAATAAGGAGAGAGAGAGAAAAAGTAAATAATAGGAGAGTCCTTGCAGTGGATTTTTAACACGCGTTGCCAATTACGGAGTCAAATCAGAAAGAAGGATATGCTCTCTCTTTGACTTTGGCAGCGATTCGAGTCGCATTGTTAGCAAGTTTGAGTCATCATCTTTCGCAGCGGGAGAATTGGCAATGACTAACGCCGTTATACTTGAAGCAGTTACAAAATTATATTGAGGACTAATTAAATTCATTGACTTCTACCAATTACGCAACTAATTGAATGGCTTTCATAATTGAAAAACGATCAAATCTAATAGTGAACTAATGAAGCAATTGAAAGAGCATAAGATTTTTGATGAAAAAAAATGTTTTTGTCTAAAAAAAAATATTGTTAAATCAATTATTTGTTTTCCTGAAATTTTTAAGCCGACGTCAATGAAAACTAACCTACCCAAACAAACATGATAGTTGGGGTTATATCTACCCTAACCTAAATTTAAAAAAAACACCCTTACATAACCCAATTTAACCTAACCAAACTTACGTAACCAATAGTTTGTTTGTCCTTTCATAAAATACTAAGCTAATGTCAATATAAACTCACCTAACCTAACAAACTTGACCCAACCAAATCTAACCTAAAAACACCTAACCCAACATTAAATAAGTTACTAATGCAATCTTTAAATTAATCATGTTTTTTTTCCATAAAATCTTAATATTTACTAAAGTGTGAATCTTAAAATTTAAATATTTAATAAAATAATTTTAGATGCCACGTAAGCATGTTACAAATATGTTCAATTAACTGTAAGGGAATTGATATATCTCAATTAAGTGAGTCAATCAAACTTGGGATGGTCGTAAAAACTGATTATTTGATGACTATTTTCAGTTTGCAATTTCATTGAGATCTTTTATTTGGAAAGTTATTACTTCAATAATGGCAAGTATATTAAAGCTCATTTACAGGGAATTAGAGAAGTATAAAACAGTATTTATTCGTAACTCGAACGTGCAATAAAACGGCATTAATTGCTTTTCCGAACTCACTTCATGAACTTCTTGAGGAAATCGTTAAATTGTAGATATTCACGCTGTGCCGAGTATACGTATACATATATATAAAGAGAGAGAGAAGGAATTCATATGGTGGAACCAATCTGAAGAGTGTTAAATCCGGGAAGAGAACATGTGTGGTAAAAGTAACTGTTGTTGAGAAATAAGTCTCGGGATTTTCTATTAGATGAATTAACATTTCTGGGCAGCAGCTGAAATATCAGTTATTGATCGTAAATCATCTGACCGAAGGGATATTTGAATTTAGGTAGCGGCTACTGCCTGCCTGCCAGCTCGGAGCCATGAATTTATATCCCCAACATAAAAGTTAATAACAACGAAGAAGAAAAAAGCGGAGCGAAGAGATGGAAAACTACGCGTGTGTAATAAAAGGGCCGAAATGCAGCCGAGCGTCCGGAGAAAACCATAAATTATTTCCCATAATTACCGAACGCCGCGTAACTTCTTCTAATTTCAACAGGTACATTTACATAAATTGGACTACCGTGCATGATAGTTTCACATGAAATAAAGGGAATTATGTAAACGGTTTATAAACTCGTACGAGCACGAGAAATTGGAAAGTCCTTACTACAAAGCAAACCAAAACATAGAATTGAAAACATCGATAATTTTATAACAACACTTTGCGTATTATATAAATTTTAATAATATAAAGGATGAAAAAATAATGCTAAAAATGAAAAATTATTATGAAATACATGTTCAATCCTCAATAGCGAAATTGCTGTGTATTATTGGCTACAATTTTATAGCATTGTCTCACTTATAAAAGCTTATGGCGGATATATTCGCCGCTCTTCCGCAATGGTAAAATAACGTATTTCATCAACAAATTTCATAAGATCGATTCAAATACCAAATATTTTCTACTAAAAGAAGTTCTTGAAACGTTTTGATGTATAAATAATATTAAAATTTGACTTAATATTGTGAGAGGTGGATATCGAAGTGGTGCTTTTCTTTCATTTTCGTTGCTTAATATTGCGAATCCTCTTGCATTTCGCGCCCCTCTTGTGTATTCTCAAGTTCGGATTTCGCAATGAAAAGTTGACTTTGGTATTATTTAGAAGCGGCGGGCGCGCGCGTATAATTTCTGAAGCACTCTGTAATTACTGCACAAGGAGATCCGGTCGCATGCAATGGGGTTTCTATCTCTCACCGCTTATTAATTCCGAAGGAAGAGGACAGAGAGAGAGAATAATAATAATGATACGAGCCAACAAACAGAAGAGGGAAAAAATGAACGAGTGGAAGGAAAAAGTGAAACGAAATACAAGAAGAGGAGTCGCTCTCGGTTTCACTGTTTGTGTTTTGAGTTCGAGACAGAGAGGAAGTATTTAATGCCGAAATAAATAAAAAAGGGAAGGAAGAAACGCACGCAAGGACAAAGACGGGAATAACGTTGTTGGCTGTAATTGAAAAAATTGTTCGCAGAGGGAATTAGTCGGGGCTTTCGTTCCCTTTGCACAGTTTAATAATTATTTATTGCGAGTTTGCGAAGGGATCGATGGGGGCGGCTGCCGCTGGCCGATGACATCGCCGCCCCCACGATCCTGCTCTTTGAAGCCCTCACGCCGCCCTCCCCGAAAAGACGGATCCCATAGCTAAACCCACGACATAATTAATTGGAGATTAAACGGCTCCGCTTTTTCTCGTTTATTTTTTTGTATACGTACTTCCAATTCATCCCGGTGTGTTCCCTCACTCAGGTCATGTGAATGTTTTAACGAATAAATCAATAGGCTTAATGGGCCGGAAAGGGATTAAACGCAAAGGACTAACAGCTAAATCGTAAAAATGGGGATTATAGAACGAACCGATGGATTTACAAACGGCCATTGTACTGTCACGGGCATCAAATGAACATGCGGGCATGGAAAACGCACGACCAGGACGAGAAGTGATTAACAATCATCGAGTATTTTCATCCTCCGCACAGAAAAAAAAAACGTACATACACACACACGCTTTTCTCTCGTTTCCATTACTCCTGCCTTCCTACCCTGCTACAAATCTTTTGTTGTTTCGCGCACAAACAACAAACAGAAATCAATTCATCTTCCACAAACGGAAAAAAAAAAACAAGAAATTTCCTTCCACAGTAGCATTTTAATCACTGCATTACGTGTAAATCCCTTCCCTATTACTCCACATCTCAATTTAAAAAGATATACAAAGCTGTCGCAAAACCAGTTTTTTTTTATCAGTAATATCTAAATTTTTTTCTTATTGAAAATACTGAAAATAGCATCTCCAATTAATAACTTATAATATTTAAAAAGTATTAAATATTTTAATAATTTTATGTATTTAGACATCTGAAAAACCGTTTAGGTTTTATACAATTTTGCTTACGAAAAAAAATTGTTACCTCAGCAGCAGCCAATTTCGAAACGAATTAAGGCGGGCTTTTTAAGTTGTAAAGAGATTTGGAACCGAATTTAGATCCAGTTTAAAACTCATCTCAGACAGATATTATTAAAAAGAAAACGGGAATTGAAGCACAGAAATGTCACCGAATATCGCAGGTTTAAAAAAAGAAAAAATAAAACTTGTCGAATATTAAAATTAGAAGATTATAAGTTACACCTTGTCAGATTTTTTTTAATCTTTTAATAGGATTAGGGAGCCAGATTTGAATCTGATTTGGATGTGGAGGTTGCACATGAGAATCACGTGAAATTGAGATGTTTTCATAAATTATTATTAGTTCCAATTTATTAGGATGAAACCTGCATCAAATTAAGATTAGTATAATTGGTAAAGATTTTTTAAATTCTTAAGAAATACACACACAAAAATTATTAATATTATTCACAAAATTATTGTTATTTTTAAAATTCTTGTTTTATAATTGATTTAGTTGTTAAAACTTATGAATATTATTGAAAAATGACTTCAAAATTCTAGGGTTGTATGCGAATAATATATAGAAAAATATTATAGCTTTAGGAAACAGCGGTGGATATATCCGCCCGATGATTATATAAAATTGTATGCTATTGCGGTGGCGCTGTGATCAAATCTTAGTTCAGCTGTAGGTCTTGGTGAGTCGCCACAAGTTTTTTCATAGATGGAGCTGTCAAATTTGACATTGACATTATTCCTGTAGAAGTGCCACTCATTTTAGTAAATATTATGTTTAGAGTCCGGATTCTGAAAATATTTAAATTATATAGTTGAATGTTTCAGTATAAATAAAATAATTCATTTTTAAGGGAGAGATGTAAATGTTTGCGTAATTAATGTAGGTTGATGGTAGGAGGAGGAGTATCTGTGGCAAGCAACGAAATCAGTATTCCGTCTACAAAGATGATTAACAACGAAGAGAATGTTAATTGGAGAGGCCATAAAGTGTGTTACGTATTTGTCGGAGTAATATAGTTATAGATTTTCGGTGGTCCGGATTTAATCAGCCGGTTGGAGCGAATGGGATTTACGATGGACACGTTAATCGAAAACAAATTAGGCTTTTCAATAATTAAAAAATATATTTGTGTGTGTGTGTGTATGGTCATCAATATAGAATGCGTATTGGTTTATTGGGCTTGAGCTCGGGCTATTTATTTAGGGGAAGGTAATTTATTCATTGGGCCGTGATCCAAAACCGGGCAGCAATCGGTTTTGTTTGCATTACGAACCAGTTCTTGCTCTTGTTCTTGTCTGCTTTGGCTCTTGTCGGCGCCGATATTATTTATTTTCGTGAAAGATTAAAGATTAATCCAGAAAGATACCGGTAATTGGGTTTTATGTAATTGCTCAAAACTAAAAGCGTGTACGTACTTTAATGATATACAGTTAGAGAAAAAGATGGATGGAATGTGCGAGTGAACGAATCTTTGTGAGTAAAAGAAGGAGAAAGCCAATTATCGAGGCTTCGGATTGCTCAACTTAACACATGCATGCAAGAGGAGCAGAAGGCGGATGAGGAGTAGAAGAAGAAGCTATCTGTTCAAGATTGGCAAGTAATTGCTTCATAACGCGGAATTATGAGAGAAGTGCCGAAGTCTAATCGGATCCTCCCGGGGAAACGCAAATTGCATTTTCTCATTTGCCTCCCGCGAAAGTTCAATGGGTCGCCGAAATAATGCAGCAGCACACAAATTCCCAATCAACCGGACGGCTTTCCATCCTATTACTGTTTGCTTTTGCCCTTTCCACCACCGTTATTATTACTCTCTTCATCTTCTCCACTTTTTTTTATGTGTGCGCGCGAGAGCGCCCTTCTTCTTTCGCTTCCCTTCTTACCACTTTGGAATTGCGAATTAACCGAGCCGAAGATAAATTAACCGGGGCATCTTTCTAATAGGATTTTGATATATTACAAATAAGCTGCCTACGTGGCGCACCATCGGACCTGTCTTAATAACAATTATAACGCGTATTTATTGGCTGGAAGGGTATTAACCTAACACTACACTAAACACTATAAGTTTCTTATATTCATCAAAGTTAAAATAATGATTTGTCTTGTTTTGTCTATTTAACACCTTTAATCTTTATGTGGGCAGCATCTGGCCCGCGGGCCATAGCTTTCCCGTCACTATACTAAAACATAGCAAGTACTTTTCCAATTCCGTCTTCATTTTCTTTGTGTCCATCACTAACAAAGTATTCTGAAATTTCACCTAAAAAAACATCATCTTCTGAATACAATAACTTATAAACATTTTCTTCAATAATATTTTTGAAACCTATTTTAATAGAAACTAAAATTTTATTCTTGTAACTTCTGTCCATATTTTGATTGAAATTAAGAACTATTTTTTTATAAAATTCTGTACTAGTTCAGTGTTAAAATTAGTTTTGTCAATTAATAACAGATAAAATAAATAAGTTTATTGTTATGAAAATAAATAAATTATGTATTTTGCAGTCTCTAAATCTGAACAACTCATCAGAAATCTCATTTAAAACAATGCTTTCTAATCTACTTCAGATTGCAAGTTTCATAAAGAGGTGTCTTAATAAACCGCACGTAAGATGCTCTCTGGGCGTATTGCGCGCTCTTCCGAAGAAGAAAATTACACGTTGTCTTTATTTTCTCCTCTGCATTGTTTTTCTCGAGGAGTTTTAAATAGGAAACAAGACGATAGAAGATACGAACGATTCGCCTTCCGTTTGGAAAAGGCCACGGTGTACCCAGTGGACCGCGACTTTTTTTTACATTCTCCGCAACGGCAACACCATTAAAGACGCCTTCTCGCCAGTCCATATTTGCATGCTCTAGTTTGTACCAAATCGTTTGCGGTTTCCGACCTATACCCGCATTAACTCGAACGCGAAAAATCTATAATCACATGTAAATTATTTCAAAAATATAAGAAGATTTAAATTAGTTACTTCCTTTCGTAAATTAAAGATATTTCAACAATTATCTTTCATTCTTTACTTTCATGTTTAATTTTACTGAGTTATCTAAAATATGCAGACACTTACAGATGTTTAAGACTTAAATATGTTATGAAGAGATACATTTCATTTTTAATATCGTTCAATTTGTCTACAAATTTTCATATATTTTATACAATAGTAAGCAAGCAAAGTTTGGAATACGAAAGGGAAAACTCTGAGATAGTTCTTTAACTTTTCTCAACAAAATTCAATTTTCATGTTAGATTAAGCGAGATAAATTAAAATCCTTTTATCTTGACTTAAGTTGAGATGTATTGAAAAATGTTTACAAGTTTCTTAAATAAAATAGACGTTTTCGTGTAAGATATATTAAAATCTAACTTATCCTGACATATATATATATATTTTCATTTAATCCAATCATCCCAGAAGTTTTATCAAGTTTCTGGTGAAAACCTCATGAGTGAAAGTACTGAAATTTCTTAATTCATCCGAAATTCATCAGAATGTGTAATTAAAACGAATGGATCCTCGTCTTAATGAAAATCTGTTGTATGCGTTTAAGACGCGGAAAACGGAGGACCGAAATTTGATTACGTTATGCGCAAAACTTTCACTCACTCTTTATGTATTTATATATTTATTTCTCTCTCATACTCGAGTTGCTGTTGCCTCTTATCAACGAGGTAGTCAGATGACCCGACCCTCACGTACTCCACTCAACGAGATTACTTTAATTATCGACCGGTAAACTCATTACCTGAAGATTTACTCTCACTTAGCACCTAATGAATCGCATTAAAGCGCTCTGTGCTCTTCTTGCAACCTTTTTGTTGTTGTTGTTGTTTGTTTGTTTGTTTATTTACGCGCCGAAGTTTGCGCCGGAAGAGTGATCAATTCATCAACATACAATTTATAATTGGTCTGCGGAAAAGCTGCAACCTTCTCCTCCTCCACCCGCGGCGCACCGCTGTGTGGTAATGTATTCTTTGCGCAATATCTTTTTCAAGAATTTTTTTCGCGTGCAATGAATATTTCAAGAATGATTACTTTATCTGCCCCCGTAAATTATGCACGAACAATGTAATAATAACAGTCCGCCGTTTTCAACCCCCCAGAGTTCAACCCTCTGCACCTGTATATATATATATACATATTTATATACGTGAATACATCTTCTCTCGGTGCAAATAATAACGGATTGCCGCTCGAATTGCTCCTTCGTCTTCGGCATAGATTCTGGTGAAATATTGACCATTGTTTCGTTTGGCTACACAAAGCCAAAACCGTTTTAATCTTGCCTACCAAAAATAATTGTTATTATTACTATAATAGCAACAATATAATAATAACAATTGTTGACTAATTGCGATTCGCACAATGTTATCTTTCCCCGAATAGTGGACGATCTCCTCTTTGTCGGCCCACTCATCTAATAACTATATTTTATACTGTTCCATATTCAAATCCGACCTTTCCCAGCTGACACAGTTAGCTAATTACAAATCGATTTTCTACCGCATATTAATATTATAGATTTATATAAGTACGCAATATACAGCAAGATCTATATCATTTTGAATTATTGTTTTATATATACATAATATATTTGTTATCACTTTTGTTATGTAAATTACAGCTGAATCTATAATTTATATACATTCACTGACATTCCTATACTTCCATCACAGAAAAATAATTTAAAAAAAAATTAATTACTAAAAATAAATATAATTCATTACTTTAAATTATTTAGTTCTTAGAGAAGCGTTTAATGATTAATTATAACTAAGATTCGATGATAGTGCCACGAAAAAGTATATGGCGGATATATCCGCCGCGCGTTTTTTTAAATAATTAAACGTAAAACTATTGAAGTTTAGTTGTTGGAACATCGAAAACGTAATTATCATTAAAAAAACTATTATTTTATATAAAGTATTTCACATTTTTAGATTAATTTCAATAAAATCTATGGAAAATTATTTTAGATTAAATTAAAATTGTTAAAAAATGCAGTTTTTGTTGGTTTTCAGGGAAGTCCCTCGTCATATTTGAAGGTAGGTATATGCAAATTGAATAAAATCCTTTGGGGATAGCATGCAGTATGCAGGATGTAATTTACCGTCAAAGTTGATTAGGTTTAAGAAAGCGCCCATCATCTTAACGAGTGGCATCGATTTAAGTTAATCTCGAAGATGGGTTTGTTTATGAAGAATTGTGCGAAGAGTCTTGAGGTTTTGGATTTCGCCTCCTTTTCTCATCGTGGATATTATGTGAAATGCGGCACTCTAAATGCTTTTGTTGCGGCTATTGTTTTTATGATGCCCGTTGATGTGGGAATGCGCTCAGTCATCGCAGTTATTGATTGGTAATTAATGATGGTTTAAAAATGTTAGAGGGATACACACATACAGGGTACGAAGGAGAAGAGGGCAATTAAAAATGCGGGGCACGCAGAGCCGGAGCGCTTAATAAGGAAAATAACTACGGGATGCAGAAGAATAAGAGAGAAAGAGAGACAGGGAGAAGAGCAAAAAGAAAATGATGAAAATAAAAAGGACGAGGACGCAGGGACAATGCCATTTATGAATGTGTATGAAAGTGATATTGGCCATTAAATGCGACCGCGATGGCTCTCGGAATATGGCGAGGAGACGAAGAGGAAAGCAAAAAAATGGATGGACAGGAAAGTCTAGAAGAAGAAGAAGAAGACGAAGTATGGATGGGTTTATTGTATGGGGAATCGTCGAAGGTCAAGGCGCTTCGGCGAGGGTCCGGGTCCGAGAGCAGATCTGAGTGACGCATACTAATTGAGATGTATCCTACTGTTGACATAATGAATTTGTGATCGACGCCGCCATTAGCGAGCTTCGGCAGGTGCTTTTGTAACCTGCTGAGGAATATTCAATTAGCATTGTGTGTGTTTTCATTACCGGTAATGTCTGCGGTCGGACTCATACCTAGGCTGCAACAGCCCCCACCCATGCCATTGTATTTATTTGCATTTCATTCCCGCTCGCGCTATTCAATATGATTGAAACAACCAGAGTATCACAAGCATTTTCTTTAATTATAAAACTTCATCCCCTTCGTTGTGTCTTCCGTCTGGTTTAAAAGCAATCGATGCAACGGATCCATCGAAGAGTAATTAGAAACGAAACCCCATTGCAAGAACGGATGTGTGCGCTCTTCACACACGTATTTGCGTAAGGGGTGCGAGAATAAGTTTTGTAACTGAATTCCAGGAAATTTGATCCCCGGACAGACGATTCGCCCATGCTTAACTGCAATTACTTACAAGGACCCACAAAGCATTCACAGAATCCTTCAGCAACTAGCTTTGAGTCATTTAATTAAAGGATTTATTAAAGCAGTGATGGGCAAACCAAGTACAAAATGTGCCTTTTAAATTAATATAATATAAATAATTTTATACTTTTAATAACTATTTCAACAAAAAAAATCCATTTCATTTACTAAACTGCAATCAATGAACAATTTACGAGAACGCATTATTAATACAACAAAAGCCTGCAATTTTCCACATGAATAATTATTTTTATTATATACTTCATTGAATAATGCTACCAGATACAAATTACATGTATAAAATTACGCACAACAATAAATAATAATGGATTCCATAATAATAATACAATATAAAACATTGTAGGTGATCAATCATTTTCATTTCAATTTTTTATAGCTGCAAACAATTAAAAAAAAAAAGACATTCACCTATTTTATTCTGTAATTTGAGATTTAAAATATTTTAGTTACGTTCATAAATTTTAATTAAAATATTTCATCATTTCATGCAAATATTGTATTTATTATATCAAATTATTGGATGTGCTTATGGTAAAATCATTTTAATTGGTCTATCATGACCTGTCATTTCGTAACCTAAATGACAGATGTCACCTTGCGTCAAATACTGTATGTTATACACAAGTATATTGGACGTTGAAAAAAACGCTGGTCTATAATATAGACCATATACATGTATGTATATTTTAATTTGTGACAACTGTCAAAAAGTTGAATGTTATGAATAAATATGTTGGGTCTACAAAATAGATCATATACATATGTTCACACAGTTTCTTTCTTGAACGAAGCTCCTCCAGCACAGACTGTCTACTCTATTTTAAAATGTTTCACTTGGAACCGTTCCACAACACATAATTTACCGACAAATGACCGCGGAGATCTTTATCACACCTTGAGAAGGAAAGCGAACACGAAAAAGAAAAAAAAAGCACTTTCGTCACACATAAAGAATTCGTTAGACCTTTTGATTAATATTATTTGCTCAGATCTAAGGCTGCAATTAATCTCGCACCGGACGCTGAAAGAAGACAAATAAAAAAAAAACCTGAAACAATAAATTGAATCTCGGAAGAATTTGAATTCACGCTTCTTGCGGGGAAATCGCCTGTTTTTCCACAGAATGACAAGATCCGCGTGCATAATTCGTGTACAGATGATTCATTTTTTTTTAATCTCTCAGCTATCTCCAGGCTAAAAGCATTGGAAGTGACGATGGAGACGCCTGGGAAACGAGCAATAATACCCAGAAGAATTCGATCGGGATTCCGCGAAGTAATCGAAAAATCGCCGTCTTTTTTGTGCGCCGACATTATTTTCCTTCAGCGTTCCGTAATTATTTTTACATTGTTAATACTTCATGCAGTTTTGATTATACTTGAATAATTTCACGCCGATGAGCGAGGAGTGTAAAGGATTGAATGGAGGGAACTAAAAAAGAGAATAAGAAATAATAATGTGATAAAGCTGAAAAGAGAAAAGAGCAATTTCTGCACGAAGAGTCTTACAACTTTTTTTTATTATTTCGCTTCCCTTTGCGACCGATAAGTTTCCTTCAGAATTTATTCATCTTCAGCAATATTTCAACTTGGATATTGCTCAGCGAAAATCGAAATCTAAAACGAGGAAATAAGTAATAATCAATTCAATCCTTTGAAAACACCAAAAAAATATCTACATAAGAAATACACGTAAACATTTTTACAACGAATTTAACACATTCTATTTTGTCAAAATAAAAATTACATGATTTTTATTTTTTTTACCGGTATTTTTTAAACTTTAATAACATTAATATTTTGCCAACATTTCCAATATTTTATTTTCGTTTACATTACAGGGAATCTATGCTGCTTGAAAACGGACTAATCGAGGAATTGAATATTTGTGATTAAAATAAATTATTTTGTGTAATATAGTTTTTTTTTTTTAATTTTCAAACCAAACTATAGTGAATTCGAACTTATCGAATCCGGACTATGCGAGGTCAATAAATAATGATTTATAAATAATTTGTTGGATTTTTAATTAGTACATTTTTAAGATTGATGTTATAAAATCGTTTAATATAATTAATTATTATGATTGTAACAAGAAAAAAAAACTAAACATTAAGCACATGTTTCAAAATAACGTCGTTAACGAGTTTCATGTTCAAGTGTGTAATTCATTACGGCTTTGTTACATATCAAAGAAAGCAAACAAGGATCCTCATGTCTCGTCCCACTTTATTACAGTTCAACCCAGATATGTATATATTTTTTTTATACTTGTTCTACAAAATTTCGAGACAATTAATTATGCAAATTGTTCCCAAACATTGTCTTCTTTGATTTACAGTCGCCGCACTAATGAATTCCCGGTCCTCCGGCTTAGACAGAACAAGAAGTAAATGACCGAGAAGAGGGCCGAAAGGTAAAAAAAAAAATACTGAACGTAAATTTATCACCCAATTAATTGATAATAATTGTATCTCGGGGAGAGATGGCGACTAATTAAAATGTCCCCAGAATCAAGACGAGTCGCAATTCAGATCGCATTAAGAGAATGCCATTAGCTTTATCAGAAAAATAATACAAGAAGAAAAAGGAATATTCATATTAATTGCTCGTACATTTCCAGACAGTTCAACTCCGCGCTTTCAGCCTAATTACATTGAAAGCCTTCAAGGTTGCAATACTTGACTCATGGAAAGAAATAGTGTTTGTTAAATCCAGTTTCGGAATTAGTCGTATTTAGAGTTCGCATGCGTTGCATAAGAGGACGACAATGAAGTGGATTAATGATATTCATCGCAATTACCACGTGTCTGTCCGGCTGATGCAGACCGCAAGCAAATTGCTTGCCTGGTGATGATGATGATCATCATCATCATCATCGCGGAATAAAAAAAATGTACAATAAGATCAACGGTTTTTTACATTGGAATATATCGTACACGCACCGTGCTTTAATTGCAATTAATAACGGACTCTAATTACAGAAATTTTCACCATTCACCGATTTCCCGAGAAAATGCACAAGATGATGATATTCTACAAAGAGCGGAGATATTATTATATAAGAAACGTACTCAAATTCCTGAATTTACAAACCGCATTCCTGGGTTATTTTTAAACAGTTCTTGTTTATAATAAAACACATTCTATTTGAAAAGTACTTTTTAATGGTTGTAATTAATTTTCTTTATACGCATAATTTAATAATTCATATTTTAGACTTTCTACAATTATTTATGTAATTTTTATAATTACTGAAATTTATAGTTACTCTATCAAATAGTTAGAATATAAAAATCACCTGTCCACAAGCATTTGCTTAACTTTAATATTTTTTTTAATCAATAAACACTGTGCGTTTTTAAACTATTTAATTTTGTTACTACATCAACTCGTTATAATTCTCTAACCCTATTTGTATAAATTAAAGTCTCCCATCCAAATACATTTGCTTAACTTTCTAAAATTTTGAAACATTAATTATTTTATTATTGTTACTCTATCAAACAGTTATAATTTTACAACAGAATTTATATAAGGAAATAAATATAAAAGTCACAAATATAATTGCTTAACTTTCACAAGATTTGAAACATGCTCCGTTTGCAAATAATTTATTATTGTAACTGTAAAAAAAACAGATAATGTTGTCCAGCTTGTGATGGGGGAAAATTTTTCAATTTTCCTAAGTGGAAAAAAATAGTAGCGACAATAAAAAAGGACATTCAGTTTTATTTCTTCCATTCCACTTTTTTACAAGCTACTAATTTCATTATTGCGCATTGTATTAAAATATTTTCTAAAACGATTGTTAAGGGATGAAAATCTTCTGTATTTGATGGAATTTCGTTTAATTTATTCTTAATAATAGATTACTTTTTGCAATAAAACTTTCTTCTCCCCTAGTTTATATAATAATACTTCTTCTCGTATGAAGGGCATAATAATAGTCATTATTATAAAATGTCAATATCGTAAAATAAAAATCAATTGCATTGAATATTAGCATACATTACTTCATTTCCTTCATGTGAAGTGCATGGAAATAAGCATGTTATTATTACGAAGTGTTTCGAAAAGTGTTGATAAATTTCGTAATAGAAAAACACTTCAGCAGAAATATTTACTTTTGCAGCCAAATGAAAATCGTACAGCTTTATTAAAAACAAATATTCATAACCTCAATCATTGACAATGATGTTTGACAGCTCCATTAAGAAAATACTAGTGGCGCCTTGAATTAAGTTTCACACTGGCGGATATATCCGCCACATATCCGGATATAAATATTATAAATAAATAGAAAATGAAGTATTAGATTGTTACTATGATTTTTACTACTTGTGTTTAACTAGTTCAATTTTTATGTGAATATATTGTAATAAATGTGAGTACGCTCTTGAGCACGATGTTCTCGGTCACATTCTGGTACGTAATAAAACGTTGGATCGTCCGGCGTTCTCCGAACAGAGATGAATAATAACATTGGAAGCGATCCGACTTAATAGGTTTCAAGTGCGAAACATAAATTGCAAGAGCTTCGGCTCTCGCCTCTTCAATGTTAATCTGTGGCCAGCTCGAAATTCCTCGAGATAACGAGGAAATGAACCACCGCACGAGCATATCTTAATACATTCGGAGCGATTGGAAGGAATCCGGTTCCGACGAAACAACCACACCGAATTAGCCACTATAAAAGGGTACAATTTTTTTGCTCTTTCCCCTTCATAAGGAACGCAAAAAAAAACGAACTACCCGTAATTAACCTAATGAAAAACCTGAAAAAAAAAACGCCTTTACTAACGCATGGACCCCTATTAAAAGTAGGTAAACCGGAGTAAAAGAGTAAGCCTAATGTGGATTTAAGTGTTGCCTCTTTTTGGGAATTCAGTGAATGACTCTTACCTTTTTTGTAGAAGTCTTTCGCTGTTTGGTCTTTCTTTGTTCTTCTGCTGTCATTTCGAACGCAAGGTGTCGCGCGATCTTCGTGACCAAACCTACTTAACTCCCGATTTCATTACCGAGGCGAGATATCAATTGGATTAAGTGGACCATATGTCAATTCCCGTTTCATTTTTTTTTTCTTCCCATCTTCTATAATTTACGAAATTTTTAAGTGCCTCCACACCAGACAAATCCTCTTTCTTATTAATATAAAAAAAAAATAAGATTTGACAGAGGATTTAACGTATTGTTAGATGAAAATTTTTTAAAGAAAATTACAAATTTAAAGTAGATTTTGTTGGAAAATTTTAATATTTGTTAGTTATAAAAAACAATATTTAATATTGTAAAATGCACAAATGCATAAACTAATAATGATAAAAATATAAGAGAATATGGCTTGAGGGTTTAAGGTACTGTTAGATGAAAGAAGGTGCGAAGGGAAAGGGTGTAATAATTATGTGGGGGCGGAAATTCGCGAAAATTGCCCCGAGGACGCGAAGCTCTGAATATATAATAAAACTGTATATTTTCTCGCTTTCTCGCAACGCAAATTGTGTTGTTCACCCCCTTATAAAAGGGAAAAATAAAGCGGAGAAGCCGAAGGAAAACTGGAGGAAGAGCTCTTATATGTCCCAATTTCGCGCAGTGCGAGTATTTAGATAAAGAGAGTGTGTATCCTCGTACAAGAAGAGTACGTGCCAAATTGTATTCCTGACGTTGTTGTAAAGAACATTACAGTTTGAAGCTTTCCGCGAATCGCAGCAATCATTTTGCGAGGATACTGAAATTTTTATTATATATGCGCGGTCAATAATAATTCAACGCTTCGGTAAACAGACGATAATTCAGTTATTGTTTCTTCTTGCTTCATCATCCAAACATTGTAAAATTACGCTTGCAGGAGAGAGACGAGTAAATAATTGAACGTTAATGCATTCATGGAATTTATGTAACTAATTAGCGTTTGCTTGCTTGGTGTAAAGTTAATAACATTATAGTTGTAACCAAGAGGAAATAAGTGATAATTTATTAGTGCCGTGGAGAAAAGTTGCGGAGGCTTTAAAACTTGGTATGTGTGTATATTTAAATGCGCTTTCGTTGCAAATGCACACACACGGACACGGAGTTAAATATGTATTTTCCTTTGTGTCTCTATAGAACTTCTGAGAATTAGAAATTTATTACAAATAAAATATTTATAACGTTTTGAAATTTTCAATAAATTACTTCACAATTAATAATAACTTATTTTTAACTATTTAAAACTGAAATTCAAATAAGTTTAAATCATTTAATATCTCTGAAATTCACATAAATATTTTTTTTTTTTGCATAATTTTTATATACAAATTCCCCGATTTACACTAAAAATATTTTTTCTCAGAAAACCGTAGATTTTTGTAAGTAAAACTTTTACAAAAATTAAAATAATCTATAATAAATAATTGAATCTTGGTAAAAAATATGAAAATTTTAAAATTTAAATTCTATATTTTCAGATTGAAGTTTTTTAAGTTAATTCAAGTGAAGATTAATTAAATAATTTTAGTATTCACTTTAAAAATAAGAAATGCGTCACTTCAGTATTAAAAATGAAATGATGAAAAATTTTAAAAATTTAATAATTGATATAATTTCAAAATTATTCATAGTTTTTGCTTTAAATAAAGAAATTATTATAAAAATATTTATTTTATATGAAATTTCAAGTTTAATATTATTTTAGGAAAATTGCAGCAATAAAAATTTTGTAAAAAATTAAGAATATTTGCTTTAACTAAAATTATTGTTATAAGTAATGTGAAATAAGTGATAATTTATTAAAGTGTTGGATAAAAGTTGAAGAGGCTTTAAAACTTGGTATGTGTGTAGACTTAAACGCGCTTTAGTTGGTAGCTGAGAAGAGGAGTTTGAGTGAAATGTGCTCGTTTTTCTCTCTACCTTGGTGTTTCTCTTTCTATTCCAGTCTCTTCCTGTTTATTTCGCTTCTCTATTTTATTTTGTAAATCTCTCCGTATAACAGTAATCCGCTGCATAAAACATTGTATATTAAATGAAGATGCCTAACTCTCGTGCAAACTATAATTTCTGAAAGCGCTGGCGGTGGCGGAGGATGAGGATAATGATGAGAAGAAGGAGGAGGAGGATGAGGATGAGCGGGATAGACGACGCACGCGATTAATTAATAAAAGTCTCTACTAATTCCATCGGCGGCTCCTCGAGCGCGCCGCCGTTTGGGCGGAGATTTTAAATTCAATTTGCGACCTCGCGACTCCCGTTAAACTCCGCATCTTCGAAGCATCGCATCTTCTGAACGTCTCCTCATCATCGCTCCGGTGTCATGCATTCGTTCAATGGAGAGAGGACGATGTTTTAGCTCCAAATCCCATTCACCGTCAGACACTTAATCTGCTAATAATTAAGGTTTCTAATTAAGGACCATCCACTTTGCGCCGCTTTGACTGACTTTCGCAAAATATTACAGTTTAATGAAAATCCAAGCACATCATCAAAATTGTTTAGTTCAAGTTTCAAATGTTAATTACGTAAATGCTACATATTTATTTTCAAATCTTATTTACTTCAATATTATTCAACAAAATTTCATACTAATGTAATCAGCGAAATTACAAAGTTTACTCAAAATATTGATTAGTATATCCAGTATTAGGTACTAAAAATTACAAGAAATTAAATCCAGAAAAAAATATATATTTATTATTTTGTAAATATTTTATCAAAAATTATACTGAAACGTAAATAAAAAAAATAACACACAGAAACTCTTTTTTCAGCAAAATTTCAAAGTTTACTCTGAATGTTAATTAGTTACTAAAAATTACAAAAAGTTAAATACAGAAAATGTTAAATTTATTATTTTGTAAACATTTTTCTAAAAATTATACTGAAACGTAAATAAAAAAAAAATAACACACTGAAACTCTTCTAAAATAATTAAGTTCATCGAAACTATAAAGTTTATTTTGAATTGATAATTATGTAATAGATTTTTATTCCAAATTATTAATAAAGCAACAAAATTTCAAAGTTACATAATTTAAATCAAATTTTCAAATTAGACTTATTTTTGGGCCTAATTTAGGGGATATTTCATAGAAAATTAGTACGATGTTAAAAAAGTATATAAAATATCAAAAAATTCAATAAAAATTCTGAAATAATTATTTAAAAAAATATATTTTTTAAATATAAACTAAAATTGTAAATTAAGTAATTGTTTCGTATAATTAAATAAATTTAATTGTTTATGATTTCATGTAGTAATTTCATTTAACAAACATATTTAATATTATATTACATAATATTTACATTATTTTATCTTATAAATAATATTGTGGTAAATGTATGTAATTATCCATGTTTATACAAACATTAATTGCATAAATTTCAATATTATATATTTACCTTTAAAGGAACGTTCGCAATTTACTAGTAATTAACTGTTTTGTATTAATTATATAAATTTTATATAAATTAAACACATTTGCAACAAAAAAAAAATATAAATTTATAATTATTTTGTATTTTAATATTGATTTAATAATTAAATATATTTATTAAATATTTGTACTAAAAATTAATATTTAAATTAATAATATAATTTATGTATTTTTAGTATTGTTTATAAAATAAATATTAGAATTATTTTCAAATTTAAGTGAAAGGTTCTGTTTTTAATCAAGATTTAAAAAAAGCTATATATTTAAATAAAAATATGTAAGTAGTTATGTAGCAATATAATATGGTATGTGCTTAAATGATTCGTAAATGTTGGGTAAAATAAATAAAATGGAAGGTAGATTCGAATCTGCGTATAAAAAAAAATGTTGAATGGTTCTGTAGTGTTCATTTGAGCGAATCTATTCAGCAGGAACTAAACTATTCGTCCCCAACTATCAGAACAAAACGGAAACACGAATGGAACCAAACAGAAAAAAAAATGTATGTATATTTGTAGAGAGAGCTTTGGCACAATATCGCTTTGAGTAATAAATAATAAATCAAGTTCGGATTGTGTCAACAGAGCGAGGCTTGAGCGCGATTTTTATCGGAGTCGATCCGCTGAAAAGTTGTTAATTTCCATGTGCAGCGACGATACCTAAAAATGAAACAAACTGATCCGACCTGAAAAAAAATAAAATAACTACGAGGAAAAAAAAATGTATACAGTGTAGCATCGATCCTATTATATTTGGAACGGAACATTGCGTTTTTCCAGCAGCATTTCAAAATTTTCCGGACCCGATAATATTGCACAGCGCACTTCATTTATTAAACGAATTTTATTACCGCCGTTAATGGCGAACAAACAGAAAAAAAAAACGATGCAGACTATTAAAAGCGGTAAATACTACTTTGTACCGAAAAATAAACAAAGGGTGGTTTTTCGTTACCAAGGGGATGGTCGTAAAATGTCAAACACGCTACACGTCTTCTGCTTATTTCACATTTCGCACAGTTATAGTCTATAAATTTATTGATTACCAGTAAGCAGTTTGAGATGTAGTTGATTACTCATATATTTAAGACTTAAGTATTAGGACTTAATAAATTTTCTACAAATATCGTACAAATTTGATAAAAGTAAGTATTCATAACAAAACAAGTCCATATTTCAGATTTTGGTATTGAGATTTAATACATTTCATGTAAATATCATTAATTTCAATCATTTGACATAGATGTTTCAAATTGCGCAGTATTTATATAATAAGTTTATTAGTTATAAGATTACTAACATATTAAGTCATAACAACAAGGTTTGAGCTTGTGTGTCGAAAAATATTTTTTGCGGGCCAAATGCGGCCCGCGAGTTTGACATTATCAGTATTAATTGAATTGTGTATATAAATGAAATATAGTTGATGTAAAATTATATATTGATTTTTCTTTGGAAGTTAAAATAAATTGCTGGTTGGAAATGAAATGTTGATCAAAGAAAGTAGTAGTAATTATTTAAGAATAGTTCGTGCTTTTATAATGGATTCGTCAAATTAAATGGAACTGTCGCCAACATAAATGAGCTAAAAATATTCCATATATATTTTCATTATTATTTTTATTTTCGTTCGTAGCTTCCACTGAACTCTTAACATTACAAAACGCCCTCGTTTCTTTATTATTTTCGTTTTTTTTTTGAGAGTTAATAGAATTCCTTCGAGTTTAATGGGTAACGATATTATCCGTGACTACGAATCAATCTGGAGATTGCGTTGATTATGAATATGAATGCATCGAATGAGGGGGGACCGAGGTGGAGTTCTGGAGATGATATATTTGTGTATGGTTAAAATTCAATTTGGAGGGCGATGAGATTGCAGTTGGTAATAATGATGACGTGATCGGGGGGCTAGGCCCAATTCTCATTCGATAAAGCGCAGATCGCCGCCAGTGTGCATACAAATCGACCACATTACACATCGTTTCTTGGTATTTCAGGTACGCACAAAATTTCTGGATCGCTCTCATAACTCTCACCGTCGACGATCCTTCAAAAGATCTGTCAATTCGATTCAGATACAGATTCGAATCTAAATTATGGATCGACTATGAAATTAAACAAGTCACCATTTTTTTTTTCTTCAATAGGGTCTGATCCATTCAGAGATTTGCATTTAAATTATTTCGTATTCGCATATTTTTTGTGATTTGAAATCAGTTATTTCTTAAATCTTATTTCATTTATAAAGCTGCACCCACACTATTCATAATATGAGACAATGTTGTTTGTTTATTCTTAGTTACACTGATTTCAAATGACAGTTACCATGCCAACTACTAGGCACATATAAATAATTGCAACTGTCAATTTTTTCAAACTTTATGATGCATTTATTATAACTGTATACAATTACTATTCCAACTATTATGGAAACATGTAAATATTTACAACTGTCAATGTCATCAAACATCTTTATTAATTATATAAATTTGACAATATAATTATTTATTTAAATGATTTCAATTGACAGTTACCTATGAACATATTTACAACTGTCAATGTCAACTTCATGATAAATTATTTTGTATATTTTACAATATAGTTATTAGTTTAAATGACTTCAATTGACAGTTACCTATGGAAACATTTGCAACTGTCAATGTCGTCAAACTTGTTGATACATTTTATTGTATATTTTACAAATTATTTCAAATGACACTTGGACACATTTGCAACTGTCATCAAACTCCATGACAACCAATATAAATAGTATTGAATTGTAATTGTTTAAAATGACAGTACGTCTGACGTTTATGTCATATATCATAGACTATACGCAGCATATTGTGTTACATTTATTTTAGCTAAATTGGCTTGGGGAATATAAATTTCTTGGGTTATAAAAAGTATCAACCATATAATGTAAAAATGTAATTACTTTTCACATCGAAAGCTGTGTTCAATTTAGCCGAAAACTATTGGAAATATCATCGGATTTTCTTTATGCCCATGTTCAATTCAGTTAAGTGCCTACGATATGCCGACGCAAGAGGAGAGGAGAGAGCATCGTCAAAGGAGAGAGGAATGGGATCGAATTTATTATTGGAGATTTTTTCGGGGCCATTTGAGTCGGTAGTTTTGGAAAGGAACCCGGAATAAATGCAATTATGTCCGCGCGTTCGGCATCGAAACGTTAAACGGAGCCGAAATAATTCTCGTGACACACAAGTGTCGAGCCGTTTGTTCAACTCCACCTCCTCCTCCAAACCACCCTCATCCCCTGTATACATTTTGTTTTCGTATCGGGTTTTTGTCTCCTTTCTTTCTCTCCTTCTTTGTGCTGCATATCCCGAAAGAAAAACGGAACTAACGCGACTTGACGGGACATTCGCTCCACCCGCTCCAACACTTTTTTCAACCCCCTGCGTTTTTCCCTCAGTCTTTCCATATTTTACACTCCGCATATCCATTAACTAATTAAAACTTTCCGCAAAAGAATAATGAAGAAACGGAGAAAAAAAGCAAATACATTCGTGTCGTTGTTAACGTTTGCGCCAGAAATTGTTGGTATCCTATTATTGAATCAACGAGTAAAAAGGTTTCAAACTTTTTTTTCCCTTTTGTCGGAATTGAGTGTGAATGTTTTAGGCTTTCATACAATTTTCTTTTTTTTATATATATATATATTCCATTTTTTTTCCTACTCCTCCAAGGGAAAATCTGAAAGTTTCACCTAATCCCCTAATGGAATTTCTTGCTATTCCTTCAGAGGCGCGGTTCTCCTTGTGTTTTTCTTCATTCTTCAGTGAGCGCGTGTCACGAAGATTGCCGGCCCCAGATTTGAGAAACTAATTTTGGAGATTAGATCGAAAAAAATAATAATATATAAATAAAATAAAAGCCTTATGAATATATGGAAATACTTGGAATAAGATTTATCACTTTAAAATATTGTTTATTTCTTTATTTTCACATTTTTCTTACTTCTAATTTTCACAAAAAAAAATATTATGTAATAAACAGAAAATATTACTTAATTAAACTAATTTATATATAAAAAAAAATAAACAATAAATAAACTTAAAATAAATTATAATTTACCTACAAATTTCCATGATTTTGAGTTACATATTTTTTTTCACTCAATAATTAATTTGTATATATTTCTCTATATTAATTTAGAAAAGCTATTGTTAATTTTTGACAAGAAAACACATAATTACATAATTAGAATTCGTACATAAATAAGAATAATTATAAAGAAAACACTGGACAGGTTTGGGAAACATATTACGGTAATGGATTTTTTTCTCCTGTTCTTGGGAAGCGCACGTTTCTTCGGAGAGCGCGTGTCAGGAAGATTGCCGACGCGAGATTGGAGAAACTAATTCCAGAGATTAAATCGAAAGAAAAAATAAAATAAATTTGAAGTGAAATGCGAAAATAAACAGCGGCAACAAAACGGGGGCGCAAATAAAGAGAAAAGCGTTATGAAAATATGAGTATTCACGGTCGCCGGGGCGGTAATTACAAATAAATATTTGCGTTCGGCGCGCGGAATTGTTGGAATTGTCGAAATTGTTTCATTTGATTTTCGGCGGAAAAGTAAATAAACGCACACGTACGCATTATTGTTTATGTACGTATAATTATGTTTGTCTTAATCAAATACGCGGAGTCGATGCGTGATATGTGCGCTCGTGTTTGTGTATACGTATACGCTTTTGATTTGTGTGTGTGTGATGCGTTCGGTGGGTGGATGAGGGTTGGAGGATGAGGCGCTCTTTTGAACGTGGATCATTCTGCAAACATATTACATATCGCAATTACATATTGCAATTGCAAAAGCGTTTTCGTTTCTCTGTTTGTGTTATTATTTCGGGCGTTCCGACATTTAACAAACGGATCACTGGAATTCACGGATTCCAAAGGATGAAGATTAAATGGAAATATATTCATATTTCGTATCGATTTATAATTATAACTTCAATAAATATTTGGAAATATTTTTTTATTTCAAATCTACAATTATTTTTAATAAATAAATAATTCATACAATTTTTACATTTAAATCAGTAATTTTGTTATAAAAAATACTTGTTTTAAATACTTGTTTACAGAATTTCAGAAAGTAGTAAGAAAGATACACATTTTTTTTTACTAATGGAAATATTTGAATTAATTTATTAATAAATTTAAATTATATTTGTAATTATTTAAAATTAAATTTAATATTCGATTAATAATTGTTATTTCAATTAAAAAAAAAAAAATATTGCAATTTTTAGAATTTATTTCAACGTTCTTTGCAGTTTTTTTTAAATATTTAATAAATTTTATTATAAATAAAACTATTATAAAAATTTTAGAAATAAAGATAAGAAAAAAATTGTGATTATAGAAAACTGCGTCACAAATAATGAACAGCTGCACCTGCAAATCAAAGTGCTAAACAGAAATTGAGAGATCGGAAACTCTCGTTGGTTTTCGTTATTAACAATTTTATTAGTTTAATCGCTCGGGTTTGCGCTAATGTTTATTGTTAACGAATAAAATCTTTAAAAAATCCTAATCTAAACTGGGAACGAAAATTAATATGTTAATCTTGAATAATAATAGATAATCAACTTTTAAAAAAAATAATATTTTTATATAATCGTTTATTAAATGCTGTTACTTATGTAATAATATGTTGTTGTAACTTTGCAAGTAATGTACTAGTATATAGTGTCGTGTCTAACTAAATACTAAAAAATAATATATTAGAAAAATAATAAATTATTTCATTTTTAAATAATAAATAATAATTAGAAATAATTACGTTTATTATTATTAAATTTGCATATATAATTAGTGCATTTTATATTAAAGAAATTAATGGAAAAAAATTGCTAATTCGATAAAAAAAAATGTAAAAATTAGTTAATTATTGAAAATTATTTATTATTTAGGAACGAAAACGTCGATGAAACACGTGCATCCTGCAGCTGCGTTTAAACAATCCTTATTTGGGCACGAAACTAATGCATTTCGCACACTCAATAAAAAGTAATAAAAATTAGACGATTATTTTATTAAATCGAATTTCTAATGAAAAATTTTATTATTTTTAAAAGAAAATCTTTGTACATACTATATATTATTCTCCATTTGTAAAAGAAATATTAATATTTTTGTCAATATTTTTGAACATTTAATTAATAAATTTTAATGCAATTGAAAGTTATAAAACATTTACAAAAGAAATACAAAAATAGGTGATTGTTGAAAAATCGCGGTTGTAAAGCTACGCATGTTTATATAATCCACAAAAATGAGTGCATTTCGCACAATCATTCAGAAAATTTAGAATAATGTTAAAAAAAAAGTATGAAAACGTTTCTACCTATTTTTGCGTCGTGATGAATCATCTGCACCTGCAAATCTAAATGAGTGATCGACAACCCTCGACACTTTTCGTTATTAACAATTCTATTGGTTATATCGTTCGGATCGGCACGTAGACTATTAATTGCTTATGTCTAAATATTATTTTTTTTAACGTATAAAATTATAAAAATGTTTGTTTTAAACAACAAACAATTATTGCAATAAACCAATCGAAAATAGTCACCAAAATAATTGCGTTTAATTTCAAATTGTCTATTGAAAGTGATTTACATAATTTTAGAAGTAATCTTTATTTAAATAAATTATTATACAATAATTTTGATAAATAAAAATGTATTTTATATTAAAATCACAGTACAAATTATACATTTGCAAAATAACACTTATGTAAATTTAATCGTTGAAAGCATACATAAAAATAAACAAAATAGTAAATATTCTAATAATTATTTCGTTTATTTTGGATGAAGAGATTATTGCAAAAATCGCCTTATTTGGGTATAAAACGTGAAAACGTGAAAAATTTGATAAAATTACGAAGCATTTTCATAAAATGCATTTAAAATTAAATTAAATACAAAAGAGACTTAGAATTTCTTTTAGAACAAAAATATAAAACCAAATTTCATAAGAAAAATTATTGATTTATTTTTAATATATTTTTGCAAGTTATCAATATTAAAATATACTGCATTACTGATTTAATCCTCAGTTATTATTGGAAAAATTGTAAAGTACTTTGTAAATATTCTTTTCATCTTTATTTATTAATTAATAAAATTAAATCCAAAATATAAATACTTAAAGAAATTAAACATATTTAAAAAATGTTATTAATCAAATGTAATATTTTTAATTGTACTAAATTATAAATTAATATTTTGAATTATTATTTTCTTATAAAATATTTTTGTTATTTTTTTATTGAAGTGTTGAGATAATAAAAATAGATGAGAGTTGAAAGTGCAATTAATTTTACTGAGAAATGTAAATATTAGAGGAGAAATTTTGGGTGTTCGGCGTAGGCGGTCCATTCTTGTACGTCGCTGACCCCGCGCGGTTTGACCTCCCTTGAGAAAGGACTGCACTACTGTACGTATGTCGCTGTAGTTGTTGTTGTTGTTGATCTCGAGTTGTATCAATTTTCTTAGTAAGATGTTTCGGCCGAGATACGGGCTCGGGATGTTTAATATGTGCAGGGGTTATTCATGCGGATGGCCTGTTCTGCAGCAGGCGACGGATGAAGAGATGAAGGAGGAGAAGGGAATGAAACACCGAGAGGACTAGCAGCTACGGACAGCAACTGCAGATCATATCTGGGGGAGTTATGAAAGTCGCGACCCCCGTCCGTCCCGTCCCGTCCCGTCCCGTCCTCCACCTCATCCCCTTTTTGTATACACGACGTGTCCGCGCCAACTGTCCATATCCCATTTAATCGAAAACGACTGCCCTATCTGCCTGGCTGTCAGTGGAGGCGAACATAAACTGGTCTTTGCGACATGTGCACGAGTGTTTCACTCGATAATAACACATTGTGCACTTTAATGGCCGGCACTTCTTCACTACCAACACCACCACTACCAACACCACCACCACCACCAGCAGTAGCAGCAGCAGCAGTAATGTTAAGGGGTGATTCTCTCCGCCACTCATCGCCAATTATCCGTTCCATCGGGGGGTGGCGGCGAATACTTCACGCACGCAATTATTACAATCCCTGTCCATCAATCTGTACGTAACTTTTATTGCATCGAATTTCACACTCGGTCGTGCATTCTGTTATTACAGATCCGCACACACAAACTTTCATTAGCAGCCAATTGTAGGCAAAAATCATGAGCGAAACACGGCACATTCACATCCACATGCCAATATTTCAATTCGCCGCTATTATACTTTAATTCCCATTCATTATTCCTTAATCAAACCCTGAATTACGGACGTTTGTTGCACCGTTCGACACGAACGTCGGGCTGGGGAACAGGAGAGAACGCTCGCCGGCATTACGTAATCCCATTTACACGCTCTCCCGTTTAATCGTTCGCATTTTCATTAATATCCAACAGTTTATCCTATTACAACATTAATCCCATTAAATTCGCCCCCAATTTCTTTTCATTACATATTAAGATGCCCACACACAACTCAAAATTATTAATAAATCGATTAAAATCCATTGTTTTAATGTTTCCACGTTAAAAAAATTTTTTCATCGATGTAGATAAATAAAGAGTAATCCCATCTGTCGTCGGTATGAATTAGAGACGTTCTCCGAACTTGCGTAACATTCTTTTTCTCATTTAGGATTTGAATAAAATCAAAGACAAAACATTCATTACAGAGAAAATTGCCTGTTTTCGCGTTTTAATATTTGTAATTACGATTTGCCGTTGAATGTTTCATTTGCCCGTTCCGAGAAGAGAAGAGCGACTATTACCGTCCAGTAAATGTATTAACATAGTTCCGTTTCATTCTGCGTTCGGCATTTCTGCGCTTCTCCTCATTTCCACTTACTTTTTATTTCCTTTTCGCTTCTCATTCGAATGCGTTTTTTTTAAGGAAAACGACTTCTCTTTCCGGAAAACTAATCAATGATTAATAAACATCGCAACTCCTCCTCCCTTGATGACGTGACACGTAAACGTAATTGCTGTGTACATTAAAGGAGTCCACGTGGGGAGGAAACACAATACCCATTAAAGTGCTTTTTTATGTTTCATTTCGTCATAATAGATCGAAATTGCGGCTGGAATCCAAATTTAATTGTTTTTTATGTTAATATATGCCGCCGGTATAAAACGACCCTTGTTTTAGAACGAAAAAGACCCAAAAATCGGTATAATACTTGAGATGAATATTAAGTTGTAATATAACAGCTAATGTTAACTTCACAACATTAAAATATAATGAAACATTCATATACTTTCAGAATATTTTTCGTAGTTATTAAATAGAAATTAAAAAACAATCATCGGTTGTCATAACCTAACTTAATTTAACCTAACTTTACTTTTCCTTTTGACAGATGCAATGATAATTTTATATTAACCTAACATTTCTTTTAGTAAATCTAACCTTACTTTTCTTTTGAGAGAAGCATTGATAATATTGTAAAAATAATTATAATTGCACTACTTTTCTAAAAATAGAAATTAACTTTTAGAATCTTTAAGATTACCTAAACTAACCTTATTTTTTTCTTTTGACAGATGTAAAAATAATTCTATAATCTCATAACTAGTATCAATACATAACCTTATTTTATTTTATTATAGCTAACTTAACCTTATTTTTTTTTGAATGAGTTTAATGGTATGTAGTAAATATGGAGTTATTTTATGTAAGAAATATAATCATAACAATGAAAAAGTTGCTGGTACATTTATTTTGTTGAATAATGTTTAACAGTTTGGGAAGCGCTGATGTTCACGACCCTCCTGTACTTATGTGGGGGTAATGCTATGTCGGATTCCCATCCAATTGGGTTTTAGTGGGGTCGTTTCTTCCTTATTTTTATGTACGTAACATGATAACACGTTATCATGTATGGATTTTGCTTTCATGTCGGTGTGTTGTGCAAGAGGGTGGAGGTCTTCTATTCAGCGGATCTCTGGATTTGATGTAGCGAAATGTCTGCATTGGGTTGTTGTTTTCTCTTCCTTTAAATTCCTCCTTTTTCCTGTGCTCTTTCCGAAATGGAGAAGTAGAGAGAGAGAGAAAAAGGAGGCAAGATATTATTGCGTTACGTAATCTGCTTGCATGCACGGCGATATCGGGTTTAAGGACTAGAGCTATCTGGAGTGGTATGCGAGATGCAGACAGAGAGAGAGAAATAGAAAGGGCGAGGCTGAAGCTGAAGACATGCTCGGCTGGTTCACAATTGTGGTTATTGCTCGTGTAATTATACACTCCGCCTTTGCCTCCGACACAACTGTCGTTTGCTGTGTATGTGTGTTTCTTGCGTAAGCAAGTGTTCCTCTCGTCTGCAAGCCGCCCCGCGCCGCCGCCGCCTCCGCCACCGACAACTCCTTTCGTCTATTTCCAAAACATGCATTCATGCCCTATTTAACATTACGGCTCTCTTCGGCTTCATTACGTCCGCTCGCGCGCTCCACACTGCCGCCGCCCCCACCGCCACCAATTTTCGCGATAATTCCAGCTTCACAATAAAATTAATTGAAATTTAAGATTTCACGCCCGAACGAACGGACAGACGAAGGAGAAGAACAATCCCGGAATTAATTCTGTACCATTTGAATCAAAAGCACGAAACGTGCACATATTCAACACATTGGAAAACAAATATAATCTCACCATTTATTACATAATTATTTATAACTAAATTGAAAATTAAAATCACTGACAGCTGTCATCTTGTGTCAAACTTCAATAATCTGTAACTTTTAAAGAATTTCAAATTTTGAAATATTTTTCTGAAAATTTTTATAATTTTTTTCTTGCCACTGAACGAAAACATATAGAAAATTAATTTAAAATGTATCAACCACAACAAGACTTTATGTAATATTAGACTGCTCATGTCTTGATAGCGTTATAACAAAAGTTCAGCGTTGATTTGAAGGAGTAAAAAAAAATGTTTGATACGCATGGGAAACGAAGTTTTAGACGTGATAATACAATGCACTGTAGACGATAACTAAAGGCTTTTAAATAATTATCTACACCAACTGTCCAACTTAATAACTAAGTGCCACTTACGTAAGATTAAAATTATAATTAACCTTTTTGTCGTGAACCATTCCAATGATAAGAATATTAATAAAACATATCATATTTCCAAAACAAATCATATATACAGAGTATTTCTTTCTTCATATTTTTTTTTTACTCCAAAACATTTTAATATAGACAAAAACTGTAATACTAACAATAATTTAAATTACTGTATTCAACCTCGTTTAGGGCTTCAAATAAATCACGTTCTATAGAGTCGACGTTAATCAAAGAAGCGCTAAACGAGGTATTACTGTATAAGGATTTGTTAAATAGAATTACACGGTTTTGAATGTTATAGAAACAAATAAAGTGTCTACAAACATAAAATTCATTGATAAATTTATAAATCTTATATTTTCATAATAATATAGATAAAATCTATAAAAAGTAAATATGAAACCAGTTTACAAAGTTTAAACATTTTGTGACGCAGTCTTGCAATAAACTTTTGGTGAATTCCGACTCCTCAGAATTTCATGAAACTTCTATAAAGTATTCCTATTACGTTGTATTGCGCGGAGAGATATATCAAACATACTCCATACATATATTAAACTTCATTTTTTTATATAATATAAAAAAAATGTAATCTTTTCTAATTGAGCAATTTGAACTAATTAAACAAATTAGTGATAATCAGATTCTCTTCAAAATCTGTAGAGAAAAAAAAACCTAAGGTCATTGTCCTTTTTTTCTTCTCATTAAGCAATGAGTTAATTGATTTGAGGCTAAAGGGCTGACTGGGCCGCGATATATCGTCGAAATGCGTTTATCTGATCATGAAATCCGGTGGACGTAAAACCACCCCCGCAAGCCGACATATTTCCACCGGGGAACGGAGGAATGGAATGCCATAGTCTCAGACGCATATAATTGAATGCGGGTTTAAGTGAAACGAATGCTTTCGCTTTCTATTAAAAAGTTGCCGGAGAGTAAAGTTTTATTATTTCTTTCTCTTTTTCACCCTCACCCTCGTCTCCGTGGACCAGCATCCAACTCCCCGGTCGACCAGACCCAGACGATGTTCTCTAAGTAACTTTCGGTATAAAAACCTCTCCTCTTGGGGCCATTACATGATGACTCTTTCAGGCGATGATATTAATTCACCTGTATTTAAAAAACGAAAAATAAATTTAAATTTCAGATATGAAAACAATTTATAATTTTATTAATATTTCCAAACAGTCCGTGATATTAGCACAATCGGACTAAGCAAATAATAGTGAAAAACAACTCGATAATTTATAGCTACAAACTTTTCCCAAACTGCAATTTTCATATTTCATGCGTGCATATGAGATGCGGCTTTCGCTTAAAATATTATTTAGCTCTTCACCTCGACCACTTAAAAGACACATCGGTTGCTTTATTAAAAATGAAAAACTTTTCCGGAAAATCGATCGAAACTGCAGCGAATTCAATACACACGTAAAAAGTCGCCCCCGAATGTGGGGAAAACCGAGGGACTCGAATGAATGTGGAAACTAACAATTAGCGAATTCAATTTGCATTATTTCCAAAAGCAATTTCTGCAACAACAACGAAAAACTAAAAAAAAATAGAACTCGTTGTGCGTTTTTATCCTGTTGGAAAAATTTAATTAATCTTCGCATATTTCGCTGCCCCCGTTATTTATTGCTCGGGTTGCCGTTTAATTATTGAATTATCGATTTGTCCTTATTTCATATACGAGTTTGTTTCATTTTATTTAATTTCCAATTCGATTCTAGTTTCGTAATGTTTTCCAATTACGGTAAGTTTAACGAGTTCTAATTGGAAATATTTATTTTGGCCCGATTTTCGTTCTCCATGTTTGTTGTTATTGTGGGGAATTTCTGCTGCGATCAATCTTTCATTCGCTCTAATACACTGACTGCATTGTAATATAAACAATTAATAATTATACAACGGAACGGCAGACGATAAATAATTCATTTCCGTGCATTATTTAGTGGCCGCTTTTGATATGACGAACCCGCAATACACAGATTAAAATATTTATTACTATATACACACACACGCATATACAGGGTGGTCCAATTAAGGAAACAACCCCAAATATATACTTAATTTTTATATAAAAAATATTAAATTCGAAGAATAACCATTATTTCATTTTTCTATTTCAAAGTCATGAAAACCCAACTCAGGAAACAATAGTAAACATATACTTAGTTTTATATAAAAAATTAGATTAAATTAATTTTATTGTGTTTATCTTAATTTATAAAGTACTGAGAACACAGATTAAAATATATACATTTATAGGGTAGTCCAATTAAGGAAACTACCCCTAATATATATTTATTTTTTATATATAAAATAAGATTTAATTAATTTAATTTTGAAGTACGAGAAAAGAAAACATATTTTTTTGTGAATAAATAACTTAGTTTCTTCATTATAAAAGTCATGAAACACACAAAATAAATTATTTACATATACAGAGTGGTCCAATTAAGGAAACAATTCCAAATATAAACTTAGTTTTTTTATATAAAAAAAATAATAAGATTTAATTAACTTCAGTTTGAAAAGCATTATGAAATAAATAATATTTTTGTGAATATTTTGGTTTTCAAAATTATGAAAATACAGATTAAAATATACAAAGGATAGTCCAATTAAGGAAACAACCCCAAAAATGTTCTTAGATTTTGTATAAAAAAAAATAATAATATTTAATTAACTTCAGTTTGAAGCACAATAAAATTAATCATATTTTGATTTTTGAATTTTCAAAATCATGAAAATACAGTAGTTTTTACATTAAAAATTAAAGTTCATTAATTTCACTTCGAAAGATGATGAAGAAAGGAAACATGTTTAATTCCAAGTTTTCGATGTCATGAAAACACATATTGAAATATACATTTATACAGGGATGTCCAATTAAGAATACAACCCCAAATATGTAGATAAAAGAAAACATATTTTATTGAATATCTTAACGTTTTCAAATACTTATTAAAATATGTCATCATTGAAATTACTTACATTATTTAAATAATATAAACGAATTTGATTATCTTTTTAATTTTTTTTAATTACATTAATTACCATACAGAAATAAGGGTTAACATCTTGATTTGAAAAGTCCCATGCAGGGATTATAATTATGTGTCAAGTTATAAATATATCCATAGTTATTAGAAAATGAAAAGTTAAATTTCAAGATTTGTAAAAGTATTTATTTAAGTTAACAGAAAACGTATTTTTTTGTGTATAAATTGGTATTTTCACATTTTCACTTTATAACTTTAAAAACTTCATAATTTATCAAATTTCCAGATAATCATACGTTTTTAAATTAAAAATATAATCATAACCTTTAGATTTACTAGAAAAAATATTTATCCATCGAATTGTTAAGTGATTTAAAAAAATATTAAATTAGTTCTGATGTCTCATATCACATTTACTTCGTTTTTATAAAATTAAAAATATTAATATTAATTAGGTTTAAAATTAGTTTTCAGTTCAGTTAATAAAATAAATAAGTAAAATATTAATAATAATTTTATTGATACAAAAAAATATTTCTATCAAGAAATTATGCATATTTCTTAGAATTTAAATGAAACACCCTGTAAATATAAATATGTAGAATATATACGCATATATATTTATATTTATGGAGTATGTGTGTGAAAAGCATAAATTATAGATATGATAATTGAAACACAGAAACACATACAGTAAAGCTATAATTATAAACACATCAAAATTACGGCGCGAACTCTAAACGTACGAAGGTGGAAAGAAAATATGCAAGTGAATGATATTAGTCGAGGGGTTGTTTTAATCGATGGAAAGAATCTTATTTAGATTAGTTTTGCCGCTGACAAGGGATGTAGGTTAAGGAGGGGTCGCATCCCTTCTGTTTGTGATTTACGTGCAATGCACAGAGCACAGATTATAAGTATGAGTGAGAGAGATAGATGGAGATGTAGAGATTATTAACCACACCGAAAATTATATCTGTTCCATCAACCGAAACGAAAACACACACCGAAATAAAAGTCGTTTGGATCATCTTCGGCGCTCGTCAAGGTGAGAAATTTTAATGAAAATTTCGAACCCACGCACGTATCCTCATTAACTTTATCCTCCTTCACCTTCGAACAGTGCAGTCCTCTTCTTGGGAATCGTAAAGTCCTTTCGGGTATTAATTTACAATCCGTTATTACAACAATAGTTGCGCAATAAAGAAGGATTTTATAGTGCCCCGCCGTCGCCGCAGGACGTGTGTCCTAACGACGAGGAAGGAACACCGGGTCTCGATCATAAAATTGTTAAATTTTAATTAGCGGACCCATCTCTAATGAATTTATTACATTCTCCGTCGTTCTTTATCCCTACGCGTTTCACTCCTATCGAATTCTTCCATCGATTATTCTTCACTAATTTGCTTATTCCTCTTGTTTCTTTATTCCCCGCAGCATAATTTTCGTCCGTAAATTACAAAACGAAATGTCATTAATACGAAAATATTTTCCCTAAAGAGATTATCTTCATTTATAAGCTGTCACAGCGATGTGAATAATTTAGATGTTTCGCTTTTATATGAGCCCAGATCCTTGATAACTAGAAAAATAATAGTTATTTACAAAATAAATTATTATTAATGATATTATAATTATTATATAATATAAACCAAAAAGAAAGACAGATTTATAATAAAAATAAAACGAAACTTGAAAACAAAAAATCAATTAAAATTAGGAAATAAAAGTTATAAAATAATAACATTGAAAATATGACGAATAATTACAATTAGTAATAATTGCTAAAAAAAAAACATAATTATAAAATCATGATTGAAATTTAAAAACAAATATTTTGGAAACTGAAATCACTTTTATTCATTAAATACTAACTTTTTTTAAATTTATATATATTTTTTTCAATTGAATGAAATATATTTATAAATTGTATATGTAAATAAAATGCAGTTTCATTTGAAAACCCTGAACATCCTAAGTACTAAATTATTTCATTTTATATTTGTTGATATAATCGATTTTTCTTTAATTCCAATAAACATATTTAGAAATTGTGATATTTTTATGTAAAATTCACAGTTTAATTAAAAAATACTTGAAAATCCTGAAAATCCTTTTGATTCATTAAATACTAACATTTATATTTTTGATATAATCGATTTTTTTAATTGCATCAAACATGTAGAATTTGTGATTTTTTTCTGTTATATTTTTTTTTGTAAAATGCACAGTTTAATTAAAATTAATTGATATTTATTAATAAATTGTAATTTTTTGTTAAAATAATACATTTTTAAATAAAATACAAACTTTAATTTGAGAACCTTGAAAATCTCTTTGATTTATTAAATACTAACTTTTATTTTATCGATATTTTTTTTTTACTAGAAGCAAATTTATTTAGAAATTGTAATTTTTTTTCTGTTAAAATAATATATGCTTATGTAAAATACACATTTTAAATTTTAAAAAAATACAAGAATATCATTTTTTAAATTTATTTGTATTATTTTTAATTGGAAGAAATAAAATACAGAGTTTCATTTGAAAACCATGTTTCATTAAATAGTGACATTTTTGCATTTTATATTTTTTGTTATAATCGATATATATTTTTTTTAATTGGATGAAACATTTACAAATTTTGATTTATTTCTGTTAAAACAATAATAATATAAAATACTTGAAAAACCTGAAAATCTTTGTAGATAAATTTCTGTAACCGATCAAATTTATTTAGAAATCGTTATTATTTGTTACAATTCCTATATTTAATCATTATTACATAAAATTAGTAAATTCTAAATTTGAAATAAATATCCAGTAAAATTGGAAATACGAATGATATTTAAATAATTTAGTAGTTCTTTAAAATCACCATATTTTAATAATTTTTCAGGACAATTCATTTAAAATTCATTCAAGTTACATTAAAAAATTCTACATAAGTAGATTGAAATTTAAGTAAATTTACAAACAGTTATTGCAGAATTGTAACATCAATAAAATTGTATGATGTTAGTCTTTTAATAGATCGTTTATTGAATTCATGTTTGATTATATAGTGTAAGTTAATACGGTTTGATGCAGGCTGGGTTCGTTCATTCTATTATCCGTTATAGATTGTGTTGTTGTAACGTGAATCAGTTAAGTGGATATTAATTTGTGACCGTTTTAGAGACTGATGGGTTCGGAAGGTTTTCGCCCGGCGTCGCCATCGTCCCCCCTTTTTAAACATCAATTAGGAATTATTTTAAGGTAATACGAGCGTCGCTATCGAATTACATTTAATTTGTATCACATATAGAAAATTACATGGGGCCAGCTGGAGTCAATGAGAAATTCGGATCGTCGGACCCGTCATTACGTGAGAGGCCGGCCAATCTTTCCATCACGGCGAAAGGAAAAAAAATATAATAAAGTTGAAAGGCGCACACCGGGCGAAATGGTCTCCCTCCGGTTAATTGCCGCAGCCCGAGGGTGGATGGAATCGAGGAAAAGAAAAGAGAAGTTGAATATATATATGTATGTAAGTATAAAGAATAACGCATTTTTATTATTCCGAATCGTTGTATTTCGGCAACAATGAATGGGAGTATCAATTATGGCTTTTCTTGAAGTGAATGAGAAGGAGATGAAAAACGGTGCGATTCGTTCGAGCCAGATGCGAATGCCGCATAAAAAGTAGCCGGAGCAAGACTAATCAAGATTTTGCTCGGATTTGCCCACCCCAGATGGATGGATGCAAGGAAGGTTCCTCTAGTAAAGTACACGCTATATACCTTCGACTTCCGATTTGAAACGCACGGATTTTGAATGGCCCTTAGGAGGGTTCCCGTCCTAGCAGGGCCGCTGCACATTGTCAACTTGTGCGCCCACGTTCGTCTCGCTCCCATTGTTTGGCGGAAGACCATTGCTATATGCCGCACGTGAGGTCGACCTCGTTGGGTGGCGAAACGCGAACCTCCACTACTTATTATTGTTATCACCTCTCCCATCATCTCTTTACCTCGAGGAGCCGTGGAAAAGTGCGCACAACCGGATTAAGACTACCTATGAAAGGAAGAGAGTGAGAGTCCTGCAGAGCAAACACTAACCGAAGAGGATCGAAACGAATTATAGAAAATAATAAAGCGTGGCGCGATTGGATTAACTCTAGAATGTTTGCTTTTGCACTCGGCGCACATAATAATTATGCAAGCAAACAAGAATTTGTTCCGTTTCATTGGGCTCAGATCATCCCTTTAAACCAATTGCAAACATCAACATTCCCAATGATTGAAATAGTATTCATACATGAGATTATATTGATTTTATGAATTGATTAACAAAATTATACCCACATTCTCAAAAACAACAATAGATGGCGCTAACTAAATTGTTATAATTATTTCTATTGTATATAATTATTTCTATAACAAATCCAGTTTCGATCAGTACTTATTTGAAAACAAACTTAATTTTCATTAAGTAAAATTAAGAAGAAAAAACACTGAGTTTTTGGTGTATAAAATCATTAAATTTATAAATTTTATTGATAATATTAGAAAATTGCGTTTTAATTTATATGATTATCGTTATATAATTTGAAAGCTTTCAAACTGAAATGAATTCATTAGTACCGTATAATAATTTATTATGCATACATACCGTTAATTTTGCTATACAGTTAATTAATTTCCAAAATATATTTAGCTTTAGCTCATTGAATGAAACTGAGGAAATAAATATCGGTTTCGTTCGCATAATATAATCAGATATAAATTATAGTTCATAAATGTCATGTTTTTATTAAAGGATATAATTTACAATTTATAAATAAATGTTTTATTACTAGTTCATTATATAATAATTTATTTTATTTATGTATTTATTTTTATAAGGAAATAATTTATAAATTATGAATCTTCAAATTCCAAATAGAAATATTATAAAATTATTATTTTTTTATGAAAAATTTGAAAATAAGATTAAATAAAATAAATATAAGTTCCATTTATATCATCGAGTTTACGTGTGTTGTTATTGATATAACAATATCTATAAAGTAAACGAAATATGGAGAGATAGAAAAGGAATGTTTATTATGATTCATATGCAAATTGTAAATATTTAGAAAATGCATGCATGATTCGCGTTTAAAATAAATGTGTAAACCGTTGTAGCAAAAAATATTTTTGATTTAATTTTAAAAATAATCACAATTTATTAGATTTTATTGAAATATTTTAAAAATCTATTGCAATTTTGGGATTCCTATAAATGCGGTATAATAAAATTTAATTTAAATTAAAAAAATTTATTGATTTTATTACCAATTTACAAAATTATTAAAATTAATTCATCATCATCTGTAGTTTTTTTTACTTGGCATATGTTGTAAGTAGACTTACAAGTACATGAATTAGGTACGTCAAAAAAAATTCAAGTAGTTTGATAAGTTGCAAGTACATCTCATACATCCCAACCATACGTCGACTTTTTACTTGTTAAATGTTGTGGTCCTACGCTTTGAATTAGGTATGTCAAGAAATTTTGAGTAGTTTGACAAGTTGCAAGTATATAATATAATCAATGGTCGACTTTTTGCTGTCTATATTGTAGCAACATATTGAATTAGATACGTCAAGGAAATGTAAGTAGTTTGGCAAGTTGCAAGTACATTTCATACACTGTAATCAATCAAATATTTACTTGATGCATGTAGCAATACTTTTATGAAATATTTCAAGTAGTTTGCCAAGTTGCAAGTAGTACTAAAAAACCATTACTTGTCCAAAGTATTCCACATTATTTAAACTGATAACGTTTCGTGCAATTTGTAAATAATTGATGGATGCTGTAACCATAAATATTTGAAGTTACGACGTGCCCTATTTATAAACTTATTTCATTTTCATCTAATTACGCGATTTTGTATTTTTTTCCCTTCAATAAATTAACGATGAGCGAGGAGAAACTATATTAATTCCCGGCAGTTTGTAAAATATATACAAGGACAAAAAGTTTCCGTGTGGACCGTTTCGCTTTCTCTCTCTCTCATTCCAACGCACGCGAACTCTTCATCTCCGTACGTCGCAAGCTCTCGGGGAAAAAGAGGAGAAAAATTATATAAATTTATTCAAATTACACATCGTAATGCCAGACTATCCATTACATCCAGCCACACAACTGAGTCCACTAAATTATTCATGCGACGTGTAATTCCAACATCCCACCCGAAATATTTTCCACTTTTTTAAAATATTAACTCACCTCCTCCCCAAATTTTTACCCTCTTCCTCCTCCTCCTCCTGCGATTTATTAACAGAATAATACATTTTTTTCTATAATATTCCTATTCGGGATTAATTCGCGCCCGAGTTTATTGGATCATCCGTTTTGGGGGGATTCGTACAAAAAAAAAAATATATAGAATTCGGGGGGAGAAAACATCAAATATTTATGTTTGAAACGGCTGCGTTCGGTAGATAGTAACGTCCTTTTTGCGCACTTTCCATATACTTTATCGCGTATTTACATGCAAATATTGCAATTTTTTTAGGTTGTGTTTGGCCGCGATTTGTATGATACCAGTTCGCTTTTAACGGCTTCATTACAGCTCGAAAATTGCGTACGGCGTCGCAAGACCATTCGTTTCGCGTTATGGAAATTAAAAAACGTGAAGCCGGCAGTTTTGCTCTGAGAGGAACAATAAAGGAGAGAAACCCCGCATATGAATACGTGCATTTGAAGAACAAAAAAAAAGGGGAAAGAAGTGCGTTGTTACCAGCAATCCCTTTTCTGCATGTCCTCTCTGTACGTGTGTAATACATATGAAAATTTCACTTACACTTTATGTGCACCGAAAACAGACTTTGCGTCTCTGAATTTCACGCTAAATTACTCGCGATAAAAGTACGTTTTCCGCGGAAAACTGCTTTAATACACAACTCATTACCATGCCTCGGGCTTTATTATTGCACTGCACCGAAACCCCTTCGTTCTCCACCCTACTCACTCACTCCTCCGCCGAGTTATTATTTATTATTCCTTCGTCTCTCCTTTCGTTCTTTTTTTTATTCCGCCTCCATTCAAATGCAAATTGCGGAACGCACACATACTTTGAGCGAGAAACAGACAGAGAGACGTAAAGAAGGAAAACCTTAAAGCATTGTCTTATAAATTGACTCCAGACCGAAAAATATTCGTAAACGTGTGTATACGTTTCCATAATCGAGAAACACTTGATAAAAAAATTACATAACGAATTTCTATTGACATTGACAGCTGCAGTTGGTACACCTGACATTTATGTTACATGTCACGCACAGCGTACAAAACGCATTTTCTCAAACAGAAAATATTTTATAAACATTCATTATTACATTATTAAAAAAAACTTGTTATCTTAGGTGTCAATGTTCGTTCCTTTTTTCTTACGTCAATATTATTGGATCCATCACTCAGGCGAATTCGTTATAATCCGGGTGGAAAAACTTAGTTTAATTCAGCAAAATATTTATTTTATTTCTGTATTAACACCTGGATTAGTCCGACTTCAAACAATGCATTATTATTCAATAAATAATATATTTAAATAAATTATATAAAAAAATTACAATTTCATAGAATTTCTTAAGCATTTTGTATCGAAATTTATTTATCATTTATTAAGAGTTTTCAGTGAGATCATTTTGCTGGTCTAGTAAATATTGAGAATTAATGATATTTTAAGCCAATACCTGAAAATATAATTAAATTTACATATTACTTACTATTAATCTTAAATTTATTTATAATTCGGTAAGTTTAGATACTTTTAAATTAACTTCACAAATAGTTAATATTAAAAATTAAAATTTAACTAAAAACATTAAAAGTAAAGTTTATTATAATTTTTAAATAGACAAGTAAAATATTATATACAGAATTTTAACTTTAAAAACATTAAAATATATTAGATTATTTATGATTTTCAAGTTGAAGCAAATATATAATAAAAATTTATCAAAAATATAATTCAGAGAAATTTAAAACTTATTAATTGTAATTATTGAACTCACTGTTAGAAAGAACAAACTTTTTAATTATATTTTCGATTAAAATTGTTGTGATTTAAATAAATGAATGATTTAAATATTAAAATAAACTGAAACCGTTGTCATCTAAATTGATTGCGGAGCGAAATAAGTAAACGTGTTTGTACGTTTCCATAATTGTGAGATGCTGCCATAACGCGGTTCGCGTAATTTTCGTTATGGGGTTGTTATTTTCGCGCTCCGCAGAGATTGTTGCTGCTGCAATCTCTTTGCCCCAGTTCGTTACAGCCCCTCTGCACATTTCGACCCCTTTTCCTTTCCTTTCCTTTTTTTTTGGTGTGGGATGAGGATTTGCGAAATTGCTATATGACATTATACAGCAGCGTAGAAACAAAGCTCATCCCGTTCTTGTTACGCTTTCGTTGCAAAACCAGAGGTAATAACAATTCTCCGCAAGTATAAAACGATTCGCCCTCGGCTTCAAGTGGAATCGTGTGTTTGTGTGTGTATATATCCTCATAGCGTTTTGATTAATTAAAGCCGCCACATAAATAAGTGCATTTAGATTGGGATCTTCTGGTCCGACGACGGGCGAGATATTCAAATTTCTGGGTACGAGTTCATTCCACCGTGGACATCTGTCTCCAGCAGTTTCGTTTTAATTCGGATGTTGTAATTACCGCAGGTGTTATGAACGAAATCCATTGAAGACATCTTCACATACAGAAGGACATGCCTCCTATTTATACGTACTTTTTTCTTTTCTCTCATTTTTACTCTTCGTGTGCGTTTCAGAAATTCGGGGAATTTTGGATGCATGCGTCGTCGGTTTTAGGGGCGGCGCGTGGACAATAAGCGTCCAGGTAATTTAACAATAACTATTTACTAAGTTGTAGGACCACCGGGGTGAGCGGACCGTTACCTCGTTTCATTCAATTCTCTAGGCCCTTTTGCCCTCGAGAAACGATGATTTGCCACGCAACGCGCGCCTTTGGACACGCATCGCGAATTCCCTTTGACATACCTAGGCCCTTCTTGCTATACAAATACACACACACACATAGTCGCAGACATCAAATGTAATCACTGCTTCAATAGCTACTCTGAAAAATTCCCAAAATTAAGTAAACTTCCCAACATTCCCAACATAATCCAGATAAATCGATTATTAAATATCAACAACCATGACTTGCAACAACAAACATAATGATTTTTCAAAAGATATCTTAAATCTTTCATAATCCCCAATATATTATAAAAGATTTTTTCTCTTCTTGTAATTAAATAATAAATAAGTTAGACTTTTAATTTGTTACAAACAATACGTTTTCATAATTTATGAAATTTTAATGTGTATTTTAATTATTCATTTCAATTCGACGAACATTAATTTAATATAAATATTGAATTATATAATTTCCAAACCTTTATTTACATTTATGATTTAATTGGAAATCTGAACGGAAAATAAAATTTTAACAGTCTTTGTTTTTCCAATTATTTATTTAAAAAAAAAAAAGAATTAAAACAAAACAATTTTATTGGAAATCTAAATGGTAAATTCATTCCTAAAAAAACTATAAATAAAAGACATTTTCAAATTGAAAGCAAACACTATTTGTTAATACATACTTTTTTTTTTAATATTTATGAAATTATTTTAAATCAATATTTTTAGTGAAATCCACAAAGATGCACCAATTTTTTTGTTGAAGTCCACACTTTTTTTGTTAGTTTACTATAAATCTTACAAGTCTGTAATATCATGCAGTCTACTGGTCTATAGTTCTATATACTATGTTCTACTGTGGTCTACTCTAGTCTACTGTAGTCTACTCTGGTCTACTCTGGTCTACTCTAGTCTACTTTAGTCTACCTTAGTCTACTTTAGTCTACTTTAGTCTACTTTAGTCTACTTTAGTCTACTTTAGTCTACTTTAGTCTACTTTAGTCTACTTTAGTCTACTTTAGTCTACTTTAGTCTACTTTAGTCTACTTTAGTCTACTTTAGTCTACTTTAGTCTACTTTAGTCTACTTTAGTCTACTTTAGTCTACTTTAGTCTACTTTAGTCTACTTTAGTCTACTTTAGTCTACTTTAGTCTACTTTAGTCTACTTTAGTCTACTTTAGTCTACTTTAGTCTACTTTAGTCTACTTTAGTCTACTTTAGTCTACTTTAGTCTACTTTAGTCTACTTTAGTCTACTTTAGTCTACTTTAGTCTACTTTAGTCTACTCTAGATTACTCTGGTCTACTCTAGTCTACCCTAGTCTACCCTAGTCTACCCTAGTCTACCCTAGTCTACTCTGGTCTACTCTAGTCTACTGTAGTCTACTGTAGTCTACCCTAGTCTACTCTGGTCTACTCTAGTCTACTGTAGTTTACTCTAGTCTACTCTGGTCTACTCTAATCTACTCTAGTCTACTCTAGTCTACTCTAGTCTACTCTAGTCTACTCTAGTCTACTCTAGTCTACTCTAGTCTACTCTAGTCTACTCTAGTCTACTCTAGTCTACTCTAGTCTACTCTAGTCTACTCTAGTCTACTCTAGTCTACTCTAGTCTACTCTAGTCTACTCTAGTCTACTCTAGTCTACTCTAGTCTACTCTAGTCTACTCTAGTCTACTCTAGTCTACTCTAGTCTACTCTAGTCTACTCTAGTCTACTCTAGTCTACTCTAGTCTACTCTAGTCTACTCTAGTCTACTCTAGTCTACTCTAGTCTACTCTAGTCTACTCTAGTCTACTCTAGTCTACTCTAGTCTACTCTAGTCTACTCTAGTCTACTCTAGTCTACTCTAGTCTACTCTAGTCTACTCTAGTCTACTCTAGTCTACTCTAGTCTACTCTAGTCTACTCTAGTCTACTCTAGTCTACTCTAGTCTACTCTAGTCTACTCTAGTCTACTCTAGTCTACTCTAGTCTACTCTAGTCTACTCGAGTCTACTCTAGTCTACTCTAGTCTACTCTAGTCTACTCTAGTCTACTCTAGTCTACTCTAGTCTACTCTAGTCTACTCTAGTCTACTCTAGTCTACTCTAGTCTACTCTAGTCTACTCTAGTCTACTCTAGTCTACTCTAGTCTACTCTAGTCTACTCTAGTCTACTCTAGTCTACTCTAGTCTACTCTAGTCTACTCTAGTCTACTCTAGTCTACTCTAGTCTACTCTAGTCTACTCTAGTCTACTCTAGTCTACTCTAGTCTACTCTAGTCTACTCTAGTCTACTCTAGTCTACTCTAGTCTACTCTAGTCTACTCTAGTCTACTCTAGTCTACTCTAGTCTACTCTAGTCTACTCTAGTCTACTCTAGTCTACTCTAGTCTACTCTAGTCTACTCTAGTCTACCCTAGTCTACTTTAGACTGCTGTAATCGTTTATAATCTACTCTAACCTACTTTACTCTAATTTTTCATCTGTGTTTTAATCTAGTTTCTTTTGATTTACTTTAGTCTACGAAATATTTACTATATTTAAAAAAATCTATACTTTAATAATAAATTAAATTTTTATTAAGTCTTCGTTTTGGATTCGAATATTATTATCATCCTAATACCCACAAATATTATTCTAAGCAGTAGTTTGTATGTATAACAGATCTGTTCCATGGGAAAATCGTAATCTGCAATTGATTCTTTTCTACTTCTTCTCCCTTTTCTTCTGCATTATCTCCATTCAAAGCTCGTATCCATCCCATGGGCGAAAGAGTGTTTAAATGATTTCCCATTGTTTGAAATTTGAAACGAACGCTATTTAAATATTTACACTTTGGGCCCGAGATGTGCAGGTACGCACACACCGTCTCTCTCTCCACGTGTGTGTGTGTGAGTGTGTGTGTGTCAGGTGCGGGCTCATAAACTTCACCTTTCTTTTCTCCACTGTAAATACAAGAATTGATACGTTATTATTTTCTGTCCAGATTCCGAAAGCAGATAACTCTGCTCCACCCGTTTGTTTTCCTATTCTGCTTCTTATGCGTATCGCCTCTTTATTTTCACACACACGCGCACAAACACATACCCACTAAACGGTGCATAGAATTATTCATCACATATTCATAATACTGTTTCATATATTTTTTTTTTCCTCTTCGTCTCTTTCTTTCTTTCGGAGGGGCCGAAGCGTTTTTATACAATCATGTTTTATTAATGCACCCACAAACATATAATACAAACACACACACAAACAGTTTAAACGCATGAGAAGGGAACAAATACATAACTAAAATAAGAAAAAAATTATCAATTTCCATCTACAAATTCACCAATAATTCAATTAAAATAATTGCATTTTTCTAACTGTTACTTATTAAATTGTAAACTAATTTATTTAGAATATAATAAATAAACTTTTTAGTTAAAATTTTAATTAAAATCAAGTGAAATTAATTAATTTGTTATAATAGTATCATTAAATTTAATTTATTTTAATTAGTCTACATGTAGATTTTCCCGTATAGTAGTTATATAAAAGTTCAATCACTTCGTTGCATTTTCTCATTTCAGATTCGAAACACGTTTCTTTATATCAGAATTTTGTGAGACACATCACGTAGACCACCACAAGCTTTGTTACTTATTTAAAGTCGATGAATAAAAATTATTAAAATTTTTATTTATAATTTATTAAAATTATAAAAATCTTAAAATTAATCCTAAATTAACACAAAAGAAAATAGATCAGTTTACATTAATATTAATTATAACAAGCAGTTGAAACTAAATTATTAGAGAAAAGTTTTTCAACTAAAATTTTTAAGATTTTTGAAAAATATTTCTCTATGTTTATTATTTATACCAAAAATGTAATTGAATTAATTCAAAAAAAATTTAATAAAAACTTGAGTTAAAATTAATTGAATAAATAAAAATCTTTTAAAATTATTAGATAACTCTTTTTCAAACAAAAATGTTTTATTAATGGACAAAACGAATAAATTCCAAGTGTTTATCCAAGGTTTCGGTAACGAGAAGAGAATATCTGTTATACCGTCTAATTGCCTGCAGAGCGTATGCTTTACGATCTGAATAATTAATTCCGAAGAAATTAGAACTTAATTTATACACGATCCGTGATGTCAGGACAAATTATGAGAGTGGAAGCAAAAAAAAAATACAGTTGCATAAATTAACAGTCGAAATTGTTAATTGAAATTGATTCGGAAATAAAATCGAGAATAATTAAAAGTTAATGGAAACGATGGTATTGAAAGGAACAGGTTTTATTTGGCTTAATTAAGAGAGCTAATGAATTGCCTCCACTTTTGTTCCTACGAATAATTAGGCTCGTGTGAGGTCTGTGATCCGCTTGGGCCCTTTTCTACTATTAATTAGATACGAATAGTGGAGCGGATTGGATGGAGATAGATTCGCAGGTGGAATAATGATAATGAAAAAAAAATAAATGGTTCGTTCGAAGAAATCTTCCAGAAGCTCGAAATGCAAATATTTGCGTGCGGCTTAATCGCGTTATTTATCGTCGCCGTTCGAAATTTCTCCAACTCTTAAATATTATTGGGTCTCTTCGAAGACTCTTCTCTACCCCCCAAATGAATTTACATGAAACGCCGATAAACATATCGACGTGGCCGAACGAAATAATAAAACCGTACGGTTTAGTCTCGTCTCGGGTTCTCCTCTTCATTAGGGCTCTCCAGATTTTATGTACTTCGGGATTAAATTACTCACCTGCACCACCGAGAAAATGAGACGACGAGAGAAAACGTCCTCACATAAAGCTAAATCATTTTTAACACCTCGGATTAATTAATTAATATTTAAAAAAATAGACATTTTTTTTTTTTAAATTGCCGCCGAAATTAATCCATTAGCGAAACGCGCACGTTGTAATTCCGTATACGCTATTTCATCCTCATATATATATTTTTTTTGTTTTGTTTTGTAATTTTATTTTTCGTGTTGCTGCATCCGTGTTGTTATTATTATTATTCCGCAGACTTTAATTAAGTTATCAAAGCTAATTTGTGTGCAGAACAAATTAACAACCCACAAAGGCTGCCGCCCCTCTCGCAACGTGCGCGCTTGTTACTCTTTTTTCCTCCCATTCAAAATCCTATCTTCCTCTCTCTCTATATATATATATGCATGCACATTTCGTTTTGAACGCGTAGCAAAAAATGCGCGCCAACAAAAAAAAAGTGGGAACGAGCAAAGAGTTAATTATTGTTATTACGTCACGCACAAAGACACGGGTTTTGCGGGATAATAGAAGAATTTGCATGAATCGCGATTTCGGCGGCGCAAATTTAATCACGTTTATTGGACGTTAATCCTTAAGTACAATGTAACGAGATTAAAACGCAATTTTCGGCAAACGTTGGTTAATTTCAATTGTCCTTTTCACTCAAAACGAAATAAATTACATTCGTCTTATCCCTTAGTTTTCATTAACTTAATCTGCTTACTAATTTTATTAAATATCTTTTAATAATTTAAATGTATTTATTGATTCTAAATTTCTTACGAAACATTTGGACAAACTAAAATTAAACATAAAAAAACTGTATTCCATTAATAAAGTTATTTATAAATTCTAATTACCTATAAAATTTCCTTCATTTTATTACTGTTTCTATATTTATTTTCGACTAAAATCTCTGTTTTGTGGAAATATTTATAGCAGTTCAAAATAATAACTAATTAATTTATTTCCTTTGAACTAACAAAAATAGATTTATTCTTCTATTTTATTCCATTTTTTTTAAAATTTTATATTTATTCATCAATTCTGAAATATAAATTAAAAAATGTTTTCAATATTATAAATTTCTTATATTTAAAAAATAAACAAATTTTATATTTGTATTTGGATTAATGTAAAAATATAAATTGAAATTTTACATTCATAAAATTTCTCTTGGAAATTTTGTAGCAAATATAATTCATTCATAAACGTTTTCTTAAGTGATACTTTATGTAATAATTTCTGCATTCAAAAAAAGAGACTTTTATAACTAAGCTATCATTCAAGTAAAAGTTTTGAAAGAATGGAAAAGTAATAGTAAAAATACGGTTTTGTATTATTATTTTTTTTTAATTACTTCTTATAGTCGTAATGAATGGAATTTTTGACTAATTATGAAAATGAGTAACACGCATGGATTCAAGCCACTTTATTATAAAATGTCGAAACCTGCTTCATAATCTATATTTAAAAGAAAAAGATGAAGCAAAAAAGAACAAGAAAAACGTGTTCGTGTTTGATTTGTAGGAAAGCAATTTACCAGTCCAGAAACAAAACAGGATTTCTGACCGATAAGGCCGAACTACTAATAATGACCATTACCATATCACTAATTGCTCCTATATTTTCCTCTTCACCAACAACAACAAAAAAAAAAGAAAAGTAAACCTAAAGCAATTAGAGATTAATAACCGGAGGCTCTTTGTTTCTATTTCAATTTCGCTCTTTGTTGGTTTTATTTATGTTTGTTTTAGGTGAATTGTACAGTTTCTCTATTTTTTTTGTGTTGGTGAGGAGAGAATGGAGGGAATTAATTAAACAGGCATTCCGAAAATGCCGGGCCGCAGTAAATTAAGCGATGTTAAACAACGATCTGATAAGCCACAATGACCCGAAGATATTTATTATATATGTGTTTCTTTTTTTTGTTGTTGTTGTTCCTCCTCTCTCTTTGTGGTGCGTTCCCAATTGTGTGCAGATGTTAAAGGCCCACAATCGTTAATCAAAGTTGTAGTGTATGCTGTTTTCGGTAAAAACCAATGTCCCAGTGCGAAAAGGGACTCTCCTTTTGTTGTGCGCCCTTTCGAAAAATAGAGGGAAAAGAGGGCGCGCGACGGACGCCCCGCCGGTGAGGACCTTGAGGATTCTTCTGTGGGTCCCGCGGCGGGGCGTCCTCGCGCACCCACGGTATTAATTTTATTGTTTCTGAAGCTGTGATCTATCGTCGAAAAAAACTTACAGGTTTTTTTTTTTACCTTTCCCAGCTCGTCTTTTCTTGACCCCCAAATGAGTTTTTCTTGTATTTATGGGATTCCGCTCGGTTTTCGGTGACCATTAAAATTCATTGACAACCACCGACGAATCTCCTAATATTTATCTCTTAATCATCCAGGAAAGTTCCTTTACAAAACTTTCCGTTTTGCGAATATGTTTGATGTTTCAAAGTGGGAAAAGGATTGCTCCATTATTCGCATGACGTGTTCCGACAATGAAATCGGAACCGTGGGACCATAATCTAAACGATCTCGAATGTGAGGAAAAAAGGGTTTATACCATTTCTTTGGGAGCACCTTGCGGGAAAGCTTTGGGAATTACAATAAAATATTTGCTTACATTCAAGGGAAATATTGGTTCCCTATGTTTATTAAAAGGGAAAAGGAGGTAAACAGACTTCCTTGCAGTTGTAAATGCTCAACAATGCGCGAGGGGGCGTCTGGAGGGTGGCGTAACTTTAAATTACAAAGGAATCGGGGCGTCGCGACGCTCGTGGAAAAACCGCACGGGCCGAGATGAAAATCTTGTCGTCTAAGTGGTTGCGGGGACGCCGTGGGAATGTTAACACATGCGGGACTGGCGTCGCGACGCCTACACTCTCTCATTCTGCAACTCTCTTCTCACTGCAATATCCCACTCGTAAATAAACCATCATCATCACAAAATCTGACAAAGTGTACTTGACATTATTATTTATTTAAATATTATATTACATAAAGTATAATATGTATTTCAGCTATCATTTCGCATCCACTATTTTTACGACGGGCGGATATATCCGCCATATTCTTGATATTACGCTTACGCAACATAGTGTGCATTGAGAAACATGAAAATATAATAATTAAATAAATTTTGGTATAAAATAATTTGATTAGGTACAAAACGTTTAAGAAAAATAAATAAACTACAAATATGAGAACTCAATTTCGGTAAAGATGAAGACGTTATTATAAAAACTAATATATTTTTGTAGGCATTTCTAAAAAGAAAACTAATTTAACCCCTTTGTAACAGATAATATATTAATACAAACATAGCTTATAAAATTTACATATTATTTCAGTTAAAAAATTACATAAATTCCATTATTTTTGACATACTTTTTAATATGTATATTCAAACTTAATTATGTAGAAGAGAAATACTTTAAAATTTAATTGAAATTTACTTATGAAAATATTTTAAAATTTTAACAGTCAGTACAAATTAATATTTTATAATTTTCATGTTGAAAATGTATATTTTCAAGATATAAAATAGAAGCATTTTCAACTAACTGCAGCATCCGAAAGAAAGGGAGAGGAAAATTACGACAAAAGCCACTTAACTATCATTTAATCGCGCAATTAATTTCTCGAGCCGGAAACAAACCGCGTTTTTCCTTTCCGTCGTTTTTCTTTTCCTTTCCGTCCTATTCCTCCTCCATCGCCTCTTTTCTTGTTCATCTCTCGCGCTTTAAGCCGTTGACAATGAAATTAATGCCTCTCTCGCGCCTCGGCCTCTTATTATTTACAGCCCGTCCGTCGTCGCGACAAATTGGAAACTTATGCTGCAGGTGAAGAAACGCGACGGAGACGACGACTACGTACACGACATGTTTATTGCCGCACTTTGTAAATAATTATACACACGGTCGCATTCGTATAAACTTTATATGCAAAATTCATTTATAATTCATCGGACATTCTTTCTCATTCACACTATCCATTAGGTCTCTCACTACACGACAATTTTCATGATAATTTCGCGCACAAACACAAAAAATATAAATACATTAGTTTCCTGCATACAATTTACATTTTCATTAGAGTATAATTCATGATCATTTTATTAATGAAAATCGCATTTTTAATCTTAGATTATTCTTTCAATCTTATATAAAAAAAATTGTTTAATTATTTTAAGTACAAAAAAAAAAGTTTCCTCATTACTTTATTATCACGTAATTTATCAATAATACATTTTTTTTGCGTCATAGTTTTTAGCAACATCATCCGCACATTTTCTAAAAAAAATTAAATTATTTTTTCTCAATAAATTAAAATTTAAATAAATATTTATTTATAAATAAAAACATCAAAATGTATTTTTTTTAATATAAATAACACAATAATTTTCCATTATTTAAAAAATAATATATTTTAATTATTTAATATAGGTTGAATCATCGGCGATAGTTTCGACACATTCATTATTAAATTTGATTTAATTAAAACGTAAAGAACAAAGCGAAATTGCAAAATTGATTGAACGTCACCGAATTGAAACTAATTAAATTCCGTTTTTAAAAAAAAGCAGATATTATTTTATTCGCAGTATTAATACCGAATGCCCAAATTATTGTTATTACCATCCTGACACATTTCGTATTTGTTTGTGAAAATCACGTATTTATATCCATTAGGACTGGGGCCCACGTATTTTTTTTGGGACCCACATATTTTTTTTTGGGCTAACAATACTTTTTAGGGGCCCACGGTATATAATTTTAAAAGTCATCAGTTTTTTATCGACGAATTCGATCTTCCATCCCCAAATGCTCATTCATCCACGAATTCATCATTTTCGAACACCGTTATGTTCAATTTAACTGGCGCCTAGAGTTAATGCGTTAATGCGACCCTGCGTATTCAAATTTATTAAAAAAAAAACTGAATATTAATATAAATGCAGAGGCAACAATAATACGCGCAAAGTGAGCATATTGGTTTTCGAATAATTGAAATGCTCCTGTTATTGTAGTTCGAGTATTTTTTTGTGCAATTTTGTTACGTCCGAATGGAATGTATAAAAATGATGCTGCTGTGGAAATTTTATTAAAAAAAATATATATAAAATTTGAAAATAAACAACGACGAAATCGTTTGGGCACAACAACACGAATATTAATTCCGAACGGTTTCGGATTGGCTATGTACCATTGTTGACCTTAATAACATTTATATATATATATTCGTGCATGCACAGCGATGCAACGTTTCCGCCTTCTCTCCCTCTCTCTGTCTCTCTCAAACTAATTGGAAATGGCTAATTAAACGGTCGATTGCGTAACCGATTCCGCGGCTCGCGCCCATAAATTTACCGTTCCGTTCCGACCATCTCTCTCTCACCCTATCTATACATTCAACTATAAATTTCACTCTCTCGCTTTGCTCTTCGTATAATATGTGTATGTATATTGCTATTCCGCGATTCGGATCGGAAACCGTTCATTTGATCAATTAAAAATAGAGAGAAAGAGAGAAAATTGCACGCATCCGTTCGGTTTCACCTCCTGCATGAAGAACAAATACCTTTAGCACGCTTTGTAAACTCATCTTTTATAGTATCAACACGATTGCAATTTATCATTATAACGTGATGCCTCGTTTAACGTTCACTTTTTCAAGTCGAAATGCGATTAGCATATCAAATTAAATATAGCATAACTATTTGAAATCGTACCAAGTTGTGTTCTTTTTAAAATTTATTTTATAGTGAATCCGGACTATGCGAGTTATTGTTTAAAAAATACTTTAACATGAAAAATACAAGTACAACACTAAGTGCAATGAAATGTACTCTAATTTTATTAACTATATAATAACAGATATCAACTTCACCAAAAATTGCTCTTTTAAATTTAATTTGAAAATTTTCTACAAAAAAAAATTAAATCAATTTTTGCTTAAAATAAACTTGAAATTAATACAAATATAGTAATATTTAGTAATTGAGTCTACATGTTATAATTTTATCTAGAATAATTAAGAAATTTTTGATGTTTCTAAACTGACATAATAAAAACAATATTGTAACATTGTCATTGTAACTTGTTGATCTGAATTTATGTTGCTTATTTTACTTCAAATATCTTTTATTTCTTAAATAAATGATGATAATGAGTGGAGAATTATAATTTGGAAAAAAAACTGTGTCCAGATCCACCCTTGGTCCAAAAAACAGGGCCCCACGCTCGTGGTCCCTTCCGCACAAAGTAGCTATGCCATTGGGTATAATTTACATTAACTTTGTTTATGTAAAATCAATATTAGTTCTCGTTATTTTTTATTTTGATTGTAAAAACACTAAAAGACAAGTTTATAAAAAAAAATCATTTAAAATTACTTGGATAATTTATTTGTTTATTTTGTGAAATTTATGAAAGTTATGTAATAATGCATGCATATTAAGTAAATGTTGTTTATTGTAGTAATTGTATATGAATTGTGATCGCAGTGTGAGATTATGGTTACAAGTTTACAAGGAATGAATCTACAGGAATTACAGTAGATGCACGTGCATTACATATATTTTTTCCACGTTTTTTGTTTTGTTTAATTGAAGTAATTGAAGGAAACGAGCGTTTCCGAAGGCAGGAAACCGTCGAGATAAAAACGAACACAAGCTGCGGATTAATGTGCCGTTGCCCGTTGGATGAGGAGGACGACGTTTCCTCAAGATCGAATTGAAAAAGAAAAATATATTAAAAGAAATTTGTTTAAGTGCCGGGGCAAAAATGATGAATTTTAACGGGTGATTAAAACCGGACGATAAATTCCGTCCGGCGTATTTAACATATCAAGACCGGGGACGTTAAAACATTATTGTGCGGATTTTATTTACATTGTGTATGCGAGGGGCGGCGTTTTATTGCCTCAGACCCTAATGAAAACATTCAATATACTTTCTTCACTTCGCTTCATCCAATTCCGTTTCGCTTACACCAACAGTTTGTCTCTATACGTACGTCTTTGTTCCTCGTAAAACTTGCGTTATCCTTTGGAAAAAATAATTAACTTCGCCTTTTAATTATGCCACACGGCCGCACCTGTACGTACGGGTCTTAACTAGTTTTTAATTCTACACGTAGACACTTATTACGGCAACTGCATTTGTTAAGGAAATCTCGCGAATTTCCGCGAAAAAAAAAAAACTCTAATTGGGAAAATCTGCAGCTACATCGAAATTGTTCGGAGATGGGATGTGGGGGATTTATATAAAAAAAAAAAATATGGGGAGAGGAAAAAAACTTGATATAAAATTAAGCGTGGGTGGAGGGAAAATTGTGGAGGAATCCCCGGAGGAGACCGGAGGCGCGCAATATCAGCACACATAGATCATCTGAAGAGACCTGAAAATGTCTCCCACATCCATGAAACTTTAAACCTTAAGCACCGGGCGAACACAATGCTGCTGCCGCTGCTGCTCTCCTCTATCAATTTTCCACGATCTACAGAAAAAGCATTAAGCACCAGCGTCTTTTTATACCTTCTCCAACGTAAAACGCACCAACGGATTTTTATCATATGAGAATGCATTTTCAAGACGCTGAGAAGCTAAGATATTTCTGTTAAAGAAAAAACGCAAACTTTACCCACAAATATACCAAAATTCAAAATTTGTACTAAAAAAATCAAATTTATTTATTGATAAATGGTCATACTTATTTTCTTAATTGATTAAATGTAAACTGTACTGTGGATATTGCAAATTATCATAAATATACTTATATCACTATGACATATATGGCTGTTACGAAAGTAAATGAGCTTTTATTAAAAATCCTTATATAAACATAGGAAAATGGAATGAAGGGTACCTCATAAATAATGGAATTTGTGAGGCATTAATAATAATAGAAATTGTAGCTAGACGTGAGGTAATTTTAATGCATTCGGAATAGGCATATGAAATGTGGAAAAAGTTGTATATAAAGTAACTGTTGTGGCATTAGGTGGGATAGGGATAACAATAATTTCTCGATTTCAGTTCGTTTAGCTTTTTTTGTGTTGCGCAAATCTCTTGGGTAAACGAAAATATTACACCTGAATTGTAACGCGTGGGAAGCCGAAATGTTTGCTTAGGCCGCACTCTTAAATCCTCGATATTTACCGGATCGATTTAATGCGAGGCTTAAGTGCTTTTTCATATGGCTTCGAAGCGTTTCTTGGATTGAGTTCCATTTGGTATTCTCTCGAACGTAACGGTAAATATCTTAGCAGCAGCAGCAGCAGTGAAGAGGAGGTGGTATTGCATGTTATAATAATAATTTGTGGTGTCGGGAGTTTGTGCGCACTCTTCAGGCACGTGTCTCTGATGACTACGAAGACTACGAAACTACCAAGAAGAGACGACTTCTACGGCGACGACGAAACGAACTATCTCTAATGGTCGCTTCACAGGATGTGGGTTTTGTTATTTATAAATAGTTGAATAAAGTCTGTCGCCCTGAACCGTTAAACTTCGGGGATTATAAATAACTTTTCTTCCAGGTTTTTTTTTTCTCCTTTCTTCGTTTCGGTTTTCCTTTCGGACCATTTGTTGCTGCTTCGTGTAATTATATTCATGACTCTCTTTATTAATTGAGACTCACCACCGTCGCCAACGCAGCATGAGGCACCATGCACCAAGAACCTACAATTCTTAATAATTAGTAACATGAGAAACCCTTAATATTTCAAAATTAAAACCATAGATTTAAATTCTAAATTGGAATTATTTATTTAACAAAATTTAGTAATACATTAATATAAATTTTTACCTCTTTTATAAATTTCAAAATACATCTACAAAATGTATAAAAAAACACATTTTCAGATCACAATAATTAAAAAAATATATAATTTGTTTATATATAAAAATCTTGAAATTATTTATAATAAAATAATTATTTTTATAATTATATAAAATTGTCCATATTTTGTACTTTTCCAGATAGATTCATTCATTTCTGTAAAAACTTGTTGACTGAAAAGCTTCATTAATAAGTGATGTATCCGGGTACCCTTATGTTATTTGTAGTTGAAAAAATGATTTATTAGTTATAATTCTGCATTCAATTTCTAAATGCACGCAAACAATTTTTGAAGAAAATAATATGTTGTCATAATAAAATTTGGGTCCGAATGTAACATTAAAATATGAATATTTATATAAATTCTAATTATTATATAAAAAAATTTCTATGTAAATTTGACTGAAATCATGAAATATTACAAATTTTTGATAATATAAATAATTACAAAAAATGATTTTTAATAATAATATTTTATGCAAAGCAAATTAATTAATTTTCGTTTTATTAATGTTTTGTTGAAAGGTATTTAAAAAATGTGAAATGAAGAGAAAAATAAGGATTGTTGGATGGGAGGAATATAGTAAAAAAAAATGATAGAAATTGAAATTTACTGCTGTAAAGTGTAAGTATTTTAAGGATGGGATTTGTATGCGAGAGGGAAAGAGTGTTTTCTTAAATTGGACATAGTAATTTTATTGCGAGCTTATTGCCGTCGTCCGTGAATACGGAGGAATTCTTGATAGCCGCCCGTGCGGTCCGCGAAGCGATGATGCGTTAAACCGCAAGAAGTGACAAACTCCTTCGGTCTTCGGACTCCTCCCGGTGTCACCTTACATTAATACGTTACCACTTCCAAAGTATTTATTTACTTTCTCATGTCCTCAGAACAATCCGCATCGTCGCGGAATCAGAAGAACTCGAATTAATTTCAATTTTATTTTTAGTTTTTTTTTTCTTCTTCTTTTCGGTTCCGAGGAGGAAAGACTTTTCGGGATCGTTAGTGTGTTGCGAGAGAGCTCGATTGAGATAAATTGCGCGGCTGCTGCTGTAGAGGGAAGCTGGAGGAGGATGAGAATGAGGTTGAGGAGGATGAAAAAACGTAAAACGGCATGTCATGCTGTTCGGGGAGGAGACGTTAACTTGCCGGCTCACATCTTCTTCTGGAGTGCTCCGATTCTCCCCAGCGTGTGTGTGTGGCTTTCAATTCCACGGTAAAACCGAATTTCACAAAACCCACCTTTAGAATTGAAGTAAATCTCCTATGGTACTCCTTTCCATTAAACCATCTGTTAGGATCATTCTATATATATATATGAAATATCCTACTACGGTATTCCTTTCAACTAAACCATGTTTTCAATCGGTTTTATCTCCAATGTTTAAAGTAATTGATGAACATTGAAATAAAACATATTAAAAAATCATTTTCAAAAGCCAAACTTTTATGTTTTAGTAAATGACTCTACAGGAACAGGAACAAAAATAAATATACATATAGGCGGATATATCCGCCATATACAAATAATGTCGAAAATATTTGTAAAAAATTCTAATTTTTGTCAGTTTTTCGTAGTCAAACGATACGGTACTGCTTAAGTCTGTAAAAGAAAGGTTTGGGTGTGGAGGTATGTCTCAATAATAAATATTGGCAAAATGCAGAGGACGAGAGATAACAATGTGTAAAATGCGTGAGTGTGTGTGGCGCGGCGAAGAAAGATACACACGGTTAGATAAGCGTAATCCGAAGGATAAATTGAAGAAGGGTAAAGCCGATGTCGTTTCGGATATAAGAGGGAGTTGTTAATGCAAATCGCGTTCCGATGAATTCGCTAAACTGGCGCAGCAACAGCGGCGAAAATGCAAATTCATTAGTATATATATATATTTCGTTGGAAATAAGCCATTCGTAATAACAATAATTTGCATGCGCCGACCGCCGCGTTGGAATTTTATTGTTCCTAGCGAAAATTTACGGGCTGAGAACAAGAGGTCCTCGAGGGTGGAATAATAGTAAAAAAAAAAAAATAACAAATAAATAAAAGATCGTGCCATGCATGGCATGTTTGCTTTCAGTATAGAAAACTAGAGGAATTATTATTCAGATTCGTACAACCATTGTGCGCCTTTGTTGCATTATTTTTTGTTGAAAATGAAGCATTTAAACATTCCATTGTCGCGAATGCGGAATGATGAAAGGAGCGATTAAAATGGAGGAATCTCTTAATTAGTCGTTGATCCGATCCGATCTGCAGGTGTTGTTATTCAAATAGGGGCGGTTGATGCGCTTCAGGCAATTAAAAGCTCGATTCGGGTTTTCTGGAAAGCTATGTACGTACGCGTCATCATGGGCGAAATGGGCATTTCAATTGCTAATGCCTGCAAATAACTTATCCTTGCGTAGGTTTCGGATCGCCTCCGGCGGTTGCTGTTGCGATCCGTTTTCACATATAAGGCGACATTAGAATAAATTTGTTTTGAAAACTCGAATTAAGCCCGACATTCGTATGATAATGTGGATAGAGGGAGCACGGCAAATAAGTGTTAAGTGGACAAACGCGACCGGATTCCGCTCAACCTTCTTACACATCCTTACATTTTTTTTAACTTTTTCTTTTCATCTCCATTTCCGAACTATACATCGGCAACAGTAATGAAGCTATCACAAAAATAAAAGAAGAAGAAGATGGAAGACGAGAGGAAAAGCAGAAGTGGAACTAGTGGAGGAGACACGTCAGCAATTTAATGGGATGAAACTAGCGTTAAAGTTTCTGCAATCCGCTACACTATTCGAAATACAATCAGGTTTCTTTTAAATCTTATTCTAACTTTAGTTTTAATTTGATTTATTATATTCACATTTCATTTTGGTCTATGTTTTTTGTAGTTTCAAATACCTGAAGAATATTGAAAATAACTGTAACAAGAAAATAAACTAAAATTTTCAGCCAAAATTGAAAATTTAGAGATAAAACCAATTGAATCTAATTAAATTAATTACAATATTAGTACTAAATAAATAATATTTAATTAATATATGAGGTGTGAGTGAGTTTAAAAAGTTTGTTATTTAATTAAATCGAAAAATTCATCATTTTCATGATTAATTATGTTGAAAAAAATATGTGTTGCGACAATAATCAGATATGACTGATGAATATATAATGCTAGTAGATTGGTGGAGATGAAGAGAAGGAGAGTAAAGTTTGAAAGTTAATATTCTAATTGGGTTATAATAATCCGATGGAAAGAGAGGAGAGTATAGAAAACTAGTTAATCGTGCGGTTAATTATTAATAAACGGTTGTGATGAATCGGTACAATCGCCTTTTCTTATTATCCAATAATCTCGAGAGATAAAGCGTGCGAGAGAGGAAGAAAGACTTAACTTATGCATTGAGAAATGTGGGGCTTTCGTAATTCGCCTTAGCGGGACTTTTCTTTCCTTGGGGCCGTTGTTTCTGCTTGCTGCACTTCTTCTTTACCAGAGCGTTGACTTCGTAATTACAATAATAATTAATATTCAGGAGGCGCTGTCGCATCGGGGAAGGAAGATTTCGTCTTCCAGATTAATTTATGGACCCATAAAATATCGGACACGGAGGAGCCGCAGCCATTAAATACAACGGGCTTCCATAATTTTTTCCGTCCTCTTTCATCCTCATCTACAAACCTCCACCACCTCCACCTCTTACTCATTCCTACATTACAAACCTTCAACGACACAATCGATACTTTTTTTTTAGAAATTTTCTCAATTTGCCGAACGGTGATTCATGCGAAGGATTGGCCATTCTACAATGCAACAACGTACAAAGTTGTATTAAGATTTACTTCTAAAGTAATAATTAGATACAGTCGACAACCTTTTTAAAGTAAAGAGCCATTTATAACATATTTCCAGCTAAAATAAGTTTAGAGAGCCGCAATTCTCATCACAATAAAAATGTGAGTTATAATTGTTATTTAACAAACAAATATTTTAAAGCTAATAATAATTGGTATATATTTATTTAAAGATAAGATTTGCAGGTAAATATTCTCTATAAACATAGGTGTTTCTGCTAGTTTCTCTAATAATCATTTTGTAAACCAAATTTCTCAAAACAAAAATATTATAATAATAAAGTGCACAAAAAAAAATATTTAAATTCTTTTAATTACAATATTCGAAAAGTTATTTTTTATTTTTACTGCTTTGATTTATGTGCTGAGAATAATTATTTTCGTGAAGTAATAAAAAAAATATTTAAGTGCAGTTTAAATTTCTTTTAGTACTTTCAAAAATCTTCACTTATAAATTTTTTTATTTTATTTTAATTATATAAAATAATAAATCTAAATAAATATCGAAACAAAAATTACTTTTAAAAATAATTTATAAAAATATTTATAAATTTTAAGTAAAATAATTTAATTGTAATAATTCTCAATTTTCCAAAATAATTTAAATTAAAAAAAATACAATTTAAATAATTTAATTAAATTTAATAACTAATAAATAAATTCTACAATTTATTTTCTTTGTGTATTTATGTTTTATTTTTAATTTAAAAAACTGTTTATAATATTTGCTATGATATTGTACAAATTTTCATAAATTCAACCTTATTTTTTTTAGTTAATATTTTAAAATTTGAAATAATTAAAGTTTTTAATAAAAAAAAATCAACTAATATTTCATTAAAAAATATAAAACTTTGTAGAAATTTATATTTGTTATAAATAATTCTTAGTTAAACATTCAAGAAAAGCGAAGTTTCTAAGTAATATTTGAATTAATGTTTTCTATAATATTGTACAAATTTGCATAAATTCAACTTGTATAGTTTATTTTCTTAGTATATTCTAATGAATACTTGTGTTTTATTTTGGAAATTCGAAGTTAATGAAATATTCGTTTAGAAGAGATGTTTTATTAAAAATGCACGCATCTCAAAACTTCGAATCAGAAGAGTCAACAAATATTTGAAGTAAAACCATTAGCGTTGTAGAATTGTGCTCGACAGCTTATTAAAGCGTGTACTTTCGTGGAAGTTGTGTGCGCCTAGTATTTGCTCTTCCAATCCGAGGGTCCATAAACGTCTTCATTTGTCCGCGGCGGTAATCTTTTGGGAACCGGCACCAACATCCCTCCCTCCCTCCATAATTAGCCTTACTAAGCTACAGCTGTATCATTGTTATTTCGGATAGGAGAAATAATGGTGCGCGGAGCGTAATTGGCGCATTGGAAAGAACAACGAGATCAGCGCGTGGCATTTGATTGATTTAAAGGCTATTAGATGAATGGCTTCGGCTCAGTTCTGGAGTTATGGAGAGACGTGAGCGCGGAAGAATACATCCATATATTTAATTATAATGCAGATAAAATATGTATACATCAATTAGAATGTTATCGCTGCTGCAGCTACCAATGCAAAACCGACTAAGATGATGATGATGGTGATGAGGAGGAGGAAGTGTTCCCGTTCAATGGAGAGTCTGCGCTCTCTCTGGCTCGTTCTTCGGCTATCGGAGATCGCTTCAGTTGCAGACATTCCTGAGATTGACTGAGACATTCTGCAGATAGCTGATTTCTCCGGCTATGCCATGCATACGCGCGCGTACATGCCGCACTAACTGTTCTACATCTCATTAAACCACTTAATCCCACAAATAAACTATCCAAGACAAGAAGTGGAGGATGGCCGAACGCACGCAAACCGAAAGAGCGAAATTCTGTTCCAATTAAATATTTCACAGCAGAGGCAGTTCCCTAGTTAACATTCCTGAAGCATCATCATTCAGGAAATTCTCCATCCTCTCAATTCCTCACCACACTGTTTATTTATTCACTCTTCCTTTGTTTCGCACCGCATTCTCCGATTAATTCGATTTCCAGCATCATCTAATGAGGCGTCGTCTCTCCATCCAACAGTTGCGTTCTTTCGAAGAACTGGACCACTTCTGGCGCATTGCATAACATAATTCCGGACGTGTTATTACGTGACCGTCATTATTGTTATTATTGTTGCTACGAGCGCGGTTAAAGTGTAGGTATAAAATGCAATTTATAAAATGTAAACGAGCCGATGCGAGCCGATGCGAAAATAAACTCAATTAAGAGGAACGTACGAACCGAGCGAGAAATAATGCCTTCTCCTTAATGAAACACTCTCTGCTGCGCACATAAAGCATATAGATTACACGCTTTATTATGTATTAACGAACCTGCAAATCCGAAAGAATTATTCGCCACGGTTTTTTTTTTCCTTTCTTCATTTAGTTATTTTAACATTACTCAGCATTATTAAATTTATATTTTGTTCTTATAATACAAATTGCAATAACATTGCTTAAAAACAATATTTATATATTTTATCATCAATAATAATCAGGTTTGGTCAAGTTATAAAAGTTGAGGTTAAACTAAATTTGCGATTTGCGATAAAGTAGCAAATCTAACCTAATATTACATGCATTATTAGGTTAGATTTACACTACATTTACGAATATTAGGTTAGGTTAGATTAATGACATACCGAGGATATTCTATAAAAAAAAATAGTAGGAAAATTGGCTTAGATTTCTTAGGTTAGCACAAAATTTATACTTATTAGGTTAGATTATTTAGTATAGAATTAGGTTAGGTTAACGATGTAGTTGGGTTTTTGAATTATTCAATAAATGAGATTAGGTTAGTACTATTTTCGTATATGTTTAGTAATATAGGATTAAATATGTTTACGTTAGCACTCAATTTGTGTATTTTAGGTTAGGTTAAATCAAATTTGTTTAGTACTAAATTATCATTTGTTAGGTTACATTAATGAAATTAGTATTAGATTTCTGAATATTAGGTTAGGTTTATTATAGTGAATTAAGCTTGAGTTAATTTTTTTTTCTATTTTACATTATGTTAAATAAGATGTACTTTAGTTTATACAAGCTTTCATATTTAGGTTAGGTTTAAAAAAATGACATTAGAAAATTTTTGTACATAAAATAAAATTAGATATGTTTAAATTTGTACAGGTTAAGGTTATTCATGTATATAACTTTAGGTTTAGGAATATGAGGTGAGATATTATTAAACTCCAACAATCGTGTATATAGTTTAGAAAAATGTGAATGTGAATTCAAAAATAAATATTTAAAATATTTTACAGATACAATAATTTATTTGTTTATTTATTCAACTTTGGATTTTAACTAGCCGTCAAATATTTATAGCATAAAATTATGTTACATTAATTTACAATCTACGCTCCAATTACTACAAACTATTTTAAAGTTCAAAGAGAGAGACTAATATTTATAGCCGTGATCACGAAACGTTATTGCGCTATCTGTTTCCTCCTACAACACACAGCAAAATTTAACAAATAAATTAGTATACAGCAATGATTCACATACTTTTTAATTTATTTATTACACACTTTTATGTAAGTAATTACTTTCATTATTATATAATCATTGCAATAAATAATATTACTATTTAATTACTTTCATAAAATTTTTATTAAATAAATTAATTTTTGTGTTTTTTAGATAATTGCAAAAAAAATACTAAAAACCTTTATATCGAAATTTTATGGGAAATATTAAAGAAATTTTAATCTGAATAAAATATGTTACAATACGGAGTTGGGAAATAGAATATTCTAATCCAAAATGGAATTAACTAAATTATATTATATAATTAATACTTGGAATTGTGGTATAAAATACACGTAATCTGGTTTCTGACTAGAAGACAATAATCTCTGCTAATTAATTTAATTAATGATGGTTTTAGTACATTAATATATAGTTGATTTCATTAATATTAATTGAGGAAATATAAAACTTCTGCACTTCAAAATTTAATTGTAGTTTTTTAATCAGAAAATAATATTTTATAAAAAAAAACTGAAATATTATTTTTGTAAATTTTAAAATTGTAAATTTTATTCGAATATTTTCATATATAAATCGTATAATTATTTAAATGATTTTCCAGTGATTTTGTAACGAAAAATTAAAATGTTAAATAATATTTTTTAATGTTCTTGTATCGATTTTTTTTTTAGGAATGTGACGGATTTAACGACACGTTTTGGAAAGCGTTGAATTGCCCGAACCTTTAGTATTCTTTAATTTCACTAATATAAATGTAATAATAAATTTTACACTTTCTACGAAACGCACCTCGGTTTATGGGCATTCTTTTCGGTAGCATTCACATGTGAGAATATACACATGCATATACATATGCGCGCATCTGAAAGAGGAGAAAAAGAAGGACTGAAATCACTTTATGGACGCGAAGCGTCTTTTACGACCGGACTCAAACATCGTCTTTATGTGTACCTTCGCGACGCCGCTCAAGTCGTCATCATCATCTTATTACACCTATCGTTAAATATCTTCTCTATTCTTTGTTGCTTCCAAACGACCTAAATCACACATGAATCATTACATCTCACCAACATCTCACGTATTTACAGACAAAAAAAATAATCAGGTATAAACCTAATCCAACCTTAATAAACTTTAATATTAATTTACTTTCCATCATCTGTATTTAAATTAAACATAAAAAAATATTTGATTACATAACTTTCAAAATATAATATTTCTAAATCAACTAATTTTATTAAAAAAAATTATATTTTATTATTATATTTCAAAAATAATTAAAAAATTGCATAAATTTAGAAAAAAAAAACAATTATATTCGTTTTAAATAAGAATGTAGGAAATTCATTCATGAAAATAGAAAAGAAATGATAATAAAAAGTACTATTTTTGAGGAATGTGGCAAAAAAACGCAGACGTCTGCAGTGTATTGGAAGTACGTGCAAAAATTGAATAAAATTAAATAAATCATGAATGAATCGTAGTAAAAATGTGTGAAAAAGATGTGCAATAAATTCTCGAGACTAGACGATAAGAAAAGGATTATTTCTTTTGAAGAACAAGCACAAAAAATTGTATACATTATTTCGATGTCTCGTCTATTTATTTCTTTAATAATAGTTTTATCCAATTATTTTACTTTTAACATATTATTTTTAGATTCTAATTATGTAGCGTGATTACACAAGTAACTTGTCAAGTAACGCTTACTTTGTTAGTGAAATAAGGCTTATTTCTAATTTATTTGCAAGCGTTTAGTGCGACTATTTTAACAAGTAAATTTACTTGACAAGTAAGTGCTCATGTTATATAAGACAAGTACTGTTTGGAACCGGACTAATCGAGGTTTTTTGATACATTATTTCGATGTCTATTTTTTTCTTTGATAAAAGTTTTATCCAATTATTTTACTTTTAACATATTATTTTTAGATTCTAATTATGTAGCGTGATTACACAAGTAACTTGTCAAGTAACGCTTCCTTTGTTAGTGAAATACGGCTTATTTCTAATTTATTTGCAAGCGTTTAGTGCGACTATTTTAACAAGTAAATTTACTTGACAAGTAAGTGCTCATATTATATAAGACAAGTACTGTTTGGAACCGGACTAATCGAGGTGTTTAGATACATTATTTCGATGTCTCGTCTATTTTTTTTCTTTGATAAAAGTTTTATTGAATTATTTTACTTTTAACATATTAATTTTATAATCTAATTATGTAGCGTGATTACACAAGTAACTTGTCAAGTAACGCTTACTTTGTTAGTGAAATACGGCTTATTTCTAATTTATTTGCAAGCGTTTAGTGCGACTATTTTAACAAGTAAATTTACTTGACAAGTAAGTGCTCATATTATATAAGACAAGTACTGTTTGGAACCGGACTAATCGAGGTGTTTAGATACATTATTTCGATGTCTCGTCTATTTTTTTTCTTTGATAAAAGTTTTATTGAATTATTTTACTTTTAACATATTAATTTTATAATCTAATTATGTAGCGTGATTACACAAGTAACTTGTCAAGTAACGCTTACTTTGTTAGTGAAATAAGGCTTATTTCTAATTTATTTGCAAGCGTTTAGTGCGACTATTTTAACAAGTAAATTTACTAGACAAGTACGTGCTCATATTATATAAGACAAGTACTGTTTGGAACCGGACTAATCGAGGTTTTTAGATACATTATTTCGATGTCTCGTCTATTTTTTTCTTTGATAAAAGTTTTATTGAATTATTTTACTTTTAACATATTAATTTTATAATCTAATTATGTAGCGTGATTACACAAGTAACTTGTCAAGTAACGCTTACTTTGTTAGTGAAATACGGCTTATTTCTAATTTATTTGCAAGCGTTTAGTGCGACTATTTTAACAAGTAAATTTACTTGACAAGTAAGTGCTCATATTATATAAGACAAGTACTGTTTGGAACCGGACTAATCGAGGTGTTTAGATACATTATTTCGATGTCTCGTCTATTTTTTTTCTTTGATAAAAGTTTTATTGAATTATTTTACTTTTAACATATTAATTTTATAATCTAATTATGTAGCGTGATTACACAAGTAACTTGTCAAGTAACGCTTACTTTGTTAGTGAAATACGGCTTATTTCTAATTTATTTGCAAGCGTTTAGTGCGACTATTTTAACAAGTAAATTTACTTGACAAGTAAGTGCTCATATTATATAAGACAAGTACTGTTTGGAACCGGACTAATCGAGGTGTTTAGATACATTATTTCGATGTCTCGTCTATTTTTTTTCTTTGATAAAAGTTTTATTGAATTATTTTACTTTTAACATATTAATTTTATAATCTAATTATGTAGCGTGATTACACAAGTAACTTGTCAAGTAACGCTTACTTTGTTAGTGAAATAAGGCTTATTTCTAATTTATTTGCAAGCGTTTAGTGCGACTATTTTAACAAGTAAATTTACTAGACAAGTACGTGCTCATATTATATAAGACAAGTACTGTTTGGAACCGGACTAATCGAGGTTTTTAGATACATTATTTCGATGTCTCGTCTATTTTTTTCTTTGATAAAAGTTTTATTGAATTATTTTACTTTTAACATATTAATTTTATAATCTAATTATGTACCGTGATTACACAAGTAACTTGTCAAGTAACGCTTCCTTTGTTAGTGAAATACGGCGTATTTCTAATTTATTTCCAAGCGTTTAGTGCGACTAATTTAACAAGTAAATTTACTTGACAAGTAAGTGCTCATATTATATAAGACAAGTACTGTTTGGAACCGGACTAATCGAGGTTTTTAGAATAGCACTTGTAAAAAATTCGATCATTCATAAATAAAAAAATATTTTGTGTACTAATAATAATTATTAATTAAAATTTAGTTTATTTTGAAATTTAGTTTTACTTTTATCATGATTTAATTAATTAATAATTAATTTGTTAAGTAAAATACAGATTTTAAAATCTAAAAAAATTGATAAAATCAAGCCAAAGAAATTGGTCTCCAATTAAGTTCGCAAAGCAAGTTTTAAGCTTTGAAGTTAAAAAATACAAAATAACTTTGTGTACTAATTTTTAAAATTTTGTTGTAATTTTCTTAATTAAAATTTAGTTTGTTTTAAATTTAATTATACTTTTATCTTGGTAATAATTACATTAAAATTAATTACACAAAACTGTAGTAAATTTATGAAGTAAACTAGAGAAAGTCTATCTAATTTAAATACAGTTGTTGTAAAAAATAAAGTAATTTTTATTCTGCTCTAAATAATGTACATTATAATCGTGTGATAGCATCAAAAATTGTTCAGTTATTAACCGTAATTCAACCGGAAACGTGTTTTCGCATTAGCGGCGACGATCATTAATGTATACGTAATAAAACGGGAATGAAAGTCAATAGTGGGAAACAATTTGCACAAAACGAACACACAAAAAATAAATAACGCATAGAGAGGGAGAGAATCATCGCTCCGCACACATAATAATAATACAAATTGAATGTTCTCAATTAACAGAATTCGTTTTAATTATTTCCACTCTTTAATTGAATTCCGCGAAAACAGAAATTATTCATTTTTTGTTATGCGTTTACGAAAAAACCGCTGAAAATTTGAGCGAACTGTTGCCAGATTTTGTATATATAGTTTTCAGTTTGGTAAAGGAAAAGTAAAAGCAAAAATAAAAACAGTCAGAGTGAATTTCTCACGTCCAATTGCACTTGATCTATTTAGAAGCGAAAATGTGCGACAGATTAATATTAATACGTCGCGTATTTTCGGTTCAGGTGAGCGCAAGATTTGCCCCATTTATATTATACGAAAATACGGCACTAAATTTAACATCACAGGCTGCGACTTAAGCAGTCATATTTCCTTTGCTGTTAAATTAATGAAGAGTAAAAGAGTGTTGAGATTTATTAACTATTTAATGAAAGGATATCTTATGAACATTAACATCTATATTTAATAGAATTTTAATCAGTTCAAGCCAGTATTTCCAAAATTATTGTTACTTACAATTCTAAATTTAAAAAAATGTCAAATTTCAAATACTAAGTAATAGTGGATTAACTAAAACTAAATCTCGATTAGTCAGGTTTAATAATAGTCGAAAATTTTTTCCAGCATAATAAAAATAAATTTGTAGCCACAATTATTTTTTATACATAAATGATCGGTGTTTTCCCTTCATAAAATCAAGTCTTAATTAATCCGGATTAAAAGAAAAACTAGTTAAAACTATTACAATAAAAATTTAAAATCTATTGAGAATATTTAAATACTACTAAACTTATACTAAAATAATAATTAATGTAATTTACTGATTTTTTTAAAATTGTATTTGTAGAAATTGTAGATTTTTTCCTTTATAGAGTTAAGTCCCAATTAGTCCGTTTTCAAAAAGTCGAATAAAAAAACTAGTTAAAACTATAATTAATAAAATTTACTATTTTTTTGTAAATAAAAAATATTTCAAGTAAAGTTTCTCAGAAATGAGTTAAAAATAAATAATTTATATTTTTTATGATAGAAGTAGCAAGGTTAATTTGGAGTAATAAAAATTAAAGAAATTTCTTGATAATGTAATGAAAAACTACTAAATTTATACTAAAATAATAAGTAATGTAATTTCCTGATTTATTTTGTTGAAATTCTGGATTATTTCTTTATACACTTTTAAGTCTCGATTAGTACGGTTTCAAACAGTCCTCTAAAAATACTTGTTAAAAACTAATGCAACTTATTTGTTTTAAGTAAAAATGTTTCAAGTAAAATTTGTAACAAAACAATTTATTGAATATTTTCACATTTATTTTGTTAAAATTGTAGAGATTGTTTTCTTTACATACTTAAGTCTCGAGTATTTTCATTTCTACAATTGAGTCTCGATTAGTCCGGTTTCAAATAGTCCAAATAGTCCTCTAAAAAAACTTGTTAACAATTAATACAATTTACTGATGTTTTTTTAAGTAAAAAAGTTTCAAGTAAAATTTCTAATAAATTAAAAATATATTTTTTTTTTGTTGAAATTGTAGACATGTTTTCCTTTCTTCACTTAAGTCCGTTTCCAAACATTCCATTAAAATAAACTGGTTAAAACAATAATTAATCAAATTTACTGTTTTTGTTTTTAAATTAAAATATTTCAAGTAAAGTTTCTAATAAATGAGTTAAAACTAAATAATTTATATTTCTATAGTAGAATTACCAAGATTCATTCAAAATAATGAAAATCTAAAAAAAATCTTGAAAATGAAATGGGATTTACTGAATTTGTTCATATTAATTGAAAATGTTACGATTTAGTTTTCCTTTATACAAATAAGTCTCGATTAGTCCGGTTTCAATTTACTATTTTTTTTTAAGTAAAAAATTTCTAACAAATAAGTTATAAATAAATAATTATTTTTTTCATAATTATTTTGTTCATATTGTAATAAAAAAAATATCCAACACAAAAGTTTAAAAAAGCTAACAACAAATAAATTTACACTAAAATAATTATTAATCCAATAGAATAAGTGAATAAGTTAATATATTTGTATTATTTACAAAAAAAAATTTAAAAAACACGCAAATTTCACAATATTTCGACTGAAATAAATTAAGTTAAAATAAACTAATAATTAATAAATCTAATCGATTATTATGACAAGTGTAGAAAAAAATAATAAATGTGTTCGTAATTAGTTTCGTCAAAGTTCGACGCACAATAAATGTCAAAGCAAATATAAAATATTGAATAAGGTGTTCCCACAAAACGTAATTAATTGTTATTAAGACGTTTTATTACTGCTCGGGTTTAAAATATTGGCGCGGCCTTTTTTTTTTCTGTGTTCATCGATTGGACTTAAAATATACGACTCGTTACATTGTAGCAATTTTTACGAGGGTCAGATTTTTATATTTTATATTTTTTTCTTTTCGTTGTAAAAGGAAGAGGTGACTTTTATTCAGTGGATTGATTACTGTAGGAATGATGGATGGATTATTTTATTACGAATATATTTATTCTCAAATTTCACCGGACAAATCAATAGGTTTGAGGGATAAAAAAAAATAATATAAGGATCGGTTATAATTTATTAATGCCCTAATGCCTCTGACATGCGGTCGCTTTGTTACACAAATCTTTGAGGTGTACGATAATTCCACATTGATTTTCTTATTAACCTATCCTTCTCTTTTCTCTTGGTGGAAAGTGGATGTGTACAAAGGGGAGGTTCGATTGATTTCCGAACGAATCATTCATTTCGATGACACTAATGTTGCTTTCGACGCACAGGTCAAATGACATAGCTTTCTGTTCAATTCTTGTACCTTTTTATTTATTTTTTCTTCGAAAAAAATTGCAGGTAAATCACTTAAAAGATCATTATCTCGTCCGGGGGTTACCGAAAGACAAAGCTGGTGAAATATGATTTGGTCCGAAAAGAAAAGAAAAACCCATAAAATATGTAGGAACGCGAAAAGTCGGCAACAGCTCGACAGGTCCGTAACAAGCCTCAAAGACTTGTTCCGCCTTTTTTGTTGCCAAAATCCTTTTTGATTTACGTCAAATTTATACATCCCGCTTTTACCCAATGTACACAACAAAATTGGTATTTATCGCCCATCGAACAAAAAATAAAAATAAAATAAGAAATAGGAGCGAATAAATCAAGGCCAAGTGGGTGGAACGAACTGGATGAAATATTACATTTTTTCCTCTATTTTTATTTTAATTGGTCATCGATCGTTAATTAAAGTTAATTATTTATTTCGCTTGATTATGCATTTATATAAATTTCTATTACGGATTTCTGTGGCCTCCGATACAATGGCCTCCGATATAATATAATCCACTGTATAACCACGATCATAATAATAATAATAACTGTAGTATTGCGTTCGAAGCCGGCGCTCTTGCCTCTATTCTCCTCCATCGAGTTCCCATTTGTAATTTCATTAGTGTGAAAGAACGCCAGCGCAGCGAGCCTTAGAATGAAAAGTCGTGTGTAAAAGAGAGAAGAACTAATAGAAAATGTGTGCAGATGATAGAGCAAGAGGAACAGAGAGTTTTGATTGCGCCGGCGACTTACAACTATTCAATTTATGAATGCACAATGGATTTAAAAACCGTTTCGAAATTTTCATCAGCTACAACAATAACAGCAACATACCTACTACACACCTCGTTTTTTCTTTTCGCTAGTTTCTTGGGCGCGATATGGTGAACGCCTTCGGCGCAGCTCTTCTACTCTTTTCGAATTGTTTCCATTTCATCCTCGAGCTGAAGACATTTCGTTGCCCAAAATTACGCAATTTCTAACAAGTTTGCTCCAGTTTTCTATTTTCTACATTTACAAACAAAGACATTGAATTTGTCACAATTTCGTAAATATATAATTTGCAGATTTCATTTTTACGTTTTATTTGTTCAAAACTATTTGTTATTATTTATTACAAATAATAAAGTTTATTAAATTTATTTAACTGAAATTCAACAATTATTAGAATTATTTTTTTATTTCAAAAATTTCCTAAAAAAATAATATAATATAATTTATATTAAATTTACAAAAAAGACAAACAAATATATGAAAATTGGTGTATTTTTTACATATTTTGGGTAATTATTTATGTTTAAAATTATTTGTTATAAATTAAATAAGTTATCAAATTTAACAAAATTTCTTATGTAATATTTGTTAAATTTTTTTATACTTATAATTTGATACAACTGAAATTCAGCAAAATATGTACAAAATTTATTGGTATAATCCTTTTTTTTTTCCTATTTACAATTTGATTCAAGTGAAATTCCGCAAATATGTATGAGATTACAAAATAATAATTGAAATCATTTTCCTGTAGAAATTTTCCTTGCAAAAATAGAAAAACTGGTGTGGATAATTTATAAGCATAATTTTATAAAAAGATATGATTTTTTTATTAAATACCTAATAAGTATAAGATATTATAAAATTTAAAATTGTAAAAATTTCAAACGTAGAAAATTTTTAAATTAATTTCAAGAAATTTTATTTATTTCAAATAATTTAATAAATTTCTAAATTGTGTAAAACTCAATTTTTTATTACAAAGTAATAGTCTCAAGTATAAAAAAAGTGCGAAAATTATAATAAATTTACTAAAAAAAAATGTTTGAAATTCTTAATTTTTCATTAACAATTACAAATGTTTAATTTAAAATTTACTAAATTCAATAAATTTATAAATATTTAAGTAAATGTCTATAAAAAATATGAACTATAAATATAATAAATCTAAATTGTGAAAAACTTTTAATTTGGAGATTCAAATAAAAATGTTAATTTTAAATCTACTAAATTCATTAAACTTATAATATTTGAAATTTTGAATCAAAATAAAATAAATTTTCATGACTTTTTTTAAATATTACATATTATTATTATTAATTTTAGATGGATTTAATTAATTATAATTAACTTATAGAAAATGTAAAAATAGAAAATAAATACAAAATATTGAGCAATGATGAAAATGATATTAATAATGAAATATGTTTACGTTGAATGTTGTATGGGATATAAAATATCAGATAGATAAAATAAGAAGATAGTAATGCAATTTGCTATAACTCAAATCCTCCGATAAATTTATTTTTTCTATTAATACGAGTTATAAAATAAAATCCAAACACGAAATGTTTCTTCCTTCCTGTCCGCTTCTCGGATTTTATTGGACCGCCGTTAAGAGGAGAGAAAGAAAAGTTATGTGCGTATATAAATAAATAAAAACAAAGAAAAATGGAAACGGGGCGAAACACGATATTTTGTCTTTGGGAAAAGGAAAGAAAAGAAAAAATAAATAAGTAAACGATAAAAATGGAGATATGAAAATCGTAAATTTTACGGCCGTTAAAATTCTGAAATCTGCTCACGTTACCCCGTATTTTATTCCCAGAAATAAAGACGAAAAATTCATTTATTTAGGTTAGCCGAAGACCAAAGTCCAATTTGAAAAAATGCGTTTAGTTCCACTTTCCAGTTGGAAAATTTCCTCAATTAAACGAAACAATACGTTACGCAATTACACCTAATGTAATTTTCGTTAATTTTGCTGAAAGCAATTGAAATAAAGTAATGGAGTTGGGGAATACGAAAAAGAAAAAAAATAATAATATGGAAACAACTTGCAGCACTGCAGCAAATGCAAGTGTATTTTATTATCCTACGCTCTTTATTTTTTATTTTATTTTTTTGCTATTTCTTCTTGTGTCTGTTCGGCTGCAGGAGATGTAATTTAGCAAAAGTTTCCACTGTTATATTAGTGGGACCGTTAAACGTGGAAATTGTAATAAATGTTAGTAACATTAAACACGGCGTAAATGATGAAGTCTCCGGAGAGCAAAGCTGAGCAAAAGGCGCAAAACGCGCGGAACTTTTTCATCCTGCATAACTAATGGCATTTATTATTATTATTTTTCTCCTTTTCCTTCGGTCATACGAGAGCGGTTTTAATTATGCCCGGCTAAATGCGACCGAGAGGAATGGAAGGAGAACAACAACAGCGTAGAGAATGGGAGGACAAAAAAAAAGGATGAAGGAAATAATGTGAGCTAACGTTTCGGGCAATAAAATTTCTTCCTTGCATTTCTTATAATTTCGTTTCAACGAACGAAATTCTCGCTGAGAACAACAAGATACAACAATTTAAATTCTACTAAAAAATATAAAAATAGTCTTCAATTTAACAAAGTTTGTTGTAACTGCAGTTTTAACAATCAAGTTAACATTAGATGAAATACTTGACAATGTAAAAAAGTTTTCAAAATATTATATAAATTATAACAATAATGTTTTAAAAAAATATTATTAACTTTTATAAGAGAGAAATAACAATATTCAAATTTACTAAAAATAAATACTGCTTCTAATGAACTAAATAAGTGCAGCGCGTCCTTCGACAAGTGCAGTATTTTTAGACATGGTAGAAGATGATTCATAAACACGTTTTAACTACTGAAGTACAGCCAAAGCTTACAACATACATTATTTCCATATCTTTCATTGTGAATATTTATAAGAAATGTATTCATAAATGTAAATAATAATTTAGAAAATAAATTGAAACATTATTTAACAATTTATTTATTAAGACTTTCTGAATTTTAATATTTAGAATATCAATGAAATTATTTTTGTAATAATAAGTTGATTTATGTCAAGCTGCAGCTAAATAGAATTGAAACTTTATAATTTGTAATGGTGTTAATTATAATGCGTTTACAATTAATAAATTGATGATGTGTCATCATAGCTTTAACTACTCGATTACAATTTTCATTGAATTAATTGATTCGATTCGCATTTTATTCTCATCATTATCCTCGTTATAATTGACTCTCCTTTCTTTTTCTTCTACTTTCTGAACGACAATCGCAATTGCGATGTAGACAAGCCGCATTACGGAGCTTCGACGAAGGTCGTTAGCTTTTCATCAAATTTATTGCCATCGATGGTGGAGAGGAAGAGAAGAGATGGTTTGGGATGAGACGGTCTACGGAATATATTGGAAAAGATGCTGGAAGCATGTGGGTCCAGGCGGGGTTTTTGATGAATTGGGTCTTCTGACGTTTCGTCTGAGCTCCTAGCAACGTCCCATTTGACTACCAACGCACAGACTCAAACCAATTACATGTGTTTCTCCATTTCACAACAGACCGAGATTAATATTATATAATATATATATGTATGTTTCTGTATTTCTATACATGCTTATATACTTGCATGATGCATGAGCTTGCCAATTACTCGCATTTATGTAGGTTATTATAGGCAGGAAGAGAAGAGAAGGAAACCGGTCTAAGAGTAGTTGGATTAACTATTCGATTACTTGCAATTCTACTCCGATTATTTCAAACCAACTATACATAATTACAAAGAACAGTAAATTTTGTATTTACTAAAATAACTACTAATAGTTTAAACGTCATTTTATCTGTCATTTTGTGAAATTACAATTAACTGATTTTGTCACCAAGGTTACACATATATTTTTTGACATTAATAACATTTTTGACAGATGACAAATGTCAATTTCACCAACAATGAAAATACATTGGTTTGACGTTAAACACCGAATATTTGGCAGGAAATAACAAAAACTTGTGAAACAACAAAAATTAAGGTAAATTCTACAATTTTTTTTCTGCAATTTAAATTTAAATTTTTTAACATATTAACATTTGTGTACATCATAAGAAGTCTTTTATTCATCACTAAATGTAAGTAGAGCATCAAATACAAACGAAATTACCAGCAAATTTGTGGTATTCTCAATTTTCCTGTAATAGCATTTAAAATCTGTACAGATTTTTTTCCAATTAATAATAACATGATTAGGTAATAATAATTTGTATTGTAATATTTATAAGTGAATAAGCAAAAAAGCAATGCATAAATAAAATCATAATACAAATTTAATAATTATAGAAAATGTAGCCCTATTTTCCAATTATTTATGTTTTATAAAATATCTGCACATTATTTACTTAAATAAATAAATTGTTTTTTTTGAGAAATTGATGGGTAATACAGTGATTGGTTAACAATGGCCCGCGGGCTAGTTTATGCCCGTCTAGAGGTTCTATCTGGCCCGCCATTTTCTATTTACAAAAATAACGAATTCATTATAATCGTTACTTGTCAATTTATTTGACAAATACTAAGTAATCTACTTTAGAACCAAATGTATTCATGCTTGTGTGAATATGTCAAAACTGTTAAAAATTGTTATTTTATATTAATAATCTGGAATGTTCCGTTGTGTGTGAGGGTGTGTCCGTGGCGGTGGTATTGCAGACAGCGAAACGAGGGTTAAAGTCGACGCGCCCCCAAGAAACATTCGTTTTCCGCCCGGCTCTGTTTGTTTTACGTAATAGAAGCAGTTGTAAAGTCACTCAAAAAGTCTCGAATGACATTCCTGGAGGTTTTTCCTTCGGGCACGGTGATCATTAGCGCACGACATCCCTTCTCGCCTCTCTTTCTTTCCTTGCAAAAACAACCAACCATCGTTTCGTTCTCTCGCCCAAACCCCGAGATTTTCTATTAGTAACGAGCGCATTTTATTTTTTTTTGCGCTCCTATTCTTCACGGCTAACAGAGTAAGATTTATATTCTCTTCTTCTCCGAGATCCGGGCTGATTTGCATTGCAGATGGTGCTAATGCCCATCGACGTGCAACTCGAGACATTTACTAATGACACAAATTAATAACGGGTAGCTGAAAGGAAAATCCCTCCACTTTCGTCCCGCACAAAACACACTCGAATTGGATTGTTGCTCACTATTTATTGTGTCTTGTTCCATTATATGTATTTAATTCTTTTTGTTGCCATTTACGGCGATGGATAGAGAAAGAGGAGACTCGTCCTTTTGTTCACCCGGAGGCGGAGGTGGATGGTGGATCTCTCACTCTTTAAAGATAACCCCACGGAGCGCGCGAGCAGAAAGAGACAATTTATCAAAAAATTCAGAGATACGCCAAAACGAAATCTGATATATAAATATTCGCATTCCTCCTCAAGAAATACAAAAGCGGAGGCAAAGCGCTAAGCGCTTCCTAACAAATGGTGTTTATTAGTGTGTTTGTTGGAAAACGTACGTACAAACCAGCATGTTTTGTGTGTGGGGTGAAGAATTTTTTTGCCCTCACTTCTGTGACTTTTGGAACGAGTGTGAGAACCCGTAGGGGGTTTTTGCTTTCAATTAGTTATGCTACTGTGAAATGTGTTTTAGATTATGTTTCAGCTGCAACAAGAAAAACTGGGCGGCAAACGAAAACAATCCGAACGACGCAAGAAAAAAAAAACAACAATCTCTGACTTTTCGGAAATATCTCAACCACCTGTCCCCTCTCATAACGCTCATCTCCGAGAAAGCTCTAATTAAACTAATTACAATAGAAGCGGGAAAAGGGTCATCGGCCTAAAACGCTTTCTTTTCTCCTCTTCCACTTATAACCATTGCAACAACAATAACACGAAGTTTTTTTTTCTCATGTTAATTAGTTCTCATCTTTCCTAGTTTAATTATTTTATTCTGTTGCCTTGTTTGCCTAATTAGGTGTCGAAATTTGCGCCCGAACACGGATGAAACCGCCACCTCCAAAGCCGCAAATCGAATTCGTTTCATTTGACGGCAATCGGTCCGCAATTCAATTTCGTTTTCCAGCCGCAAAAATTATTTACTGGAATTTACGCATCGCGGAATTCGATCGAATTTGCGCCGTGTTTTGCTTTAATTATCCGAAATGCTAATAAGTTTTATTGCGATCATCAATTGTATTTTTTCATTTAATTTTTTTGGTTAATTCAAACAGTTTATGAAATTATTTCATTAATTTTAAACAGTCGTCAATTTATGAAATTATTTCATTCGAATCATTTTAATTAATTAAATTTCGAAAATTAATGTGATTATAAATGTATTCGTCATGTCAATTTTTAATTATTTTATTCAAAAATAACATTGTTTAATGATTTTAAATCAATTTGAGTTTTAAAAAAAATAATCATTAATTTTAAAAATTATAATTAAATTAATTATTATTTCTATAAATTAATATCGAATTAAAAATTAAAATTATATTATAAAAAATATGTAGTATTATAAAGAAGGTAACATTTACAAATATAATTGCAAAAATTCTTAAAGATTTTTAGAAGATAATAATAAAATTTATAAAAATAAAACATGATTTATTAAATATTATATTTTATGATTGAATTGTTTTATTTTATGCATAAAAATAATTATATATACAAATTACGTAAGATTTCTATCTTGTTGTATATGTTCTTATATTTCACGTGTTTTATTGACTGTTATGTTGATAATTATTACAGCTTTGAGAAAGTCATAAAGCTGTGCATATCTGCTGGCATAGCAGAAAATAATAGTTTGATAGCCGTTTTGGGTAAACAATGTAAGTTTATAGTGGATATGAAAATCTGTGCTTTTGAAATTCAATTACGTGTGAAATGATCGCCGATTTCCAAGGAATCTGTACGTACGTTATCGTCATCGTTGTTTTCATTTTGTGTGTGATGTGTGTGCATATATTGTGTTTAGTGGGTCTCCTCCTCGCAGTAAGCGACCGGACCGTAAATAACGACAGGGACACGACAGTCGTATTACATTACACGGCGCGCACACATTACATACGACTACATCGCAGTCCTCAATCCTACACCGTGTCTACAGCTTATAAAATATCTTATAAATAAACCAAAGAAGAAGAAGGTGGTGGAGGTGGATGCGAAAGAAGAAGAAAAAATAAAGAAAAAGGGCATCGGTCTCTTCAAATATTTATACGCACTCCGGTCACTTTATACCGTGAGTGTGCACACTGAAGGCGACATGCAAACATATGCAGAGGTGATGATGATGGAGAGTGGTCGTCCTGGTGGAAGGAGAGACAAGTTCTGATATATCTAAGAGAAATTGCACATTCATTACATCCTAATGACGATAATGGGGAGCCAAGAGCGCCTCTTCCACCAACCGTGAGCAACAAGTTACGAAACTTGCGGGGATTATAAATAAAATAAGTTTTCGGGTTTTGATTAATCGCTGTCCCCCCAAAACGACTACATACTTTCACGTTTGCCAAAACGGATTAATGGATCCATTCGTAGTGATATTATTATTATGTATGATTTCTTTGCTTCCCATTACGAAATGATTATCCTCGTTTTATGCTCTGGCCGGAGAGTTGATTGAGCGCTGCAAGGACGTTAAGCGAGTCGCGCACGAATATCCCCATTCCTGGCGAAACTAATTCCGCTGGATGAGCGATTAACGGCGAAGCAATGCCCCATGGAGATGCCGCACATTCCGCAATTTCGCGACAATAGTGTAGTTAATCGATTTACATAGGTATATCCAATATCGATGTACATGGTTACAAACAAATTTTATTGCTAATTCATCTACTTTTATACTTATTCCTGTAATTCTATTGAAAATATTGTTCCCATTCTAAAACTATAATTAGTTAAACGAAAACATCAAAAATATTATGTTATAAACAATTTGGTTGCGAAATGACAGCTGTCACATTAAGCTAAAACGTCAAAATTATTATGTTATAAACAATTTGGTTACGAAATGACATCTGACACATTAAGCCAAAACGTCAAAATTATTCTGTTATAAACAATTTGATTGCTCACTTTAAGCCAAAACGTCAAAAATATTATGATATAAACAATTTAGTTGCAAAATGACAACTGTCACATTAAGACAAAACGTCAAAATTATAGTTTTATAAACAAACAAGCTAAGTGAAGGGAGTGGAGGTTGTAAAAAAAGAAGTTGTTATAAACAATTTGGTTGCGAAATTTCAGCTGTCACTTTAAGCCAAAACGTCAAAAATATAATGTTATGAACAATTGCAATGTGTAAACAACAAGATTGAAAAAAGCTTACATTTTATACAAATTGTAGTTATTTTTCTAAAAAAAAAAAGGAAAACAAGTAAATAGATTTGAAAATGCAATTATGTATAATTTAATTTTTAATTTTATTTCTTGCAATTTATATACTTTTTCTATTATATAATTTCAAAATTGTTCAAAACATGTTAAATTTTCGTTTAGCTGCGTGAAATAAACTTTCAAGAAGAAAAAATATATAAAAGAATTTATAAATTTGATGATATTTCATTATATAAATGATAAATGTTTAACAATGGTCTGAAAGACTTCGGTCAATGACTTTTATGCAGATAAATAAACTCTGAGTCGACAAATATTTTAATTTATTACTGATGAAGATTTTATTTAATTGCTGCACGAAATTCCATCTTTTATAACAATAAACCAATAATAATCATCTCAAATTGTTGTATTTATTCAGAAATAATTTGGGATAAATATTTAATAATTACAAATTTTATGTATGAAAGTTTAAACAATTTTTATTAAATTTCTTAAATAATTGAATTAAAAGAAAAGTGATTTTGAAAACTAAGAATTCCACTAATTGAATTCTTTGAAATTTCCAGCTTTAATCTGTATATTTATACACGTTCAGTGACTTTAAAAGAAAACCGCAAGAGATAAAAGAAGTTGTTCTTTTAATGTCCACTTGCATAAACACAGTTCGATCATTAAAGCAACTTTGTCAACTCAAATATTATGTAATTTTTACATCCCAATTTATGAAAATCATTTTATACTAAAATTATAAATTGATTACATAAATGTAAATTCAGCATAAAATAATATAATAAAAAAAAAATTATTTGTATTACATTATATTATTCAAAAGTGACTGATCGCTCATTCAATTATGAAAATTGCTTAACTATCGTAGAATAAACTTATATGGAGAAAAAACTGTAAGCAGATTTATTTTTTTGTAAATTTGTTTGCGGTTGCAAATATAAATTGCGATATTGATCTTGAAGTTATTTAGGAATGTTCTATTGTGAAAGAATAGAAAAGCGAAGAGAGTATGAAAGAATCAGCATTTTTCTCTTAATCCCTCTTGCGGTGTTGCCTGCGGCCAGCCAGCATCATTATCACTGGAAAATCGCTCAGCGCGATGCGAACTGTGCAGAAAACTCTCTTCAGAAATGCATGTGTACATTAGCATCGCGTTTCGCATCATCCGGCAGAAGAATGGGATCGATTCGGTTTAATAACAACATCATCTCAGCATTCCGGAAATCTCTTATTCATCCGCTGATTGAGATGAATGGACTGTGCATTTTCAACTCGCACGATTAATTTCCCATCCGCGGTTTTAAACAACAAAAGGAAAAGTATATACATTTCAATGCAATATCAATATTCTCTTTCCCCGTTTTATATTTTTATTTTATTTTTTTCATTCACATCCAGGGTTTTTTTTTTGCTTTAGTCTCGTCGCCTCTCCCTTAGGATTTATATGGACTTGCGTGCGAGTGGAAGGGAGATGGAAGAGGGAGAGTATCAATCGGTGAGTGAGCAACATATTGAAACAAATGTGTTTCGAGCAAGTTTCGATATTAATCCTATCCCTTTTCGCCTCCCTCGCAAAGCACGTTCTTCTTCTCGCTCTTTCTCGCTCAGCCTCGAGCCCCAAGCGAAACGGGAAGAGCGCATCGACTGAATCCAATTTCCTTCTTTACGAAAAAAAAAAAACGAGAGAGATAGGAGAAAAACACGAAGAGCGAGAGAGTTATAACATATACAGGGTAGACACGGATACGTCCGACGTGGGGATTCCAATAACGTCGCCGATTTTCGCGCCAAATAATTGAAACGAATCAATCAAAAAAAAAATCCGAAAAGGCTACAATTTCCATTTTTCCCCAACATACGTTTACCAGTTGATTGCACCCTCAAAGCAGATTTTATTTTATTATTTTTTAATTTCACAGAGGGTGAAAATATTCTAAATCTCCTTATATACTCATTTTCTTTAATATTTTCGAGTCTGAAAAGATGAAAGTGAACGCTCGATGCGTTCTGTAAATAATATAAGCTTTTGACGCGCTCGAGGGTCTCAATTTCGCATCTTGAATATTTCAGCTTCGAGTATTTAAAATTCGCGCTAATCGTATGATTCGGATCAACGTTTCAACGGAAATGTGACACGTTTAATTAACTAATTAATGTTTCTTCGGAATACGAATCGATAATGCGCGCATTAAAGTTGCAGCTCGGATTCTCGGTAATTCTCGTTTTCCACGTCGAGATTTCCAAACATCGAATGCATCGAGATGCATCAATTGTGTAATTACGTGGCGGTATTCGTGATTGAATTAAATATTGAGTTTTAGGGGCGATTTGTTTCCATTAGTTTTGTTTTAGTTTTCGATTCCACTTCCAACTTCGTGGAAGTTTATTTTTCGAAACAGTTTATTCAGCATTAACAACGTTATTTTAAAAGTTTTTCTGTTACATAAAATTCACAAACAATTTATACTTTTATATTAGCTTTTTAGAAAGAATTAATTAAATATTCTAGATTTTAAGGGTTGTTTACTTTGGTTTCGGTTTAGGAACATTAGGTTTTTGAACAATCAATAATTTTCTTATAGTATTAAGTATTTATTAGTAAAAATTGATTCAAAATTACAAATTCTTATTTTCTGCATTTGCTTCGAACAATTAATACTATTTTTATAAGGCATTAATTTCAGTTTTATCAAAAAATGAATTAATCTACAGAATCTACAATCTGATGGATTCTTTCATTTACTTATTATAGTTTCGGTTTACGAACAAATAATAAGTTAATTTTTAATAAAAATTGATTTAATATTACAAATACTTTTCTTATAAGGAGATTTTTTTATAAAAAGTTAATTTAATATTACAGATTCTGGGGGTGGTTTGTTTTGTTTGCTTATTTCTGTTTTCGATTCGGCTTGTAATAATCGATACTGTTGTTCTAGGAGTTACTTTTTTTTCGTAAGAATTTATTCAATATTCATGCATATCGTGGGTAATGTAATCGAATTGTGAAACCACGGCACAGTCACTTTCTTTCTCGGAACAAAGTGTGTGTATATAACAGGAGTACCGAAAAGTAATCAATAGTAGTGAGCAGTTTAACATTTCCTAGTAAATTGTTCTTGTTCCGCAATATTATTGAAAATATTTACGTGGGAAAATATTAAAAAAAAAAATTCTATATTTTATAAAAATTTAGAAAATATTTTATGAAAAACTGTCTTCATCAAAGCGAAAAACCAACATGTTAAGATAATCAACTTTTTTAAAGAAATTTTTCCAAACGATAGTAAAAATTAATATGTTGTTTTTGAGACTAAACATATTTAAAAGTGCTGAAAAGAATAATTCATTTTGTAATAATTTTCTTAAAAACAGCAAAATCAATAATTCAAGAAAATTGAGTATTCTAGAATTTGCGGAAAAAAATTATGTAGTGTGTATTTAATTAATTTCAGTGGAAATGTGTGAGCATTTCTGAAAATCGGATATATTGTAGTAAATAGCTCATGAAATAATACTTAGAAACATAGAAGAGGGTTTATTTGGAATTGCAATCAATAATTTATAAATTGAATGAAATAGAAAATTAATTTGGAATTTCTGAAAATTGTGAATTAATTGCATAGAATTTAATTTTTGTATTGTGAATAGTAAAATCAATAACTGTGATCTAGATTCTAGAATTTAAGGTATGAAATGTAATGGCAAATAATTAATAGACTTCCGTCGAGTTATTACATTTTTGTGTTCTTTAGAAATTGTATAGGTACTAAAAATAATTGATTGCTCAAGGCTTTTGCTGAGGACTGGATCGATGCACGAGTTTTCCGACTGCGAAAATTAAGCGAGAGGAAAAACCGCGGACCCGTTTGAATGGTCAGCAAACGAACTGCGAGTGCTGTTCCAGTTTGTAATGGGGGCGAAAAGGAGTAAAATAAATATGTACACGCTGTTTGCTCGGATTTTTAACGCATTTACACCTCTCTTAAAGTATTTAGAGCTCTCCCGCTAAATGCGACTCGGATCTGTGGGCACTAATAATTAACCCGACGTCGAGAGACGAGTATATTATTATGATGTCGACTATTTACAAGGGTCTCCTTTTATCTATAGATAACCAAAAACGAGAGATCCGTGAGGCGATAATGCGGTGCGGCATTGTCTCTGTCCGTTTCCCATTAACCCAGTTCCACAATTCTTGGGTTACTTATTCGGCGGAGGAATAGTAAAACAAGGGTATTTCCAACCTCTGATTATCTTCGGTTTTCTAAAGATTTATGTTCCCTCTGGGAGAAACTCCAGAATATTAATGTATTATATCGCATTACGTAATCCATAAATTACTTAAGTTAACAATACTCTCATTGGTGATTCCAATTTGATGATCATCAACGTATTTGTATTTATTTGTTGATGTCTAAATGTTAAATTGGTTATTTTCTTTGTAACTGATTAGATAATACGTCTGAAAAGTAATCGTGTTTTACAACCACTGGAAGCAGGTTGCTCGGTCACCTTTTACCCTATAGTGATTGTTTTAAGCACTTGTAGCAGGTAGAAAGATTCCTGTCCGTTAGAATAATAAATGTTCAACCTATACAATTCAGTTTTAAGTTTACATATTATAACAAAAATGTCATGAAATTCAGTTAATATAACTTATTTTATTTCACAAATTCGTGTAGATCCAATAAATAAATTTAATTATAATTTCAAAAAAATCAGTTACAATTTAATAATCATAAAAATTAATAATTTTAGTTAAATTTTGAACATGATTTTCGATTAGTGTAAGAGTTTTAAACTAATAAATTGCATAAAATAAATTTATTTACAATTTCATAATATTACAACTAAATTACCTTGAAATTTTGAAAATAAATTTACTTTAGATTGGGAATTTTAAACCACTCTCAAAATATTGTATCTATAAATAATTTTATTGAAATTTTTAAGATAATTTTATTTAGAAAAACGTTAATTATTTTAAATGAATAATATAAATTTGAAAATATTAATTAAACAGAATAATGATTAGATAATTGGTAAAAAAAACTTTGTGAAAATGTAATAATCTTAGGTTTAGTTCTTTACCATGTAATATTTTCTACGTTCTAAATACTGAAACTAAAATGAAATTGTTAGAAACTTGGAGAATGCGTGTGAATTGTTGATGTTTGAAGTGTCGGATTTCCTGTCACCTATGTCAAAGTTCGAAGCATTCCCGCAGTGAAAATATCAATTAAACAAGCGAATGTTAATTCATGCAAAGTTATGTGTTTATAGGATCGCAGCGGGCGTTGATCCATTTCTCTTTGTCTATTGTGAACTATTGTGACTCCCGCCGAGCGGCGCGCTCTTCCTTATCGCTAAACACTATTTATTCACAATATTATTATTTACTTTATAATGCAAATGCCCTCTGCTCCAGTTAAATATTTATGCGCGCTAGTGGGAAAACTCGGGAAAACACGCTAATACATTATTACGATAGCGAAGCACTTCTTGCTACTCTTGCACTTTACATAATTTCGTCTCTCCGCCGAAAGCCGTTGAAGACAAATAAAGGACGAGGGCGGGCGGTTCGTCGTGATTCCACCCTTAAGAGACTTAAGTAAACCTAAGAGGTCGGCCTAAGAAGAAAAGGAAGGCGAAAAAAAATTAAGGTTCTTATCTGACGTTTTCGGGAACATCAGGTAGAGGAGAGGAGTGTCGTTCCCTTTTGCTTAACATTCTTAAACACTTGTAATGCCATCCATTTTTTTTTTTATGTAGATGTTAGTTATCTTGTGTTTGTGTTTGCCTCGGTCGTATTCCTCTTGAAGTGTTTCAGCGCCACACAATAATTAATGCGCGCCACCATAAATTTTATATCACCCACCCCAAAAAAAAAAAAAAAATAACAAGAAGTGATAGAACAAACAATGAAAAATAAGAACTCACTTCGTATCCCTTTTTTTATCCTTCGTCCTACTCGGAAATCGCTTAATTGCTTCAATAATTCCTCGCTCCTCTCGTTTATACAAATAATATGTTACACAATGTTGTTTGATAGGGTTTTATCGCTCGTGGATTTACGAGCGCCTTAAAAACGGTCTTAAGTTGCTGCAGCAACTGCGTTAAAAGACACAACGTAAACCCACTTTATACGTGTAAGATATATATATAATGCTAAATGCATGCTCGTCGAACGGCAACAACATGTAATAGAACAAATACCGGCACGTCATGATCGCCGCATTACATGCATAACGAATGGTCCGTGTCCGTCCATGCTCGAATTCGAATTCAAACTGTTTAACTTTTTCGATGACGTTCAATTCCTTATAATTCAATTCGAACAAAAGGCCAAGAACTCTCTTTCATTTCGTCGTAATGCCGCATTACCGAAAATTACCTTTGACTCAATCGATATTTTTATTTACTTTACGCAGTGATTATTTCAATCTACGCTCAGTTTACTCACATCCACTATATTTTAGTTAGAACTTCTCAACATTGTAACTATTTTTTGTATAACTTAACTCCAATATATCAATTAATTTAATTATATTAATAATAATGAAATTATAACTAACGTAACTGAATTTATTTTATGCATTTATTGTTGTTTTAAACTTTCAGTCTAACAGAACTTTGGCTCCAAAATTTCAATAAGATTAATTATTTTAATAATAATTATATGTAGATAATTTAGTTACAACTTTCAAACTTTACAACTGTATTTATTTTATTTGTTTATTATTGTTTGAATCTGTCAATCTCTTCAAAACATTACTCGAAAATTTCATTATATTAATAGTAATTAAAATATAACTAAATTTCATGAAATTCTAACTGAATTTATTTTATACTTATTGTTCCTTGAAACATTCAATCTATTTAAACTTGAAAATTTTAATTACTTTCATTTTATTTATATTAATTAAAATATAACTGAATTTCATAAAAATGTAACTAGTAAAACTTAATTGCAAAATAAAGTTAAAAATAATGAAATTATAAGTAAATTTTATGAAATTGTAACTGCATTTATTGTTGCTTAAAACTATCAATTTTCATAAAACTCGTCTTCAAAATATCAAAAAGTTTATTAAATTTATCACAACATAATTACAACTTCAAGAAATTATAACTATAACAAATTAATGAATTATATTTTTATTTTATTTTTTTTTTGCTTTGAATTCTTTCATTATGAACAAATTATAATGAGAATCAACTAATTATGAAAATTTGCTATGAAGAATATTTTGATTAATTTTCCATGTATAAAAAGTAGAGAGATAATAAGATTCCTGAAACTTCTTATCTTCTTAATTAGACAAAGTAAAAATGTTATAAAATTACGTAAAAATCTGCAATTAAAAGGAAATGACATAGGCAATTTTAATTCCGGATCGCAGCGAAATATCCTGCAATGAAAACAATCCAGATTTTCTTTTTCCTTCTTTTTAATAATATAATAATAAAGGTTATCCTCCGATGCCGTCGGAAATGCCGACGAGGGCACTTCATATTTCCAGAGATTCCGTTCCTTAATTATTTTCAATTAAGAAACGCTAAGCCAAATTCTTTTATAATTACTAATCTAAACTTGCGCTTCGCTTTTTCCTTCAACCATTCTTCTTTATTTCTATCTATCTTTCGCCTTTTGCCTCCTTCCTTTCAGCATTTTCTTTGCGTTCGCCGGAAAATCTCTCGGTTTTAATTAAACTAAATAAACTGGCGAGTAATTAAATTCAATTATGTCGGACAAATAAAAACTTTCGCTCCGCATCGCCGCAGGTTTTTCCGGGGGTTTTTCCACTATTTCCCGCAGAAATGGCGAGCGGATATAATCGGATAATTGGTTTATTTAATTCCCTCCTAATTCTTCCTTTTTTTTTACCCTTTTCCTTGTTCGCCGCTACTCGGACTTATTATTTTTACCATTACATTTTTCATTTTTAGCTCTATTCCAACCTCTTCTACTTTTTAATAAATTGGACACGTACATCGCCCTGTCTGTTGCTACACATTTAATTTCTATTGTTCCAAAAGGAAATGTTCGATGATTGCGTTCGTTTTCAGTATTTTTTTTTTTATATTTCTGTTCCTGTTTTTTCCTGGGAAATTTGATAACGATCTGAATGCTTTCCTCTCTTTCTCTCTCGCAGACACATAACGAAATTCGTGGAAACGAAGAGGGAAAAATGTTAATTAGCCGCGATGGAAATGTCATGCTTCCAAATTTAGCCATCGACATGTCACGCTTATCAATTGCCCTTTCATTATTTTTGTATAAAACATTACATTACTGCATTTTGAAATATGAAAAAGTGTCAATTAAATGTCATAGAATTGTCAATGAACTGTCAAAGAACTATCAAAGACGAATTGCTAAATTTATTTGATTTTAATACAAAACTATGAAGTTTCTAATAATGTCAATTAATTGTCAAAAATGTGTCAAATAAAATAAATAATCAATAATGAATTAAATGTCAATGAATTATTAAAAATTTGTTAAAAAAGTGTCAATTAACTGTCAATGAATTGACACTTGATATGTCAAAGAAATGTTGTTGAATGATTATAAGAAATGCAATGAAGTGTCAAAGGTGATTTGCTGAAATGGTGTTTGTCGTTTTGCAGATTGCTGAAAATAATTTATCAACCGGTTCGAATATTCCCACTGAAGGTTTATCGATCCTCCGCTGCAACTGCTTTGAAACAATCCCCATGGAGTTCAATATAATTAAGGTGACCAAACATCCCGCTTCCAGCAGTTTTCCGACGTAATTGCTTTTGGGACATATTATCATATCAGTTTCAAACAAAGTATCAAGATACTATTACATAGTATGTGTCCAAACACTTAAATTTAGATCCTACCAAAGAGAAGTTTTTTTCAATTTATTAAATAGCTTTTCGGGGATATAAATTATGAAAACTTTATGTATTATTTTATTGATAATTTTCTTAATATTTATAAAGATTTAATAGATTATATTTTTTGGTAAATGTAAATCTTGTTATCGATAGAATCACCTATAATTAGGTTTCTATTTATAAAAGGATTCCCAGTTGGAGGGCTCAGTACGTGGTTGATTGATTCCGAGGATCGATCTTCGGGACACCCTTTGACCCCGCCTATACCCCCGAATAACGACGTCCACATTAAATTAAGCTCCTGAAACATTTATAATCCTCCTCCAGCGAAAGGACCTCTTCCTTCCTTCCTTCAACCTTCCATTCTTCCTTCTCCTCTGACCATCTCCGATCCGAAACCGAACCGATCGCTTGGGAACGTTTTACGGATTCCCAACGCAACGCAACTCAGTCCATCTCTGCCCAGAAACAATAAAACCATTTAAACTAACAACCTACCATTTACATGTCGCACATTGTTACCAGACCCCTCCCGCCGCCCATCGACCCGATGTTACATAAAAGAGTGTTTAAAGTCGCAGGCGACAACGCGACAACGCGACCAGAATAATTTTATACGAAAATCCGCGCGCACAAATTCCCACGATGTCATCAAACAATTTCTACGTGTACACATTCCCATTCATTTGTGTCTCTTCCTATATTTAATTACTCATTTTATTTTCTAGAATCACCTCATTATAATCACATATTTACAATTACATTAAATCTAAAAAACATTACCGGTTAATCCCTAATACTGATTTTATAATTTATTACATTAATGAAACTTATCTTCTGGATAATATCTGAATTGGTTTCTTCAAAATAAAACGTTCGAACTTCAAGATGATGTAACCTTACACATGTTCAAATTCAACCAAGAAACGAATATAGTGAATGAAGAATTTAAATCCTTTGAAGATTTTTAAGTATTTTATTCAAATTCAAAGTTTATTGAAATTTGAGATATTACTAGGAAAAATAAAAAAAGTCAATAATTTTGATTATTAATAAGAAATATATGTTGGTTTTATGTTAGAAAAATATACAAACAATCTGCTACAAATAAAATACAATAAAATGCCTTAAGTTCTTCAAGTTTAATTTTGTTTGTATTTTAAATAGAAGAAGACATCCATCAGTTTACATTATAATCAGTTATTTAACAAAATATATAGATTACGAGAGAAACAGAAATATTGAAATCTTTGAAAATTAATTCATAGAAAAGTGAGAAGTATTTGTTGCGGAAAGGAACAATTTTGGTTTTGGAATCAACCAGATCATTGAGTGATGGATGGAAAGCTTGAAAAAAAAAATATTTTAATTGTATTTACATGAAAATTATATATTTTTTTTTAATTACTTACACATCTTAAAAAGGGCAATTAATAATGTTTAACCAAACTATTCTCAAAAACCTACATCAAAAACAATTCGAAAACAAATAGCTGAATTTCATTTAATAATTGTATAAATTTTTGCAGTAAATTATTATACAAGTATTATATAATACAGATATTATATAAATTTAAATTTGCAAAAGTAAGCATGAATAATATACGTATTGTATGCAAATTGGAATTTATGTGAATCATTGCGTTCTTAAATTATTTGTATTGAAATATAAGTAAAGAACTTCATAATAAATATATTTATATGCTTCTGTATTTACATATTTATTATATAAAGTATGAATTGAATGAATTTCTTCAATATCTAATAAATAATTTGTTACAATTTTGATATAGTTATATATTTTTTTTGAAATTAAATTTATATTGAGAAATAACTGTAAATTCGTAGATTAAGGTGTGTTTCACAATATCCTTTTAGACTATGTTTTAATGCTAGTAATTATTTAGTCAAACTGTAGAGTGGACAAGTGTGCGAAGAACATAGACGGTTGAACGCATAAATTATTCTCGTTACGTGATAGCTACATAACCGATCTACGGTTTCGTTAATTTATGACGACCAGATTGAGGCGAACATCTTAATCGTTTCACTTCCTGCAAAGGATAATAATTAGCAGGTGCGATGTGGCGGATTACGTTTTACTACCATCGCATCGAGTTTTACAACTACGCCGTAAAGTCGGAATGATAATGCAATAATTGGCTCAATTAATAGCGTGTAGAAAGGTGAGCACCTTATTTTTCTCTTCGTCCTATTCTTCCACGCTTTTTCCCTCGGATCGTTCGAGAGTCGCGAAGGGAAGTTGGCACGAGTGCACAATGGGGCTAATAGAAATATAAACTGCGGGAAGGGGTTTTTCGAGCCGCGAGAGCGGATGTAAAAGTTTCAGACGAAAGTTTGCGAATGAAAAAAGGACGAAAAAAAAAACATACAACTAAAAGGAAAAGAGGAGTAAGTAAATGGAAGGAACTGAAGGAGCGGAACTATGTAGTTGAATAATTGATGCGAGAGCTAACATTAAATGTTTGATTTAAAATTCAATCAAGCTTTATTGCCTCGTTTAATATCAATTACATAATAAAATCCAACTGTTAATTTAAACACTCGAAATTATTTAGAATTTAGCAAAATTTCAGGATCAATAAAAAAATTTCAAAAGAATATTTCTTTTTGATTAAAATTTTGAAAAAATATAACAAATTAAAAAGAAATAAAATTTATCAATTCATCTTAAATTAATTTATTTATCAAAATTCTTTAACTAAAAATCAAATATTTTCTATAAAAATCAAGAGAAATATATTTTTGTAAATATGTAAATAATATCTTGTGATAGTCATAAAATGATTCACTTCTAGCAATAATGAGAACCAGTTTATTTATTTGAAGCGATTACTTCAATTTCTGCTGGAACAGCTTTACTCTGACCTTGCATTAATAATCTTCGCTCGACGCTGAATCATGGTTTGAACGTGAACCAAATTGTGCAAGTAGAGGATGAAATCATTGTCACGTAAAATGAGTTCAGTAACAATTAAAGCGGTGCTAATAATAAAATGTAATTTCACACGAAAATAATTTCACTTAGAAACCGCGAAACTTAACTGTCCAAAATTCTTTCGAAAGGAAGTCCATTCTGGAAATTCCGGCGCAATAAAAACGCTTGTTTTCCGAGCGGAGAACGTTAAGTAATTTCATAATTTTCACAGGCTCGGAGCTAATTGTTCGCCTCGCAACGCTTACACAAACATTTAATAGTGGTAATAATAGCGGTTCTGTTTCTGTTTGTTGCAACGGAATGAAACCATACGAAAACCTGTTAAATTTTTCACAAAGTGAATTATATTCTCTGTTTTTTTTGTTGTTGTCTATTTGCTTGTTGCGTGTGATGTTTTTGTTGTTGTTGTTGTTGGTGGATCGGTTTTATGCAGATGCAGAAGTATTTGTGTTTAATTTATTTAAATGAAAATTATATCCGGTGGAATGGAGAAGCGGAGCGTTGCAATAGCAATCAATAAGCTCCACGGATCGGGGATTCCGGGACGAGTGGTTAAAGATTCATTGCGGAGGTCCGATTGGGAATCGAAAATTTTTAAATCATTCAGCCGACTGGCCGAGTCCTCTCTAGCCGTTCTTCCTGGCATTATCGAAGTCCTGATTTCCAGGGATTAAAACCCATTGATTTTCGCTCTCCAACAAAGGAAAAACAAAACATAAAGATTTATTTATTGTGCAAATAAATAAAATACTAAACTTTTTAAATGTCGTAAGCAAAAAAAATAAAAATAAGTAGAAATTACCATATAGTTACTATAAAATAATTAAATTGTATTTCATGAAAAAAAATAAGAGAATAAATTACTAATTTACAGCCAGCAAATCGATCATTCAAATTATTGAAAGGTTTCAACCAAAATTCCTAATAATTTCAATATTTTTTCCTGTGCCCAAAAATTCTTTATACTCTTGGAACTTTTCTTTTGTATTTTAGGTAATGTGACAATGATCATTGTTGAAATTGACGTAATATACTATATTTTCACAATTTCAAATTATTTTTATGGAATTTGCAAATCTGTTTATATATTTTTTTTTAATATTGTCTATGATATTTCTAAATCAAGAATTATGTTAAATTGTGGGGATATTGTAGTAAGTTGGAAGAAAAGTAGTAAGTAATAAATTGTGTTATTATGATATAAATTTGGTGAGTGAAGTTTAGTTTGAAAAATGTTGCATCATCAGTTAATTATAATAATGCAGATTATTACGTAGTGTACGTGGCAATAAATTAGTTGTACAGGTAATTAGAAAATCCGTGCGACGAATTTCCCGCGAAATCCTGAAATTGAAAAATTGTGTGCGCGCAGCCGGAGTCAGTAATTAGCGGCGCATAATCTCCATTAATCAAATCCCAGTTTCGATGCAATTTATTAAAAGGGTTATTCGCGTGCGCCACCACCCCCATCCCACAACGTGCGTGCGTGCTCGAGCTTCAGGTTTTCCCTTTTCGCTCGAGGGAAATTGGCGCTTTCCCGGCGTAAAAATAGCGAGCTATTTCCGCGGTTAACGATCTAAAGTCTTCTAGCATCGTTAGGAGAAAAACCAAAAAAAAAAAAACGATAATAAGCAGAACAACTAAAATAAGAAGAAAGTTGGAAGAAGATGAACAAGATGAAAAAATAACGAAAAGGAAATGTGACAAATTATTTCGAAGCCATGTGTCTGTCGTTGGCGCGGCGGAATTGGAGACCCCTTAACAAATTGATGTACGTCTTGTAAAACTACTCTGTTTCTGTTTTTGTATTTATTTTTTTTTTTGGGATGTCTTTTCTGGTCGGTCGTAATGTTGGGAAATGTGTATTTTTACGCTCTCCGTAATTCGTTTTTTGAGCAGAGGATGGCGAAAGCGGAAGGAAATAATTCGGTTTTTGATGTGTGCGCTTTTGTGACGACGCGGTGGGGTGGCGGCGCAGGCGAGGCGTAAATAAAACGGGGGAGGACAACGGGACTTTGGAGAGGGTGGGCCGGGCAACAACGCGCAGATTAATGCAAAGTTGTATCTTTGCTCCCCGATGTAAAATAACCCTTTTAAGGGGGGTTCTCGTGCGGGCGAAGTAAAACAAAGGGCCTGCGGCCGAAATCCCCGCAACTGCAATCTGCTCGGAACCCACCCTCCTCAGCTTTGGAAGCGGTGCAGCCAATTATACACACAGCTACAGAGAGAAACAGAGAGAGTTTTCGATAGTAGTATATAACTGAACTTGACTATAAATTAAACAGGATTCCCCTCTCTCCCGACATGCATATCCTTGTCTCGCTCGCGCTCGCACTTGCAACGCAACCAACCTTAGGCTCTCTTTGTCCGGCGCCACCCCCGCAGCCCTTTGAAGTCGTAATCTCAACCGCCCGACGCAATAACTCAAGTAATTGCAAAAACACATACGCACACGAGCCTGAAAAATCGCCGCAATAAACAGCACCCCGGTAATTAGCGATGCGCCGTTTATTAAGCAAGGCATCGAGGGGCGGCGGCAACACTCAATCTAATCCCCCGCCCCCGCATCGTAGGAGTGCAGCGCTTCAAACAACAACAAAAAAAAACAAAGAATTGTGCATTGTTTCCATAATTATAGGTTCACACTTAATGAGACCTATTGACCTAAAACGCGAGGTGTAGGAGTGGGAATTCCGATCGTAGGTGGTTACAAATAACTAAAAAAAATATATATGTAAGAAACCGAAAACACAATGAAGACGTTTCAACGAGTGAGAAAAAAGGCGTAATCCTTAGGTTTCTTTTTTTTTTTTTTAATTGCGATCCGTCAAGTCGTGACACACTCGACTTCATCACCGAGCGACCTCGCGTTGCTCAACGCGCGCGCCTCCACCTCCTTCACGCAAGAGAGGTCCTGCGTAGGTAGAGAGGATGAAAAAGGAGACCATTCAATTAAAGAAGCATCGCACTTCACGCGAAGAACGAAAGCGCGCATAATTACCGAAGCAATTAGATTGTGTCCCAATGGAACGGGCACAAAGAAGAAACGCATTTATTTTGTACAAATCCAAAATAGGGATTGGTCTCTTCTATTCTATTATTATTACATGTTTTTTTTCTCTTTCTTTTAGTCTCCTGCAGAGATGGCATCCGCTTCAAGAAAGAACCAAAATGGGAATACGATTAAAGTCGACGAAATGCAGAATTGCTTCCGCCACGTGTCCGATGATTTCGTAATTAATGAGCCGCGGTGATCTCATTAGTTTTTCTAATCCAAGAAGTTTATTGCTGAACATATCCTTGTTTTTGTCATCCTCAATCAACGAATTCTTAAATTTTTTAATTACATAATTAGGGTAACTCTTTGTCTTTGTCATCGCCATCATCATCTCATTATTTTTTAAACAATTTAATTACATAATTAGAGGAACTGAGGTAATATACATATAAATTATAATAAAATTTTTAATTAATCAATTATTTCCATTAATCTTTCTAAATTTATTGAAAAAACAGATATGAAGTATGATTCAGTTAGAAATGCGGTATTCTTAAGACACGAAAGCTCAGCTCCTTTGCGAATTTCGAAAATTACGTGTCCGGAGAGTAACGCGAGATAAATTGGCGTGGTGTGTAGTTTAACAGGTTTCGGTTGTAAGCTTGGAGAAGTAGCGGACGAAGCAAAAAATAAATTCCCTATATGCCTTTATATTGCGGTTAGTGTGCAGAGCGAGAGGAGCATGGAAAAAGGATTAAAAATGAATATAAATAGAGTAACCCGTACCAAAGGCGTGTATAATAAAATATATGGTAACACGCACGAGAAGAGAGGAAAGAGGAGAGCAATTAAAAACCTAACCGGAGCAACCGGAGTTTAACAATCAAGAGGTTTTCATTAACTTTTCCCTCGACCATGCATAGCACACACACACACATCTACATCCACATCCAATTATAAATTTCTGCTACATTGACCGCAAAGCGAGGAAGAGAGAAAGAGGAGAGCAAAAAACTACGTACAAACTGCACAGGACGACAACGATTTTTATTTCATAAATTCTTTATTCGATCCAAGAGAATTCCGATCAATTTTACACAATTACTTTCGCGGCATTTCCTCCCTGCGCAAATCCTCTCCCTATCTGCACTGCACGGGATAAAGGAAATTGCCATCTTAATTCCGCGCATTCCCTCTTTCCTTCGATGCAAATACGCGGATAATTGCCACGTGTGCAGATACGCCTTTCCTCGAGTTTAAATTATATACGTGTTCCTCCATTGCATCCGCAAAACAATAACATTCATTGGTTTTCCAGAATACCCTTCAGTTAAATCTCAATCAAGCGCACAATCGAAATCAAAAATTCGATACAAACGTTTTATAAAAGCGCAGCAATTGGAATTTTTTAATATCGACTTCTTTAATTAAATCCTGCTGCAACGAAATAAAAACCTTTTCCTGTTCTAAATAAAAAGGGTCACGTCAAAATCACGAATTTTACCGACGTTGATGCACGCTTATTTTTTTGTGTTGTATCTGAATACCTTCTCGTCACCGTCGCGCGATTACTGCTAATTCACTTCTTCTGGATGCCAACGGAGGACGTTAGCCCATTAGAAAGTGTTGTTTTACTGTCATTATTATGATGATCATCATCATCATCATCATTACTGTTATACATGTATACGTAAACATGCTGGTATTGTTACGCTATCTTCTCGTTTCACTCCGGTCCTCAATGAAAGTTCGAAAGTACTGTTGCTCCACCGTTCACCACTCTCGTACTTGCAGTAATTTTCACGTGCATCTCATTAAATATCTGCTAATTACATGGTAATTTTATAATTATCCTATTTATATGTATTCATTATTTAATAAATGTATGACTTATCTTGATTTTACTTTAATGGAAATTTATGTATTTATTTATATTCCCCCATTGCATTTAAACACAAATGTATTATATTTTCTTTATTTTTCAAAATGTAAATAAAGTTAAAAAATGAAATTTCTTGCAAAATTTGGAAGAAAATATCTGTCTTTAATTTTTGTTATAATGAAATAAATTTGACTGAAAAATAAAATTGATTTTTAAGATTGAATATAAATAAAAAATATTTGTTACAAAATTGTCTTGTGTCTTTATTTTTGATTTGATTAATACGTAATAATATAGAATAATTTTCGTGATGTTACATGAAAATGTCTATTAGGAGTATCAAGTTATGTAAAGTGTGAACTTGTGTAGTCATTACATTCATCAGTTATCTTAGTAACCAATGATAGTTGATACACTTGAAGCACCAGTTGTCATGATAACCAATAGTTTTTGGTACTTCTGAATCAGATGTTAAACTAATAGTTGGTACACATGAAACGTCAGTTGTCATGATAACTAACATTGGATGGAAGTCCTGAATAAATTTATTGATACTTCATATCAAACATTGTATAATGTAATATTTTATTATTTATAACTTGTAACAGTTGTTAATTCTAACATCAATATTTGTAAAATGTATAGCAATTTTTATGTAACCTGTATACATAGTAGTTGGTACACCTGGATTATAGTTGTGTTTTTCAACTAATGACAGCTGTCATCATATGTCAATTGATGAAAAACTGTTAGAAATTGGGAAAAGTATACTATCTTTTCAAGACTTTTAAATGATTCATCATAATTAGGTAAACCCTAAACTAAAGTCAACATTGTTTCCAACAATTTGGTTATTTTGAATTATGTCTATTTAGCATCTTAAAGACATCAAAAATTAACCCTTCCGCTCGAAAGGAATCGGACGATTCCTGGGTGCGTTACCGAAACTTCTTTCGGTTAGAATCTCTTGCGGTTGTTGGCATTTCTGCGGGTAAAAGTTCCGAAACCGAACATAAATTATGGGCTTCCGAGAATTATAATTAACCGAATGAATATTTATGCTTAAAGGGAGGTTTGCTGATGTTGGCGTTATTGGTGATGGAGGAAAGGGAGGTGGAAGGCGCGCGCGACCGCCAGATTTCCTTTTCCGCCCGTCGAGGATATCGGATCACGCGAATACCCAATTGATTTTCCACTCAATTAGCATTCGCATTCCGTACGATTCCGAAATAAAATTAAAACATGAAGGCAAGAAAGAGAGAGAGAGTTTAATATAAAGATATTGAATGAAAAAGGAGAAAAGACGATCATAAATAAATTGAAAATAAAAATAATACGAATCGGATCGCTCTTGTCTTCTATCTCATGGGGGCGGCGGGTGAGGGGAAAGCGCAAAGGTTTCAGGGGGTTTCAGGCCCGTATTTTTCATTAAGGAGATTTTAATTACGCGAACTTTTGATTTACAGCCCCGCGGCGAACACAAACACATTCCCGGCGATTAATTTAAACTTTAACCGAATTGAATTAACCGCACCGCATACACACACACAGACCTACAAACCATCCCCCTGAAAACCGACGCTACCAGAGATCAATTTATTAATAATAAATACATTAGCCATCGAGCTTCGTCTACCGGAAAGGGAAAGAGAGAGAGAGCGGAGTTATATATAGAGAGAGAGAATCAGAGCAAATATTAAATTTTCTGGTCCTCCCTTTAAACGAATTTCTCTCTCCATTTCCAACCCCCCACAAATTTATTTTCAGCTCAGCGAATTTCGCTGAAAAGTATACGAATACACCTATTAAAAGGAAAATCCTTTGAGTACCTAGCATTTTCCTTTAACTTAACTTTTTTTTTCCTTATCATCAGTGTATCCAAAACTATATTTTATACTTATTTAATAAATCTTTCCATCATTTCGAAATCTATTAATTTATTTCAGTATGACAATATTCTAAATAAATTTGTGCTGAAATTAATTATTTTTCTTTTTTTCTAAATTATGATGATGCAATAAAAAATAAATATGTAATCTAAATTTATTATTATTCAAAAAATTTTGGAATGAAGAAAAAAAAAACATTAAAATTATTAATTATATAACAAATAATATAAATAATACGTTTTGGAATTTCATTGTCGTCTAATTAATAATTAATGTAATTGAAATTAGTAAAAATTCCTTGACAAATTCGAAATGATGTAAAACGACGATGATTTACGATGACTACAAACATTCACTAATTGCTTAGTAATAATAGTATGGAGAGGTGAGTAAATTGAATAATGCTGTAAATGTACATTCCAAATTGATTATTTTCTCTAATCAATAATTTTCCTATTTTTGTTGAAATGTTAATTAACTAAAAAATTTCAGTTTTGTAATAAATAACATGTTATGAAAGCGATACCTGAAAAAAAAACAGTAAAATTCCCTGAAAGTTTGGGAAATACTTATCTATATAGATAATAAGGTTTTGAAAGTAATTTTTATATTGATAAATTACGCGGTCACGCGACGCGCACATGAGGAAATTTTCTTAAGCAATCATCGGTGGTAGCGTTCCGTGTCTCCCGAAGGTAAAACCGGGTCTCCAATCGATGAACGAAAAACGTTTCGTCCCGCTGGAAGCGGAGCATTATTAACTTGTTATTATTAATGCCCCCTTAAACAGTTCCTCTTTAGTGGCGAACAAAGAAGAAGAAGAAAAAAAAAACACACAGAAACAGGACGAAAAGAGAAAGAGGTTTGTCGGAGGAAATCGCTTCGGTCATTAGCGTAAATCGATTGGAGCAAACAAAAAATCCTGATTGAACAAGTATCAACAATATTACAAGAGAAAATAACATATATATATATAGAGCAAAAAAAAATATCGTTGAAGCGAAGTAGAGGAGGACGGTTCAATTTCGCGAGATTGAAGCGTCTCCTCTTCTCGTTCCGCTCGAAATCTTCCCGGGATAATTAAGTTAAATTGTCCTTTTTTTCCTCTCTTCCTTTCGACCGTCTGAAGACTTCTTTATTTTTTCCGAAAAATTTAAATCTTTTCGTTTAACCCAAACAGAAGAAAAAATATATATATATAACATAGAATAATCTCGAAAGATTGAAGGAATTAACTTTTCCCTTCGATCTAATAATTTAACTGGACATTAAGTTAAGTTATTATATGCTGCAAAGCCTCGAAATAACTTTCCACCACTGTTTTATTTTTTTATTAGTTCCACTTTATTTTACCTCCGAATTTTTATTGGGGGTTGTTATACACATTCGGAAGCGGCTCCGTGGTTTCGGGGCTGCACTAAAAACGAAACGAAATAAACGTTGCTCGATTCCCGGAAAAAAAAAATGTGAAGAGAGAGAGAGTAAAAAAAAATGTAAAAGATCCTCCGGATCTGAATTTATGTTAATGGTGGCCCTAATAAAGATGTCATTCTTCGGACGGAAAAATTGAACCGGGCCGGTCTCTTACACAATTCTGGAATTTATCCTTTATTTTTATCGCTCCTTCCGATAATCGAAACCCGTTTCTGTCTCTTCTGATCTCTTCGTCGAGTTTCGTTTCTAGCTACACACTCACAAAAAAATAATACAATTCAACGATTTCCTAATGTTCCACGTATTCTGTTAAGATCACAAATGAATAAAGCCAAAATAATTATATAATTGTTTTGTAATACTAACGGGTCATCGGTTTAGTATTCTATCTCTGCCTTCTAGCCAATAACAATGATGTTAAGTATATGTATTATGATAATTAAGAAGTTCTTTTGAAACAATTCAATTATCATAATTACCGATTGTTCTTTCCATTGTTCTTTCAGCCGAGTAAAAGAAATGTTAAAAATCTACAACAATTTCAATATTTTCCCATTTCTAAAGACGCATTTTGTACACATCCATTATTCCCTGAAACCGAAAATTTATTCTGTTAATTCTGTTGAAATTTATATTTTTATTCATTGAAAATCTTTGTTTAGTAACAATATCAATATTATAGTTGAAATTATTTTTTAAATTAAAATTTACTTAAAATTCGGAATAAAAACAGAAAATTTAACAAAAATATCAAAAATAATATTTTTAGATTTTAAATTCGTAGATTAAATACTACTTATAATTGAAAATTAACTTTTAATTAAATTAATGCTATAAATATAATGATTTTTTGTTTTTTAAAATAAAAATTTACATTCAATATTTTAGTAAAAAAAATTAGAAATTAGTAAATATTTCATGAATAGGAAAATGTTGAAGCATCGTATATCGTAAATAAATAAAGTTATTTTATATGAAAAAATGTGGTATAAATTTGGGATGCGTCTTATAGTCCGAAAAACATGTTACTTATTGATTTACAGACCAGAACAGTAACAATAATTGATTGAAAGGATATAATTTGTATATAAAATATTTTTTTTAATGAATTTCAGTGTATCAAACTTTGATTTCCGGTGGCACAAAACACGTCATGTTTCCCATTCTTGTTGCTATTGTTGACGTTGAATACCTAACATATTTCACGTTGCTAAATGATGGATGATTCAGTATTTGTATGTTAAAAAAAAGTAACCTGCATCATCCGAACCATGATTTTTCCGCAGCTTACGAAACCGGAGATCCGGACTCATCCGCTCAATTGCGTCGACTAAAAAAAAGAACCGAAATCAGATTGATACCAATGAATCTGCATTCGTTCGGATTACGAAGCCAATCCGATGAAATTGTTCACCCTCGCAACGATATAATTCGCTCGCATTTATGGTAATTCATTGACCACCATTTGGGGGGTATAAGAATTCGGCTCACGACTCTCGGGGAGAGAACTTGATGGGAGTGGAAAGAAGAAATACATATATGTTTAAATCTTTCCACTTTGGCCCCGATAAACGGAAATATGGTTGTTAAGGGGGAAAGGCCAGAAGGGCGTTCCGCAAAGGCATCTCTTCTCTCTCTTCATTAGCGCCCATTTACAGTCATCTGGTGAACGCAGCGAAGCCTGAAGAATTATGATTGACGACTTCGAAAGATTTATTTATTTCGATGTAGGTGTTCCTACATCGATGACGACTATAATTGGGTTTATTTTATCCAACTTATTTCAACTTAGGGAACAGACTTTTAGCTACGCAGTTATCAACATAGTGGAGCAAATCGAACAGCTCTTCGACGCAGGTCTCCGCCGTGCGAGACTTGGAGTTCACCCTGTCATTGCATTCCTTGTACTTAACCTCCAAATCCTTCCGCTGCCGACGACACCTATCGCGCAGCGTATCCATCGGATCAACCAAATCCTCCTCCTCCTCCTGCTGATGACGATGATGCTCATGATGTCCGTGCTCCTCCGGTTCGCAATCGTCTTTTTTATCATGATGACCTTCCGAATGTCCATGATGTCCTTCACCGTGTTCATGATGATGATCACCATGCTCGTGATGATCACCATGATGATCTTCAGAAGCTTTGACCCGCGGGAAAAGAGCGAAAAACTTGCCGAACAACATTTCTGACAACAAAACACAAACAATCTTATAATTATGTCATTAATCGAAGACTTACCCAATACCGGTTTATTTCATATACGAGAAACACCTTAAAACTACTTAATTCAATTAAGGTTTAAAGTATGTATACGAACGGAATCAATTAAATCGCTAACTGATAAAGTATTTTCTTATGTCAGTGCGACAGCTCGTTAATTAATGAATTGCGCAACAAAAAAAAAATAACAGCGCACGACCGTTTAATAGTGCAATTATATAATCAATTCCACCGAAAATCTCCACGGCCCAACCTCAATAAGCGTTTAATTAAAAGAAAAAACGACGGAGAGAAACTCACCTCAATTAAATTAACTTCCTCTGCTTCAAATTACTTTATTGCAAACCACTGACAATTATTAATTCTCAAATAAACAAAAAACCATAGCAACCAAACAAAATGAAAATTTGCATATCATTATCCTTTGTTTGTTTCGATATAAATTTAAATAATGTATGAAAAAAAACATAATTTTATTTAAATAAAATACATTTATATTCATTCATAAAAAATAAATGTTATTTTTAAATAAAAGTGAAACTAACCTGAATTAAACGATTTCCTCTCCTTCAAATTAATTTATTGCAAACCACTGACAAGTAATAATTCTCAAATAAACAAAAAACCATGGCAACAAAATTATGTTTCAAAATGGAAATTTACATACAATTTTTTTTTCATATAAATTAAAAGAGAGTAGGAAAAAGTAAATTCTAAATAAAAGTGAAACTGACCTAAATTAAATAAATGAATTTCCTCTACTTTCAATTAATTTATAAGTTTTAAATAAACAAAAAACCATAGCAACCAAATAATTTTTCACAATGAATCTACATTTGCTTTTTTAATATAAATTTAAACTAGGTAGAAGTAAATTTTGCCTAAATACAATATTTTTATTAATGAGTTAAGAAATAAAGTTTATGTCTATATGAAAGTGAAACGCATTAAATTAATTTAATGCAAAGCATTGACAAATATTCATTGTCTAAAACCAAATGTTTTTTTCTACTAGGAACTTTACATACATTATGTTAGTCCCTTTTTTTCTCTCTCTATATTTCTCCATTCGTCCGCTTGAGGCCCCAGTGGTATATTTATTTTAGACTTATGGGGTTAGATAAAAGGGGTTGTAATCTACATTAAATCCCATTCGCTTTATCAGATCTACAAATAAGCCCTTTGAGTGTTCGAACTGGAGCTGAAAAAAATATATATGTGGAGAAGAAGAAACGTATAATAAATTAGGAGAACTCCATCCACTGATTAGCTAGTAAAATATTTACATTCCTAATGCATAGTTGTCAAAAGTACTTATTTATGATGGCCGGGCGTTAAAGTTATTCAAAAATTATAACTTCCAGTAGTATTAGGATAGGAACATCTTTTTTCTTTTCTTCGTCGTTTTCAGGTTTTCCATGAACGCTATATATGCAATAAGTGTGCTCTTGTAACAATGGAATGGAAAATTGTGAGGAATGTTTATTGGAGCTACTGGTGTGAAAAATCCGTTCTGTTTGCAGTGTGACAAATGTTTTCGGTAGGAAGATTGCGCTTCAATAAGGCCATAAAATTTCACAATAAATTGGCTTAAAGGGCTTCGGGCGTCCGGGGATTTTTACAAGCGCTGCAATATTATTTCAGCTTTCTAATTTATGGATGGAACGCGCGCGCTCTTGTCCCCCCTAAATCGAGAGCATCCCCATTGACCGAACGCTATTCTCTTCCGTTAGCTATTTTTGGCGTGAAATCTTTTCTCTACGGTGGACGCACGACAAGTGTGCCTTCGATAATTGGATGGAACCAATCCAAGGGATGCCCAGACCATTAGTCTTCTTCCCATTAACTAAGGTTTCCTCGAATCAACCCAAAATCCTTCATTTCGAGCAAGAATTCTATACCATCGACCTTGCTCTAAATGAAGGACTTTTTTGGGTCAGTAACGGTCAACTTATAATAACAATACTTCATCCTCTTCCTGCATCTTGGAAAATCATAAATACAAGCAAATACATTTGTAATGGTTCCGTTTCAAACAGTCACAAACCTGACAAATCGAGGACATTAAAAACGAATAAAAAAATAATTTATCCTGAATTACCAAATATTGAATTAAGGCTAGTTACAATATTTGTTATGTCTAAATGTTGATATAAAATTGTAACTTATTTTGAAATCTTAAGAAACATTTCAGTTACCTCTTCTAAAAAGCTTAGTCATTTAATTATTGAACAATTACCATAACGTTCCCTCTTCAGATTGCTTCAGCTCATTCATTTCTTGACGTATTAATTAATACTTCAGTTGTAAAAACTTGCAATATCTTGAGAAAATTAAAAAATCATTACTATTTTACTTGACAAAATATGCAAAATTTAAAATAAATCATTTTTTATTATTTTATTCACATAATTTACAAATTATGCTAATTGATAATTATCTTATAACTGTGACTTAAGAAAAATGATGTTGAAACGGATGTTCTATTTATATATGAATTATGCCGGTTTCAAAAGGAAAAGATTAATGTAAATGCATGAAAAGAAAGTTCGTTTTGGAGATGTAAGGTAACATTTATTTCAATAAAGGGAATCCACTTGAATGCGCTCGAAATTACGCGAAATAATACGAATCTTCATGCTAAAAACTAATCGAATTTGGAACCAGAAAATGGTCGGGGGTGAGAGAGAGAGAGAGGAAACGGAAGCAGCTTTACAGTCGTAACTTGAAAAGGGTTGCACGTACTTTAGGAGCCCAGCGATTATCTCAAAGCAGAATCGCCTTCCTTCCTCTGCCTTCTCTCTCACGCTCGATTCTTCATTATCTCTCCTTCTCTTTCTGCCGTGTGCACTTTCTCCTTTTCTTTCATTCTCGGTCCGCCTCGTTTTCTGACTTTCCCCTGCAACGAACTGCAAAAGGGTTAAATATTATTTTTACACGCTTCGCGCAAATTGCAAATTTCTCACTGAACGTCCATTAATTACTCACTCGTTCGTTCCACCCTTACTCCTACGAGTGTGTGTATATATACAGACAACAACATTTTCGGTTTCTGCGCAAGGGACTGAGGCAAAGTTTATTTTTCATTTGCACGCAGCTTTGTCCGATCGAAATGGAATACACATCGAGTTTCCCTCGATGGAAAAACACACACACACAAAATATATATGACTTGACAAAATAAACAACTCGCAAAATTTATTTTTGCCAAAAACAACACCGATGATTGTAATGTGAATGGCGAAAAGACCACCCTCGGATTATCCGGAATTGTTAATTTCACCAAAAAAAATATGAGTCACTGTGTCGACCCGTTTATTAGGCCAACAAATCAGTCCGAAAGGAAATCGTGACCGATATTTCTCGTAGTCCCTTTTTTCCCCTCCATTCAATCTTTCCACAAAGACCACCCGAAAAATAAGAACGCATTCCTTGCGTGATTCATCCGTCCGGAATTCTCGTTTTCTACTAATTGTAATTAATTTTTCCACATCCCTCGAAACGTAATCAACAAAAAGTGAAAAGTAACGAGTTTTGCTTTCAAAAAATTTAACTCATTAATTTTTGAGTCAGTCAGGTAGTTGCGCACTCATTACAACTTTGCAGCGATTTTGCGAAAGATCTCGACTACATATTTTTTAAATGCATTTTATTTCATATTAATGTTTATTAAAGTCGTTGGTAGTTGAGCGATAGTTACAAAGTCGCGTATCAAAGCTAGAGAACCGGAAATAATTATTACGCCGTTTCACCATCTACATTTTTCGTTCCCCATTAAAACGTTATAGTTACTAATAACACTTCGTTCGTTCTGTTGCTCTCCTTCGCTTAACCCAGAAACCGAAGCCCACGTCCGCTCTGACCTTTCAAACATCTTTGAATTAACTTCATATTTTTTTTTGTCATCCAGTTTCATTTCATATAAAAATCTTTTAAAACATTAATTAAAATAAAAATAATATACTTTAACTTCTATACAATTATTTTCCTTAATGTATTAAAGCATCCCAACTTTTGTATTGAATTCAAATTATTGGCATAGATGAAGCGGTAATTATAGGTGTTTAGTAAATTAACACTTTGCCGGTTCGGGCGGGAAGTTTGTGTGTCGGGGCTTAAAATATAAATGCAACCCCGGTGCAAGGGGCGCCGTTTATCGTCGATTAATTTTAAGCCCTTCCGCCTGCCGTACATCGATCCGGCGTCGAGACGCTCTCACCGCTAATCCCGGATTCCTACGAAAATCAAAAGCATCATTATTTATTTGTATATTTTCGGTGGTCGCATTAGAGGTGATTAGGCGATGATTGATGGACGCGATTCGTTCCCGCTTCTGGATTGTTCGTTGCGCAACGCAACTATTTCCAAACGCGGTCGCAAACAATGGACACAATTCGCTTTCGTTGCGCAACTTAACTCTTTTAAATAGAAACGCGTTGAGGACATTGAAAAAGCATAATAGTTTTATAGGGAAAAAAATATGTAATCAACAAAGAACACCTGAAAATGGAATTTAATGAGCGTAAGATTAAAATATTTTCTGTTGAAAGTTATTGCATTAATATTACTTAAGCTGCAAAGCAAATATTCCATGTCTCCGAATAACGAAAAATCATCAACATAAAAACCTTGTTTCAGATTAGAATTATCAGCTTCCGCTTTTGCCTTTTTTTGCAAAACAAACAAGGTAGACTTAACTTCCTCTTTTAGCAATTCCAAGAATAATTTCAACCTTACCATTCTATTTTCTATCGTCTTTACCTGAATTTTACAAAATGCAGTAGCTCTAAAATCAGTAAATAGTATGACTTGACTAAAATAGATATGTCAGCTTAGTTCCTAATTTTTCATAGATTCTTTGTAGACATTTTGTACTACCTATTTCTACTAAACAAATAAATTTTAAATTTTTCAGAAACTTAGTACAAAATTATTATAATTAATTTGTACTTCTAAATTATTATATAAAACTTTGATTTTTTGAGATGGAATACAGAAATTGCGAAACAAGATGCGAAACTATTCTGGAAATAACGGGATTGTGTAGTTTAGATAGAAAATCTTATATTAAAGACGTATTAAAATTCCAATGTAAATAGTTGAAGAAAATTATAGATACCCTGAGGTATTTTTTCCGACAAGTAATTTGATGAGTATCTTCATGTTAATACAGTTAAACTAAAATTAGTGTAAAAATGTTTAACTTTTAGTTAGAAAATAAGCAAAAATTTATAATTATGTAAAAATATATAATTATATTGAAAATAATTTGAAATAAGCACTGAGAAACTTTAAAGTCGGTAATTTTTCGACATATTTTGCTTTGAAAAAATAATGCAAATTTAAATTTGGAAATTATGTTTTTCAATATAATATAATGACATAATTTGAAATCACATGAATAAGTTTCTATTTCTCGGATTAAACACTAAAAAATTTTCCTTAATTAATAAAATTCGTATTAATAAAAGTATTGTAAACTTATGAAAAATTTTAAATTAAAGAAAATATTTAGATCAACACTGATAAAATATTTTTACCGACACTGTTTGAATTCTCATGAATGAGTTTGTCGATTAATATCTGTCTCACAATTATTGTATTGAAAACTTATAAAATCATTCAAATTAAAAGAAATATTTTGGCCCAAATTGTTCAAATATTGTCGTATTTTATATCGAAACTGTTTTTAATATTATTTATTAATTAATTCAATGAGAATACAAAAGAATTAAATGAAATATTTAGAAATTTAATTAACCAAATTTTAATTATGTTGGAATTTATTAGCAAATGAAATGTCGACTATGAATTTTTGTATTTCCCGACATAAATTGCTCCAATAAACTGTTACATTTTAATTAATAAATATTTTAAATTAAACGAAATATTTTAAATTAGAATTGTGTCGGATTTTATCTCAATTCACATGGATGAATTTTCGATGATATAAATGTAGTTTTGCTAATTTTAGTTTAATTTTAAAATTTGTATCGGAGAAAGAGATCAACTACTGCAAGAGAAGGCGACAAAAATTGTGCTCGAAAAGCTGACCAACCGGTCTCCAAAAAAAAAAAAACTAAATAGACGGCATTCTTGTATCTAATCATATATAATAAGCTTCTTTTTCCTGTCTTCGTAGCGCAGGAAAAAGAATTGGAGCGCATTATTCAAATTTCGATTTCCAGATATGTATATTATATACATGTATAACATATACATATGTATACATAAAATCTCCTAATTATGTCTGTCGTTGATGGCGATTCCGTCAAAACTAATTGGTATTCGTTCTTGCATCTTCGATGAGAGGAGAGCGAAAAGGAAAAACCGAATGTTATGGAATTCCTTTATGAAAAGTCGCTTTAAGGAAATAAACATTTCCAATTTGGATTTATTTTCGTTTCGCGATGTATCGCGAAGGAATCTATTATGAATTCCCAACGGGCAGATCCCGCTCCGAGATTCATCTCTCTCTCTCTCTCGAATCCTTTATATTTCCATCCCATTCTCGCGCATCTCCTCGGCCTATGCCGCATCCTTTTTTCTTAATGTTGCTGTTATTCCTTTCAGTTTTCGTCCTTTTTTTTTTCGCCGTCCGCTCGCTATACGAGCGCATTGCGTTTTGCTCCTTTTCGACTTCGTTTTTCGAGACGGGCGCGGAAAAAATGAAACACACATACTCTATCTATAGAAGTGCACTTTGATATATCATATAGCGTTTTATTGCCCATTGTTCGGCTCCTCTTATTTCGCTGCGAAACATTAACTATATCATAACACACGTTCTGTCGGAGGAGAAAAAAACGGCCGCCGATGCCAGAAGGGGACAAGAAAGAAACCCGCAAAAGGGAACAACACGAAACCGACACTTTTATCATCATCTCGATTATATTTTATCGCGGATATTAATATCTTTTAATTAACCTCATCGGACATTCTCAAATGCCGGCATGTTTTGTGCGCTCATTTTTCTATATAAGTGTTACATCATACCGAGAGCGAGATTGCGATCGCTCCTGAAGTTTTCGTGTAGACTCGGCGGCGGTAATTAAAAAAAAAACAATGCTTTCAAATTAGATAAGAGTAATACGTAATTGTTTATTTTTTAAAACGTAACGTTGGACTTGACAAGTACCTTGTACAAATACTTCCGAAAACGATCATTTCCGAACTTTCCTCCAGTACAAAAAGTAATTACAAACAATGCTTTTATATTAGATAAGACGTAATTATTTTTAAAACAACTTCACCTAACATTAAACTTTACAAGTATCTTTTTACAAATACTTATGAAGTTTCCTGTAATCTGAAAAAATATTAATTAGATAAGAATAACGTGTAATTGTATTCAATGAAATACTTTCCAAGTACCTTGAGTAAAAATAAGCCAGAATGAAGAATCGTTTGTTAATAGACTTAAAGTATACTTAGTAAACGAGAATTAGTGATTATAAACAATGCTTTCAAATAAGATAAAAATCCTACCGTTTTAAAGCCATTATATTCTTAAGCTACAAATCAACTATTAATAACTAACTCATTGTTTAACAACTAAATACTTCTCAAGTATCGTATCGCAAGTAATTATATAAATTCACATTTTTCAAAATTTGTACACAAATATAGCAAATTATTTATTTTAACTTCTAATAAATTTATAAAATCTATACAAATATATGAAAAGTTTTAAACAACTTTTAACATATATTTTGGAAAAATTTCAGTAGATGTTGAGATTCACTGAAATCTTAATTAATTTAAATAATAAGGTGTTGAAATTATGTTAATTTTATTATTAAGTATTTATAGCTTAAAATTGGGATATTTTAAAATTTACCAATTTTATTTTTGAAATGAAATGTATTAAGAATGTTTATTGCTTTGGTTTGATGACTTTATTCGGGTAAAATCTTTTAAAACGCGGATGCTGATTTATGTAATTATTCAAACGTAATAATGAATATTTAAATTAGCGCTTTTTTACGATTTTTGTTGGGCAACGCAAACAAAATAAACAGAGAATAATCAGATGTAACCGTGCGCGGTTTTCTATGTGAGCTTAATCCGAACAGATTTTCGAAAGGATTAACGCTAAGAGGTTTACACGAATGAAGTCGTCACGATGAATTTTCGATTGGTTCCATGAATCTCCATCCCGCATATTTGTATTTATTTAATTCTTCATCATTTCATTTTTTTTTCGTGTCCTTCCCTATTTCAGTTGTCGCGATTAACATTCGGTTTGCATCCAAATGAAATGTGTTTGAATTTTAAAACGGAGTGCAGCAGGAATTTACGAGCAACGAGCCCACAGAGAACGCACATATGTGAATTAGTAATCAAACGGCATCAGCGGTTTGTTTGTGCGTGTGTGTGTGTGTGTGTGTGTGTGTGCGCGTTCGGAGAGAACATCTTACTTAGTCCGTGGGGTTTTGTGCAGTCGCGTTTTTGGAATTAAGAAATCGAGCCTGGGGGTGATCATCATCTGCGGGCATTTCTTTCTTCAGTTCCTTTTTTGGGGGTCTCTCTTCTCTTCTGTTCTCTTCTCGTCGAGGGCTGCAGCGGCGGATGGCGAAGCCAAAGGCGGTGGCGGAGAAGAAGGAGTAGAAGCGATGGTGGAATGGCGGAGAGCTGAAGAAGAAACCGGGCGCGCAGTTAAATTGAAATTCAAGCCGACGAGTCCACGTCGCCACGTCAATAATAATAATAATAAATAATTATTGGCGATCGAGTTGTTGTTGTTGTTCTTCTTCTTCGTCCTCTTATTCTTCTTCTTCTTCATCTTCATCTTATTCATGCAGCAGCAGCAGCAGTCGGTAGTCGCCTGGCCGGCGGTTAAATGACCTTAGAACTAGTTTGGAATGAGATCTTTCTCTTTCACTCACTCGCTCCAAGTCTCGACCACGTCCAGAAGGAAGTCGGGACGTGGGACGGTCATTAGACCAATGAATATGACAAAACGCAAATCGTATAAGTCAGTCATCCCGAACGTGGGTCTAAACTTCAACTGCGCAAAGAACTACATGCATCCTTTCTTTACTACTCACCAAAAATGGAACAACATTACTTCACTTTTATCAGCCATCAAAACTTAGTATTCTTGAACATTTGCACAAATCACCCATCCAAATAATAAACATTATTTGCGTTGCTTAACTTTCAATATAAATAAAAATATATTAAAGAAATATTTACAATATTGTTAATCTTTCAGACTTTATAAATAAATTATTAAATGTAGAAATTTCTTAATATTGGAGCTAAAAGTAGACTATTTCTTGCAATTGTAAAACCAATCAAAAATTATCACGAAAACTAAAACTTTTCAAAATTAATCAAAATTTATTAATTCTCATTTTATTTCATTGATAAATTAATAATTTTTCATCAAATTATTAAGGAATATTTTGTTACATTTTTAACATCTTTGTTAAAAAAATATGATCTACAATCTATATTCGTTTTGTAGATATTTGTAGACGATGAATTTGTTGATTTTAGATTTTAGAAATATTTTAACGAAAAATAAGTTAAATAATTGTATAAAATAATAAAATATCACCAAACATATTGACTATTAAACAAACATTACTTTTCTTACATACAAGTTATTTAAAAACTAAGCTAAATAGATAATAAGGAATGCTTTGATAAATGACCGGAAGATGGCGTTGGTAAAAAAAAATGAAAATAAGTTGAGAAACACTGTTTGGATGTTAAGATGCATCGCATGTGCACGACTTAAATGTAGGCGCGCGCCTCCGTGAGTGGAACCCAAACATATTAGCATACCAATCTGGAAATTATACATTTCACAACGGCAATTCCATCCGCATTTCGGAGATGTACGTAGTCGTTCGATCTGGATCGCGGCACGCACCTCGATTGCATCAATGGAATCATCAGAAGCGAGAAGCCCGACACCTCCGAGTCCATCAAGTGTACTTAAAAAAATCCAGTCTTAATGGCACGAAAGAATCAGAAGAAAAATAAAACGATAGCAAAAAACCGAACGAACGCAAATTAAAATTTATATATAGTTATAAAGTGTGAGCGAGCGAGTGAGAAAGAGAGAACTTTCCGGCGTTTCCTCAATTTAATAAACTTGCAATTATCCTCTCTCCGCATCAAAAAGAAATAAACTGTGGAACACGCAACGAAAATAAATAAGTCGTGTGCTCGCCGTTGCTGCTGCTGCTGCTGCTGCTTCTACTGTTGACTCGTGTATGAGAGTGGTCATGAAGAGCCAATTAATAGTAACTTTTACGAGAGTCGCTACTGCCTCTTCTAATGCAGCGCCGACGAAAACCGACCGATTTATTGAAAGGAGAAGAGAAAAAATTAATTACGAAATCGTCGTTCCTAAGCTAATTAAGTTCCGAATATCCTCCTCCTCCTCCTACTCAGAGGCAATAAACCCCGAGATTAATCTACCACGAAAATCTTCGAAAACGCAATTATTTATGAGTGTGTACGTTCGTACTTGAACGTGTGTATAAATATCGTGAAGGTTACGCAACGGTTTTCGAATCAATTACCGAGAATTTAATGAAGACCGGATATGTACCATCTCCTTTCACGAATAAATCAGTTTTCCACAATTGCATATGACATTGATAATTTATATAACTTCAATTTAGATACAAAAAAATAATTTATTATTAATTTTTTAATCATTTTTTTTTTTTGCAAATAATTACAAGAATAGTTTCGTTTAATGAAGACCGGAAAGTTATAATCTGTATTACAAGTTCTGCAATCGGAATGTGTCTTTTCCTCAATTGCATCTATTTATTAAGACTTTCTTGCAGTTGATTTATACGGATGGCTTCAATTTAAATTCTCTGGAATTCAGAAAATATTTATACGTATAATTATAATTAAATCTTCTAAATTAATTAATTTCATTAATCTACAAATATGAAAAATAATTGTAAAGAAAAAGTAATTTAATTTTAATTTTATTTATAATTATTTTTAATATAAAAAAAATATTTATCATTACGTAATTCAATAAAACTTCTAAACAAACAATTTTTATTTACATTAATTTTCTTAATGAATCAATTTCTGCACAATATTAGATGAAAATGATGCAAATTTCTAATTCATTTTCTTCCTTTAAAAGTAATTAATTTTATAATAAAACACAAAAAAAAGATTTATTTCCTCGACTTCCTTTAACAGCACAGATTATTTCTCATCCACTTGTATTTCCATTCACAGATCTCCTCTAATATTTTGACTTCCCTGCAGACCATTTATAACCTTCACACTCATTGACCCAATGCAAACCATATGCCCGTTACCATATTTTTCACACATGGAACACATTTAACTACACCATCTAATACATATTGTAAGTTCTTTCTTTATTTTTTTCAATTTCAACTTAAAATTACTCAGTTTACTTTTTTTTAATATATTAATACGTCAACATATTTAAAAAGTAATGTTTTATTATATTTTAAATAAAAAATATTTCAATAACAGAATATAAAATTTAAATTATTTACATTTTATTATAGTGAGAAAGTTTCTGTAGTAAATATATATATTTTTTTTTATATAAAGTAATGTTCGTTTGTGAATAATGTAATTCGTTTTGAGAATTCTTCACGTTATCTTCCACCCGAATTTATGATAATGATTCGTAGGTGTTCGTTAGTTTCGTTTTGGCTTCCGTTTTTCCTTCATTTCTTCCTATTCCCTCCTTCTCTGAAAATTAGTCACGTCGTTTACGGTAGCCCTTCCGGCCCTAATGTCAGCTGAAATTTAGATTTCCTAAAGGTGCGCACGTAATAAATTCTCCCCCTGGAAAGATCAAGATTACATAATCCACCGGATCCTCCTCGCGACAAGTTATTGTTGAGGCTGCAGTTTCGTTGGGGAATAATGCACGTATTCCATATGGAAGCCCCGAATATACTCTGACCATATTAATGTAATTACTCCGGTTTCGTTATATTATCAGTTTTATGGTGGCTCTTTATGGGTGACGTGGCCACGAATATATATATAAAAAAGTTTGGTATCACGCTACAAATTCTCGTCGACCCTCGAGTTTCCGTAAATACAAACAACGAGTTTATTCGGAAGTACAGAGCCGTGTGTGAATGATTCACGTCCGGCTTTTCGTACACGGCGAAATGAGCATTATTCAAAATGGAGGTGACTCAAGCCAACAACAACAACAACAACTCCACATCTGCCTCCAACAAGGAGAACGCGCTCTGAATTTCAAGCCAAGACCGCAAATTCAATTCAATCCGTTTCTTTCAACTGGCGAGCTAAAATAAAGGGTAAAAATTAAACAAACACAAAAAAAATAGTACAAACACACAATTTAATTATTTTTTTAACCAAATATTCGTGTCGATGGGGCAAACAAACGCGAAATGTTTTATTTTTTTTTTAAAAGAGCGCCCGTTGCGTTATTTATTGAAAATTAAATTTTTGATGCGAGTCTGTCACTTGCACAGCTTGTTGTGTAATTGCGGCAAAGCGACTTTCAATTTGTCATAATGTTTAAAATTTTAACGTTTGATTTGTGGGGGGCGGCGGATTGCAATCAATGCTCTCCACCTCGTTCAATCTCTATTTTATTTTTGTTTGTTCCAATTATATTTTATTTTTTTGCAAACGTCCAAATAGCAACATGAAAATTATGATACAATTTTATGATGAATATAATGTATTAGTAAGCATTTATATTTAATAGATTTCTCTAGTTGAATAATTAAGATAAATCTGCGTAATATGAGACGTAAATCGTTGTCAGGTGTACCAACTAATATATACAGTTTCAGTATAATCATCGTTCAACGACATTATTAGTTGGTACAACTAATGTCTCATTTTACAATGATTAAGCTTACAAATCATCGCTATACTAAACTATTTCTACAAATTTATGAATTTTCATTTTATCAATTATTATATAATATAATAGATAAATGAAATGTATTTTTTTATAGTTATTTATTTAAAAAAATCCCTAATTAAATATATTAGCAGTTTTAAAATATTTTTTTATAGTTCTCGTTTTATAGTTCTCTATTTAAATAGAACTACTTGAAAAATCGAAAATGAATTTTTTAATATATATTTGTTTATAGTTCTTGCTTTACGAATTTTAGTTTTACGAATTCTTATAGTTTTATGCATTTTTATTTAAATAAAAATAATAGAAAAACTGAAAATGAATCTTTCTTATTATTTCAAAAAATGGAAATATAAAATTTTTAATAAATATTTTTTTATAATTCTTACTTTACGAATTTTCATTTTACGAATTCTTATAGTTTAATGCATTTTTATTATTTAAAAAAAAAATTAAATATGTTTTTGATTTACGAATTCTACATCACAATTAGCTTTAAGAAGAAATTGAAACATAAAGACGACAAAATAAAAATTGTCGTTTATTTTTACGAATATTACAAGATTATATTTTTATAAAATGAGTATTCGATATAGGAATTATCACTTTACAAAAGAATATTAATAAATATTTTTTTTTAGCTTAACGTTGTATAATTTTAGAATATTTTATAACGTAAGAAACTTTTTCTTGGGATTATCAGATTATAATGTTTTACGCATAAAATATTCATTTTTCTTAGCTTCTAAAAATACATACACAATCTTAATTGTTAAAAATTATACACAATAAGGAAACATAGGAATAATAAACATTTATTCTAATTATTTATTTTCGTACAATTTATCATTACATATTCAACAAGGTTTAATAATATATTAATCTCAATGTATTATACTGAGAATAATATGCGTATCATCATCATCATCGATTTGGTGACATTGGAAATACCGAGAAGTGAAAATGGTTTAGTGGTATTTTATTTTGTTAATGAATTGCTTCGAAAGGTTTAATTAGTTGCTAGAAAAGTCCGGGAAACTCATTAGCTAATTAATTACGGAATTAAGGATGAAGTATGTGTGTACTGTTAGGATCCGCAGGGAACGTACTAGTTTCTTCTTCTACTTCTATTTGTTTTGTCCAATAAACAAGTTCCTCATTTTGACACAAGTTGACAGCTGTCATTTCGCGTTTCATTTTTTGATTGTGTGATTTCTTACGAAAGTTAAGCAATATTTGTAACGAGTAGTACTTGATGGGGTGATTTTTTTTTTTAATTTTAATTGTTGATAATGAATTGAGGGAGGAAAGAGGAGTTTGTGTTAATGCGATGTAAATAGTAATATGAGGGGAGTTTAATAGTACGTATTGACATTCTTGGATTGTTCGTAAGGTGATTTGAGATGTAATTAGTTGTTTGTAGTAAAAAGTGGTTTATTGGTCGCGAAATGAAGGTGTGCATGTGTGAGATAGGGAACGAGATAGTTAGAGAGAGAGAGAGGTGTCCATTGTCCTTTGGATTACATGCGCTAAGTGGTCTAGCACAAAGGCGAGACGCGTCATCGTCCTTAATGATGTTGATCCTGGCCAGATACAGGGGATGACTTCGGCACGATCTACATAGTCATTGCTCGCTGCGACGAGTGTGTGTGTGTATGTGTAGCAAAGCAGTCTTCGGAGAGGAGAGCGAATATGTTTTCATTTATTATTGCCGAGGCTTATTAAGGACTTGTAATTAAAAAGAAAAACCGGAGCCGGGACCGAGGCTCGCCCGGCCAGCCGCCAACTTATTATATTGTCAGTTTGTATAAACATATTATTTATTATACGGCGGAATGTCGGTGGACGGCGGAGCGCGAGGGGTGACCCTTCCTTCCTCCACCCCACTCGCATTCATCCACCTCTTCTTCGTCGTTCTGCTCCCTTTTTGCTCTCTCGCACTCTTTTGAAAAAACCCCGGCTTTATTAAAAGTCATGAATACATTATTTTCGTACTCGGCGCGCACCGAAAGATAATTTACCGATCCCTATCGCGGCCACTTTTATATTATAAATACTACTACACTCCTTCCTTCGGCTGAACCCAAACAAAACCATCGACTTAATCTCGCTCCTTCTCTCTTCAACTCCCGCATTCATTCAATCATCATCTCTCACTCACCGCCGTATTTATTTATTTACACACAATTTTTAATTGTAATTTTCAACTCGTAAATCCTGAAATGGGCGTTCGAGGTGATGATCACGATGATGGCCCGAGATTACCGAACCTCTTTCTCTTACCTGAAATTTGTTTAGATTGCAATTTCCGATCAAACAATAAATTCACTTCCCACATCCAGATTCAATTAAAAAAAAAATAACATTTTTGAACAAGATTACAATTCAAATAAAGATATTATATGTTTTCATTTATTATAATAAATATTTTTATATTAATTAATTTTATTTTTGATATTCGTCCTTCAATTATAAAAAGTATACATGAATAAAGCGATATTAATAATTGAAAATAAAAAAATAATAATAAGTGAACGAGTTTGTTTATAAAAGCATTATTATTTTCGCAAAATAGTAATTATCTCTTTCTGTATCCTAAAATATTAAATAATTGGTGAAATTTGAAAAAAAAAATAAGATCATGCAAAGTTTGTCTTACCGTTTTTTTTTTATTTGTTGCGTTTAATTTGATTGCCATTTGTTCGGTATAATCAATTAATATTTGCTGAAAGGTAACCTGAATATGGTGAGGTAAAATAAGAAAAGTGAGTATGATTTTAAATATTTTCACATTTATTTTTATTATTCGTCTTTCAACTTGTAAAAAATATACACAAAATAATACAAAAATAATAATTAAACAGAAATAAATATATTCTATATACAAAAGGAAATGTACAAAAAGGAAATTTTATATTTATATTTATATATATATATATATGCATCTTGTAATAATAATACATTGGAACTGAAGATTCTCTCTTTCGTCATTATACATGGTTTCTCTTTTTTTTTTTTAATTATTAAGTCTTCATTTTTCTTTGCTTACGAAGAAGTTAAGTATGTTTTTTTTTTTAATCAATATAGTTTATAGTAATTATTTATACATATCTAATCAGTCAAAAAATAGTTTTATCACACGAGGTAGGCCTGGCCGGCGGTTCCCCCAGATTGCATCATCATGTGCGGCTGCGGCCTCCATGGGGGACCGCGTCTTCCTGAGCCACCGCCACCACCTCCACGTTCTAGGGTGCTGTAATCGGAATCTATGCTAGAGTAGATGTGATCGGAGAGAGGCCGCGGTTCCTGCTGGTTCATCTGGATACCAGGACCGGCGATTCTCCGCACCGGACGAGGTGAAGGAGTGGCCGTCGTCGCCGAAGAGTAATTGGCTTCGTCACCGTCGTGTCCACCGAGGCTACCGACAGAGTATGCAGGTGGTGGGTAGAGCTGCGGCGATGGTGGCGCAGGTGCCTTGAATTTCTCCGGATATTGGTGGGTGCCGTGTCCGTGGCCGTGACCGTGCGTAGCACCGCCGTTCACCACGACCGAGCGCGTTTCCATTGTGTAATTGTTGATGTTCTTTCTGTAATTGGCGTTGATCTTGCCGCGCGGCTCCACCGAGGGCATCGCGTACTTGAGCTTCTCCCAGAAGCGCTTCTCTCCCAAACGAATCCTGTGGCTGGTCTTCAGGTATGGCCTGAGTTCGGGGTCCAATTCTGCTTCGGGCAACGGGCACTGTTCGATGATGATCAGCTTGAAGACGCGACCCTTGAGCGCTTCGTGCAGCGCCTGTCGCAGCTCGAACCTGGACCATTCGGTCTGCAGAAAATTTCTGGTGAGAACGATGATGAGACGACGACTGGCTTCGGCGGCTTCGAGGACGGCAGGCGCAGCGTGCTGCAGGTAAGCGGCGTGCGGCAGATCCCTGTAGTGCAGACACAGCTGGAAGCCGGACTCGAGCTCGGTGGCCAAAGACTGCACGACCATTTCCTCGTCCTTCGGGCTGTAGCACACGAAACTGTCGTAGAGTTTGTCCCTGTCCTCGAACTGCTTGGCCGCCCGGAAACTGCACAATCTCACACCGTACCTGGAGTACAGCCACACGCGAACCGAATCGCGAAACACGAAGAACAGAACGAGCACGACGATCAGCAAGACGAGCACGCAGAGTGTGATCACGGCCATCGGCAGGTAATCGGAGACGAGCATGCTGTCGATGCTCGCGTAATAGTCACTGCAGGCCGTACTGTTGAAGTCAAGCTCGCGACGCTGCGGCGGTTTCGAGTCCATGTTGTAGCACATAATGTCCGCACTATCAATCACTTTGGCCGCATTGTCCGCCACCCAGGACGTCAATTCCTGCAGGAATTTGCAGCGGCAGGACCACTGGTTGTTACCCAACGTCACCTCCGTCAAATGCGCGTTCGCGGACAGCTGCCAAACGGGATAAACGATCAGCTTGTTCCCATCCAGACGCAGGATCTCCAACGATCTGAGCGGAGTCAACGTTTGATTGCCGATATAAGAAATTACGTTGTTCTGCAGGTACAGCTCCTTCAGGTGCGCCAGATGCTCGAACTCGTATCCCTTCAATTTTCCGATCCTGTTATCCTCCATGTGCAGAATTTCGAGCGCGTTCAACCCGTTGAACGTGCGATTCTGGATGCTCTCCACAGCGCTACCATTCACGTACAAAACTCTCATGTTCTTCCTCCCGATGAAAACGTGATTCTGCAGCTCCTTGAACTCGTTACCATCCAAATACACTTCCGTCGCGTCCATGGGAATGCGATGCGGGATCTCGATTGCGTTTTGCCCGGAGCAATCAACAACATTCGTATTCCAAGTCTGATCATGGTAGCAGCTGCAGTTATTCGGACAGGTCATCTCGCAGTCGCAAGCATCAAAATCGCAGCAATGGCAAAGTGCGAAGCAGTGAGTTTCGTAACGGCAGAGGAAATCGCTGGATTTCGCCCTCACCAGAGGCATGTGCGTCATCCCACGGGAATGCGTCATGCGGCACATTACGTTGTCCAAATCCATGACTTTCGGATATTGACGAGTTGCATTCATGCTGTTGATACGCTGCAGCCATTCCATGGTGCAATCGCAGTGGAAAGGATTTCCACCCAAGTAGATTTCTGGAAGAGTGCGGTTTTCCGGCACGTGAGCTAAACGCAGCGCGTTCAAATCCAAATTCACCAGGTCGTTGGAATACATATCGACGCGGGTCAGGCTGCTCTTATCCAAAAACGTGTTCGCTTTCACGGATTTGATAAAGTTATTGTTAATGAATAGAAGCTCCACGCTGTTCGGGATGGAGAGAGCAGATATTTCGCTGATTCTGTTGTGGCTAGCGTCCAAAGTCTTCACGTGAATACCGTCTTGGATTTTATAGTAATTGGCAAGATGTTCGATGAAATTACTGTGAATGTCCAACCATTTTAAATTCATCGGAATGAACGCGTAATCGAACCAAACCAAATGATTTCCGGAGAGGTTAAGCCAGAGAAGACTCGCCAATGTCGCGAAAACTCCGTTTACATCAGTTAAATAATTTTCATCAAGTCTTATGGCCTCAATCTGAGGATTGCGGTCGAAGGTTCCGCGCTCAATGCCTTGCACTTTGTTCTTAGCCAAATTCAGCACTTGCAGACTGGGCAAATCCCAGAACATACCTTTCGTCAAATTGCCGATTTTGTTGTCGATCATTCGCAATCCCGTCAGCTGGTTGAGATTCCTGAAGGTGCCGTTCTTGAAGTCGGTGATCTGATTCTCTCCCAAATCGAGTGTTTTCAGGAAAGTCAGCTCCTGGATCGCATCGGGAACTTCCTCCAATTCGTTGGAGCTCAGATCGAGCTCTTTGAGCGCGGAGCAGTTGTGGAACGCGCGCGAGTCGATGTTCACGATGAGGTTATTGTTGAGAGTTAATTTGCTGAGCACGAAGAGTCCGTTGAACAGAAGCGGAGCGATGGTGTTGAGACGATTCTCTGCCAGATTCAACGTGTGCAAGTTGTAAAGCGACAAAAAGGCGTTGTCCTCGATGAAACCGATGGAGTTGTTCCTCAAATCCAGGATTTGTAGAAAGAAGATGTCTTTGAAAGTGCGCTCATCGATGCGGGTGAGCGCGTTGTGAGACAGATTGAGGATGATCAATCTGATTAAACCGGTGAAGGTGCCGGCGTCGACGTGACCGCTAGTCAATTGGTTACCAGAGAGGTCGAGCACCAGGAGCTGTTCGAGTCTGTGGAAGAGCCCCTTCGCCAGAGAGAAGAGCGAGTTGTTCTGCAAATGGAGTTCGCGCAATTCCCTCGAGCCGGAGAACATTCCCTGGGGAAGCATCTCGATCTTATTGTTAGCCAAATTCAATACGCGTAACGATACAAGTCCGGTCAACGTTTCTTGGGAGATCTCGCTGATGTTGTTGTACTTTAGGTCCAATTGCTGCAGACGCCTCAAGCGAGAGAAGCCGGCAGTATCGGAGAGAGATCGTAACTCGTTGTAGGAGAGGTCGAGGATCTGCAGATCGCTGCTGGAGCAGATGGACATACGCGACTGACCGTCGCCGAACCCGAGGCGATCGGCGTTCCGGATTCTATTCCTCGTCAAGTTCAGCGTTTGCAGATTGACCAGAGGGCAGAATACGCCTTCCGGTAAAGCCCTGATATTGTTGTCGGCCAAATTAAGCACTTGCAATTCTTTCAATCCCGTAAGACTGGATCCGCTCATCTCCAAGTTCTTTCCCATACCCCAATCCGCGTTGAATGTATTTATCGAGATCTTTTTCATATTAGTCAAACCGACGAACGCGTTAGGCTCAAGAGTTAACACTTTGCAATTCTCCACTCTCAGATCCTGCAGGTCGTGGAGTCGCTGAATGGCGGCTGTAGGTAAAGCGCTTTCAAAGTACAAATCGTCGCTGCACGAGATCCTAAGTCTTGAAGTGCCTTCCACTGGCAAAGTGCTAAGATTAGCGCCGCTACCGTCGAGAGTTCTGAGTTTGCAAGACACCACCAGCCTGGATACGCTCGTATCGTTATTATCCGGCAGCCAAGAGCACTGCTCCGGCCCGTCGTATCGCGCCACAACGAAAGAGCAGAGCGCCAAAGCGCCCATCACCAGGAATCGCCACATTTTGCTTAACTTTTTCACCGAAAAGCAAAATCAACGAAAACGTAAAACCGAAACAAACTAACGAACAAAAATCCACACAACTTTTCAAATTTCAAAACATTTATGGTCCGTTTTAAAGGCCGCACATCGTCGCACCAATTTCAAATCCGAAACCCTTAATTTTTTTTTACTTTAGTTTATAAATGAAAAAAAAAGGGTGAGCAAAGTCAACTTGGTGTTTTCTCAGTCGCGACACATATTTCTCAGCTGCTCGAGTCCAGGTCTAAGCACGTAGTGACCATAACGAGAGCCGACGCAACACTGAATCTTTCGACGAACGCTACTGCGGTGTTATACACAAGCGAGCGCAGCAACAACTTCTTGTGGTAGAGGCGCGCATGCCACGTGCAGACTTTCCAAGAGAACCGTCGACTTGCAGAGGGGCAGCACAGTACGGTCCCCCATACTCTAAGCTCGAACAAAAGGACACACCATAAATCAAACCATCCGGCCCTTTGCACGAAATGCACAATACTCGGTCAAGCGGTCATACTTTTTGGGAACATTCATACCAGAGACTTCACAGCTCCTCCACTTTCAACCCACTATAATAAAAAATACATGCAGATACCCAAATTCACACTTTCAAATCATTAATTTCAAATTACCAATACTCAAGGAATAACACATCAGTTAAACTATAAACTATGCATAAATTAAACAACTTTAACATTCAATAAAAACAGTTATCAACCATTATTATTTAAACTTTCTACTCATTAATTTTCAAAAAAAACTAATCAACTTACATAATTCCATGTATTTCTGTAAAATAAGTAAATTTCGATGCTACACAATTTTGCACGTTTACACTGTTTGAAATCATAAATTCCACATCACTAACGAAACGTAAATTTTAATTAAAAGTAAACAATACTCATCATGAATGTTTTACTTCCACGAAATAATAATCTCGAAAATACAGCAGATATTAAACTTCGCGTAACCTGCTATTATTCAAACATAAATTGTTATTTTACCAATTCACAAACAAAAATTATATAACGAAATTAATACTTAAAAAAAACATATTTCTTTAATATCAAATTCATATTTTCATGTAATATTCATTAATTTTTTTAAACTTATTTTTTTCTCCAGTGAAAGAAAAATGTATACAATAATTATAATTTTTAAATATGCCACGTCACAATTATATATTTTTTTTCAAATTTTATTCAAAATGATTATTTTTTTTTATTAATATTTACGTAATAATTAAATAATTTAGACACAAAACATTATTTACTAAAAGTAAACAAAAATCGAATGAAATATGACTTTGTTAAAGAGTGAAAGCTAATGTAGTAGTAGTCAAAGTTCAAGTAACAAGTTTGATAACTACTAATTGTATTGATATATTAACAAGTCCTAATAAATCATATGGAAACTACTTGCTTAGATTAGAATTATCGCGTTTTGATTTATTTACAAATTACATTTAGTTAATTTCATAATACAATTTTTCATTAAATTCATTTATTTATTTCAGATCAAACTATTTCCTTAATTTTGAATAACTGTAAATAATTTAGTTGGAAATTTAATTTTTAAATATTGTTATGAATTCTATAATATTCTTTAAAATGTGTGCATTTCATCTTTAAAGGATTATAAAGAAAATGTTTGGTATTAAAATTTTTAAATATTATTTCAGCCCGAAAACCGAATTATTCCAGCGTCAAAATATTGTAATCTACGTGTCTCGTCTCTGCACCTCGGCATCATTTCGAGCGAGGAAGAAAAGAAAGGAAAAAAGTGTTATTCTTATTTCTCGAAAATATTTTTAATTTCGCCTTTTGACAGCCCGAGATATTTCCGTAATTAGTATTCAGGGAAAAGCAGTCCATCAAAACAAGTGACCAGAGAGATGAGAAGAAAAACCCTACTCAAAAATAAACGTCCGAAGGACGCGCGCATTGTTTGGGAGTAAATTAAAAACGAATCGTTTACCTGGTTTAATCCGTAGACGTTTTTGCACGCAAGCCGATTATGCGTTTCGTATAGTGTCTTCAGCGATCGAGTAGGACGAAAAGCCAAAGCTGAAAGGGTTGCGCACTTGCGTACCTGGCTGCAAAGAACAACGGCCTTGGCTTATTCCAAACAATTTAGCGTGCGAAATAATCTTTTATCTGTTAAAACTTCTATACACATTCATTTTATTTTTTGTTCAATTACTTTTTGGGGGATTTGTGCGGAAATACAGATAAAATGCTTTTTCCGGGAATACAGACAGCTGTACTTTATGCAAATTTGCATTGATTCACCCAGAAAACATTTAGAGAGAAAAAATAGTAATAAAGGAGTGCACGTTGCGAAGAATATACATTGGAAACGCAAATATCAGATAACAATTGTCAATATTTTCATTTCTTTCTGCATTATTAAAACGCAAATAACAATTTCGTGAAAAAATGGGCTGCGATAAATCAGCCCTTGATTAAATGCGGCAACGGAGATTATCGCGCTAATTTGGTGGCGTAATTAATCAACGTAATTGTTAAATTATACGAATGCAATTGCTGTTTATATAACTCATAATTTGGTTCGATTTAGTTATCTGGAAGTTCGATGCGCGCCCTTTCACCTTCATATCGCCGGAAGATTACAAATAACGGAAAATCTTTGTTAACTTAACACCGTTGTTACGCAACGCATTTTAACAGAAGAAAAAGGACCTCACGAGCGGCGATTTCACGGAAGGCATCTTTCCTTTTTTTGACTAATTCCCTTTCGATTATTCTTCGCGACACGACACCGAAGCATGTTAGCAAACATTTCTTTAAAAAAAAAATCAATTCCCATTTGTTTGCCGTGCGCAAGGACACTTCTTTAAACTTTCCCTTGCTTACCTGAACCCTTAAGGTTTTATTTTTTTTCGATATTAATTTCTTGTTGATGATTTGCTGCTTCAACGCTGGGCGGGAAGTTTACACATGCTTCGAAAATATTTTGGGACCTCCATATAATAATTAAGTAATAAAAATTGATCGGTTTCCTCTGCGGTCCATTCTTCGGCAGGTAAGAAGGATGGATGTTATTAAGGGATTAGGGGTTGCGATGAAACCGCACTCAACCACACACACGTTTCTACCAGACGGTGGAGCAAGAAGCGAGAAATAATTTTCGTCCCGATGTAATTTAATTAAGGGAACTACCTTAATTCGATTATTCTTATTACAGTTATTGACCCACGCAGTTAAAGACATTCCAAGTATTTTCAATTACTACCAAGAACTTAAATTTTACATCTATATTTCTATAAAATCTACATATATATTTCAGTCATTGAAAAATCCAATAGTAACTCCTCTTTTATGACACCTTGTTATTTTATTTTATGACTAAAGTTATTAAATTTATGGATAATTTTGTAATATTTAAAGACAGATTAGCACCTTATAAACTGGCAAGTCATTAAATTTATTATATTTATAAGTTATAAAATTTACCTGCTAAATTGGGAAAGCTTCAAAGTAACACTTTTAAGTGCAAAGTTTGCAAATTTTTGTATCATTATAAATACATTAAAACAAGTATAAAAGTTAAGTAATGATACTTCAAATAAATAAACAAACTTGTAGAAAAATATATCTAATATATTTAATTTAAAATTATTTTATAAGAATACTGTACGAAGGATTCCATTTAAACTACTTTTGGTTTGCTTAATGTATGCAACTTCTTTTACACTGAAGCATCTTAGGACTTTACTTAAACTTTAAATCTGAAAGTATCAATGCTTGATGTAACATTTGTTATAAATATAGGGAGTATTTCATAACAATATTATAAATAAAACACTTGTTATTGATTCAAAATTCAATTAAATTTCCATTAAAAAGGAAAGAAAAAGTATACTAATTAGAAGTAGACAATTATTTTTAGTTTTTCTCTCAATAAAATATTATATGAAATTTTATGTTATTTGACTTATAGTGATTTAATTATATAATAATTTTTCACATCTTCTGGTAAATGTATTAATATTTGCATTAATATTTAAATATACATTTTTTTAAAGTTATATTATTTAAGTTATTAATTAGTATCTATTAAAAGTTCTAAATTAAAGTAATGAAGTAACTTACTTATTGCAGTTGCAGAGAGCTACAAGTGTAATTGCATTTTGTCAAGTGACTACTACTATTAAATCTCCAACCATACGCGGTGCGAGGATTTCTTTGGCACCGTCCGACTTAATTAACATAAGTGGAGTGATGATGATTCCCGCTTTGATCTCTTAACATCCATCTGCTTCCGACAATTTGTTGAGCGTCAAACGAGGGCCAACGTTGAATTGCCGAGAGCGAGCGAAATGCACTCTTTGTCTTTACCGAGCGAAATATTTATGCACCTCTCTGATCCCCCGGATTTATAACTTCCAAGAGATTCCGTAAATTTTGATTCATTTCATTATTTTACCAATTATTTGCAGCATTTATTATGCTTCCATATCATGTCCTGTTGTATTATGTTTTGTACAAACTCTTTTCAATATTAATAAAATTTAATTAGCAGATGAAACCATAAAATTCATAATTATTTAATCTATTTTGCAATCAATATATGATAAATAAATATTTTATCAACAAATTAAACTTAAGTAATTTTTACTTGTTTATTATATGCAACTTAAATTACACTGATCATCTTAATATGTTACTTAAAGTAATTATATCTCAATTAAACATTTACGACTAAAATGAAATATTTTCCCAATAATAATAATTTTTATTGGCCAGATATACAATACAAAATTGCTACAATAATAATAATAATTAGGAAAAACTTTTTGAACGATATTTGCAAAATATTCTATGATGAGAAAGAAATAACATAAATAATAAATTAATAAATCTTATTAAAATTAATATAATATTACAGTTTGTTAAAATTAAATTTTATATTAAATTTTATATTTAATTTTAATGCAAATAAAACTGATAAAAGATTTAAGTATTAAATTTGAAAACGTTTCGGCCTATCGGCGAATTGCGATGAATCATCTGCACCTGCAAATCACAGCGAAGTTTCGGCAATCCGCGGATTTGTTCGTTGTTAACAATTCTATTGGTTCTTTCGCTCGGGTCGTCACGTAGACTATTGGCTGCGTATCTCTTATCTTTTAACAACAATTTTGATACTTAAAAATGTTTTTCGATTTCGATTCGAATATATTGATTTGACTTTAAATTATTTTTTATATACAATTTCTAAAATAATAAACCTATTTTTAAATATAAAAGTTGAATCTATAACAATTATCTAATTTTTTAAGATTAATTGGATAAACCGTGGAGATTGTAGCTTTAATTGTAAATTACTTTTTGAATGATATTTGCAAAATATTCTATGATCAGAGGGGAAATAATACAATTATCTTATTTAAATGAAGATTCTGTTACAATATCAATGTATTAATTTGAACAAATTTATTTTAATAAAAATTTTGTACTTTTTCGATAATTTTTAATTACAAATGAAAATATTAAAACGATAGAAAAGTAATAAAAATTGTGAGATTTACAAAAAATCGATTAATATTTTAATTTAATTAATAAATATAACAAATTGAATATAAAATTTATGCGATAAAAAAGTAATAAAAATGAGATTATTTATAAAAATTGAACACCTGCACTTGCAGCTGCGTTTAAACAATCCTTATTTGGGCACGAAAATAGTGCGTTTCGCAGAAAGCAATAAAAATTAGGCGATTGTGCGGGTGAATCATCTGCAGCGGCGATTGAAAAATATTTTATTAAACTTATTATTTTTCAATTTCTCAAAAATAATAATTTGTATTTCTTTTTATATAAAAATTATTACATTTTTTTAAAATAAATTATTAACTTTTCATTATGGTTACTTGCATTGATTAATGTAAATGTGAATTTTTAAAAACTTAATGTAATTCAATATTTCTGTAAATGGCAAATCGCATTTTATATATAAATTATTTAATTTGGTAGAATTACAAAATTACCAAGTGACTTATAGAAGTACTCGTTCGTTGAAATAAAAATAAGCTATTTAAACGCTTATCGAAACTTAGCAAGTAATTAAATTAAATAAAATAGTAAATATTGTAATTAATAATTCATTAATAAAAATTATAAATCATTTCGTGTATTTACGGATTATTTAATTTATATTGTACTGTTTCGCTGAATTTTAATTACAAATGAAAATAAATTAAACTATAGAAAAATAATAAAAATTGAGAGATTACCGAAAAATCAATTTATATATTAATTTAGTTAATTTTTATTTAAAGCAATTCCAACATAAAATTTATGCGATAAAAATGTAATAAAAATGAGATTATTTATAAAAATTGAACACCTGCACTTGCAGCTGCGTTTAAACAATCCTTATTTGGGCACGAAAACAGTGCGTTTCGCAGAAAACAATAAAAATTAGGCGATTGTGCGGGTGAATAATCTGCAGCTGCAGCGATTGCCGAACGCTAATCACCAAAATTATTTTATTAAAACTTATTATTTTTCAATTTCTCAGAAAAACTAAATTTTATTTCTTTTTATAAAAATATTATTACATTTTTTTATAAATTGCATTTTACATATAATTATTTGACTTAGTACAATTACAAATTGAGTAATTCTATAAACGTTATTTGCCAAGTAAATTATAGAAGTACTCGTCCGTTGAAATAAACATAAGTAATTTAAACGCATATCGAGACTTGCCAAGTAATAAACAATCAATTAAGAAAATAGTAAATATTGTAATTAATAATTACTTAATAGAAATTATAAATCATTTCGTATATTTACGGATTATTTAATTTATATTGTACTGTTTCGCTGAATTTTAATTACAAATGAAAATAATTAAACTATAGAAAAATAATAAAAATTGTGAGATTACCGAAAAATCGCTTTATTTATTAATTTAGTTAATTTTTATTTGCAACAAATCCAACATAAAATTTATGCGATAAAAAAGTAATAAAAATGAGATTATTTATAAAAATTGAACACCTGCACTTGCAGCTGCGTTTAAACAATCCTTATTTGGGCACGAAAATTGTGCGTCTCGCAGAAAACAATAAAAATTAGGCGATTTTGCGGGTGAATCATCTGCAGCTGCGATTGTCGATTTTCCCATTTTTCTCCAAATAGTTCTAAAATAATGTTTATTAAAATGTTTGCAAAAATCTTATAAAAAAAAAAAACTAACAATAATGTAACCTATTTTTTCATGATTATTAATAGAGTAAAGTAAACTATTTCACTATTTACAGAAAAATTTATAAGTAGAATGATAAAAATTTATGTAATGATTAATAAAGTAAAGTAAAAAATATTCATAAAGAATTCAACTGGAATTTTTAGATATAAGTTTAGTTGTAGGCAACTAACTATACACGTCTGAAGAAATTTTCATGCAAATCTAACAAGATTTGTAACAAATAATAAGTAAATTTGTGAAAAATAAATTTCTAATTTTAAGATTTTAATATCTGTTATAAAGCGATAAATCTTTATATATAAACTAATTTAATTATACGTGAAATGAAATAAATGTGTTCAAAGTATTTTTTTGATTTTTGACTACTTGAGAAGGAAATAGTTAAAATTGTAGTTATAATTACCATAACTGAAGATTCCAGCTAAGGTCCGTTTGTCCATGCAAATCTTACAGTGGAACAAAACGGAAAGGGCGTTTTCGGAAACTAAACCGTTTCAAATAGAAGCAATAAAGTCCGTCCCATCCATGGATATCATCTAATTTTTTTCTGCTTCTTTTGATTCATCGATTCCGCCCATCTCGCGCGACCCCTTTTCGCCCCTCCGTAACCAGATGACAACGACGGAAATTCGGTGTCTGTTCGCCTCCCCGCAACATCCCCCGCAGGATCGGTTACGTAATTCCGGTCGCGTTATCATATAGATTGTTTTTTCTCTTTTCATTCTTTCTGATAGTTTTCTTTTCTTTTTACTTCGTTTTTTCTTCCGCAGTTGCTTTCCACGTCTGCTGCGTGTCGTGTAGACGTCGTGCATACATTTGGCGACGGTTTTGCGACACTTTGGCACGTCCAGAAACCGCGAACGGGCGGAGCGCCATTTGAATTTACAATCGCAACAACACAACCCCCTTTGGGACCATCCGACTCCCCAGCAAACGAAGAGGAACCGACTTTGCACAACTTCGCATTAATTACGAACACCCTCCACCCTACGATTTACTTTGAAATATTACCACTTTTTTTATTTTATTTCTAGAAACATTTTCAAACACAATTATACCCTATCTTATTTTTTTTAAATATAATCTATTCTTCAATAATTTCCGCTCCTTCAATTTAATATTCTAACTATATTAAGATGAAAGTCAATAAATGATATTTATTTTTTATGAATTATTAAAGCAATTATTCTTTAGGAAACTGAATTAATTTAATTTTGTCACTGTTTGTATTATTTCTTCTTCGTACACATCGAATATTCCTTCTACAAACAATAATGGAAAAATAGTGTCTGATGATATTGCAATACTTCTAGCATCAGATCCAATGATTGCATCGCAGTGTCTTTCAGAAGAACTCAATTTACTCGAAACAAGGCGAGTCGAAGTGAACGAAACTAAATCCGCACATGCAACTTTTATTATCGAATGATCATAGTCCTCAAGGAAACACGAGAAGCGTCAATTTCAATACCAATTTAAGTTTGTTCTTGAATTAAATAACATTTCTATAATAACAATGAACATTTCTTAAAATTAATGAAATATTTGACAATTTTTTTTATATATTTTTATATTATTGGAAATTTTAGTTTTAATCAAAATATAATTTTGGAAAATTTTATAATAATTCTAATGTTGATCAAATTTGAAAATTGTATATGATTGAAATGTTTCTACCAATTTTGTAATGAATGTTGTAGAAATTTTTATTTTTCGTTTGATGTCGAATTGAAAAGAATCAAAATCAAAGCTTCTTTTGAAACAACGCACTGTTGAATGCGTAACATAAATTACCGAAGAACCAATAATTTTGTACCAATTGTCGATTTATATAGATGTGAAGTAATCTTCGCTAAAATGCTTCCATTCGTTTTTGCTTCGTATTCCCGTTTTTTTTTTCGCTCTTCGCATTTTTTTTGTTGTTGCTTTGATGGAACGGAAAATGGGGTGCTTTTTGTTGTGCAGTGTGTATGTGAAAAGCGGATTTCCAATTATCCGGATTAGCTAAGAGCGGAGGGTTCGAGACCAATCAATCAGTCATGAGATGAGAGCTCCGTCGAAGAGTATAAGTTCTGCAGTGATTCCACGAACGTTGCCGTTATTACCATTGACTTGATTAAAAAGTTTCTTTTTTACTTTTTTTTTATCTACATTTTCATTCAAATATCGGATAACAATGTTATTTTTGATGTAATCAGTCTGATAGAACGACATTGAATTTGAAGATTGATCAGTTTGTGTAATGTTATATGCATTTCGATTGGAAACGTCAAGAAAAGTCTGGGATTTAGAGAATCCTTATAAAATATTGAAGAGTTGACTTAATAATTCAATTAAAAATTAATATTCATCTTAAAACAATGATTTTAGAAAATTTCAAAATTTTATGACATATTCTAATTTTGACGTTTGTTGTCATTTTGTTATATAAATTTTGATTTGACATATCGTGGAATGTCAGAAATGTCATGTATAGTCTGGGATACTCCAAACCAATTTGATGAATCTATTGAATTTAAAACGTCATCAAATGTCATGGATTTATTATAATATAAAAAATATTTTTGGTTAGAAATTTTTCATCTTGATCAAATTTGTTGACATATTTTAATATTGACAGTTGTTGTCAGAAATGTCATAAATGTATTGAATCATTAGAAATACAAATGACAACTTTAGAAATAATGCTTTAAAATTTATATATGGAATTATTGACGTTACGCATGAATGTTACGTAACTGTTATTGTTGTTACCGATGCTGCTGGTATGATTATCGTTATTATTGATAGGAGTACGTCGACGTAATAATTTGATTGCAGTTTCGACAATCGGGCTTTGTTCGAGCGCATAATGGTTTCGATTTGAAAAATGTTTCCGGACCGTTGAGTTCCATTCTTGTTCTGTTTCTCTTTAGGCCCCCCAGTATCCGCCGGTCTGATTAAGTGATAAACAATTCATGATATTTGTTGGAGCAGCAGCAGCAGCCGCCGCCGCCGCCGCCACCGCTCGTGGCTGTATGTGCTCTGGCCCTTGCCGCCCCCCGAAACCAAAAGCCCCTCCACCCCCATCGGCTCGCAAGGGTCGCGACCCTTCCGACCCTTTACTCATTCATGGCCGCCGTCTGCCGCCCCCCAAAAATCCCCTCACCATCATCCATCCACCGACACCCCCCAAATAAAAAAAAAACACAAACGCACATAGCATTAAATCACGCAAAAACAAAACGCGATTGACGAAAAGAGAAAAACGAACGCGGACTCAATTAAACCGCATATTCTCATCCTCCGATTAACAAAAATCTATTAATCACGATGACGGATTGCGCCTATTTCTAATTACGAATTTTTAATTTTCCTCTCATCCATAAATCCGTCCGCAAAATCGACGCGACTTTCTAATAACATTCGCCCTGACACAATTATTACGTGCTGTAAATTAGTGGCAGGTCCAACTTTATGACTCTGCTACAGCCCTTCCTGTGCTACCGCTGTTGACCGTTCGGTGGCAAAGTCAAACCGAAAGGAAACCCAAACCTTATTTTATTGGACCACGGAATTGGGTCATCATAAAACTCCGCAGATTGTGTCAGATTCGGTAAGAAACTTTCGAATGTTGCAGTTGTAAATTATGAAAGGGAAGCCACACTTGAAGAGCCGTTTTCGACGAATGCAACACAAAAACGAAACGAAAATATTGCCCCTGTTTTACCGAACAACAACTTCCAGCAACATAAACACGTCAATCTTTATAAAAAAAAAAGTCGGCAGTATCAGAAGAATCAGAGCATTTCAAATTGGAAAACGTTCCTTTATTCAAGAATTTGAAAGAACTTTGTGCATGTTTCAAACAAATTGTTTGCTACTGTTTGATACCAAGAATCTTCAATACTTATTCATAATTTAACACGCTTTTTCTTCTACATAAGTTACGTGACAGAAGTATTAATTTTATGAAAACTGTTACAAATATTTCAAATAAATAATTCCAATTTTCATTATACACAAATTTCTTGGTTAATTTCTATTAACACTATTAAATAAATTAATATTGTTGTCCTTCCAAAATTTCTAGAGTTTCTTTAATTTAATTCAGACAAAATTATAACAAAAAAAATAGTTTTTCCTGATTAACTAAATATAGTATGAATAATTTTAATGTTTTCATAATATTTTGGACACATTTTGAAAAGGAAATCAGTAAATTTTGTCACGCTACAAATTTTACGGTTATAATAATTCTTCGCAGCTTAAAGGCTTGACGAAGGTACCTAAAAGCGTGCCAGAGATAAGCTTGACTGAAACGGTAAGACGAATCTGAAATACAATGAATTTTTGAACACTTTTTTGTAAAAAAAAAATGTTTTAATAACAATACGATTTGTTCCAAATAATGACTTTCTAAACTAAATTTCTGAAAATTTCAAATAAAAGAAAGACAAATTCAAGACATTTTTTTAAATTTTGATTTCTTCACAAATATTCAACTTTTAATTCTTAATTTCTTGAAATATTTACTTGGTTTTTTTATAGAATTTTGTTTTAAAAGTTTAATCAACAATTGTGTCAATTAACTAAAAAATCATATATTTACTGAAAATGTCGGAATTCATAAATAGTTGTTGAATAAAATGAATTACAACGAAATAAATTAATACAAAAATGTGTTTATTAGTTTCCGTATTTATTAACTTGCCAAATTTTGGGTTTTCCCATTCAAGTAGAAATGTTTAACTTTCATTGAGAGACTCCCCTAAGTAAAGAACTTTTATGATTCGCTCGAAGAAAAGAGCAAATATCAAATAAAACTGAATCGTTTATTAATAAACGACTATATTAAAGTTTTTCAGTCCGAAGAAATAAATAAAAAAGTTTACAAAGAAGAAATAAATTTATTTTTTCGTTGCGTTCGCTCGAAATCAAACGCGAGATCGCTCCGATATTAATACTGAAAATGAAAAACTTTGAAACTTAAATCAACCATTATTTCTAATTGTAATAACTTTCAGCCGAGTTAATCGAACATAAAAATTGTTACAGCAGCTGAAGGCAAAGACGAAAATTATTTATTTGTTAGAAAGATTTCGTGAAGTAAATATTAAGGAATAATAAAGCATTGATTTTATTCAGTCTGTATTAATTTTATTTTAATCAAATATAATTCTAGCCACTCCATCGATGGTTTTGAAATCTGCTTTGTGCGGATATTTTAGGTTCATGATCGTCGAAGCACAAGGACCTTCTAGCACTGCGACCGTTGCTCCAACACGCTACATCCACTTTAATATCGTCGCCCAGATACAGTCTTTTCATCCTAAATTCGGGTAGTTCGAAATAGTACGTTTCACTCGGATCCGTCTGCAGTTTGTTAATAGCGATCTGACGACGCAACTTCCTCGGCTCCTCCATCGCTTTCCGAAGGATCACATTGTATTCGCGTTCAGATCTTTGCCTCGTGTCTTTGATCACCCCCATACTTTTGCGTTCCCTCCGGGTACTCATCTTCTTGCTGCTTGTGCATTTCTTATGTTTATACAACAATTCGTCTTTGCTTGCGGCACTCCCCGATGTTCGTCCATCGTTGCAATTATAATAATAATTCATATACATTTTCGTGTTTTCGTTTTGACAGTTTGGAGAGTACTAAATCTTAAAACTCCAAAACTGCCAGAAAAAAAAATTGCTTCAAATCTTCTGATTTATATTTATTTTTTTGCAAACATTTGATAGACTAAATAATTTTATCAATATGATTTATTTTATTTGCTAAATATAATATTATCATAATATACTAAAAACTAATATCGAAATATATTGGAAGAAACTAATTTCATCACAAAACTGCTAAAACTGAAACGATTTTAGTTTACAAAGTTTTAATTACTAAATAAAACTTGATGGATTTTAATATAATACATAGAAATTATAACGTATTTACATTAAATTAAATTCATAAATAATTAATTTCAATACAAATGCATAATTAATACCCTTTCAAGCCATTAAAATTTATCATCAAGGAAATTATCGAATATTTCAATGTATTATTTATTATCCTAGCATATACACAAATTAAATAAACATTATTATTCAATAGTTTTTTTTAGTCTATTTATTCGTTTATATAAAATTTATAATAGTTTAAAAATATTCATTTAAAAAAGAAAATTTTGTGGAAATTCTGTAGTAATTTAATTTAATAATTATTTACTATTTTTTTTGGGCGCTTATGAAATTGTGCTTTCTCTTAAAAATTTCTATGAAGTTTTATAAATTGTACAAAAAATTATATTAAATAAAAAATATAATTAAATTACATAATTCAAACTTTAGTCCTACAAGAAAATGATAATTATGTTGTCTAAACGGTTTATTTTAATTTATTACAGCTTTTTTTTAAATCGGTAATTGTAATACAATTATGTAATTTGAGTTAGAAAATCAATAGAAGAAAATTGTAATTTCTTAACTGTTAATAAATGTATTATTTTCGTAATTACTAATTTCTGGAAATTGACTACTTTTTAAATAAATATTATTATTTTGTTATAAAAATACTCGTATTTCTTTGAGTTGTATAGATTGTGAACTTATTTAAAATTATTATATAGATTTGTATTATAATGTTTTGTCTTCTATAAAATTTGTATTTGATTTATGCGGAAATGAAAATGCGATTCCATTTCAGCGAATTGAGATTTCAATATGCAGACGTCTTATTTTCTCTATTTATTTTTTTTTGACTTTGTCCATTCATTTTGCCCGATATGAAATAATAAGAAATACGATATGAAAGCAGTGCAATGCGCGCTGAGTGTGATAAAGCGACGGAGAGAAATTTTTCTATTAAAAACAGTAATGCCGATCCCACCCTCCCCGCGAGCCGTTAATGCGGTCGTATGTTGAAGGGTTTATTCCGTACTTAAAAGAATTCCGGTCTCATTTTGAGCGAACGCACATAGAAAGGGCGAATGGGAGAGAACGAGAAAGAGAGATAAATATTAAATGCACTTATGTAATAAGTATGGAAGAGAAGGAGATGGAAGGGAAGAGGTGAAAAAGGTGGTTGGTTGTAATAAGGACGCGGCTCGAACGTCGCATGAAAGTGGAATGAGCCTTTTAGTCACCTCTGTATTCAATTACCTCCTTTATATTTATTCTCTTCCTCTCCTTCTCTTCTTTTTTATTTTCGCGTACTTCCCTCTTCCTTACAGCTTCACTTCTTCGCCCTTTCCACTTCCACAACCATTTCCTTCCACTTCATACACACACACACATATATATACATGTACGTAGTCGCAGAGACTTATATATTCCAAGTTGGAAAAAGAAAATTGGTCTTATCGTTATTGCGCTGCGCGCGAGCTTTTAAAGTTTTCTCCGTGATCGTGTACATTTTAACGGCACAATTCCCTAAGTGCATTCGAAGCTTCTTTTAATACACACACACACACACATTTATCTTTTTTCTTCTACTTCTTCCTCCTTTTCCTTCTCACGAAAGAGCGGCTTTTCTCCGACGCCGAAGACTCAGTTTATATCCGTAAGCATCCACAATTTACACAACTTACCTTAAACTTCCACCGAAAACACCTACATTTCGTATGGTGGATGCGCCGGGTTCCTAAAGCTATTCCCAATATATACATGAACACACTATCTAACTTACATAATATTTTATAACCAATTTACATTCACACTATTCTCACTATAAACTTTATTTTTTACTTAATTTATTTATTTAAAAAAACATATTTAGTTTACTAAATAATTTAGTATCATCACATAATAACAGAATTAAGAGAATTTATATCATAATTATATATTTTTTTGAATATCGCTTAAAAAACTTATTTCCCAATCTGGGGTACCGCAAGGAAGTGTACTCGGACGTAATGTATAACTTTTTTCACATCGGATTTCCCAACTCATAATAAAATAACTGTTGCTACATTCGCAGAAGACTTATATAAATTTTAGTGTAGTATGTAACCACATTAACATCAGTGTTCAACAAATAGTGGATTTTTTAAGAATTTCTATAATTTTTACAAACTTATGAATTTTTCAAACAGCGCAAGCTAAGTGAAGCGAGGAGAGGAAAGAAGAAGAAGAAGAAGAATTTTTCAAATATTCAGTTTATTAAATATTTTATTTTGTTCAATTTAAATTGAAAAAAAAATTGAGTAGTTTGTGAAAATGAATTTTATACAGAATTAAATCATAAATTTGATTAAAAAATAATTTTAAAACCCTAAGAAATGGCAGATTCTTAAGAATTTCTATAAAGATCAATTCATTTTTTTAATCACAAACTTACATTTTTTTAAATATTCGGTTTTGTTCATTTTCTGTTATATTCTTGTTAAAATTTCAACTGAAAAAAAGTTGAATTAATTAATTGAAAAATTTAATACAAAATTCATTAATAAATTTTATTAAAAAATTACTAGAAATAATGCAAATTTATCGTAAATTGCATACAATAATATTTTTAAAACTCTAAGAAAGAGAAAATAAGTAAATTAAATTTAAAAAAATATTGTAGATATTGTTTAATATATTAATTACTACTCGTTATTTTCTATGGAAATATAATTAGTGAAACTGTGTATAATATATATTTGTGGTGAGTGATGCTTGAAAATTGCTAATTAAATGAGTTAATAGATAAGACATATTTGCATAGAAATCGTGTTTGGTATTATTAGAACTAAAGGTGAAAACATGTTTTTCGAATTTTTTTGCTAATCATCGAGCGTTTGTTCTATGCAAATAACGAAAATAATAAATCTTGCTTATGCAAATTTCGGCGCGTAGGTGCGAAAAATGTGTGTTAGCAAATTGTTGTTGGCGTCGAGCAAAACAAACAATAGAGTGAACAGCAACAATTTTTTGTATTTTTTTATTTTTTTTTTTTTTGTATCGCAACATACAGAAAAGTGAGTGGAAATGCGAGGATGGATGTGAGAGGGAGAGGAAAAATAAAAGCAGGGTTGGTCCATTTGTTTTCCTGCCTGTAACGCATTTAGAAAGTGAAAATAACAAACAGCGCTCGGACGATGACTGAATGGTCCCCATTTGTCCCTGTGCAATCGTCCTCTCTTTCCCGTGCATTAATATCATCGGATCCTCTTTCTCGCTCTGTCCTACCGGAAAATTAATAAAGAAAAATCGCCCTTTCGCGCCCCCAGCTCGCACACAACTAATCCCATCCATTACCGATACGTCATACTCGCGTCTCCTCATCCTCCTTTTTACCACCCTTCGTCCATCATTATCGGTATTTCCGGCCATTGCATCATTTCCACCCAAAACTATCAAAAAAAAACCTAGAAGAGCACACACATTAGAATTTCCGCGCAATCCGTCTTCCCTTTATCTGATGCACCAGCATTCCCCAAACGATCTTCAATTCCTCAAATGTCTCCACACAAAAAAAAAATACTAGATCAATTTTGCAAATTTAATCACAAACTTACTCAAACTTAAGATTATTCTTAGGATTTAGATGTAAACGTACAATCTAATTATAACTTAATTTCTTCGTTTATTTATTAACTTTAATTTGGATTATTTGTTAAGAAATTTTATTTTAATAACAATTTTCTATATAGTTAATCGTGTAGTTTGCATTAGTTTTCTCATTTGGTTTATAAGAATAATCGCGTGTTCAAATTGGAAAAGGGCGAAGGGGTTGCATGAAAAAGAAAATCTAGATTGAAATAGATCCGGAAAAAGGTTGGGAAGCGCAGCGCTAAGATATTACAATCCGTAACATATCGTAGGCATTCTATGGGGGATGTAATTTCGGGCACCATCCAATGGGGGGTCGTCCGCACACTTGCACATACATATATATATATTTATGTATGTATGTGAATGTGTATGTGTTATGCAGACATACGCACACATTTATACGTAACCCCGGTCCAATCGATGCGAATTATTCATTTCAACGACCGGCAATAAAATCGGAAGAGAAGGCCTCCACCCTCCGCAGTCCAATAACTCCGCGCCCTCCGGAACGACGACGAAAAATATGAATTATGCGGTTGGCGTGCCTCAAGAGAATAAATACACGTTTCGTATGTGTGGCGATCCGCATTCGCGCGATAATCGCCCGCTTTAGTAAATTAAACAGCAGTTCTGCAAATGCATCGGATCCGGGGGGTGTACATATTTAATGCCCTTAATGAATACAGTGCGGTGCGCAATACTTGTAACGTTTGCCGGAGGGAAGCGAATCCGTCCCTTCTTGTTGCTGCTGCTGCATAGTGTATTAGAGGATGAGTAGAAGGACCGATAAATTGTAATCGAACAAGTTCCGGGGAGTAACCACCTCTTCTTAATGAATGAACAGGGAGAGACTATAAATAGGCATGTGCATCGGAATCCTTTAATGATCCGCATCCATCTCTTCCCGAATCCAACCCTCAAGAAGCGCGACTTCATCCCTTTCGGCGACGACCGCATTGTTACGCATGTACCAATTGTGCGCTCGAGGATTAAGCGTCGCCGAGTTTCCAGCTTTTCCAAATTAAACCGTGACAAGACGGGAATGGAGAAAATGAGATGGAGAGAAAGATGTAATGATGGAACGAGACCCGACGTGCCGGAAATATGACTGTTGCAGTTTCCATTTTCCAATCCATTTCTCCATCGCTGCTCGTCCATTCTTTTAAAGGGGTTTCCTTTGTCAATTTAATTCGCATGAAGGCGCGTGCATCTTACGGACGCATTCCGCAATACAATGGATGGAATCCAGAATGCATATACATCATGCGAGATTCTTGCGGAAAAGAAGGAAACGGCTGGCATCTACATCGAGAATAAGTAACGCCAACGTCGGAAACTGGTTTGGATCTGATGCATTACATGGACGTGTCGGAAAACACAAAGATAACATTATTTCATAGTCTTCATATTTACTACCACTTTTATTTTATCTAAAAACATTTTATCCATTCAATAATTGATAACATATTAACAAAAATTTATATTATATTATTTCTTTATAAAAATAAAATTTTAAAATTCTTGAAAAAAATTCTTGATAATTTTTAATTACAAATGAAAATATTAAAACGATAGAAAAGTAATGAAAATTGTGAGATTTACAAAAAATCGATTAATATATTAATTTAATTAATAAATATAACAAATTGAATATAAAATGTATGCGATAAAAAAGTAATAAAAATGAAATTATTTATAAAAATTGAACACCTGCACGTGCAGCTGCGTTTAAACAATCCTTATTTGGGCACGAAAATAGTGCGTTTCGCAGAAAACAATAAAAATTAGGCGATTTTACGGGTGAATCATCTGCAGCTGCAGCGATTGCCGAACGCTAATCACCAAAATTATTTTATTAAAACTTATTATTTTTCAATTTCTCAGAAAAACTAAATTTTATTTCTTTTTATAAAAATATTATTACATTTTTTTTTATAAATTGCATTTTACATATTAAAATTATTTAACTTAGTACAATTACAAATTGAGTAACTTCTATAAGCGTTATTTGCCAAGTAAATTATAGAAGTACTCGTTCGTTGAAATAAACATAAGTTATTTAAACGCATATCGAGACTTGCCAAGTAATAAACAATCAATTAAAAAAAATAGTAAATATTGTAATTAATAATTACTTAATAGAAATTATAAATCATTTCGTGTATTTACGGATTATTTAATTTATATTGTACTGTTTCGCTGAATTTTAATTACAAATGAAAATAATAAAACGATAGAAAAGTAATAACAATTGAGAGATTACCGAAAAATTAATTTATATATTAATTTAGTTAATTTTTATTTAAAGCAATTCCAACATAAAATGTATGCGATAAAAAAGTAATAAAAATGAGATTATTTATAAAAATTGAACACCTGCACTTGCAGCTGCGTTTAAACAATCCTTATTTGGGCACGAAAATAGTGCGTCTCGCAGAAAACAATAAAAATTAGGCGATTTTGCGGGTGAATCATCTGCAGCAGCAGCGATTGCCGAACGCTAATCACCAAAATTATTTTATTAAAACTTATTATTTTTTAATTTCTCAAAAATAATAATTTTTATTCCTTTTTATATAAATATTATTACATTTTTTAAAATAAATTATTAACTTTTCATTACGTTTCGTTACTTGCATTGATTTATTTATATTTATTTTTTTTAATATTTAATTTGCTTTAAGTTCGATAATATAAATAATTGTAAATAGTACATTTAAAATTGTTTATTATGTCAAGATTTATGAGAGAAACAATTATATATTTGATTTACATTTCAAATAGGAAAATTTATTAAAATATAATAAAATATTTATCAAAAACTAAACTTAGTATTCATTTAAACAATTTTATTTCAATTAGAATAGATTTTATAATATTGTACTATTTTGATAGATTTTAATTACAAATGAAAATAATTAAACTATAGAAAAATAATAAAAATTGTGAGATTACCGAAAAATCGCTTTATTATTAATTTAGTTAATTTTTATTTAAAGCAATTCCAACATAAAATGTATGCGATAAAAAAGTAATAAAAATGAGATTATTTATAAAAATTGGACACCTGCACTTGCAGCTGCGTTTAAACAATCCTTATTTGGGCACGAAATCAGTGCGTTTCGCACATACGATAATAATTGTAATAAATATTAAACAAATATTTGAAATGCATGAAAAGTGTATTTTACGCGTTTCGATTCGAATAAATTGAAATTACTAAATTATTTTAGATCAATTTTTTGAATTAGAAAACCTATTTGACAATAATATATTTTAGTCTTTAGTCAATAAAATCATTTATTTTGTTAAGATTTATTACATATAATAATTATAGCACTACAAATTGCTTAAATTTAAACTATTTCTTGAACGATATTTGCAAAATATTCTGTGATCAGGAAGAAATAACACATTTATTTAATTAAAATAGCAATAAAAATTAGGAGATTTTGCGGGTGAATCATCTGCAGCTGCGATTGAAAAATATTTTATTAAAACTTATTATTTTTCAATTTCTCAAAAATAATAATTTGTGTTTCTTTTTATATAAATATTATTACATTTTTTTAAAATAAATTATTAACTTTTCATTATGGTTACTTGCATTGATTAATGTAAATGTGTATTTTTAAAAACTTAATGTAATTCAATATTTATGTAAATGGCAAATCGCATTTTATATATTAAAAATATTTAACTTGGTAGAATTACAAAATTGCCAAGTGACTTATAGAAGTACTCGTTCGTTGAAATAAAAATAAGCTATTTAAACGCTTATCGAAACTTAGCAAGTAATTAAATTAAATAAAATAGTAAATATTGTAATTAATAATTCATTAATAAAAATTATAAATCATTTCGTGTATTTACGGATTATTTAATTTATATTGTACTGATTCGCTGAATTTTAATTACAAATGAAAATAATTAAACTATAGAAAAATAATAAAAATTGTGAGATTACCGAAAAATCGCTTTATATATTAATTTAGTTAATTTTTATTTAAAGCAATTCCAACATAAAATTTATGCGATAAAAAAGTAATAAAAATGAGATTATTTATAAAAATTGAACACCTGCACTTGCAGCTGCGTTTAAACAATCCTTATTTGGGCACGAAAATAGTGCGTCTCGCAGAAAACAATAAAAATTAGGCGATTGTGCGGGTGAATCATCTGCAGCTGCGATTGTCGAACGCTAATCACCAAAATTATTTTATTAAAACTTATTATATTTTCAATTTCTCAGAAAAACTACATTTTATTTCTTTTTATAAAAATATTATTACATTTTTTTATATAAATTGCATTTTACATATTATAATTATTTAACTTAGTACAAGTACAAATTGAGTAACTTCTATAAGCGTTATTTGCCAAGTAAATTATAGAAGTACTCGTTCGTTGAAATAAACATAAGTTATTTAAACGCATATCGAGACTTGCCAAGTAATAAACAATAAATTTAAAAAAATAGTAAATATTGTAATTAATAATTACTTAATAGAAATTATAAATCATTTCGTGTATTTACGGATTATTTAATTTATATTGTACTGTTTCGCTGAATTTTAATTACAAATGAAAATAATTAAACTATAGAAAAATAATAAAAATTGAGAGTTTACCGAAAAATCAATTTATATATTAATTTAATTAATTTTTATTTGCAACAAATTGAATATAAAATGTATGCGATAAAAAAGTAATAAAAATGAGATTATTTATAAAAATTGAACACTACAGCACTACAAATTGCTTAAAATTCTTACAAAATTTGTATTTGCAATTTGGTTGACAAAATATTCTAGATTTTAATAAACATTACTTCTAGAAGAAATTTAAAAAAATTATCTCATGAGATAATTTGTAACAATTTATCTATTGTAAGTTTTATGAATTTGGGTTTGAGATTACAATAAATTCAGATTTTAATTTAAAAACATTATTTTGTATTTGAAGTGATTAATTGAAGATGCAAAATAGTTATGAAAATTAATGTATTGTATGAGTATATTTTGAGTCCTTGAAAGAAATATTTTTAGTTTGTGTAATTGGAAATGAAATAATTGATTATGCTGAGTAGATTTGATGATGAAACGTGTAATGCGGCGAGACTAAGTCTTTTATTTTTCTCTCTTTCTCTCTCATCCTCGTTGTTATCATGGTTTATATAATATCACGTGGGATGAAATGAAACCGACTCGTGATAAATGGATGGAGCTTGCGTTGGCCATAGCAACGACGGTATCACGCGTTCCTCCGTGTGTCTCGTACAATGACCAGAACCTACAACCGCCCTTCATTCTCATACCAACCCCATACCGATCCTCGTCCTCGTCCTCATCCCGCCAATCCATCCATCCATCCTCTCACATTGAACCCATCATCCTGTCCATTGCATTTTAAATAGGAAATGCACACGTGTCAGCCGTACGCAAAGTGGGAATTAAACGAAATGAAACATTCCGCAGGAATCCCACGGCAAAGTGTGATAATAAAAAGTGGAAATCGAAACCTGCCAATCATCCTGTTCACCCGTCGCAATCATTACAGGACAAACACGGCAGGCAGAATTGATCCGTACAAAGGGAAACGAAATGCGACCGGAAAGTTAAAAATAAGACAGAGAGAAAAAGAAAAGGGGCAAAAAAGAAACACACGAGGAAGTTTTCTTGGGGGGATTAGAAAGGACCCCGAAGAGCAGAGTACAAGCGTAACGAACTTTAATTACGTCGAATAGGAAAAGGACGACGAGGACGAAAACACGGACCTTAAACGCGTGTCTTCGGGACAAAGCAAAAATAGGACAAGGGAAGCGAAACGAAGCGAAAAAAAGAAGAAGTAGAAGCAGCATTGAGGAAAAGGGTCTTCCTTAAATGATAATACGAGGATTGCAGCGGTATTGATTTTTTTCTCTCTCTCTTTCTTTTTCAAAAATCTGTTACCACGATAATTCATGCATTAAGGCGCGTTTAGCACGCAGAACGCGTTTCCGTTCCTTTCGCTTTCCATAAATTCGATAATATTGACTTCGCTGGAAACCTACGCTTCGTCCATTAAGATTCTTCTTCTTTTTTATTCTTTCTCCTCCTCGAAAATAAAAATCATTAAGAAAATATTGTATTTCTCTCTCTGTAGATGTATACGCTTCAGAGGGAAAGCGTTCAGAAATTAAACTTAAAATATTGACGAAAACCACCGGTTAATTTCGTTTTCGAGCTGCACCCTACGCGAAGCACCGGAGGGAATCCCTCCTCCTTCATTCAATTATACAACGAATGAAGAGGTTCTTTGCGAGAAGGGAGCCACGCAGTTACAGAGCGAGGATAGTAGGGAAAAAAATATAATCGTTGTAATCTGTTTTGTTTTCTCAGCCTCATCATTTTTTATCATTCTGAAAATGGTTTACACGTTTTCTCCTCGTATATTTTAACTCCAAAAATGTTACTTACTTAGATTTAATACATCATCAAAATAATTTTCCAATTATTAAAAATTCAATAGAATTGAAGAATTTATTATAAAAATCACATGTGGTTCTAAAACAATCACGAAAACGTCAACATGATAAAACAGCTGCAAACTATAAAACAATCCTTATATGGTTATGAAAACACGCCCACTCTACGGTAAAACAATAGCGAACTATAAACTAATCCTTATATGGATTTCAAATGTATTTAAAACATTAATTTGTTAAAAAGTAATTGTAATCTTATGATTGTAGAAAGCGGTTTTGTGCAATTGGTCTTGGTTAACATTTAGCAGATATGTGAGCACCCTGCGGTTTCAAGGATTAAAGTTAAATCAGGAGTAATTTGTTTGCTCGCACATAAAATACCATTAAGGCGTCCGCTTCTAAATCCACTTGCGTTTTACATTAATTCGTGAATTTATTTGGTGGGCGCGCCGCCGAGCATTAGGAAGACGATCATCCATATTTCATTGATACCGAGATACACGATCACTATTATTTTTCTTTCGCTCCCCTTATTTATTCCTGCACACAATTTTTTTCCTTCTTGTTTTGGTCGGCGTTTTGTTGTAAAATACGGACGTGTTTTGCGCGTGGATGTAAATGGGGATGAAACGGAGAGTGAAATCGTTTCGACCGTCTACAAAGCGAATACACTTGCTGAACTGCTAAAGTTCAGTTCGCGAACGAGCGCAACAGAGGGTCAGACCGATAAATTATTTCCGCTAGATTTCAATTATATTCGAAACTTTCGTCTGCTACGAAAATATATTAACAGAAAGTTTCGTGGAAACTTTTCGATCGTATGGATCGAAAGAGAATGTCGAAATTCCCCTTTTCCCTCACACTTCTTTTTTTTTTTTTTGTTCGCTTCGTAACATCAACAGGATAGACTCGCCTCTTCCGCGGTTTACTCAAATCCTATCCAACAAATCCAATTAAAATACCAAAAATACAAAGAATCTAAATTATTTCAAGTTATTAACTGAAAAGCGAAATTTCTATAAAATATATCTAAACAATTATTTTATCTTCTAAATTATAATTGAAACTTTATTTTTTCTGTTTTGAATAAATAAGTTTTGAAAAGTTTGTATCAAAAAATTAATAATTAAAAATGTTTCTATAGATGAAAAAATTTTAATTGAAAGCAAGGATTTTTTAAATATCTCAAAAATGCTTAATTTACTAAAAGTTCGAAAAGTTTTGAAGAATACAAAAAAATAAAGGAATCTTTAGACTGAAATTAAATTTAGTTTACTAAAATTTCTGTAGACAAATTTTAAACAACAATTAGTTTTAGTATTTTCTACAACTAATCTACAAATTTTTCTTCTGTAAATTGTTATTATTACTTTTTTGAGTCGAAACTTGACGATTTCATTTGAATGAAAGGATTTAATTTCTATATAATAAATTTGAAAAGTTTTGAAAATTTTGGAGCAAAAATTATTTGCAAGTCTAAAATTTACTGAAAGTTAAGAAAGAAAGAAAAAAAAAAGGATTTTTTGGACTGAAATAAAATTTATTGATTGATGTTTCTATATTACTAGGAAATTTAGAAAATACAACCAATATTTTCAGGCTTTTCTACTATTATCCTTCAATAAGCAGAGCTTAGGATAAAAAAATGTTTATTTTATAAATTTTTCAGCGAGCAAAAATATTTGCGATTTTGTAATTATTAGTGTAAGCTGATGATTTCATTTGAAAAAAGGATCTAATTTCTATGTAATAAATCCAATTAAAATATTGAGTGTTTTCGCTCAAATGAAGAAAAATAAAAAAATATGTATGAAATGACGAGAATCTTTCGGAGTTATTGACTGAAAAGAGGGAGTCCGTGAGCCGTGTCGCGATTACGGCCGAAAATTCGAGCGTTTACGAAATTTATGAAGATTGTAAAAGGCGCTCGCACAAGGAAACGAGGGTGCAGGCATATATTATATTTATGGCGAACGCCCTTTCTCTCCTCCATCTCTTCATCGCTCTTCCTCTCTCTCTCTCATACATAGGAGGATCGGGCCAACATCCTCGACATGCAAATATCGACCGACGTCAAAATGTCAATCATGCAGCAAACATATGACACTGAACTATTTTTAATATACATGCACGAGATAAAATTTCGCGAATCTCGCGCTCTCGCTATTATTATTCATGGCGGCGGTAGTTCGGAAAATTTCGCCTTTTGCGCGGATTTAATTTCGTATAACGGCCGAACGTGCGCCGAGGAAATCGTTTATTAGCAGTGCGCACGTGAGCATTAAGCAGGTACAAACAGTAAATTAATTAGCGCAATCGGTGCGCAATGTACTGAATTTTGTCCTGTTTGGAAGGTGGAAGCGCCGGGTTACAGCACGATATTATGCAAATCATAACCAGTAAAATGGAGAAAAGTTGGATTTCCCCAGATAATAATAATATGTTACAACCACACTATTCTTTATTAGAAAAATAAACAATATAAATAAATATTTCTGAAATTGATACACATGGTATCATATTAATAAATCATTTCATTTTCACTGCCGTATAATATTCAAAATGTCAAAAATATCACGGTGAACTGTCAATCAAATTATAAATAATTATCTTGAAATTGGTACACGTAGCAGTATCGCACCTGTCAATTTTATTTGAATGTCAAAATGATACTTAATCAAAATATCAAAAACATGGTCAAAGTTATAATATAGTAACATACATTTTTTTAAATTGGTACACGTGGCAGTACAATGTTAAAGCACGCCTGTAAATACAATTTCATATCACCATAATAATATCCATGGCAACATAATAATTAATGACAAATACATCATCATATACAGTATAATACATATTTTCAGTTAGTTGTCATATGACAGCTGTCAACTCTTTTTAACTGTCAATATTTTATCATGATGTTAATTTTCAGACAAATTTATTTGTATTATAATATTATTATTTCAAGTAATATTATTGCAAAAACATTATTTAATCTAAAAATCTATGAAACATTTATAAACACATTATTTTACTTCATGTATTTTTTTGACTACAATTTAATCTTGTAAATAACTTTCAAAATGATCCACTAAGGAATTCATCTATTTTTAAAACGGTTTAGTGGACGTTTTAAATTCGCAATTAACATTCAGTTGGTATCGATCGTTGGAACGTTGCGACGCGAAACGGTGAATTAAGAGAGGTTCTTCCGGCCAACAAAACACTTTTATTGGCATCTGTTAGCCTTTACGGCGGCCCTTCATGAATAAAAATGGAATAAAGCGACATAATTTCATTTCGGTCCATACATAACAATAGACACTAACATCCCCATTTGTTTCTCCGTTTGCCTGAAGGGAGGTTTTTATACGAAAATGAAGAAAAACAAATACGAATAAAAAGGAAGACGCGAAATACGCGGAATATTAAAGACGTAAGCGTTTTGTGAGCAGAAGAAAGGAAATAAAATAAGATAATATGAAAAGTTTCAGATTTTACACTTTAGCTTCAAAAAAAATAATTTTTGTTCAAAAATGATATTGCATCGGAAAGTATCACAATTTTATAATACCTTTTAAAAATAGATAGTTTACTTTACAATTTAGGAAAAATAAATTCAGACATAACCTCAAATTAAACAAAATACAGCATAAGACAATAGTAACGCTTCTTTTATGACAATTTATAATTTTCATTACACGATAATTTCAAGATTATTAAAAAATTAAGATTAGCAGTAATGAAAGTTAGTGATCTACAATTAATTACATTTATTTATACTGGAATAAAAAGTCTAGGAAAGAAAAAACAGGATAAACAAATCTACTTTAAAAAGACTTTGATAATTTTCTTTCTACGTACTCTTATGTAAATTATAAAAACAATAATTTTGTAATTTAAAATAAAATTGTGGGATCCTTAAATCTGAAATTTGTACGTGTCGAGATTATACATTTAGCAAAAAAAAAGAAAAAAAGCAAGTATGAAGAGAAAACGGCGCCGCAAATTAATCCGAATTTATTATTTCCGGTTGCAGTAATTTAAACAAATCCCTTGGCCCTGCAGGCCGGGATGTGAACGTGTGCAGGAGAAAGAAAGAAATAGAGAATATGAGAATGGGAGAAGGAGAGAGTTGCCAAGGCTTATTAAAACTCGAGGCTGCAATATCAATTACACCTAAGTCTTTTTAATTACACCCGAAGCCAAATGATAATAAGATGTCGTCCCGTTTTATTGGGGTGGCGCGCTTGTGGGTGTCGGCTTCTTTTTTCTGTGCTGCACGAGCGGGTGGGAGGAGGGAGGTGGGTGGCACAAAGGAGTGGAGGATTTACGGTCCAGATAAGAACGGGTTACAGTTATTACCATCGACCCGGAGCGGCCGCAATTCTTCTTCGCAGCGGAGCGAATTAAAAGCTAAAAGAAGAAGCGGATGCTGCAGGATGATGGGAAGGAGCAGGACGATTCGGCGTTATTAAAAACCGCGAAATTTCGCAATTTCGAATTCCGCTCGCGCTACGAACGTAATGTACTGTAGTACAAATGAATTCGAGGAACTTCATATTAACCTCTTATGCAGCAAAACCAATTTCCATCCTCAGACCCCACAGTTTTAACTTATTAAATCCACGTTATTAATACAATATTAAATTAATAAAAGTATAATAGTTTTCTAGGTACAGCAATACCTCACACAGTCCGGATTCACTTCCGGTTTAAAAAAATATATAATATCAATTAACAAATCATATTCCAATCCTCTTATATAAATCATTACAATTTGCTTAACGAAAATTTAACTATATACAAAATTTTCCGAAATTTGATATCTTAACAAATGTAAATAAAAATACAATTTATATCTTATAAATGAAATAAATTATATTTTATTAAATAATAGAAATTTCATAAAGTATAAAAATGTTGATCTATATCAAAAACTGTTATGATTTATAGTTGCAATATAGCTTCTATATATTTTTTTTTTTCTTCGTGCAATTTCGAGGATTCGTATTTGTTTCGGCAGTTGACCGATGACTTCTGAGGGAACATTTATCAAGGGGACCGGGATTAAATTGATCCAAGGGGTTCCACCATTTAAATTGGTTGTCATAAAATCAGCAATATGTTTTACGATTGCAGACGTTCATCTTAATGTAACGATGTTGTTCATCGCACTGAAAGTACACTTTCTTTATGATTCAAAGAATTCAATTATATTGATTTACAATCTAAAACCTATGTAAATCATTAATAAAAATCAGTAATTTATATATGAAACTTTAAATGCTTTAAATAAATAAATATCTTTTGTTATTTAAAGATTCTCAAGATATTTCCAGAAAATTTAATTATGATGATTTATGAAAAAAATATATAAATCATTAATAAGATCTGTTATTTCGATATAAAATTTCAAATGCCTTAAAAAACGATAAAATTTCTCAATATTTTTATTTATCGTAATTCTATATGAAACTTGAAGTGCTTGAAAAATACGATAAAATATCCATTCTTGTTTAAAGTTCCTCAGAATATTTTGTTGTTCTTTGCACTAAAAGTTCACTTGATTTAGAATAAATAATCTATGCTTATCATTAATATAATCAGTAATTTCTTTAAAAAATTTAAAATCTTTTCAAAATATAAATTTTTGTTGAAAGTTTTTGAAGATATTTTTATCAAAGAACTTTCTAATGAATATGTAATTCTTAAATTAATTTAAATTTTTTAAAAAGTGAATTTTCTATTGGTAATTATTTAATTTATTTTTTGTAGCAGAGAAATTCAAAAATAATATGAATCCATTTTTTTTTTAAATTATTTAATAAAATAAAATTAATTAAATCCATTTTTATTATTTATTGCATGTATTTAATTTCAAGTTTCAAAAGTTGTAATTTGATTTTTATAACGACAATAAATGTAACTTTTGTTAATATAATTTCGTATGAAACACCCTAGGATTGTGTGTACGTCGCAGCAGAGGAAACACGAACGGAAGAAAACAGACGTCCCCTCTGGAAAGTGGAAAAGTTACATTTGCGACGGAATGTTTTATTCCCTTTCTTCGGCTTCCGCCTCCTCCTCGATTCTTTATCATATTCCGAAGGACAGGGCCCCTGAATGTTTGTGACATTTGGCGACAAAATCGAGAAACTGTTTTATTATATATATATATACGCATTCTCTCTGTATTTCGGACTGAGTTCTCAATAAATGTATAAAACATTCGGAAAATTCGAGTAAGGAAGACTGTGGAGGAGGATGGCGTCATTTATCTTGATGAATTCCGAATTGGAAGTCGTGACTGGAGACAGTTATTGGGAAGAATTTAATTAGGAAAATGATTTGCATAAAATTGTTACGATTCCATTCGAATGGTGGCAAAAAGGGGGAAGATCGTGGTTATTAATTTCATTAATTAAACGGCAACTAACGTTTCAACTGGAATACAACATTTCGCGTTTCCTTCCAGATTTTAAAGATGTGTTATGTCATGTGTTAAATGAGTTTGTTTTAGATTCAGGAAATTACATTTTCTATTCATTTTCTAAAACTTAATTGTCATTAAAATACTTCTTACAAATAAGAAAAAATCCCAAAATATATCAAAAAAATTGATTTTTTTTGTTCTATTCATTGACATAATGTAACAATCGTAAACAGTAATATGAATTAAAAGTAAATAAAAATATGACTGTTTAAAGACCTATCAATAATATAGATGGCGTTATAACATCGATTCAATTTTGACATTTAAGATTTCAATAAACTTGACAGATTCCAACGCTGCTGTCAATAAAATTTAACATTTAATATTTATTTATTTTTTAATTTACATATTATGAAACTTTACTTACACTAAACAATTGAGATAGCATTTTTGATAATAATAGACGCCATCTATAATCTTAATTATAAATTAAAATTTAACATTTTATTTTTTTTTAATTTATTTTATGAAATTATCCATACAAATGTTACCAACACTAAATAATGGACAGAGGGTTTATGTCAATAATAGACGCCATCTATTATGTAAATTATGAATTTAAATTTGACATTTAACGTGTGTTATTTTTTTTTTCAAATTAACTGGAGCAAATGCTTCATGTAAAAATTACCTACCCCTACGGACTTCAGCGGAGAGCTTTCGTTTTCCGCGAGTGGATGCGGATCTGCCGCCTCCTGAGGTTATAAAGTATGCATGATCGCTACTTTCGCGTTCGCGACATTCTTGGGTGTATCGTCTGCCTCCTACACTCCTTCGCCTTTCATATTTATTTTATTTTTCTCTCTCTCTCTCTCTCTTTCTCTTTTACCCGCTCGTCTCAGTAAGGGATGAATTTCATACGCGTCTCGCCTAATGCACGGAGCCCAGGTGCATCCATATTCATCGGGGATGAAAAAGACAGGCAAAGTGAATGCGTTATTTCTTCGGGGAATTGCACTCTTTATACATTATATATTATTATTGGTGGACTTAATATTCGAAGGGGCTGCCGCCGGCGTATAAATCACGAGCGGGTGGAACCGGCGGGTTCCTCCAGCTCTCGCAGCGTCTTAGTGCACTTAGCCTTGGAAACTTTTTAATTAAATTTCTATTTAACTGTATTGGCTCGGTCTCTCTCTCTCTTCTGCTTCTTCTCGCAACTTCTCTTTTTCTCCAAGAAATAAATTTGACGAAAAATAAAGAAGAAAAAGGTCCAGACGAAGATGAGGAGTATAGGATTGATTGAAAAGTGCGCTTACATGAAGCAGCTCCTTCCTCCTCGCGGTGAATAGATCCGAGGAGGCCGATAACTTCTACCATGAAGCCCAATTACGTTTTATTACGTTTTTAAGAGATTGGAAAAGTTTTCGCAGCAAATTTCCCCGGATCCTCGTGTGCATCCTGCAGGACTCGAGGAATCAACAAGCGCCGGAGCTGCATGAGCCCTAATGAATTCGCTCGCATCTCCAATACAGATGGATCACATCCGCATCGCAATCCTTCATCATCGGTTCGGAATTGTTTCGCGCAATATCTGGAAACGCAGCAGGGAGGAAATAGGAGTAAGGGTTGCATCCAACTTTCCCCATTGAACTTATTTACTGTTCCGCACAAATACGTCGAGAAACTTTCATAATTCCTGCGAATATCTGCGAGGAGCAGCAATATTGTTTCTCATATTGCCGAGGAATTTCTGAACAAAAAAATATAATGTAGAAGAAGAAAAAGGAGGAAGAATCTCGGATGGATCTCGCGCTCACAAGTGCAAATATTCGTTCCACGTAAACAGGTAAATCATGGAACTTTTATCGCGTCGATGTTTTATTATTGCGAAACTTCCATCCAAAACTATATGCTAAAGAAATGGAACAAAAAAAAGGAAACGCTTTGAAATTGATTTCAGCCTTTTACCAAACAGATTTACATCTTGCCGTTTAAATCAAATATTATTATTATTACAGCCAATACAAAGTAAAACCGTTAGAGAATAAAAAACATAAAGTGTTATATAATCTAATATTTAAGGACAATAGCTGTCATTTCACGATTATTACAGAGGTAGTAAAAATTGAAATGTATTATTCCATATCTTGAGAACTCAAATCTACGAGTTAATATTTGTGTAAGTAGATTACATAATCAACCCTTATTTATTTTACTGTTCCATTATTTTAAAAATATTATGTCAGGTTTAATGAATTTATATAATGTCTTCACTTAATCTTCTGAGTCATCCTTCTGCAAGTTAATGTATGTATATGTCATAAGTGGATTTGCACAAAAATCAACCCTTGGATTTCATTAATTCTTTTGTAAATCCATTACTTTAATGTCTATTTTGATTAATTTATATAACTTTTTAATGTCTTCACTCCATCTCCTGAGAACTTCTTCTCCAAGTTAATATGTGCATGTCAAAATTAGATTCGGCAAAAAAAAATGTGTTTAAATCTATTGTTGAGGACGGACTGAAATGCTGGGACGTAATGATATTTGAGGGTCGACCCCGGTGCACTCTGCAATCTTTCACAGAACGCGGAGCCCGGTGAATCTGTAATTTAATTTTATAGAATTCGAAACGTTACTGCGACCATTTACAGAGTTCAATTTCGACACGCCACCATTAGTATTTGACTCTCCCCTTTTTTTTTCCTCTCTTTTACCCCGATCCAAGCTCACCCTCGGATGCGGCCAACGAATACGTTTGGACCATTAGGAAGGGACACATGCGAAATGGGAGGAATCCCGAGGACATCGATGCATAGGAAATTATCCTGGCGCCATATAAATCTTGTTCGCTTCGTACTAATTATGCGAGACAGAGGAAAAACAACCGAACTGAAAAAAGGACGAGCGGACTTTATACGCGTCCTACATTTTTTTTTTCTGTATTGCAGTGATTTATCTTCGTGCGTTAGAGCAGACGTGTTAAGTTGGTAAATGTATACATTTTCCAGTCAGTGTATTTGGTTGTATTCACAAACTATGCAATTTAAAGTTTTATGCACATATTCACTTTTTTTTTATAAAAAAAAATACAACTGACAAAATATATAATGACATTATGTCATTTACACTAAATGTGTAAAATTAGTAAATATATACATTAGAACTGTCGTTTGATATTTTGACATTTACAAATTTTGTATTTTGAATGTAAAAATATAGAAAACAATAAATTACTTTTTGTAATAGGAATAAATCTTGCGGTGAATGTACACATTGACCAATCTTTTGCGCTTTTTACTATGCACGTTGACCATTTGCGGTGAGGTGGAAACGGATGGCGGAGATCGAACGATTTATGCGTCTGAAGAAGATACAACAGCGAGAGGAAAAAGGTAAATAAAAGAAGTTACATATGAACCCAGAACGTGGACGAGGGTGGAGAGAGAGAAAAAAAAAGCAGAGATTTATTGCGATGTATTTTCCAAAATATATTTGTTCGGCACGTCTGTTTGCGAGGAGTGCGCTTCAAACAAAAGAATCAAAGGCCGAGCAAACATCGGCCTTAAGTGAGACACGGATACAGTTGACACGTCGCCACCCTCGGAGAAAGAGGAGGAGGATGATGATGATGATGGGGGGAAAATCATGATAGGATTCCGATGAACTGGTTAATTCCTGCATCCTGCTTTCGGGTGGGAAAGGGTGCCGCCGCAGAAATCGATGAGTCCGTTGCTGTGTCTCTTCGTGTGCATCTATTATTTAGATTTTTCGTTTCAGCCACCCCCAGTTTTTCCTTCTCCCGTCTCTATTAAATGCATCGGCATGCGGCTGACGAAACCAACCACCCGCACCCCTTTATCCTCCTTCTCCTCATCCTCATCCTTCTCCATATTTATAAAACGGCCGCCGGTTGCAAGTAATTCGCTGAATAATGAATAATGTGTGTGCAGGTGAGGTATGGCTATCGTCCTCCGGGTTTTATGTTGACAGGAATGAATCGGCGTGCTCTCTCGCCTAACCACCACCATAGTCCACCCTCACATATTTATTTATTTATGCCGATTCGGGGGACGGGGTGGCTGGGCTGCGACGATGCGAGAGCGCCGAGCCGCGCCGCGTACATTGAAATTCATATCAAACAGGATGCCACTACAACACATCATTTCCATCTCATCGAAATAACTGTTTTTCTTTCATACTTTCTTGATTCGCCCGCAGCTCATCCATATTAATGCACAGTACACAGCCCTGTCTGTCGTCTGCTTATTTTTTTCCTTTAAATAAACATCCCAATACAATTTGACACTTCCAAATAAGTTTCTACTCAGAAGAAAAAAAAACGAACAAGAAAGATACACAAAGAATATGTTTACTTGGGATAATATCATTCATCCTACATAATTTATTTATTCAAAGTTTCTCTTTAAATTGATCATTGACCACTGAAATTGAACTGAAAACACCTTTTACCATCAACTTTGATTTTTTTACTCAGAATCAGATTAAATCCTTTTAAATAAAATAACAAGTATGAAACCCTTAGAAAGGTACAAAAAACATTTCCTATTCTACTCCTATCATCAACATTGCTTTAGTTCTATCTATAAAGTATATGAAATTTTGTAATCAGAAAGTAAAATTGAAAAAGTCAAATTTTCAAATCTTGCAGAAATTTGAGTGAGATTTTAAGATTTATATTTAATATGAATATAAATAAATTTCTTATTATGTTGGGACTATATTTGTCTTTCGCTAATTATCATTATTATTGTAGTGAAGGCTTCCAAAACTTCTCGACACTTTATGGAAACTCGAGTAGTATGCGACCCCCCATTAGGAAGGAAGGCGTGTAATCGAGTCGCGTTGTTCCAACGAAGATACCGGAGGATCGTCTGGAAATCCGGGGGCTGCAGTTACATTAAAGTATTATTATGGTGGCTGGATACGGACGGATCGCTACATAACACGACGCCTTGTTATCTTTCGCGGTTTCCTGCCTTCTCGTCTCGAAGGCACCGAAAACTTCCTTCCATCCCATCCCATCATTCCACGCCCGAAATTAGCGACGTCGAAGTTCGCCCATAGATAAAACCCCGAGGATCCCATAACCAGTATGGATGCGATTCCTACTCTCTCTCTCATTCTCTCTCCCTGTATCTATGTATTTTTTTTTTATATGTTTCCATTTGTTTTGTTTCAGCTTTCCAATTGCCGTTTCCCCGACAAGCAGGAATGCATCCTAAGACGTTTTATTAGAATTTATGGCAAATGGAAGAAGCACAGCAGCTACCGTCCGGACCATCGGCTCAGAGAGGAACGAATAAGAGAGTGAGAGTGAGTCGGAATGTGCGAGCCGTAAACACAGGGATGAAGGAGGAAGGATGAGAAGAAGGAAGAAGACGTGACGCCCGAATATTTCGGGCCTCCGTAATTTATGATCTCGCCCTCCCCCGGAATTAGAGTGCACCGAGCCTTGTAAATGTATTATTGCCATCTGGAAGACTTAACAGATTACATCCACACAATCCCATCCATTCACAGGAGACGCGTCAGATATCAAAACCCGAAAGATTTGATAAATTCATTACCTTTACCCTCGCGGTTATCATCACATATGCGCGTGTGTATCTTATCCGCAAAAAAAAATGCATTTGCCGAGAGCTCCTCTCTTCCATTGTGTCTGTTTGCGCGTATTACGAAATCGAAATCCATTACCGGGGTGGAGGGATGTTTTCACGCCGATTGTGTTTCGTGTTGATCCATCCTCAAACAAGGGCGCATTGTCGTGTTAAGGAATACCGATGGCGGATAATCTGCAATTTTGTGCGGCAAAAATTGAAACGGAGGGATGGCAAAACGAAAAATAAAATTTTGTGGGGGGATGGACAAAAAAAAAAGGAGAGAAGAGAAGAGATTCGGAGGGTGCATTTCTGGCGTTCGCGTTAATTGTTCCGAACGGGTATTTTGTTAATTTATTTGGCGTTAAACGTCCGCGGCGTAAAATATTGTTTAGTTGGGCGCATCGATTCCAAACGTCCATTGTTCCATTCCGTTCCGTTTTCAATGGACGCGCGCCGTTTGCTCTAATGAATTCAATTATTTTATGCGAGGCGGCAATAAATTTCATTGTTTTCGGTACATACAGTTTCCCAAAAGCATCGAAACGAAATATTTTATGAATGAACGACGACGATGACAAAACATCAACAACAGCAGCGTGCGAACGCATCATCGGAGGATACATTGCTCGGATCAATAAAGATTTTCACAATTTTTCAACAACATTAAGTGGATGATCTTTTATTGATTAATTTAATTATCGACGAATTTATATAAACATATTTTTTTTAAACTTAAATATTCATTCAATAAGTATTAACAAAATACTCGTAAATTAGAGCTGTGGCCTTTTGTATAAAAACTGCAATTAATTTTGTCTTCTACTCGTAAATTATTTAAATATGTAAAGTAAAATGTATTATTTACAAAGTTTTCTTTAAAAAAAAGATAAATATAAGAATTGTATATTAAATAATTTTTTAAATAATCTTTCAATTTCTATTACTCTAAGAGAACATTATGAATAAAATATTATAAAACTTTATTATTAAAAAATTCTTATTTACAAAATTTCAATTATGAAAATATTAAATCAATTAATGGCAATTTATATTACTAAATATAGATCAATTTTTATGAACTTCTTCTTTAAACTCCTATTAATATTTTTAAAACTTTCTTGGCAATTATCGTTCAATCAAAAATTTCTTCTAAAATATTGAAATTTGATATTTTCAATAATATGTAGTAATACTTCGATTTATTTCGTTCGTTTATAAAAATTATTTTTACGTTTGAGATTCGTAACTGCAGCTGATTCTTCGTGACGATTTGCGATGTTTTGTGTTAATTTTTATAACTCTCTTATCGTGTGAAATATTAATTATTTTTGTGTTTCATTCGTGCCCAAATATGGCAATTTTCAAATGTTGGGATTTCAAAAAATGTATTGAATTTATAATGATGTAACTTCTTCATTTATTAAAAAAAATATAAATCTTTTTTATTAAAAAATAGATTAGTTAAAGAATTGAAAGGTATCATTGCGTAATTGCAATCCAGTTTCTGCCGTTCAAAACAAATTTAGTTATTTAGTATATTTATTAGAAATGTTGGGATTTCAAAAAATGTATTGAATTTATTATCATGTAACTTCTTCATTTATTACAAAAAAAAACTAAATCTTTTTTTAAAGAATTGAAAGGTATCATTGCACAATTGATTACGTAATTGTAATGCGTTTTCTGCAAATTGTTGAGTAACAGCGAAACTGGCGGAGCAGTTTCATTGGAAGGATTAGAGTGCACTATTATTATTAACAGTTATTGGGGAATAACAATGCGGATAAGTCTGTACGAAATTAGCGCACGTGAGCTTCAGGTAATTAATGGGTTTTGGTCTAATGGAGCGTCCCGCACTGAATTGCCGGAAGGGCCGCAATCGCGCACCGCGCAACGTATTTTCTGCAGCCCCTGCATGTGTGCGTCCGTGTACGTATATGCAAAATATGGATGTGTGAGTAGAGATGTATGTTCATGGACGCATTGCAGAATATTCAGAATCAATTAATAACAGAACGGATAAATTGAATGTGCAGTTTTACTCTGGGAATAGCCGTTGCATAATTGCGCACTCCGGACAATGTTAGAATTAATTGCATACATCAAGTGTACGAGTGTGTGTGTTTAAATGGTGCATGTATGTGAACAGTTCCGGCACTTTTGCGGCGACCCTAAAATAATAGTTTCACAATTGATTATTCTAATTAAGCTGCGAAAATGTATTATGTCACGATTCCCGGAATGCCGGGAAATACTGACGACGTTAATAGTCGCTTTTCGAAGCGGACGGGAAACGCGCAAAAGTCGTGTTCATATCTGCCATATATTAGCACTTCCTTTCTGGAAGAAGAACCGACGTATCTTTCGGTTGAGAAATTGCGAGGTGGCGGCAACGGCAACGGTGGCGGCGGCGGCGGCGGCGGCTTCGGAACGATTGTCAATCCATCACGGACAGTCGTGTATTCTTGTGACAGCTGGAAAAATCGGAATTTTCGGTGACAGTGTCGCCGGGGAAATAATAAGAGGAGAAAAATGAACGGCGGAGGGGCCGGGCTTTTTCGGAATTCCCGTGATTGATTCCACGAGGAAACTGCCACCTAAACCACCCACACTCTCTGCTCTCGCAAACAACCAGGAATACACAGCGATGAAAAAAAAAATAAAGCGAATCTTGTAGAAGAATCGATCCCGCAAACTATTCACATTTTTACGAAAATCATGCATCAAATAATTCTGAAATTATTATTTATAAAATAATTACAAATATTCAGAAAATATAATTTTTTTAAATTTAAATTCAATGATAAAAATATATAAAAATGAATTTTATCAACAATTAATAAATATTAAGCTTCCATTCTCAAAAAATAATTAGTAAAAAATATATTTGATATTCACAAAGTAATAATATTTTTATACTTTGAAAAATCAACTTATTTTTGTTTCACCATTAAATATTTTCAAAAACCCAGCCTTTAAAAATTGTTACTAATCTTTAAGAAAACTTAAAAAGTTTTTTGTAGATTTTACCAATATTTATTTATTAATTTTCATTCTTAAAGAAATAATTACTTCAAAATGTATTTGAATTAACACAACCTTTCAAAATATTACTAATATTGAAGGAAACTTAAAATTTGCTAAAATATTTTTAAATATAAAAAAATACATTTTATTATACAAAAATCAAATTGATATCAGATTTAAATTTCATGATGTATTTAAGAAATAACAAACCAATAGTAATAAAAAAATTTCTTATAAAAATAAACTTTCTGCAGAATTTTCCAATATTAATTTATTAAGGTTACATTCTCCAAAATTATTTAGTTTTGTTTTTTACAATGTTAAATTTTCCTGAGTTTTTTTAAAAATGTTACTAATCTGTAAGAAAACTTACAAATTTGCAGAATGTTTGTTAAAAAAAATTAATAGATAACTTATTTTTTTTACAATGTTAAATTTTCCTAACGCAGTTTCTAAAAATGTTACTAATCTTTAAGAATATTTTTTTTAATTCTGTTTGTTAAAAAAAATATTAAATAACATATCAATATTAATTTTCTTAAACTAGTTTTTAAAATTTTTACTAATTTTTAATAAAACTAAAAATTTTGCTGAATATTTGTTAAAAAAAATACACTATTAAGAAATTGTAAAAATTATAACTTAAGATTTAAATCGTTATTTTCTTAGAAAATTAGATATTACTAGAATCGTTTTTCTTAAAAATTACATTATTTAAAAAATTTATTTAATCTAAGATTATGTTTATGGATGATTTTCCAATCGTTTTCCAGGTATCAGAAACATATTCGGTTTGTTATCTGCAGTTTTTTTTGCCGAAGGCTAAAGGGGCAATCTGTTTTTAGGGTACGTATTAGGGGGAGAGAGGGAGATCGCATAAATTAATTCCAGTGGCCCTGCGGCTGATAGTTTTGCATCCCGGGATTGGTGCGTGAGAGTTCCCTTTATGCGTCCCTATAATAATCCTAGCTGGAAGGGAACCCCGGGCCCTGCGCGATAATGCTTAGATAAACTAAGATATTTAGGGTTATTACACCGCGCCGTAGTTAATAGTTGGTAATATCTTGATGCGATTGATGATGTTCTCCCTCTGGCCTTCTGAACTGCGCGTTCATCTGGACGAAGAACTAGAAGTGATTAGCGGCATTAAGCATGGACATTTTTAAGACATCCTTCGAGTAATTAAATGAGCACGTGATTCGCGTACGGAAGCCAAGAGTGAAAACGGTGCGAGGAAAAGAAAGTGAGAGGAGAAAAAAAATAAGGAACCTGGAAGGAGCGGCGCCACAATAAAAAAAAAACGGGAACTGATTGATCGAGGCTCGGGTCTTGGGTCAGTTCCTGATGGATGGAACTTCCATTCGGGTACGACAATCTCCCATTCAGTCGCAAACACGCGAAATCCCTGAGAAAAGATGAGAGGGAAAAGGGATCGAAAAAAAAAATACATAAAATGAAACTGAAAAATGCACACACACACACAAAGAAAAAAAAAACAAGATTCTGCAAAGTGACATGCGAGAGATGTATTAATATATTATCGCTTCAAGCACTTTACGGATTTGTAGCACTTTGCAATACACAAACGCTCAATATTAATTTCCTCTCACGAATAATTATAAATAAATTAGTGAATCAATATGTCTAGCAATCAATTGTAATTAGCAATTTTAGGACTGAAAATAATTTAAACATGAATACTTTACATATTTGTAAATTAAATTAACAAAAAATCAATATTTCAATTTATTCAATTTTAAATAATAATTTTTGGCACAGTTTTTCTATAAATCTAAGTTTAATTAAATATATTTTTTTAATATAAATAAATCAATTTCTTTCATAATTATTTACAAAAATATTGTTTGAAAAGCAAAAATTATATATAATATTTGAACTGTAAATACAATTTTTAGAAAATTATCTTTATTTTTTTTAAATCAATTGATTTATAAAATATTACATCAAAACTATGAATAAAAAATAATTTAAATTTATAAATTAAAACATCAACAATTGTAAATTATTCAAATTTCAAAAATAATGAAAATTTTGAAATTTCTGAAAATAATCTTTATTAATTGTTTATCCTGAAATTTATTTAACGGACACTTCTAAAATATTTGAAATAAATTAATATAAAATATTGACATCATAAACGAAAATATTTTAAGAAAAATATTATAAAAATTATCCAAAAATTAAATTTTAAATTTTTTATCATTTTTATCTTCCAACTAAAAATATTATATAATTATTATGAATTATGATTAATTTACATAGAAATTAGTCATTTACAAATAACAAATCTGAAGTTCAGTTAAGTGAAATTAGATCATTAACAATTACAAAGTAAACAATTCTTTTCAAAATGAATAAATATTGCTTCAATATAAAAATATTTTTCGAGATTTCAAGATTTACTTTCAAATTCTCAAATTTAAATAATTTTTGTATTTATCCTGATTTGACTGTTTTTTTTTCACTAAGTAAATTTTATATTAAAAAATGTAGATAAATTATGAATATTTTCAGATTCAATTTAATAATTTTCTTTATATATAGAAAAGTATATTTTTGTTAAAGTCCTCGGTTTAAAACAGTCCGGAATATTAGTACTATGCGCAACATTGCTTTTAACTGAAAGTTTCTGAAAATCAAAGTTTAAATTTATACAATTCAACTCTTGATTTAACAAAACATTATTTACAACAATTTATTTCTACAATGTGGAACAAAATAATGTGTAACTTCTCCAAGCCAGAATGTTTGCGGTCAACGAAACGTCTCTGCATTTTGCAAACGTGATGCGCACACGTGTGTACTTTTAATTGAATTTCCGTCTGAAGTTTTCTATGCGATTAGTAGTTATGTAGCTTGTTTCTATCTACCTCCTTTTTTCTCTCTCTCTCTCTCTCTCGAAATGTATATAATTCTCTCTCTCTCATTTTCCCTCTGTGTGTGCTTGCACAGAGATTGAGTCGCCTCTGGGATGCCCCGAGCAACAAATTCGCAATTGGACTGTCGGTCTCCAACCGCCGTGAAATTGATCTCAAACTGTGCACCGAGTCAATTTATTAAAACCACAAACATTGCAAACTCCCCTTTGTAAAATGTTCGCATAATCATTTGCCGTGCATTCCGTTTAACGTTAAGATTTTTCTGCCACCCTTATTGCATCAATTCCGCCCTTACACAATTACATAGACAAACTAATTTTCATTACATAATTTTACAATTTTGTGAGAACTATAGTAATGTTGTAAAGCAAGTGGGGATTTGAAAATCTGAACTTGGGTGTAAAAGAATGAAAAGTAGGAAGATGCGGTCTAATGAAGTGTCCTGTGGGGTGGTAACGTCGTTAAAACACTCGCGCGTCTCCTTATTAGATTGCCAATTTGGCGTTTTATATTATATATAAGAGGGAGGAGGAGAAAAGGAGATTTGCAAGCGGAATTTGATTAGTTGGATATGGAAAAGGAACAGTGGAGTGTAAGAAGGAGGTTGAGGTTGAGGAAGAGAAAGCGGAGACTGTGGTGTTTGAGGTCGTCGCCAGAATATTAAACTGTCATCGAGGTGGGATGTTGCGAGGGAAGCAGCAGAAGCAAAAAAATATAGAAAGAACGAAAGAACGAAGGAAGGAAGAGAGGTGGCGCACGTAAACCGTGTATCCATTGGAAATGGAAAATTCGAAAGTTATTCGAGAAGGGGAATTATTAAAAGAGGGTGGATCGCACAGAGAGAAAAAAATATACGAACGGAAATCCAGAGCTTTATTAAATTAATACTGGCTCGGATGATAACGATGCGACAGCTTGGGGGCATTAATTGATTTTTGTCAAAATAAGGGTTTTTTTTTTGCCTGTTTGTCTGTTTGTTTTTTGGCTCCTAAAATCTGACGTTTCTAACAGATACTTCTGCAATGTTGGAAATAAATTGAGAAAAGTTTAATATAAAATAATATAAGATCATAAATGTAAATATTTTAAAGAAAATGAAAATTTTAATTAAACAATACAAATATTTAATTAGATATATCAGTAGCAGTTTTTATTAATAATTGAATATTAAGACATGTTATTATAATAAATTGACTTCTATCTACTAATTTATAAAATCATCTATCTAATAACTAAGCACTTAAAATATTGCTTAACTTTTATAAACAGCAAAACTTAGATTTATAAAATCATCCATCCAAATATCAACCATAAAATATTGCTTAACTTTTTTAAACATAGAAACTTATAATAAAATTTGAATTTCCTGAAAATCTTTCTTAATAATTGATTGTAAAGTCATCAATCCAAAAACGCATAAAATGTTGCCCAACTATTGTAAACTGTAAAACTTAAAAATAATAGTTTATTAAAAGTTTTACTTAAATTGGAGATTATTTACTTTTGTCTTCCCACTGTGTTAAATCTTCACAAATATACAGATTTACAAAATCATCCATCCAACTAGAACCTTTAAAATCTTGCTTAACTATTTTAAGCGTAGAAACTCATAATATAATTTGAATTTATTGAAAATTTTTACTGTTAATTGTTTATTGATGTTAAAACTTGTTTTTTTGTAGAAATCGACTCTAGTTTTCAAATTTTTAAAGTACTAATAATGTACTAAAAATACTAGTTTATTAAGAATTTTCACAAAGAAGCTGTAAGACTTTAAAGAAAATAGTAAATACTTTTTATAAAATATCAGAATTTTTATAAAGTGTGAATTGTAAAATTGAGCAGAACGCTGGTAAATGGTATGGCTTCATTGCAAAATTTATAAAGCGAAGAATTAAAGTGAATCCTTTTTACGGTTGTATTCGTGCGGCCGTTCGGTCTTGTTACTTCTGGATGCACTTTTATTAAAGGGAAGAAAAGAGAAGTAGAAGAAAAAAATAGGGGAGCACGCGATGCGGGCGGATAGAAAAGCTGGAATTGATAGGATTCGTGATAAGATTGGTTTCTATGTTCCATCTATTCGTTGAAGCGCGTGTGTTTGTATGGAAGGAATGAATGGGGGAAAAAAGGACGCGGAGGTGGAGGATGTTTATTTCTCTGCAATGGAGTCATTATTCTCGCTTTTTCACGGGATTATTCTCCAATTTTTGCCTTTCAAAGAAGGGACGCGCCTTAGAGCTTGCGCGTCTTTGCAAACTCTCTCTCACACCACTCCCGTCTCTCTATATCTTAGTTTACTTTACTTTATTGCCTTTTGCAAAATGCAAAATTTAGTCGCCCTTCACCACCTTTTCTTACATCCTATCATCCGTTCTACTTTCTCACCCTATTCCTTACTCTTTACTCTTTACTCTTTCTTTCTCTTTTCATCACATCCGCTTTACGGAATCTAGGTTATAACTTCTAGTGCCATTTACGTCGAGCCTCGTTAACATTTCGTTTGACATTTTCAGCAGAGTTCAACCGGCCATAAAGACACACATCTTTCCATAAATCTAGTCTAACCGACATCACCACAAAAATTATTTTCCAAAATATTTTACATTAATATATTATATAGAATTAATCTATTTTCTATTAACAAAAAAATATTTATTACTTAATTACAATAAATACAAATTTTTCTTCAAATATTAGTAATTTCATTTTTTTTTGTAAAAAAATTATTTAATAAATATTTAAATACCCGGCGCATCCACCAGTTGAAATTGATTAAAGAAAGTGCTACAGTCTCATTTACTAAATTATCTAGAATATTGGTGCTCACTCATATATAATAAATATTTTTCTTTCGAGTTATTAAATATCATAAATTACTCTTGAATCAGTTGATATACAGCTGTGAGAAGGGAGGAAGTTTTCCCTAAGAATCCGATGGTCTATGAAATTGGACTCTGCCTGATGAATCTAATTTATAGTGTGATTTGCACCCTCAATCTCATATTCACATGGAAGCGATTGAAGTGCTGAAATATTTATATTCGTTCTCGCATTTTCGAAAGTAAAAAGTTTTTGGCACGCTGGAAAAACGACAGCGACACTTCTTCCTCCCCCAGAAATGTATGCTGTTGCGGTCGAATGCATCTCCTTTGTTCGCCAATAGGAAAAGACATAAATACAAAGTCTGGAGTTTCGGAAATGGATGGGACAAGGCAACGACGGAAAAATAGAGGCATTTGTATGATTCGAACGCTTTGCACACAAAAACAACATACGATTTTCACCCCATTCTTGTTGTTATTTTTTTCGATGCACTTTACTCCTCGACGTCTGCGTGTTTTCAATTAAACTTTCCGGCATTTGTCCGAACCGTCATCCCCGAAAAGTATACTTATTTTTTACTTTTTCCCCTTTTTCGTTTGTTCTTCTTTCGCTTGAATAATAGATTTTCCTATTACGCGCCCCGTCCCCCCCCAAATGCGTTGTTCGGCGTGGAAACAAAGAAATCCAATTTGTTCGGAAACCGAAAAACTCGATCCGCGAATAACAAATTTTGCACTTTGCCGAATTGCGAGGGATTCCATATTTAAGAAGGATGATGTAATATCCGGAAAGAAACGATAAAATGAGTGGCATGTGCGAACGTTGTATTATTCGTACGGGAGAAATTGAGGGTGGGTTTTTTTTTTATTTTTTTTTTGTTCGAAATTGACGAGTCTAGTTTATTTAATTGGCTGTTTAATACTACATAGTGAATTCGCCTGGTTTCTGTCCTAATAAGATTTCGTTCTCGTTTGTGGGAATGGAAGTTCGCCGCAAGCGCTCCGGCGACTCACGTTTGACAATAATAAGACAATGTATATGAAGAAGAAACAAGTGAACCTTTATCTTTGATGAGGAAGAGTTCGCGTGGGGCGCAGAAGCTTGACAATTTCCGCCCCTCCGAAGACGCCGTCATCCTTGCAACAAACACATAACATGGCCTTAATTTGATTCCGCCTGGAAATACTTACAGCCATGTCAAAGAACCAATTAGCGTTCGTCATCATTTTTTCTTCTCTTCATTTTTTTTTTAAAGAAAAGACAACACAGCGCGCAGATTCTTTGCAATTATTTTACATCTTCATCTCTTTATTATTTTTGCATGCGGCTTCGGGGGTTGGTGATTTTTTTTTTTGGGGGGTGGTAGAGTTTATCATGTGCAATTCGCTATTGCAGTCTGGGCTGCTTTTCCTACCCATTCCAATTGTCAGTCAGACTGAGCTGACAACACGCGAGGCCGACTGCCACTCACAGTCAAAGCACTGACTTGTTGTATATACACGTACAGTACAGTTAGTTGTTGTTCGTATATGAGCCACGAAGGCCGTTCGTCTATCCTGCTGCATGCATATTACAATACAGTTTTTATTCCTTTAATAGAGTTGCCAAGCGGAGGGCTGTATTTAGTCTGGCTGCACGCTCCTACAATTTTTTGACCGAACAGCCAGAAACCCATTTGCGACCCATCAAACTGTGCCAATCAAACTGCACGCAACGCTGATGTCTCATGCTAAACAAATTAACTATCTTCGCAGATTGCACCTTAAAACTTTTTACATCTTAACTATACAATTTACGAAACAAATCAACATTTTTCCTCTACCTTTTTTATAATATTTCTACATGCTTCCCTTTATTAATTACAAATTTATCCTTTATAATTTCAACATTTTTGGTACCTTAAAATTATACAATTTAATAAAGAAAAAGAAAAATTTACTTTTTTTTGTAATATTTCTACATGATTTTTCTATATTATTTCTTTATTAATTACAAATATTTTTAACTTTTTTTGTATCTTAAAATTATACAATTTACGAAAAAATAAAAATTTACCTCTAGAATTATCTTTTTTTGTAGTATCTCTTCATGATTTCTCTAAATTTAAATCTACAATTAACTTTTTTTTAATATTTCTACATGATTTCTCTATATTTTACTGTACCTTAAAATTATGCAATTTGCAAAAAAAAAAATACTGCTATAATTAACTTTTTTTGTAATATTTTTATATGATTTCTCTGTATTATACTTTTATTAATTACAAATTTATTTTTTATATTTTCAACATTTTTTGTACCTTAAAATTTGCAATTTACAAAAGAAATATAAATTTACAATTACCTTTATATGTAATATTTCTACATGATTTCACTGCATTAATTACAAATTTATCTTCTAGATTTTCAACATTTTTTTACCTTAAAATTCTATAATTTACAAAACAAATAAAAATTTACAATTACTTATTTTGTAATATTTATACATGATTTATCCGTATTGCAGTTTTGATTAATTACAAATACATCTTTTCTATATTCGTATCTCATTATAAATAAATTAACATTTTTTTGCAGAATTCACCATAAAATTATGTAATTTAATAAAAAATGTATTATTTCTATATGACTTCTTTGTATACTAACTTTAATAATTACGAATATCTTTTATATTCTAAACAAATTAACAATTTTTAAAATTTACACCTTTTTTATCATAATAATTAACTAATTAACATATTTTGCAGATTACACCTTAAAACTATAGAATTTATAAAACAAATCAACAATTACCTATTTTAATATTTCTATATAATTTCTTTCTATACAAATTTTAATAATCTTTTCTACATTCTAAATAAATGAATAATTTTTGCAGATTGAATCTACAATTTTTAATTTTCTGTTTAAATTTTAAACTGAAACTTTTTTTCTTCTAAATTTAATTTCAAGATTTTTTTTAAATTGGTGAAACAAAAAAGTTTCTAGAACTAATTAAAATGTAAGTGTCCACAATTGAATTTTTTTTATATATACTCAGAAACAAACTTTTAATATTATTTTTTAATTGGTAGAATGAAAACTTTCTTTCATTTCATTTTTAAACTTTATATTTTATACATTTATTTTTAATGAATATTTTACTCTCTGATTTTCTTCAATTTGTTCCTGTTTTTGCTTATTTATTTCCATTTTGTCTGTGCTTTGATTCTGATTTTCAATCACACTTTCATTTCTATTTCATTACTAATTATCACTCGTTTCTTTCTAGTTTTAGCTAATTTGTTGTTGGCTGTACAGAATTTAAAATTTTGTAATGATTTTATAAAATTGAATGTAAAATAGATAAGATTTGAAAAGAAACAATAATCCTTCAATTTAATTCATAGTTGATGGGTATTTCGGAGATAAACTAATCAAACAATACAATATAAACCATGATTTGTTCACCTGTTAAATCACAGATTATATACAAAATTGGTTATAATTGAGAGCACATTGATATCGGTTTATCAGCGCGAAGTCATGAGTTGCAGGTTTTATGTTTCAATGGACAGTAGTGAAAATGGTTCTGCAGTGGATCCTTCTGATATTTGCGGCTTCCGCTACAAATGGGGCCAGAATTTTGGGTGTCTTCCCATTTCCCAGCCACAGCCACACGATCCTTGGTTCGGCGCTCTTCAGGGAATTGGCCTCGAGGGGACACGAGGTCACAATGATCTCTCCATTTCCGTTGAAAGATCCACCTCCGAATTACAATGATGTTTACCTCGAGGGACTGCTGGAAATGCGGAACGAACGCATGAAGGAATTCATGAATCCCAACTGCAGCACCTTCTCCAAGATCGGATACACTTATGAACTTCTGCGGATAATGAACGATGCCGTCCTTGAAAACAAGAATCTTCAGGACTTTTTGGCTACGAAACCGAAATTCGATGTTGCTATACAAATGTGGGCTTTGAATGAGGCGCTGCTGGGAATTGCGGATGCAGTGAACGCAACGCCGATTGCGTTCAGCGTTATTGGAGGAAGTGCTGTACTTAACTACGTCTTCGGAAACCCTAGCCCGTACGCTTATGTTCCGCACATCGCAACAACTTTCAAAGATTCCATGTCGTTTTGGGAAAGAGTGGTGAACACGCTGGTAGCTCTTCTCGGGGATATGATTGCGCATTTCCTGCTGATGCCTTATCAGAGTAGTGTTCTTCAGAAGCATTTCCCACTTGCTCCACCTTTGCAAGAGCTTCTAGACAACGTTGATTTAGCTTTGGTGAACTCTCATTTCATAACAGAATCGCCACGACCATACCTAACTAATTCCATACAAATCGGAGGTTTTCATCTGCACGAGAAGCAGCATCTACCAGAAGATCTTCAAATCTACTTCAACGGGTCAAAGCACGGCGTCATCTACTTCAGCCTAGGAACGAACGTCAAAAGCGAGGAACTGAAGCCCTCGACGATGGAAGGTATTCTCCGCGCTTTCTCCAAGACCAAATACGACGTTCTTTGGAAATTCGATGGAACACTTCCCTACAAACCGAAGAACGTTAAAATCGCCAAATGGCTTCCGCAAAAGGCCATCTTAGCTCATCCCAAGACCATGGCCTTCATCACTCACGGTGGTTTCGGTAGCATCACCGAAGCCATCTTCTACGGAGTACCTATGATCGCGATTCCGTTCTTCGGGGATCAGCAGAAAAACGTCGCCGAAAGCGCGCAGAACGGATTTGCTATCCAACTTCAACTGAAAGATATCTCCGAGGAAACTTTGAGCACGGCTATCGAGGAAATCACTGGTAATTCTTTGTACCGTGACCGCATCACATCGGCTTCAGATATCTTCAAGAATCAACCGGTGAATCCCATGGAAAAGGCTGTATTCTGGGTTGAGCACGTTATCGAGCACAAAGGGGCGAAACACATGAGGGTCACAAAGATGCCCTGGTACCAATACATGCTGATCGACGTCTTCGCTTTCATCCTCACAATTCTATCAGTATTTTTACTATTAATTTACTTAACAATTAAATCGATTTCTTCTCTCATCAAACGAAAAGTTAAAGTACAATAATTGCATCATTCATAATCAATTTCTCGTATTTCGTATTACAAAAAGTTTATATTCTATAAATAAATAATTAATAAACGTTGAATATTTTATCATTTTTATTTAAATCATAAAAATAGAAAAAAAATTTATATTATATTATAAAATTTTCTCAATATTGAAATTTGAATCTCGATGTTGCTCTCGAGTGAGGCACTTCAGTAGAGTGTGTTGCCTAGTGGATGACGATTATATCGTATAGACACGTAAATTTAAAGTCCAAGGCCAATCGTCTATTATTTAATTGCAGTGCGAAGCATGTACAGACGGAAATATCTTCGTCGTTGTTATTAACGTTAATTTAGCATTGCGATAAAACGATTCATTTTACATATTTTTGCTTCGAATTTTTTTCACTGAATGTTAAAATATTAATTTCATTTCAAGCTGATTTTGCATTCGGCTTATTTCGTTACTCGTCTATAATCGGGTTATAATTATATAATACTAAATGTGAGTGTTTCATTGAAAAAGCAATGGATGTTACAAAATCAACTATTTTATTGCTGTTATTTGTGACGACCTTTTGCAATGGAGCGAAGATCCTGGGCGTCTTTCCGCATCCTTCAAAAAGCAGCTTCCTCCTGGGTAAAACCTTGATGAAAGAGTTAGCGGCGAGAGGCCACGAGGTCACGATGATCTCGCCGTTTCCGTTAGACGAACCGGTGAAGAACTACACGGACGTGATCATGCGCCGCGTGATGGAATGGAAGTACGAAGTAATGAAGGAGATCGGTGATCCGAACTTGGGAATTATAAGGAAATTGTTGGCGTTCTACGGAACTCTACCTAAAGCCGTGGAGATGATCTACGAGGAGCCGGAGTTAATCGAGTTGCTGAAATCTGGGAAGAAATTCGATGTGGCTATTAACATGATGGGATACACGGAGGCTGTTCTTGGAATCGGACATCTTCTGAACGCCACGAACATTGCTTTCAGTATAATGGGTGGAATGCCCATCTACAATTACCATTCGGGTATTCCGTCGCCGTACGCGTACGTCCCGAACACGTTTTACATTTACAACGATAAAATGACTTTCCTGCAACGCGTCATGAACACCATCTTCAGCCTGAGCTTCAACCTGATGATCCACTTCAGCCATTATACGAAGCAACGAGAAACGCTGAAGAAATACCATCCTGAATTAGAGCTGAACGATTTGATACGAGACGTCGATCTCTACTTGCTGAATTCGCATTTCGCCACCGAAAGTCCACGTCCTCATCTCACCAATACCATACAAATAGGAGGATACCATCTGCACGAGAAGGAGGAATTGCCGGATGAGTTTCGACGATTCATGGATGAATCCAAGCACGGAGTTATCCTCTTCAGCCTAGGCACCAACATCCAAAGCGCCAATTTAAAACCAGAAACCATCCAGAGCTTCATCGAAGCCTTCACCAAATCCAAATACACTTTCCTGATGAAATACGAAAAGGAGTTTAAAAATCTCCCGAATAACATCATGATCAGCAAGTGGTTACCCCAAAAGGCCATCCTCGAACATCCCAACTGCAAAGCCTTCATAATGCACGCTGGTTTGGGCGGCATCGCCGAGGCCGTCTACAGCGGAGTTCCTATGGTTGCAATTCCCTTCTTCAACGATCAACGAAAGAACGTCGCCGAAGGTCTGGATTTTGGGTACATGATCGAATTGGACTTCACGAATATCACGGAGCAGATCGTGACGGATGCTATCGCCGAGATCACCGAAAACCCCAAGTACAGGAACGCAGCTAAATTCCGGTCGGACATCTACAGGAACCAGGAGATCGATCCGATGAACAAGGCCGTCTTCTGGATCGAGCACGTCGCAAAGCACCGAGGCGCCAAGCACATGAAACCGATGGTCACGGAATTAACTTGGTACCAATACCTGTTGATCGACGTTTTCGCCTTCCTCTTACTTATTCTAATAATCTCTTTAACTCTAATCTATCTTACTGTTAAAACGTTAATTCGCCTCTGCAGAAAATCCTCGAATAAATTAAAAACTATGTAAATCGAAGTTTAATAAATTTATTAAAAACTTAAAGTATAAAACACATTCTTCACAATAAATTTCTCCTTATAATCAAAAAAAAAATAAAATCTAAAGGAAATAGTATTTTTAGCACTCATGATTTTTAAAAACGTTAACTTATTCTATCACGATTTTAGTCAGCAAATATCCAATAGGAAAGTCATGTATATAAACTTATTTTGGAATACTAAACACACACCTGCATCATTGAGTCAATATTAAATGATTAGCACGTATTTATAAAAAAATAACATTTGAATTTCAAATAAATGTCGGCTTGTGTCAATGTCAGACAACATCGTGTGTGGCCGTCTAATTTTTAATATTTTATCTCAGTCTATATCTAAAAATTTGATAATATATTTCGTGTAAAAAAAAAACTTGAAGAATATCTTCAAAATCGTACATCATCGTAGATTATTGGAGATATTTGATTAGATTTTTAAGATATTATACATTTAGTCTGAATTTTTTTTTGTCAATTTTGTATGCAATTCAATACCAATAAAACTCATTACATACATTATAAGTGTACTGTACATTCAGTGAAATTGAGATTTTTTCATCATTTACTTTTTCATCAACTTTCATTATTAATTCTTTTGTAAATCTTTATATTTATTGAATAAAAGAAATGAAAGATCCATCATTTAATCTTATCACCAACTTCCTCGATCATCCACTTCAGATTACGCAAACCATTTATTACAAACAAACAAAAACAATATTTTTACAGAAATGCTTTAATATAGATTTTCAATTACCACAGACGGTTAATTTTGATATTGGCATTGCGTTATATTAGTTTATTAATATATTTTTGTATTTTTTTTAGTTCTTTTTGGTTCATTTGTTGGATAAGATAGCGAGTACTTAAGATTACTGTGGTATGTGAAAGTCACGAATTAGCATGCTGATCAATGACTAACTTTCAGTTCCTATTGAATATAAACTCTGCAAGTTCGTACTTGTTTCTACAACGTAAATAAACATTTCACAATACAAGGAAGAATTTTCATCAGCCAAATAGTTGATTAAATATAATAGAGTGTAGAGCGAAAAGAAGTTGACATATAAGTAATAAGTTATAATATTAGTATGTATTGATTTTATTGGTGTATTTAGTGGCACAGGTGTATTTGCACCTATGTTTTCTTAGTGTTATACTTATGGTTCGTCTCATGTAAATAATTCGATTGTGATTTACTTGATAAAGTAATCGGGAATATATGCCAATTGGCAAATGTTTATCAACAATTCGGTCGGTCGTTTCCTTTAAAAGAGGATGCAAGTCGGATTCAGCTATTAGTCACTTGGCATCATCGAAACGATGAAATTGTTCGGCAAACTTGGCATTACGCTCTTGGTGATCTTCTGGGGCGAAATCTGCAATGGCGCTAAGATCCTCGGCGTCTTTCCTTATCCTTCCAAGAGTCATCACATTTTGGGGAAGACGCTTCTGAAGGAGCTGGCAAACAGAGGTCACGAAGTCACGATGATCTCGGCGTTTCCTCTGAAAGATCCTCCGAAGAACTACACGGACGTTACGCTGCACCGCGTCATGGACTGGAAGTACCAAATGATGAAAAAGATCGCGAATCCGAATATAAGTGTTCCACGAAAACTGCACATCTTCCACGAGGCGCTTCCCGACGTGGTGAGGACCACCTTCGAGGAGGTGGAGCTCGTAGAATTCTTGAATTCCGGCCAGCAATTTGACGTTGCTATAACGGAGGCCATCACCGAGGCGAGCCTGGCTATTGGCCACCTCGTCAACGCCACCAATGTTGTCTTCAGCATTATGGGAGGACTGCCAATTTACAATTACCATTCGAGCATGCCGACACCGTACGCTTACGTCCCGAGCACGTTTTATGTTTACAACGATAAGATGACGTTCTTCCAGCGACTCGTGAATTCAATCGTCAGCTTCGGGTTGCAGATCATGATACACTTCAAGTATTACCCTAATCAGGTTAAGGTTCTCAAAGAATATTATCCGGATCTTTCCTTGGAAGACATCATCCGCGACGTCGATCTATACCTGATCAATTCGCATTACGCGACCGAAAGTCCAAGACCGCATCTAACCAACACCGTGCAAATAGGAGGATTCCATCTGCACGAGAAGGAGGAATTGCCGGATGACATCCGTCGCTTCATGGATGGATCCGAGCACGGAGTAATCCTTTTCAGCTTAGGTACAAACATTCAGAGCGCCAAGTTAAAACGCGAAACGATCCAACAGTTCGTCTCCGCATTTTCCAACTCGAAATACGATTTCTTAATGAAATTCGAAGACGATCTGCCTGATCTCCCGAAGAACATCAAAATCAGCAGTTGGTTGCCACAAAAGGCTATCCTCGAGCATTCCGCCACCAAAGCGTTCATCACGCACGGAGGCCTCGGAAGTATCGCAGAGTCCGTTTACTTCGGCGTTCCGATCATCGCCATACCGTTCTTCGGCGATCAGAAAAAGAACGTTGCAGATAGCTTGGAATTTGGGTTCGCAATCGAGCTGAATATAGCGACGATTACCGAATCACAGATAACCGATGCCATAGAGAGGATCACCGTGGATCCAAAATATTTGGAAAACGCTCGATTCCGATCGGACATCTACAGAAATCAAGAGATGGATCCAATGGAGAAGGCCGTATTTTGGATAGAGCACGTAGCGAAGCATAGAGGCGCCAAACACATCAAACCGATGGCTTCAGAGCTCAAGTGGTACCAGTACATGCTGCTGGACGTGATGGCTTTCTTAATTGCCGTCCTCGCAATTCTTCTAGTAACTGTTAATTACGCAGTTGCGTTGCTCAATCAGTTTCTGTGCAAGAAGACTGCAAAAATAAAAATCCGATGATGTCGAGCGTTCAATAAAAGAAATCAATCATCAGTTTTATTTATAGCTTATTACCTAATCTCTCCAAAATAACGTATCTATGCGTGCGTTTATTATGTACTACTGTTTCTATGTAACTTGACCTTCAGCCTACCTTCCGCGTTCGAAATGATTCGCCAGTTTATTCACCTCTCTTCTCTGCATATACGGAGCAGTTGAGTAGCGGTTTTCGAAGCAAATCTGTCGTGTTGAGAATGAGTGGTTCGGCTCCGAAGATTCGCATAACATATATGATTATGTGTGCGTGTGTAGTTGGAAGCATAGATATGAATCGTGTGGTGGCATGTATCTATAGCTTATCGTGTTAATTAAACATAGTACAGCTCTCCTCTTATTCACGCTAGTCTCTATTCTCTAGTCGTGCGACAGCAGCAGTCGAATTCGGTATGGCTAAAGTCGCGCTCGTGTTCTTCCTGATTGCCGCGGCCTTGGCCTGCGGTGACGCAGCCAAAATCTTGGGCATCTTCGCGTTTCCATCGCAAAGTCACCACATCCTCGGCAAGGCCCTTCTGAAGGAGCTGGCGGCCAAGGGTCATCAGGTCACCATGATTTCGCCGTTCCCCTTGAAGACTCCACCCAAAAACTACAGGGATGTGACGCTGCACAACATGCTGGCATGGAAGAAAAACACCATGGAGAAGATCTCGAATCCGAGCATCGGGCTGATCCAGAAGCAGGCTATCTTCCACGACAGTCTCCCCGAATTGACTCGCGCCTTCTTCCAGGAGAAGGAATTGCAGCAGCTGCTTAAATCCGGCGAGAAATTCGATCTGGCCATCAACATGATGGGATACACCGAATCCGTCATCACCGTCGGTCACCTGCTGAACGCCACCAACATCGGTTTCAGTATTATGGGTGGTATGCCAATCTTCAATTACCACACGGCCATTCCGTCTCCGCATGCATACGTCCCAGCCACTTTTTACTACTACAGCGATAAGATGACCTTCTTTGAACGTGTCATCAATACACTCTTCAGCATCGGATTCGAAATGATGATCCACTTCAAGCATTACCCGAGTCAGAGGGCCGTAGTCAAAGAGTTCTACCCTGAATTGTGCTTGGACAAGATCATGAAGGACGTCGACCTCCACCTCATCACCTCCCATCACGCAACAGAAAGCCCCAGGCCCCATTTGACCAACACCATCCAAATCGGCGGATTCCACCTGTACGATCGTGAGGAACTTCCTGCTGACCTCAAGCAGTTCATGGACAAATCCAAGCACGGCGTCATCTTCTTCAGTCTCGGTTCGAACATAAAGAGCGCCGAACTTAAGGGCGACGTTATGCAACAGTTCATTAAAGCATTCTCCAACTCAAAATACGATTTCCTTATGAAATACGAAAAGGACCTCCCGAATCTCCCGAAGAACATTAAGATCAGCAGCTGGTTACCGCAAAAGGCCATTCTCGAACATCCCAAATGCAAAGTATTCATCACCCACGGCGGACTCGGCAGCATCGCCGAATCCATCCACAACGGTGTACCGATGATCGCCATCCCGTTCTTCGGAGACCAAAGGAAGAACGTCGCCGACAGCATTGATTTCGGTTACGCCCTCCCATTGGAAATCACCAACATCACCGAGCGCATCGTCACGGACGCAATCAAAGAAGTCACCGAGAACCCGAGCTACTTGAAAGCAGCCAAATTCCGTTCGGACATCTACAGAAACCAAGAAATAAACCCCATGGACAAGGCCGTCTTCTGGGTGGAACACGTCATCAAACACGGCGGCGCTAAGCACATGAAATCTATGGCCACCGAACTCAAATGGTACCAGTACATGCTTTTCGACGTATTCGGATTCTTGGGCGCCATTCTCTTGATCGCTTTCGGTCTCATCTACTTCACATTGAAGAAAATCGTCTGTTGCATCTGCAAGAAGCAATGCAAAAAGACACCGACCAACTCCAAGAAGGTCAAGAAAAATTAGAAACCTAATTGTCCATTTCCTTTTTTTTTTATTAAACTGTTTTTATTTGTGCGTTCCTTACACGATGATATTAGTTGTTATATAATTATTTTCATTTTTTCGTAAATCGATATCACATTTATCAGCCACACGAATAAAAGTAACAATTAAATAGAAATAACTTGTTTTTACTTCATCCACTTCATCTTTTCTCTCACAGTCCAATTATATATGTCCATAACATTTATTTAATCTACAAATACTTATCAGTAGCACTTAATGATAAGTAAATAAATAAAACTGAATGTCACGTTCAGTAGATTTGTGGGAGGGATGAATATGCTCTCAAATCTAAACAGATAAAGTAATACTTGCACAAACATGTAGTTATACCGATAAATATAAGTACAATACGGGCAATTTAATTACAACTGAACAACAGTTCGTATAAAATAGTGTTCTACATAATACGAGCGGTAATTACTATGAAGAAAGTGGGTTTATTTCTTTTGGTGCTTTTGGCCATCGGCGAAGGCGCTAAAATCCTTGCAATTATTCCGTTCCCGAGTCCAAGCCATCAAATTCTTGCAAGCGCTCTGCTGAAAGAACTTGCTGTTCGAGGCCATGAAGTCACGATGATCTCTCCGAACCCGTTAAAGAATCCTCTTAAGAACTACAGGGACGTCGTGCTCGAAGATATCAGAGCATGGAAAGATAAAACCATGTCCGCAACGATGTTGCAAGATATTGGTAAATTGGAGAAAATGAAGATATTCTATGAAGTAGTAAGAGATGCTGGTAGAATCGTACTTGGTGATCCAAATTTACAGAATTTCCTGAAGGAAGGACAAAAATTCGATCTGTGCATTCAAATGGTGGGTTTCATGGAAAGTCTTCTACCGATCTCGCATGTCGTTAACGCGACGACCATCGGATTCAACATAATCGGAGGAATGCCAGGATTAAATTACCATACAGGTATACCGGTACAGTATTCGGTTGTACCCAATGTTTTCTTGCCGTTCACCGACGAGATGGGATTCTTCCAGAGGCTGATTAACACAGTCGTCAGTTTGCTAGCCGATATTATTTTGTACATTTTTATTTTGCCAACGCAAAGTAGTTTAGCCGCGGAGTTCTTCCCGAACTCGCCGAGCATCTATGAACTTTTAGAAGATGTCGATTTGCACTTGGTCAACTCGCATTTCGCGACGGAATCGCCTCGGGCTTACTTCCCGAACATGATCCAAATCGGGGGATTCCATCTGCAGGAGAAGGAGAAATTGCCCGAGGATATTCGCTCTTACATGGACGCTTCCAAGAACGGCGTCATCCTATTCAGTCTGGGCAGTAACCTAAAGAGCGCCGAGCTGCCCAAGGAGAAGCTCGAAGGGATAATGAAAGCGTTCGCAAAATCCAAGTACGATATCCTCTGGAAGTTCGAGGAAAAACTTCCATCGGACATGAAGAACCCGAAGAACGTAAAGATAAGTAGCTGGTTGCCGCAGAAAGCCGTTTTGGCTCATCCTAAGACTGTAGCATTCATAACGCACGGCGGAATGGGCAGCACCGTCGAGGCTATCTACAACGGAGTTCCCATGATCTGCATCCCGTTCTTCGGAGATCAGTCGAAGAACACGGCGGACAGCGTGCACAACGGATACGCAATCCATTTAGACTTTAAGGATGTGAATGAAAATACTCTTACCTCAGCCATCAACGAGATCACCGGGAACCCAGATTACATGAAGGTCGCTAAATTACGTTCGGACATCTACAAGAACCAAGAAATGAATCCCATGGACAAAGCCGTCTTCTGGGTGGAGCACGCGATCAAGCATCGTGGAGCGAAACACCTAAAGCCCAGATCGTCGAAAACCCCATGGTATCAGCTGATGCTCATCGACGTGTATGCGGCTCTCTTCACAATATTCGCCCTTTCCTCACTCATCTCCATTTACTTAATTAAAAAAGTAATTAACTGCTTCAGAGCTAATAGCAGCAAAAAAGTCAAAACCAATTAAAAGTATTATTAATAAGAAATGTATTATTTATATATGTATATTTAAAGTATACAAAACAAACTGCAATTTCATTACATTTATGCTATAGTTTAACGAATCCATCAATAAAATGAAGTAAATTGTCGGCGGTGGGGCTCATTTCGTCATCCCTAAACCACGCAACTCTCGTTTCCTCGTCCAGCTTGTAACAAAGAATGTGCAGAATCACGAACAATCCGTGCTCCTTAAATTCGGAACTGATGTTGGTCATCTTCAGGTGATTAACCACCCGCATCGCTTTTAAACGTAGAGTACCTAACTGTTCGACGTCTTTCTTTTGCAATTTTGGAAAATCGGTGATCGTCTTCATTAGATAACAGAAGTTGCTCGTACCCACGTACATAATGAAATTAGTTACCAGTCTCATTTCCAGTCTCTTTCCCGACAGCGGTCCTCCCTCTAAAACCTTCATCCACGGCTCCTTTATGTCAAACAGTTTTTTCAAATGATCATACCTCGTCTTCGCCACGTTTTTCTTAAGTGTTTTCACTGAAAACGACATGCTTATATCGTACAGCCAGCAAACGAAATGAATGCTGCCCCCTTTTTGACCTGCGATTTTATCTGAATATGCGAATGTTTTCAAATTCTTACGATATTTCCATATAAAAGTTTTGCAATATTTGTAATATATATAGATTCGGCTATAAAACTGAATCGTTATATCCACGGTTTAATGCAATTACATTTAAAAAAATAATTTAGTTATTTTTCATAAAAAAATAAGTAAAAAATTACAAATTTCCAACAAAACTGCTTCGTCATTTTTGTTATTCGATAGTCTGTAACTTGATGGTTAACAAAATTATCTCAGAAATTAGATATTAATAAGTGTTAATTTTCTCTTTTAATTACCCATCAATCATGATATCCGTCGTTTAACTTTCGAAATGCGCAGAAAATAATAAATCCATATACAAACGTCATAAGAAGATTTTATTACTTTCGTTTTTCTTTAAGTAAACAAAAGGAAAACAATAAACAATGAATACTCAACAACAACAATATGTAAGAGAAATAAATAAATTATAGTTCCATTCTACTTTTAGCTGAAACACGACACGTCCTCTAAAAGCGCAAAAGAAAACGTTATTCAAAGGCGAAACGTTTCGACGAGTATTGCTATTATACTTCAACATGAGAACCCAAAAAAATGCAATTACAATTAGAAAAGCTATTTATGTAGTGATTCAATATAGAAATAGTAAAAATAGCGCATTTTTATGTATATATATATATAATATTTGTTTAAATATATATATTTTTTGCAGTTCAAGATAATAAATATTTCCGTTTTATTGTTATTTCTTATCACGAAGATCCAGCACCTCCAGAGGCGCTGATCCATTCATCTTTATGTGTTCGGCAGCCTAAAAATTGTATGCTATAAATACTAGATCAATAGATTCGTTTTTGATAAGTACCATAAAGAGAGGCGGGTCGGTGGGATGCGGATGGAATCCGGAGAGTCGGCAGTTCAGAATGTAATCCAATCCGTAATCGGGTGTCAACACGAAAATACCCGTACTTTAAAATTAATTATATTATAATATTAATTATGAAATGTATTGGTTTTTAATATAATCTAGTACTTACTCGTTATATTTAGGTGCACAGACGATGGCAATGGCTTCGGGCATCAACAGTTGATACGGACAATGCGTATGCAGATCTACGCTCGATAAAAATGCAGTCTGGGTGGGATGAGTCTGAAAATGATTTTTTTAAATGTTGATCATTTTATTTACTCTTAAATATAACTTACGTGAATCCATCCTATGGTGATCAAATTATGTTGGTCCTGATAATCGAAAGTCTCTTCCTCGTTCATCATTAGGCAAGAGTCTGAAGTTCCCTTCTGTTTCGGAATTATCACATGAGTGATTATCAATTGATTCATTTCCTGTAATCACGAAGCATTTAGATGATTATACCTAGAATGTGTAAATCGATTCGGACCAGAGTTCCAGCTAAAATCCCGCAAGTCTCCTTATTAGCCAGAGTGTTATTCTTGGCGAGCATCAAGAACTTAGGCATGACGCAGGTTGGAACCACTACACTGCGAAGACCGGCGACTGTAGTTTGACTGCTAATTGAAGATGGTTTGCTGCTCCTATCAATAATTGGTTGCAAGACCGTCCTGAAATATTAAACCGTATTATACTTTCAGGATCGATTAGGGCTTCTTGGTGGACTAACGAAGAAGTCGGTAACGTCGGCTTCAAACTCTTGTCCGGTATGGAAGGCCTAACATTGTTGATCGCGATGTTCGGATCTGGATAGTTAATGTTATCTATATCGGCAGGTGGCAAAACTAAAGACGTTCCGATCCAAGTCGATTGACCCTGTGTACTTTTTGATTTGCTGGTACTCTTAGTCCGAGTCCGTTCCTCTTCCTCTTCTCTGGCTCTCCTCTCTTCCTCATCCTCTTTCTCTTTAATACTCTAAAATAGATATATAAATGCAATATCAGCAAATTAACAATTCACAAAAAAAAAATGCAAAAAAAAAACCTTATAAAGTAAATATTCTTTGGTATATTGATCCAGCAATTCCTGCTTCAACTTCTCAGCCTTTGGAATGATCTCCCGAAGCTTCTGCTTATTGATCTCCTTTGTGGTCAATGGCACATCTTTAAATGCAGGATGCTTCCGAATCTTTTCTATGAATAATGTCATATACTTCATATAAAGCACATAAGCACTCTCGAAGCTGCCCTCTGTGTAATAAATGTTGGCCATCCGTAAAAGCTCAATGCCAGATCGATAATACCTGCAAAGCAGTTGAATCAAATAGGATTACGTTTGAAAGGACAGTGCTACTTTACACTCACCTCACAGGTGGTGTGTTCGGGTCAACCTCAAAATTGTTGCTGTTGTTGGTGAGGATCTTCAGCCTCTCCTGAGGCTCCATCAGAGCCAATCTCTCTTTCCTCGAGCTCATCCTGAATTCTTGCAAATCGCTCTCCTTCCTACGTGGGTATTTTCCAATGAGGGGTTAACATTATTTGGCAGACACTGTGACTCATAATCAGCTGTTTAGTGTTTTTGCTGTAACTATGTTACCAAATCCACGATCTTCAAATATGAATATACAGAATATTCTCTGATTGTCTGCAATATGATTTATAACATAATTCATCATTTTAAAGCCAATAATCATAATATAAAGTTTATTGTCCTATGCCATTTGTATATGCAACCAAACGAGCGCTCCCAACTTTTAACTTTTAAAAAATTTAATTTATTAAAGATCAATGATTTATTAATGCAAATAATGTTTGTATATAAATTAAGAAACGTAATTTGGTTGATAATCTGAAATCCTATTTCCATCAAGGATATTAACTTCAAATCCTTCGGTGCATTTATTCTGCACGCAAATTTTCAGCTTGATCTTCGCACCGTAATCCTTGGAATTAACAATCATAGCTTGATGCAAATTCAAATATCGATATTCCTCCAGCACCAAATGATTCCTAAGATTCTCGTAGCTCTTCTGTATCTGAAACGGAGCTTCTGCGAGACTGCATTCCAAATACATCTCGCAAAGAAGCAGTCCCTGTTCGCCAATTAATCGGAATCTTTAAAAAAAAAATTACATCTTACCCCATTCCTTTTATTATCTACGCTTCCATCATGCTCGACGATCCTTTCATAGGTCTCCAAAATTTTTCCAGCATCCGGGAAGGTTCTAGTCAACTGTTTTCTGCAAATTTCCACTGTAGATTTGACTGGGCTGTAAGCGCTGTTCCGGAGAAGAATTTCGTTGTTGTACTCTTCATTCTTGTAGAACATTCCATTGTAAAGATTGACTATTAGCAGAAGGTATTTCAAGATTCCCTCCTCTTCGTCCTGACTCAACTGCCTGTCCTGGCAATCTTTCATGAAGGAAAAGTCTGGCAAGTACAAGAGGAACTTTAAAAACGCTTTAAGTTTATCGATCAACCCGCCACTACCTTCGTGTTATCCGTAAAGTAACTGGCGCTGACGGAACAACTATTCTTCAGGGTATCGTAATCGCACGATATGGTATAGTTGATGCCCATCAGCAAGTCCAGAATATCCATTATGTACACTCCAAACGGTAAATTGCTCTGCTCGTAAACCGCGTTGCATAAGTTTAATTTACTGAGCATATCAGACTTTACAAATTCGCTCTTCGGCCAAGCCAATACGTCAATATTGTTCATCTGCAAACAAATTAATTCATACCTAGCAAATCAATCAAAAAATTAAAAAAAAAACCTGAGTTAATTCTGCTATGATTTCATCGAGTACTGAAGCTATTGTAAAATAATCCATGTTCTTCAAGCAATGTCTGGTTAAAACGTACACCGAAAACAAATTGATTGCGAGGATTTGAAGCTTGGTGTGCACTTGATTTAACTTCAGCTTATTCTCCAGAGTCGCGTTTATCGACTTCATGTGATCTTCAACCTTGCTGATCTTCACCCGCAGAGAGTTCAAGGTGTCCAACAAACCTATCTCGATGATGCTCTTGCACGCTGCGTTCCATTTCACGCAGACCTCTTTCACTATGAGCAAATCCTCGAAGTCTAATTGCATGAGGATGCGCTCCAGCATGTTGGGCGGAAGATCTGTAATCTTCAGCGCTTTTTTGCTACTGAACATTTTCACGACGAATTTTGGTAGTGACATTTTCCAAATAAACAATGAAACAATTGAGAGGTAATTAAACCATTGATGTACTGTGGAACTTAAATGCTAATAATAAATGTGTATTTTTTAGAGTAGATGAATCTGTTATGAGTATACGTGGATCATCTATGAGGAGTAAGCTGCTGGACATAGAAATTTGTTACCCGACTTGCAAATAACCATGTGCGATTATTGCTTTAAAGTAAGTAAATTTACATGGACTTGATATTCACAGACTAATCTATATTTTTATTTATAGTCATTTCACGTAGACGATTTCGAGTTTCAAATGTTGCAAAAGGGCTATTGCCCTTACTGCAGATGTTCACCAGAAGCCAATATGAATATGGATTCTACAGATGATCTCTTAGGGATTTGAAAATCCACACAAAAATATTATTAATCCGTCCACTTATAGTTTAAATAATAGTTACTTTTTTAATTATATTCCTAGATAAAAGTATTTAATAAAAACCACATTGATATAACTTAATTCACTATTAAATAGTATCTAATATTTATAAAATTTTACTAATAAGAATTATAAACATCTAAAATTAGGAATTATTCAAAATAATTTTTAATGTACTCTTAATTACAAAATCGTTATTAACCTGTATTTCAATAATTTTGATAATTTGAAAATATCAAATTTTCATGAATTTTAGGCTACCAAATTTACATATTTTTTTAAATTTACCGCTTAAGCTAGTTAGACACAAACAAGTCAAAGTGCAACCATCAACCATTAGCGACTACCACAAAATTGGCGAACTCGTCATAAATAAAAACATTCCGTGCCATTCGTGCCCGCCATTCTTATCAGCTTAAGGCAGATCGAGCCTTTAGAGTGGTATTGCGCAACATGCATTTCTCATGCAGCACTGAAGATAAAAGAAAGGAATTAGAAGATATGGGGCATCATGTAAAGAACATATCGAATATAAGAAATAGTACAGACAAAATACAAGAACAAACAACACCATCCATCCAGGCAGCAGCATGGTCCGCTACACCTAAGAAGAATGCAAGTGAAGTCTATCTTTTGAGGCTCCGCACAAGAATAAGGAAGTACCTCGATGTCTCCGCTGCCAGTGTTATGGGCATACAAAAAATTATTGCAGGAAACAACTGTGATGTGTAAAATGTGGACAAAGTCTTAAAAAGTTGTCGCTAATTTTTAATGCTGTGTTGCGACTGGGAGATCAACGCATATCTTTTGAGGCTCCGCACAAGAATAAGGAAGTACATCAATGTCTCCGCTGCCAGTGTTATGGACATACAAAAAATTACTGCGGGAAACAACTGTGATGTGTAAAATGTGGACAAAGTCTTAAAAAGTTGTCGCTAATTTTTAATGCTGTGTTGCGACTGGGAGATTAGCATATCTTTTGAGGCTCCGCACAAGAATAAGGAAGTACCTCAATGTCTCCGCTGCAAGTGTTATGGACATACAAAAAAATACTGCGGGAAACAACTGTGATGTGCAAAATGTGGACAAAGTCTTAAAAAGTTGTCGCTAATTTTTAATGCTGTGTTGCGACTGGGAGATCAACGCATATCTTTTGAGGCTCCGCACAAGAATAAGGAAGTACATCAATGTCTCCGCTGCCAGTGTTATGGACATACAAAAAATTACTGCGGGAAACAACTGTGATGTGTAAAATGTGGACAGTCTTAAAAAGTTGTCGCTAATTTTTAATGCTGTGTTGCGACTGGGAGATCAACGCATATCTTTTGAGGCTCCGCACAAGAATAAGGAAGTACATCAATGTCTCCGCTGCCAGTGGTATGGGCATACAAAAAATTACAGCGGGAAACAACCGTGATGTGTAAAATGTGGACAAAGTCTTAAAAAGTTGTCGCAAATTTTTAATGCTGTGTTGCGACTGGGAGATCAACGCATATCTTTTGAGGCTCCGCACAAGAATAAGGAAGTACCTAAATGTCTCCGCTGCCAGTGTTATGGACATACAAAAAATTACTGCGGGAAACAACCGTGATGTGTAAAATGTGGACAAAGTCTTAAAAAGTTGTCGCAAATTTTTAATGCTGTGTTGCGACTGGGAGATCAACGCATATCTTTTGAGGCTCAATGTCTCCGCTGCCAGTGTTATGGACATACAAAAAATTACTGCGGGAAACAACTGTGATGTGTAAAATGTGGACAGTCTTAAAAAGTTGTCGCTAATTATGGACATACAAAAAAAGACTGCGGGAAACAACTGTGATGTGTAAAATGTGGACAAAGTCTTAAAAAGTTGTCGCAAATTTTTAATGCTGTGTTGCGACTGGGAGATCAACGCATATCTTTCGAGGCTCCGCACAAGAATAAGGAAGTACAGCAATGTCTCCGCTGCCAGTGTTATGGACATACAAAAAATTACTGCGGGAAACAACTGTGATGTGTAAAATGTGGTCAAAGTCTTAAAAAGTTGTCGCTAATTTTTAATGCTGTGTTGCGACTGGGAGATCAACGCATATCTTTTGAGGCTTAATGTCTCCGCTGCCAGTGTTATGGGCATACAAAAAATTACTGCGGGAAACAACCGTGAAGTGTAAAATGTGGACAGTCTTAAAAAGTTGTCGCTAATTATGGACATACAAAAAAATACTGCGGGAAATAACTGTGATGTGTAAAATGTGGACAAAGTCTTAAAAAGTTGTCGCTAATTTTTAATGCTGTGTTGCGACTGGGAGATCAACGCATATCTTTTGAGGCTCCGCACAAGAATAAGGAAGTACATCAATGTCTCCGCTGCCAGTGTTATGGACATACAAAAAATTACTGCGGGAAACAACTGTGATGTGTAAAATGTGGACAGTCTTAAAAAGAAACAACCGTAATGTGTAAAATGTGTACAATCTTAAAAAGTTGTCGCTAATTTTTAATGCTGTGTTGCGACTGGGAGATCAACGCATATCTTTTGAGGCTCCGCACAAGAATAAGGAAGTACCTCAATGTCTCAGCTGCCAGTGTTATGGACATACAAAAAATTACTGCAGGAAACAACTGTGATGTGTAAAATGTGGACAAAGTCATTTTTCCAATGAGTGCCAAAAATCACCAGACACTCCAGCAACATGTGCTTTGTGCAGTGGCAGTCGCCCTCCAAACTATAGGGGGTGCTCCGTCTACAGGGAGATCAAGGAACGGACATTCCCTGCACTCGGGCCAAAAGAACAAGAGTCGTCAGTTCCATCAATTCCAATCATCTCAAAAAAAACGTTATTCGACAACGATGCTCACTAGTCAAGAGTGAATATTATTTTTCTTAGTTGGGTGAAGAGAAAGGAAGATTTGAGAGACCTGGGAATCCTTCAATATGGGCAATTTCTTGGAGCACTTCTTCTGATGATCAAGACACTTTATGTGTTACTGATTGGAACAATATTTTTTAACTAGTGCCTGACGTCTCCCTGGTTATAATTATATCGACATTTTGACGTGACGTTAACGTGATGGTCATCTTCGTCATTGCCGGTGTAGCAAGCTGCAAAGATTATGCTCACATCTCGTACGTGTGTCGGTACCTCGAGAAGAAACTACCAGACTTCAATATAAATCGCAAAGAATTTGAATTTATCGATTGGAAGGTATAATTTGAATAATCAGAATATTTACACTGATGATGAATTTATTAATTTTTGTAAACAGGTTTGGCTTAAGAAAATAAACTGTACGAGCAACTGGCAGCACAATACATCCCCTTTGGTTTATAAAGAATTGCTGTATTATGGAGGAACGCGTTACTACGTTGGAGGTATCAGCGAGTTCTGGGAGTACTGCTTCGACTATTACGGCTTGGAATCGTACCTTTCCCCAGAAGAACTTGCAGATTTGGCGAAAGATAATTACGAGGTGTTTATTTTTTTCGCTCCAATTATAGAACAATTACAGGAAACTTTGACTGCAGCACTTCAAAGCGCAAAAAATCGATGAGGTGAAAGGTCCGGACGCGACGACCAACATTACTTTCTACGGTTACGACAGCATGATCGATGTTCTCATCCCGGAGTTATTCAGAATCGAGGAGCTCACCAGCAAGAAGCCTTTGCGCATGAAGTTCTACGACAACGAGGATAAAGATTTCGCCGAATCCATGGATTTCATTAAGAATGATTACAATTGCAGCGGTTGTTTAGTAGAGACCATCGGTGATGCTATCAGAGATTGCGATATCCTCTTCATCCTTGAGAATATGATGGAGTACGGATGAAGTTATTCAGCATTCGCTGTTATTGTAATGTAGTTGTTTAAGCTAGAATGGAGCGGTATAAGCCGGAGGTGATTGTTATCAGAATAAACCAATTGGCCGAAACGATTTCGAGGATTGGCAAGAGGTCGATCAAAATCATCTTCGCCAATTACGGCCCTTCCTGCTTCGCCGCGACTTTGCTCAGCGATACCTGCCATATCCGAATTCCGAACATCGTCGTTGTAGCAAGTGATCTTGGTTTGGGCGTTTTGAGTCAAATATCTGAAGAGTGCAAGGTTTCGATGGATAAGCTGCAAGGACCTCCTGTGTGGGGTTACCTAGACAATAACCAGTTCGTGGATTTAGAGTATTGCCTGAAGAAATGCGATGTTTACAAACCCTTCGAGAGGGCCATCAGGAGCACCGAGAACTCCACCTTGCAGATGGGCACCATCGCCACTGAAATGAGGTTCATCAACTATCTAATTGACGATCCAGATGATATCTGCAACTCGGCTTTCATAAGAAAGGTATTGCTGTGAATCTGGTTAATGCAATTAATTCCAATTATTACGAATATTTAGGAGAGCTTATTCTTCAAGCTGGATCGTCCCTCGATCTTCGCCAAGGTTTCAGCAACCGTGAACCTTCTGAAGATCTGGTACGGCAATAAATTCTCCAACGAGGTCATCTCGTTGGGCGTCAAGTCGAACGAAACTTTCGGCATTTCGCGAGGCCTCATCTTCTCGCAACCCGCCATCCTGGAAAAGGGGACTTGGGTGCCGTATGCGAAGTACCCGGTCCGTGAACAGTGCCAGGAAATCATCAACAGGATGGTCAAAGCGGCAAGGACCTTCGTTAACAATTTTTACTCGCGTTTACCCGACAGATCCACAATGGGAGATTCCTGTTAACTTTCATAATTATATCCATTTTTACATTATCGCACTCATATTTCAAAGAATTAATCCAAAAATATACACAATTTTTATATTTTTACAAACTCATTATGTTAAAGCAATTAATTTTTACTCAAAATTATAAAAGAAAAATCAAAGTTAAACAAGTGTTACATATAGTATTTGATTTTCTATGTTTTGTTTATCTATTTTATATTTGAAAGTGAGGCATTTATTAAAAGCAACATCACAAATATTCCTGAATATAGATTTTGAAAAGAAAAACTTTTGAATAAAATTAAGTCATTATTTCTTTCTAGAGCTGCCACCTATTGGCTGCGTTTGTTACATTTAGCGAAGGCATTATATAACGCTTTCCAAAGTTTAAGAACTGCTGTAATTTGAAAATTATTATTATATAGGCAACTATCTGTTCCTTCACATATGATTAGTTGTTAAGAGCACCAAGAGATTGAGCTTGGAAGAAGGTGTTCCAGGATGATTTTCAGAAGAATCTCGTATAATTAATTAATTGTTGTTGTATTGTTCGGATTTATAAGTGCGATTTTTGAAAATTTACTGGAGTTTGTGTATGCAATGATTCCAATAAGAGTTTTTGTATTTTTCTATTTTCTTGCAGCAAAGGTTGGTATTGGTTATCGGTCTGACTTCTCAAGGACGAATGATGTGATGGCAATGCCATTTGTAACATTACCGTAGTACATATTACGTATAGGCTATTTTTTCCCCGAATCATTGCATCGCTGGTAGCTGGCGACGTCGAAGGAGCAAAGTTCATTGAGAACATACAACTGTATTCGTGCAGTTCGTCCACATCAGAAGAGCAGACCGGAGCGAGAGAGCACGTTCTAGTTTTCCGAACGATTCGGTGCATTTAAATACACATTCTACAACATGGGTAAACAATTCACGTTAGCCGAAGTCAAGAAGCACAACGATAACCACAGCACCTGGATTATCATCCACAACGAGGTGTACGATGTGACCAAGTTCCTCAACGAGGTAAGATAGCAAAAAAAAAAAAAAACATCGTTAAGCCTATTGGCAGACATAGTGAAGAGAGAATTAACATCAATTTGCTTTTATTCGATTGTCGCTAAGGAGCACCTATTAATTAATTTTTCAGTTACAGTCCCAGTCCTTATGAAATTTTGTACCGATCAATGACTAAACATAATTCGAATCAGAATCGTGATAACACTTATCTCGAGTATTTCGTATCCTTTATGTAATTAGTCTTATTATTTTGTTCGTCTCAAATTGGATTCGAAATGCAATATTCATGGGACAACGTTACATACATTATTTATTTACACATATTAATTATTCGGATGGCAAAACACTTTTTGTTGATTTAACAATGCTCTTCCTAATTCGGAAACGTACCAATCACGACTTCCAATGTACAAACCATAATTGCATTTTGCTATTTACGTGTCTCGGAGAAACGCGAAATAAACACGCACACGTTGCGTTATGCAATTGCAATCACCTGTTATTATCCTCCTATCTAATGAATCGCGCTTTTTTTTTTCTTCCCTTCGTTTTAGCATCCTGGCGGCGAAGAGGTCCTTCTGGAGCAGGCAGGAAAGGACGGAAGCGAAGCCTTCGAGGATGTCGGTCACTCCTCCGATGCCAGGGAAATGATGGCCAAGTACAAGGTCGGGGACATCATCGAAGCCGAACGCAAACCAGTGAAACAGAAGACCCACAACTGGTCCACTGTCGACTCAGATGCCCAAGCTAACGAAAGGTAATTATATATAATAATTTTAAAAAAAACACCTATAAATCTTCTCTATTTAGTAGTATTCGTGTGTTTCTTACTCTTTCACTACTTGTTGCAGCTCGCTGATGTCCTGGATTATCCCAATCACTCTGGGCGTAATAGCGACAATCATCTACCGCTTCTATTTCCAAAGCCATTAAACTCATCACCTTCCACCTGTTATTTTCTTCTTCTTAAATTACCTAAGCCTAAGTTTCGTCCACATGACAGCAATATACGTGTTTCTTTATCAACTCTCTTTCTCTCTATTATTTGATTTTCTCTCATCTTTCTCTTCCACTTACCAAAACTGGGACCATTCCAAAATAATGTTGCGTTTCTCATTATCCTCCTGATGCGCTAGCAATCTTTATAGGCGATTCGTTCATTACGTTCTATTTACCTCTGTAACTGCAAACATAAATCGGTGGTTAGCAACGCATAATAGCATTGTTTTTGAAAATAAGTAGAGCGTTAGATGCGTCCCGTTTTTATACAAAAAAAAAATAAAAATAAATACAACGGGACTCGTAGATAAGATATTATAAAAACACATAGCTAATATATATATATATGATATAAAGAAAGTATAAATAATAAAGGAACATCATAATGTATTATGTATGTAATATTTTTTATTAGCGATGAATTTATTTAGATTTTATTTTATATTGAAAATTTGGTGTACTTTTTATTGTTGCATAAAGAATTTATCAATGTAATTATTCTATGACGTTTTATTTGAACAATACCCGATTCCCTCGTTATATTTCAATTCAAAAATTTTCTTACATAATCTATTATCCATTATAAAGAGCATTTTACAAATTAGTAAAATTTAAATTTCTAAAACATTCAACCCCTTAACCTTCCTTATCGATTTTTGAAATTTCTAACGTGATTTTTCGTATTCTTTGACTTATTAGATAATAAAGGAACATCATAATGTATTATGTATGTAATATTTTTTATTAGCGATGAATTTATTTAGATTTTATTTTACATTGAAAATTTGGTGTACTTTTTATTCTTGCATAAAGAATTTATCAATGTACTTATTCCATGACGTTTTATTTGAACAATACCCGATTCCCTCGTTATATTTCAATTCAAAAATTTTCTTACATAATCTATTATCCATTATAAAGAGCATTTTACAAATTAGTAAAATTTAAATTTCTAAAACCTTCAACCCCTTAACCTTCCTTATCGATTTTTGGAATTTCTAACGTGATTTTTCGTATTCTTTGACTTATTATTCAATCTCCTTAAAGATAAAATTAACACAAAAGAACGTTACAGTTTCTCACATTTTTTTTTGTTCATTGAACTTATTTCAGAATAATAATCCAAGTATTAGTTGCAACTTAAATCCTTTATTTTTCGAGTGAAGAAAAAATAATGCAACAATCTTAATTAGTTCATTACTACGAACGAATACTTCAAGTATTATTGTTGGTATTTTTAAGCGATGCCTCAGTCTACCTACCGAAACGGGTTTAAATTAACACATAATTAAAATGTCATTTAAAATATGTGTAAATTACTTTTTTTTTTAAATTTTTACATATATTTATTAAGAGTTTAATTTCGCTATTGACCAAATGTGGTATTTAATGAAAACTGCGGATCACCCATCAGATTTACATGTTGCTTAACTATCAATTAATAATTATTGCTGATATTTTTATAGTTCACGTAAAACGGATTTAAATTCTACACAAAATACGTTTTCTTCAAAAAACTGAAATGTCTTTTAAATTATTTGTGATTACTTAATGGTTGCACTTATATCCATTATTCTTATCTATCACCCATCCAAATAATATATCATTTACAAGTACTGCATAACTATGAATTAAATAGAGGACGTCCTTGTTTATGAAACGACTAATTTATGAATAAATATGCAAATCATGTATAATTAATTACACAGATAATCTAAATGTAATTAAAAATGATTATTTGCAAGAAAAAAATGTTTGTGGACGTTATGTAGATCAAATTTTTATCGTAAATTAGAGCGAGCGACAATTAATAATTTATTGAAAACAGCGTTATTCAATAGTAAACAGTTTCCTTGGAATCGAATGTTTAGGAAATACGATCGTTCGCATTAGCAGAAACTATTTTACTCAACGTTCAATAATATTCATTGAAATTGAAAAATCGCAATGAAACGTTGCTAATTTTAATGCGTAAATTGCGAATAAATCTCTGTGTGTGATAAGTCGATCCAAAAACATGTTATTATTTACGAACTGTTTTCTCTTTAGTTAGTGACGACGACGTCGCCTTGATAATATTCAAAAATTCAGTGTACTTGAAACGAAACGAACATAACTAATTGTAAATGTTTCGTGCGTTTCATTTTATACCTTGTGTAACTGATCATTAAATTTACTCTCGATATGAACACAATTTCACCATCTTTTCAATTCACTTTATCTTTCCATTATTTATTTCGATTTTAATATCAGTTATTTTTTTAATAAATTATTGGAAAATATTGTTTTCAAAAAGATTTTAAACTAGATGAAAATCAAATTTATAAATACTTTCGTCATAATTTTCAGCTGAAATCAAATAATGGTATTTCCACTGTAATCTTTCCTAATAATTATTTGTCATATCATAAAATTTATTTTTAGAATTCACGTTATTTGAACTACGTGTAGCTAACTACAAACTATTCTGATTGAATATGTTCGAATATTTCATCTCAAAATAAATTCATAACATTTTTTTTTCAGTGCAAAACTAAGATTTTTTTTTTAATAATTTCATGTGAATGCATTCATATTTAGTTCCTTGAAACGAATTGAATAGACCGAAGTTTCCACGCAATTTAATAATTATAATTAACTACTAACATTATTTAAGTAACGTCTATGTCCTTGATGACAAATTTAATTGAAAACCCGAATGAAACAATAACATTTTTAATAAAGGCACTTTCGATGAATTATTTTAAATGAACTTTGCGTCTCAACAAGATTTATGCAGATTTTTTTATTGCTTGCAAAAATATTGATTCTTCTATTTAGTTTTATGTAGAAATTACTATTTATATTATTACTTCTATAAATATTTATAATTGACCAAAACTTATGGACATTGTATATCATTATTATGCAAAGTGTAAAAATTTAAGATTTTTCAAATAATAATTATTAATAGCAATCTTCAATTAAATTATCATTTTATCTGTAGTTTATGTAATATAAATTTGCACAATATTTATTATATGTAATTTCAAATTAATCTCAAGTTTCGAAAACTGGAGCAAAATCTCAATAAAAAGAGCTTTGATTTGTAATTGCTTTTATATAGATTTTAAACAGGAAATTGAAATTATACCCACTTCATATTATTACTTATCACTTAAAACATCGATAACTCGCACAGTCCTGGTAATGTCATTAAAATCCCGGACTTTTTGAAACCGAAACTGAAAATATAAAAATATGTGTACTAATTTTATTTATCTTAATTAATTAATTAAGTTTGTTATGACTAATCTGGAATATGTAATTTTTTTTATAATACTATTTTTATACTTTTGAAATCGATTATTATTTTATATATTTTATCATCGTCTGATGCGTTTTATTAATGTTTGAGTTCATTCAATATTGTTGTTGTTGTTTTGCTGCATTGAATGACTATACGATTCTAGAGATGGGTGTAGAATCTTTTTGTTTCAATGCCGCGAAACGTGTAGAATGAATAAGCAGTTGAAGTTGTTATTTTTTTTTCATTTTCAACTTTAATCGATTGAGACAAAATCGGATAAAACGTACAACTAGCGTTTCGTAAATGAACTTTGATCCGTAGCAATTAGATTGTCATGGTAAATAATTTGTGCGAGCTTTAATATATTTACTCAAGCGAAATGCATCATCCGTCATAGTGAATTATTACATTATCATCTCGAATTTGACCTTTTATTCAAATATGAAAAGAAATATATTTTAAATTTAAAATATGTTAAAAGAATTTAAGCAAAATTATTTATAACTGTGGCAATAAAAACAGAAGATATAATTTTAAATACAATATTTAGTTAATTAGAAAGTTCTAAAATTTTAAATCAAATAAAGTTATTTTGAATGGAAACAGTGCGAAAATGTATGAACTACAAGCTTATCCATCACATCGCTAGATGGATTTCACAAATGAAGTGGATTTTTAATATAAATGTATTCTTAATCATTTTCAAATTTAAATTTTCTTAAAATTTTAATCTTTTCCAGTGATTTTGGAAGTGTTGAATTCAATATTTTTAAATTTGGAATTTTTCGTTTTTTTCGGTTAACGAACAAATTTGATTTGCGAGCGAATTACGAACACTTTTGGGAAAGATTTGTATGTTCGGACAACAAACGTATGTTCATATTTATTAAAATTAGTAAAGTCATTATTGGTGTTTGTTAAGTTTATGGAAGCGCCAATTTTTAGTGGTGTTGGATTTAATATTTTTAAATATGTTTCGTAATTTTTTGAGTACTTTTAAAAACGTTATTCAGTTTATATACATTCTATTTGTATGGTTGATCAGAAAGCGAAAGACTTGTATGTTCGAATAACGTACACCTAACTGTTATTTTTGGGAGCAAGCGCTAGTGATGATATGAAGCTTAAGATGCTTCTTGAATTGAAATTCGTTTAACGAACAAATCGGATTACGAACGCTATTGGGGAAAATTGTATATGTTCGTATAACGTACATTTTACTATTGATATTCGGTTAACAAACAAATAAGTAAGAAAAGTACGGAAGAATTATATAAGTTAGGAAATGTAAAATCAGCAGTAGTAATGAAACAGATGGGTTGTATCAACTATTTAATATAATTTATTTTTTAGAATGTTGTGCTTAACAGCCACAATATCATTAACGCTACATTCTATACTCATGTAATATATGCTATATGTATAACTTGTTTCTTCTTCAACAACGGAATTTCCTAGTATTGTTTCTCCTTTCATCAATCATCAACCACGAAAAGAACTGAAGCCAAACCGTACAAAACTCGAGCACACACAACACGCAAACAACAAACAACGTAGTCAATTGTTATTACAAAATAAAGGAACATTATCGTATATAAACTTAATGTATTAATACTAATAAAGAGTGAAAGCTGCTGGATTAACTACAGAAACATAAATATATGACGTGAGTGATCAAATCCAAGAGCACAATAAACAGTGTATTTACAAATCAATGCGAATGCAATTCTTCAACAAATCGAGAGACAATATAATCTTTACATAAAAGCTCTTCTTATATAATATAATAGTCATTAAATATATCTCATGTACAATACATATTTATTCATTTATTTATTTATATATAGATGTAAAAAAAAGAGAAATAAGTATCACAATAAATATAGATTTTTTCCATTTCATTATTACAATCAATAATATTATTTGTTTTTATTATTCAAACTTCATTCCCTAACGTGTTTCAATATATCTAATATTTATATATTTGATTTAAAATTTAGCGAAATAAATTACGTAAAGTTGAGTTACATGAAAATTAATTAATTAAAGAGAGAGAGAGAGAGAGTGATATATTATTATGAAATATATATTTATTTAGAGAAAGAGGAAGGGAGAAAACCGAAATGCTTCTTACATTAATAAGTATTATTTCCTCGCAGATATGTATATGTTTATTTACTATTCGTCTCTCCCTCCGTTTCTTCTTCATTTTGTTTGTTTCTTTTATTTTTCTTGTAAATAATGTATGCAGTAGTAGTAGTAGTGTTATTATGTTTAGCTGTGCCTCGTCCATTATCTTTTTTTGGGGGGGGGAGGGAATTATCACGCACCGCCCTGGCAGTGTTCTAAGGAGTAATGTTTAATCTGCTTCATCGTTCTTCCCTTAATATCTTCTAAACATCGTTTCGCAACGCACACGAAAAGCATCAAAAGTGTCCACAATAGCCAATCATAATTATAGCCTGATGGATGGATGAGAACGCTTCTGCTCCTCTTGCCGCAAATCCAAACCCAATTACGTCCAATAACAACAAAAACCATCATTCGCCTATCACAAGAAAGTCCACCATAAATGTTTCAACGTAAACGTATTTTACTACACTAAAAAAATAACGAAAAAGGAAAAAAACGAAAATAAATACGTTATTTTTATGATCATTGCACTAATCAACTTAAGCTACTTTTAAAACAAGTAGTTTTAACCGACTGCCGAAATTGGCTTTCGCGGAAATAGTCAAAAAAGTGTTTGTGTAATTGAGGGTGTTGGAGGATGGAAACAGTATATTTTTTTCTTAATAGTCTTCTGCCGCTTCTATACTTTATAGTCTTATTTAATGCTTTCTTTTCTTGATAATTAAATGCAAACGTGCTGCCTCTGCTGGATGGAACGTTTCTTTACATTTCGGTCGGGCCCAAGCGTTCACCGGTATCCACCCATTTGTTTTCCTCCATTATCCTCTCGAAACAATCCAGGAGATATAAATACTGAAAGAAATAAGAAATATATAACATATTATAATTTCAGACGAAAATGATCAACTTATAAATATTCTGAAATATCGTGTATCCTGACAAATGGTAGGATCAATAAACTCTTAATGGAAGTTTGTAATTTAGTAGCGAGTATAAGAAAGTTCACTGTAATTATTCACGAGTAAAACTTTTTTGAAAATTCAATATCCCAATAATTGGATTACGGAAGAAAAGTTTTGTTTGTGATCTGCGATAATAAAATGAGAATAAATTAAATATAAACTTACGTATGGCGTGAAGATCTTCACCCATCTGGGCGCCTTTTCCTGTCTATTGTATTTGAGACAGAAAGCCATGGCCTCGTCGTCTACCTCCCACTGAGCCACCGAGTCCCAGGACAACTCAACGACTTGGCTCTCCAAGGTACCTTCTTCGTTGCACGCGTGTAACTTCAATCCGCCGCTGCCGACGCCCAAAATCACATGACCATCTTTCCGAGAATCGCAGGAACAGTGCGGGAACACCACGTCCCCGTATCCGGAAAGTTCACGAGCCAAGCTCAGGTAATCCGCGGCGCGGCTCTGATCCTGCTGCGCCTTCAACTGATATAGTCTTTCACCGGCGTGGATGCATCCCCGGTTCACCTCATCGACTGCCTAAAAGTAAAACAGAATATATATTTACAATCAAATTCAAGTGAACTTAGAATTCTTAAACCGGGAATATGACTAAAATATACACCGACTCGCGCATATTTCAAGTGTTAATCCTACAGTATTATATCGCAAAAGTTATATCCTTGGCAAATGCTTGAAAGTCGCGGAATACTTACTTGCCAGAATAAATAAGCGGTGGCTTGAGGATCGGACATCATGGTCATCTCTTTGGACAACGAGAATAGCCACTTGCGTATGCAGAGGCACGTGCTCGTTGCCGTGCTGTAGTTCTGTATATACAAATTGTGAGGGTATTCCATGGGTTGCAACTTGCGTTCTGGAATAATCGGAATAATTAAGAATCGTATTTAGCAGATGATTTTAGATTCCTTACCGAAATTGTACTCGACGATTTCAAACAAGTAGAAGAATCGTGCCGTCGTTTTATTCATGCCAATCTTGCGAACAACCGTTGCATAAACCTCGTCCGCGTTGGCGCTCTTCTTCACCGATACCGTTACCACGTCCCGATCCGGCAGAAGCACTTTCAGATCCACCGGATTGCTGTTCAACAGGTCGTCTTGGTCGGTGAGGAACTCCTGCATAGCCTCAGATTCGGCGATCACGCGGACTGCGCACACCCTCTCCAGGTACTGCTCCAAGCCTCGACGACGCGCGTCCAATTGCTGTTCGCTCAGGTGGAATGGCCATTTCCCAGGCAACTTTGGAAACGTAAACCCTAAAACCATAATTTCAAATTTATATACAATATTTTCAATAATATCCGGAGTCATGAATGAAAATAGAATGATTAGTCATAAAGGAAACAATTGCCTGACTGCAGCAGTGGCATATATTACCGTTACGGACATCCAATATCCTTCCAATAGTTCAAAGAGTGTTTCGATGCAAATGCGCATACATTAACATATATCGTTACCTGTGAATTCCTTTTTGAGGTCGGTGTGGAGCTTCGCGAATTCGCTGTACCTCCTCGAACATAGGTGTCTTCCGGCCATGTAGATGTTGAAGGCGACATACCGTTCACCGCTTCGGTCATTGTAATTGTAATCCGGTATGGAGATCGGCAGGGAACGCTTCTCGCTGTAATCTATGTACGAGTAGCCCTGCCCTTCCTCTGTTGGTTCCAGCCGCTCGGCCTCCTGCAAAATTCATTACATGTCAGCTACAGTAGTCTTCTCCTAAATCTATCCTTAAACTTTAATTAAAGTAGAAGTTACGTAACGAGCATCGCTTTGTAGCCTCTGATTTGGTTCGAGGAAATTTACGAATTAATTAATAGACGTAATTCGTTTCTATACACCAGCCTGACCTTCCAAGACAATTACGAGAACTTTCGTTGCTTCTTGGTCGGTTCAGAAGTCTAACAAGATTTGAAAATCAATAGAAATACGTAACAAAGAAATCCTAGATGACTTGAATTAGTTTCACTCTCTTTCATCTCACTTTCTTTGCTACGAATAAATAGCGTGCATCGAGAACATCAATATTTTCAGGCTTCATAATAGCAAATAAATACGTCAAGATAATCATTAAATATTGCATTACTACACAAATAACCATTATTACTATCACACAAAAAAAAACAGTTAATCAACGTACAAACTCTAATGGTTCAAGATAACAAACGCACTAAATAACAAGAAATACATTGTTTTCTTTTGTATGGATAATTCGTATTCGGAAAACAAACAATAGTAAAAACAGTATTTGTAAACATTAAAAACAACAACTGTAATATAAATTCTTATAACGTTCTTATATAAATTCATTAATACAGAATAAATAAAATTGTAAATCGAAATTTCGTAAATAAAATCGTGATTTTTACAAATCGTGAAAGGTTTTTTTTTTAATTAAACTCTTGTTGCATTGCAATTTCACAACAAAACGATGAGAAATATATAACAATTCTCCAGTTATTATCAAAATGTCAACTGCAGTTGCGAGAGTTTCGTGTGGATAAAATTGATATTGCGACATGTAACAAATTGATAAGGATAAAGTTTTCCGTGGAACTCTCAGAGTTTGGATAATCTACTTACTTTATATTTCTTTACACATTTGAGACAGGTGACAACATTCCATTTGATGATAAATGTTTCTTTTATATAAAAACATACAAAAGTGGACGAATAATTGAAAATTAAATGGTATCTGCAAGGTCTAATTTTATATGATATAACAGGATTTATATTGTTCAGTGTTTAAGTTATACATCTCATAATTAAACGTAATTTATAATAATATTAAGGAAAATTAATATAATAAATAAATTAATATATTACGACATTTCTATTCTACAAGCAGTTTCGCTTTTTTAATTGCATATCTTTTCCGCCAATAAAACCGTAACAATAATAATCATTGGTAAAATTGCATTACGCAAACGCACACGACTTTAATTGCTATTTCCGAAACAAAGTAATTAATTGTTAAATAGAAATTATGCGGTGGTATAGACGGAAAGTTGTGGTGAACCTTGACTGCGATATAATTATTGGAAAAAAAAAAACGATTTGTTTCGCTAAAGGACGCAAAACCCCGGAGACTACTTTCTTTCCGAACATTCTTCACTTCTTTTGCCGAGATTCTGGAAAATTCTCTCACGAGAATCGCAATTAAACCCGTTCAGTCCACGGATGATAAAATCTTCTGAGAGTAATTAAAAAAAAAGCGCACAAAAGCGTTGTTCAGAACATTATTTTCTCGAACTCGAAGTTCAACGAATCAGTTTCTAATAATTATTTCAACAATTCTTATTTTTTTTAGGACATTTTAAAGTACTTCAACTTCTTTGAAATCCTCAAATAAATTACATCATTAATACAAAAATTAAACAAATACTAAAACTGTTTAATTGATTTCAGCTTAATTTATCAATTTTATAAGTAAATATTATGAACAAAAAAAACTGTTGATATTTTACATAATATTTGTTTTCTTCAATGAATCACAGTTTTTGGAAACATCATAACTTTTGACAAATTTGAAGCACATAATATGTAGATCACACTGTAATTAAAATCAAATTCAATAAAAAGAAAATTCTTAAACTGAAGAATTAAATATGACTTTCAAATGAAAACTGAGCATTTTTATATCTGCCACCGTTTCGATGAGTTTTCAGATTTTATTTTATTTTTCTAAGATGATTTTGTATTAATTTGCATTAAATATTTAGTTTCTACAATGTGTTTCTTATAATATTGAAATTGACTGTTTCAAATTACAAAATCAAAATTATATGAGTTTATGTGTTATTTAACGAGTAATATTGGTTTCCGCAAATACCTCGGCGAGCTAAGTAGACCAGAACGCATTAATTCATGAATGTTAAATTGAGCTATTCGCAACTACTTTGTAAATAATAACTCACAGTTTCATCTAAAATATTTTTGATCTAAAACTTTAATCGCTAGCTGGATCAACCCTAAAATCCTGTCCAGATTGAGCGAAAATCCCCAATGGAGGATTCCCGACACGAAGGTCAATTTGGGTTCGCGGAAACCGAGAATTAATTAGCAAAACCGGGCGTTTGGATCCTGAAGTGAGGTGGAGACGACGTACGTTGGGCATTTACCTGTTGCGTTACGGAAATAACAGTCAGCGTGAGGACATCGCCGCCGGATTTTATTAGATCCACGACCTGTTTGTGAGTTGACCCCTCGACGTTCACTCCGTTGCTGCAACAAGACAAGAGGGAAAAGTAAATATAAGAGAAGAAGAGGATCGCACACAACAAACAACAAAGATAGAATCGACGAGAGGAGAGTTAGATAATATAGTAGTATCTGCACGTATAAGAAATTGGTGAACGTTAAGAGCCGAGAACATACTTTTTCTTTCTGTAGTCAAGGTCATGCGAAGTGTCTTTATTTATTTTTTTTAATAGGGAGGTTTCATAATAGTATTCGAGCACCGCGGGACAAATTTCCAAGGAAAAAGAAAAGTCCATTTTGTTTTTATACAATTATACCTGTTCGGTAATGGAATTAGAGAGAGCCATATGTGCGAGCGCGAATGAAAAGGAAAGCAACTTAATATCATTGCATTCCGCGCGTTTGGCTCAAACTTGTTTGTTGTCTGAATCTGTGTGTATTTATATGTGCGAAGGAAAACTGTTTACTTCCACGTTTGCACACGAAATCGAGTTTTTCCCACAAAAAAAATGCACAAATGTTAAATGAACAATACGCGTTTCCGGGATGTGCCGAGATTCTCTTACCTATACATCTTGATCTTACTTCTGAACGGTATTGTGTGGCATACGTGATAGCTCAACATCTTGCTTCTGGCTTCGACAACAAACAATCTTATTTACTCACAAACCTATATTTAATGGCACTTATCGACGCAAAATACGCCGCACAATCTCCAGTTATGTTCGAATATCAAAATTATCAAATGTCCGCACGAATTGGTGGTATTGGTCGGGCGAGAGAGGAAAAGGAACGTTTCGCGCTGGATATGGCTTTACTACACCCAACGCATGTCTCGAGTAACTGACCTTTTAAAGTATTGCCCGTTTAAAACCAATTTATTTATATGAAGTTAAAAAACATACACAGGAGACCACGACAAGAAGTGCGTTTTATATCACGTCTCACTTTCTCCTGCGACTACTAAAACTAGCTTACTGTGTGGATACCAATCAACTCCCAATCATTATCCTTATCATCGTGTCAAGTGGTGATAAAGTGCATTGTCTTCGTATGTTTTTATTTGAGCAAATGTCAAGATTCCAAATATAAATTTTAATTCAAATTAAAGTTACGTAAAATAAATTAACCCATGCACTATATAACTACGTACTTCAGCGTTAAAGTCTACTAAATATGGGTGGATCGAACGGAATGTTTTCTCAATGACGACGGATCTCGCATATTTCTTATTATTTACAGTGTACGTTCTTTCTCCTCTCGTTTTTTGTTGTTGTTTTGTCTTGTCTGTAATTGCCATTCTGCAGTATCCAACGTTTATTTTCGGCCTGCAAGATCATAAATCTGTCTTTCGTATTTCAATACGCATTCAACGGCATCCGCATCGATTCGATGGCGTTCGAATGGTCTAGGCCCGATGGAGTGGACCCGCACTAATGGATATACACACTCCACATCCAAACTTTCCGGGCTTAGCCAAACTCGTAAACTCTCGGATGCAATGTAAATATATTATAAGATCCACGAGGCGCGCTTCCATTTAACATTCCGATCGATTTTCCGCGCTTTCCTCACTTCTGCACGCAGCACGTACTGTCTATGTCTGCAATATCCAACAAGAACAATGCACCCTTCAAAGCACCGACTTGAGCCTTTTTTAATAAAGGCTGCTCTCAATGTATTTAACATTTGACAATATATAGCAGTGTTTCTTAACCCACAGTTAAGTCGCGTTAAATTTTTAATCACAGCTTATATTAAATCACGCAGCAAAAAGGTCGACAAAGTATCACTAACTCCAGTATAAAGGTTCGAATCGCAGAACAAATTTTAAAAAAATCTATTGTACTTAAAAAATACATTATCGCAAGTTTAAATAATTTGATATAAACATTTTGTAAAAATTAATAATTTTTACGTCACTAAAATTATAAATGAATTTCATTAAATACTAAATGCATACATTTTAGTTAATTGGTTACAAATTAATAATTTCAGTTTATTGATTACCAAACTTCGGTATTTCTAGTTCATAAAGTTTAACTAGTAACACCGATCACCTTCATTAGCATTTCAAAAGCATCAGAATGTAGTGAAAAGTAATAAATGATGATCAAGAACATAACATGAACGTTAACAAAATAGTTTAAATTTTTAAAACATTTCAAAATCTAAATTTTTAAATTAAATAAGAATGTCTTAAGTCATTGTTTCAATTCACTACATAATTTGAATCATTCACAGTTTGTTAATAAAGTCAATATTTGGTGTATGTATAACACATTCGTAATTAGATTCATGCTTCTACTATTTGAATGTTTGCAGCAGTATTTGCCTTCCCACTTCCATTGTTGTAAACCACGTACAGCGGACGATTCAAATAATAATAATAATAACGAATGTTTACATCCTTGATAAGATTGCGTTCGAGCATTTCGTGATCCAATTTTAGCTCACCAAAAAAAAATGTGGATATTCCTTATGGAATTATACACTAATTGGTTTGTACCGTAAGGAGACAACGTTTCGCATTAACACCTATAAGCTTACTTACTCAGTTTTACAACAATTTGCAAATATTAATGAGAAATCTCCATAGAAGTACATTGGCTCATGTTTATGCACAGTTGAGTTTTCCTAATCGAAAATGCATGCAACTATTTTTGGAAGCGGAAACCGCGATAACATTGCAGGAAAAAATAAGCAAGATTTTTAATTTATAAAAGACGTATAGGTGTTAATAAAAATAGTTCAAGGATTTATTATTCATAGCAACAACAAAAATAACTGTAAAAATAATTAGTTTCGAGTGATAAATATACACTTGACGTTTCTCAAGTTAAGCAAACTATTCTGTGAATTATACTCGAATGGGTGACCTATCTCAAATCACAATAAATAATAGTTATATAATCCCTTAAGATTTTAATAATTCATCACAATTATATTGTGACCCAGATTATGGATGTCAATTTTAACATGACCCAATTGGTTGAGAAATACTAAACTATAGTATATTACTAAAACCAGAATTAAACCTAACTTAAACTATAACATATTTAAAAGTTAGTTTAGGTTTTCAATTTTAAGTTTAAATAAAATATTTTAGGTAATAAAAAAACGATTGCAATTTCGGAGAAAGAATAAAACAGCAACATTGAAATAGCCTCGAGCAACGAAACGCAAAGCAATAATGATCGTTTCACGGTCCATTTTTCACTTTGACACAAACAGTAGCAATTCAATCTGTTGTTCTAACTTGGTTTGGTTCCAGTGAATCGTGAATGTAATTATCCTCCCCGTTTTAATTCGCACGCGAGTACAAACAGCGCTGTGCTTGCTCCTCTTTGGATAATGATGCGCAAACATTACGTAATGCGGAAAATAATTGTTTGAGTGTGTCTGCGTATACATAACACACACACACACACATATAGTTTTCTAGAGGCCGAAGAGGATGAAGAGTGCAAACGTGACGCAGAGCACTCACTTTCCAGCTTGTTTTTCCTCCGCTCGGATTTCACGTGTTTACAAAATAACACTAAAATTACATATTTAATAAGCTAGTAAATGTTTCGTCGCCGTCGAAAACCAAACATCGGACGTTATTTATTTTTGCACGATACCATTTCAGCCCGATGGAAACGTAGAATGATTGCGTCTAGATTATAATTAAAAGATCCGCTAGATGAGTCACTGAAATTCAGAGAAATAATTTGATATCTAACCAGAAAACTTTTAAAAGTTATAAGAATAAACGAAAATACAACAATTATTATAAAGTAATTCATTACAAATGTTCAAAATTATATAAATATTTTTGTTCATGAATTTTATTTAATCTTAATATATTTTAGTCAGCTTAACTTTAAAACAAATAATAATTATTAAAAAAAAATAGTGAAAATTAGCCAATTTGTATTGAAAATTTTGAATATCGCATTTTTTAATAATTCTATCAAAAATATTATATAAAATTAGGTTTTACTTAAAACTTAAGGTTACATTATGTTTTAACAAATGCAACGAATATTGAAAGATTTACATAACTCAAATGTAAGAAGCAGTAATATTTACATAACTTTTTTAATCTGTTTTCTATAGAATTAATTGCGTTAAGTTTCCTTTTAGAAAGGTTTAAATAATTAAAAACAAGGTTCTATTTTTTTTTCTTAACAGCGGATCAGTCTGTTAAAGTAGTAACGTTAGGTGGAGTTAAAAGTTAGGTGGCATCAAGTTATACTAAGCAAGGTTAGATTATGTTCAGTTATGTTTTGAGAAAAGCAGCGGAGTTGTAATATTTACTTAAACTACTATTTGAAACTATATTTTATAGGATTAACATATATTTTGAAAATTAAATCGCAGTATGAAACTTGGTAATCGTTTCTGTAAGTGTCCTTTTATAAAGGTTAAAATAATTTAAACACGCCCGAAATCAATCAGAGCTGTTAAAAGCATAACTCCGAGATGCGTAATAATAATAATAACAGTCGAAACTTCAGTAAACTTCGTCCGACAATGCAATTCTGCAAAAGAACAAAACAGCCTTCGCACTCGGAAGCAACGTCTTTGATCTTCGGCGCTGCTGCAAATACCATTTTAATTAATTAGAGAACTCTTTGAGCATCATTACATCACCGTCATTTCCTTTCATACATTCATCGCGCGCCGTATAATGAAAAGATGCATTACGCAATTAATGCACAATTACCGCAATAGTTCCTTAACTGCCGATTATACACCTGAGATGCGGAATTAAGCGCAAATAGTCACCTTTCATTCACCTATGTTATTTTTGGTCTTTCTGTTAACGAGTTCAAAAACTTGATTCAAGCAAACAAGTTTTGTTTCGATGCAACGAAGAGATAAATAGAAAAAAATAGCAGATGGTCCAATGACAAACAAACAGCGAACATTATTATTACACCGTGTAATTGGCGTAACAATCGACCGTTTTTCGGCTCCGAATCAAGGTCAAATTGGTTTTGATGATGAAACAATAATAATCTCTTTCTTTTTTGTCGTGGGATTAGTGAAAATCGTAATCCCATCCAAGTTTGAATCGAATTATTCTTTATCGTATCAATCGATCAGTTGGAACAGTGAATGGAATGCGACGCTATTAATAGACCAATTTATGAAATGCTTTGAACATCTATAAGTGTATACGAGTTAGCTCTATTTATGGGAAGGCTATGATCGTATTTCTTCTTTTGTTTTTTTTTCATGTAGGCGTCCAATTCCACATCTATAAATGTCAGAAAAATGTCAACATATTCATAGATAATCCAGGACCGTTACATTCGTTTTTATTGATTTATCAGAAAGAAATATTATTTTCGTGTAATCTTAACAATAACAACAATTATCAGCAGTTAAATTAATATAATTTATTAATTAAATTATTTTTCTAAAGTAATCTCATAATTAAAAATAATCTATTATTTATGAGTAATAAATTATATATTTTCATTTATATTGTTTACGTTTTCAACACTTAAAAAAAATAGTTCAATACTTCAATGAATATAATTTGGACACCTATAAGACAAATCTCCCAAAAACTGTGAACGGTATAATATCATAGTTTTCTCGAGAACTGAAGTTTGAAATGATATAAGATGTAAGTAATTTGTAGATTCATTGATGGTGTAAAAAAATCATATAAATGTTGGAGAAGTATTTAGGAAATGAATAACTAAAGTTTTGTTCCAACTGAAAACAAAATTGAAAACTGTTCTAACATTTTGCTGATAAATTATCTTGAGAAAGGTAAAATATTTAACTCAAAGTATGGAAAAATTCGTGACTTTTCAAAACTGTCTTCGTAAATATGCGATATGCTATAAAACGTTACAAAAAGTAATGCTTGTAACAGATGCGATTTCAATCTGGATTTACGTCTCTACTTACGACATAACTTCGATTTTATGTGCAATAAATCATGTTGAATAGGAAACGCATCGATGTATTCAATTCGAAAACACACAGATGACCATAATTTGCGGATTAGCTTAAGAGATTTGCTGCGAAATGCACAATCTCAGCTCCTCTCCCACAATAAACCAGAGAGCTCATTCTTATTCAGCAGTCGTAGAACTATCATTCCATCTTTCACCAACTTTCAGTGGGCTTTAAATTTTAAACTAAATGCGACCTGCAGCGCATACAGAACGAAGCGAAATCCCGAATCGAATATGCAACAGCAAAATTTACCTAATCCATCCAATTGGACAATCCGCAACAGCAACAAGAAATAAAGATGTACTCATTCATTAGTAAACATGCATAATTCATGAATGAACTGTACATTATTATTACTATTAATTTCATTCAATTAAACATTTCCACCCGAACAAAGAACGCCAAACCAATAACATTAATACAATTATTGCGTTGATCTAATGATTCACGAATAGTAATATTTTATATCGGAATCGTTCCTATAAATAAGATTCAAATCGATCATTATTGCGAAAAAAGTTTTCTATTCCTCGTTATATTTAGTTGTATATTTCCTAGATGAGTCGCTCTTACGAAACCGAGAGTTATTACGAAATAAGGTTTTCCATTGTGTTTGTGCTCGAGTACGTACGAAAATGCAAATTGCATCGCGCAGAGCATCACGTTTCTCGGATTCCGCTTGAATTATTTATTAACACTTTCCTGAGGTTTCCGTGAAGAGGAGACTGAAATGAAGGGAGAAAGAAAGAAAAAGAGAGAGCTTTAATCCGGAATCGGACGGAAAGAAGAAACGTACGAAACTAATGCAAATTGAAAATGAAATTTTAATTACGCCAGCGAAAATTCATAATTTAAAATAACACAAATTCCTATCCACCAAATCCACAATTTTCAATAAATTTACTTAATAATATTTTACAATCATATTTATAGCTCGTAGATGAAATGAAAATATTAAATATATCAAAACATTAAAGTAAAGCAAAGAAAAACTGGACGATGAAGCCAATAGAACGATCCGACACGAGAGAGTGAAAAACAGGAAAATCCGGATTCACGCCGACTAGAGCTACCTGAAGTTCCCTTTGCAGCAGATTTAGATGCGGCTTCTATACACAACTAAAAGCATTTTCCCTTTTTATTCGTATCATAGATTTTCATCTTCGCAAAGAGAATACGTAATACTACCATTACAGAATCTTAATTTATTCTCCACAAGATAATCGCATCCAAAGAAATAAATAAAGAAAACACAAGGCAGTGACCTTAAATATTCCACGACCTTTTTCTTCAAAATAAAGATAAGAAATTACTCCAATCCATTTACTTAATAAGGTAAAAATAACAATGTACATTAAAATGTAAAATTGAAGAAAAAGCACTAATGAGGTATTACGAAAGGAATGGAAGAAAAGCTAATTGGAAGCGAAGATTTTTACGGTCAAGTAGAAATGATTAATAAGTCGCAAATTGAATTATGCAGATAAGAGTACTTCTAATTAAATTATGCATAGATAACAACAATTTTAATTGTAAATAATTTTAAATATTTTAATTAATAATTTCTTAAAATATAAAATCCAAAGTTTTAAATTTTGCAACAATAATTGAATTAAATGAATACGGGATGTTAAAAATCTATCATCTCTGCTGTCCATTAACAGAATATTAATAATATCCTTTTTATTGGTTTATTTATTTTCCGATTGCGTTTTATCGACATTATTTATATGACAATTATTGCAATCACAATAAATCAAATCGCGCCATTAACTCTATTTATATTTCACATCCATTCAGCATCAGCAGTCAATGATTGATTCGATATTTAATCATAAAATAAATAAAAACTAATTTTAACATTTTACTTACAAACTGCATATTTCTATTGTAACAACATATTGCAATATTTGCCAAGTAACGTAACAAGTACTTAACATTTAGATAATTTAATTTCTATATGAAACAATTTCTATAAAATTGTGTTTGCATTAAAAATATTTTGGGAAAACCCGAGTTCTAAAAACATAATAATTTTCAATAACAATTCTGGAAAATACAAAGTGGTAATCAATTTTGATTTATTATCAAATAGCGTAATTGTATTAAAAACTGTTTTAATATTTACGTGAATTCTAAAAAAAATTCTTGGTTTTCTCAATTTAAATATTATTTGTATTGTACATAATTATGTAATTATTTTTTATATAATGTCACGTTGGCAACGCTGAAATGGATATTATCTAATCTTCAGTTTGCAATGAACTGAAGAAAGCATAAATGAGGCCAAGAAAATGACAAAACTCGTACTAAATTTTTTTTAAATTGTAAATGAAAATATTGTTTTTAAAAATATTTTAATTATAATAATTTTGTATATGTATTAATTTAACTAAAAGGTAAATTAATTTGTGTTAGCGAATTTCATATATAAATTTAGTAGTAATAAAGGTAATTAATTTAATCCAATATTCGCCGCTGCTCACATGAAATGATCGACAATTCTATTATTATATGTTATACCAATTTATTTAATAATTTCCGTTCTAAAAATATAACAAACATGTATGTGTATGAACACACAAATACTATTGATCTTATAACTTTAATAGAACCACGTTCTTAAAATCTATAATTATATTTTCTCAAAAGAAGTAATTTTATTATCGAAAATTTCGATATAATCGATACCCAATATCAATTAGTCATTACTGTCGATGCCTCAAAATTAATCCGATTAGTATCAATTCATGAATCAATATATAGATAAATGATATTTGATGAGCTTAGCAAAATATTGAAAATATAAAATTTTCACATGGAATAAATATGAGTTGCATTTTGAATATATCTTGAAGTAATATACATTTTGAAATGATTAATTCTTGCTTTTCAGAATATCAATATTAGTATATTGAAAATAAAGTTTTACAATTTCTTGGAAATACCCAAATGCAAATATCTGAAACCTTTAGAAGGTAATGGTCAGAAATACCCAAATTATGGGCATTTAAGTGATTCATGAAAACTGGAATCTACCAGTTAATTATTTCTACCTGAGATTACTGGAACTAATAGTTATTAAAAATAATTATACGAACAATACTTTATCGAAATATTTCGATATAATCTTTTTTCAAATTTGATATGAAACCAATTAGCAATAATTCTCGATTTATTGCATTTAGATCACTTGTGGTGTGATTAGCACAAGCTTGAATATAAACATACACACAAAAAGTTGGTCAAGTATGATATTGATTTTGTATTCGAAATAAGTTGCGGTTTCAATCCTGTGTTATTCGTAATTTCCGCGGTGGGAAAAATTCTTGCGATTATATATTTATTTTTTTTAAGTAGAGAGCTTCGATTCTCGTAGGTAGCGTTTTGATTCCTTAGTATGTGATGTAATAATACAAATTCGTAGACTGGTCAGACGTCAAAGTCTTAAATAAAAATCAATAAGGGGAGGAAGCCGCGGCCCCTTTTCACCATGCACGCCGCACGCGTACATCAAAGAGTCTTCGATGAGGAAGACACGATGCATGTACGAGAGTTGTTCTGATGTTGAATTGGAAAATTCTTGCTATTGTTGTTTTAGTATTCGTTAAGACTTACACCTCCAGAATGCGATCCCCTTTGCGGATACCGGCGAGCTCGGCGGCCCCCCGATCCAGAACGGCGCTGACATGCTGCAGGGGGGCGTACAGTTCCCCGTTGATGCTCCTCAGTTGGCCACCTTCACTGACCTGACCCCGCACATTGAAGCCGAACCCCGTGTCCGTCTTGTTGATGGTCACGACCCGTGGACCGTTCGACACTCTCATATTGTTATGATACCGTTGACTGTTACTGTTTGGCACAGTGTCAGCCATGTTCTGACCGCCGCTGACACTGACAGTTCAACATTCTGCGAAACAGGTACAATAGTCGAGACCAAAACCACGCCATTGGCGGGGATGGACGACAGCATCAACGTATCCACCAATCCAAATCCTTCTCCTCGTGACTAGAGACCTGCCAACAGATAGCACCACCCACCCGGATCCTTTCCCATCCAAGCCGAACCATCCTGCAGATCTTAAACAGCAATGTATTAAATCCAAACCAAAGTATTCATTTACCTCTAAACCGATCTCAAGCGATGCAAAGTTCTCACACACTTCAACTAATCACTCATTTCAAGATGAAATACTTCGAAACTTCAGTCTTTGAGAGATATAGGTTGCCTATAATTTAAACAAAATATCAATTAAACTATTAACAATAGGATTTGTATTTTAAATACTAATTCATAGTAGATTTAATAATGTTATATAGTCTTAAGTATCAAGTAGAACTTATCTACTTCCACAAGACAAAAGGTACAAATACTTGACGAAAAGTATTGAAGTCCTTATTAGCAGGAATTTTAAAGAGTTGCTTAGCAACAAATGCGTTATATGTAAACATATGTAGTCTCCATGACTACCATAAATCTACTTCCAAGAATCTAGTATTAAGTTTTTAGTACTTACCAATAAGCAAGACAAAGAAATCGATACTAATCTTCTAAAAATGTAAAAGAGATTATTAAAATTAGTAAATTATTATTAATTAAATTAACAAAAGTTATATTTGAAAACTATCATATAAAAATAAATTTTGCTAACCTTCATAACTAAATAGATTAGAATTCTACATGAATAAATTTGTTTTAGTCTTTTAATACAAACCAAATGCATTGGGTACTGACAATCAAATGCTTTTAGGTTAGGTCTACTAGGTTTTGAGGTTAGGTCTAATCTAGGTTTTTAGGTTAGGTTTTTTTTTATATAAATATTAACTAGTTAATATGTCAAAATAATATCTTATTATTTTAGTGAAATAATTAACTTATTTAAAAGATTTATGTCATTATATAACTTACTTTGAGTATGAAACAAGTTTGACAATAAATATTTAATTAGATATTGCATCTAATGTTGTACTTATAACTCTTGGTCTTAAATTTGAAACTGCATCAAGAGTATATTTAAACTTAGTAAAACGTCATTGCTAACTTAACCTACAAATATGGCAAAAAGATACGTTTTAATAACTGGCTTGCCTGGAGTTGGGAAGACGACTATCGTGAAGAAGCTATGCAAAGAGTTGCAAACTCCGGTATCCGGTTTCTACACCGAAGAAGTTCGTGATTCTAGGAATGTCCGAATCGGCTTCGATGTGGTCTCAGTGGATGGGACCACCAGAGGAATACTAGCAAGAACCTCTGATCCCAACAATAGCAGCAGCAAATATAACATCTGAAAGAATTTGAAGATTGCGCTCTACCTCAACTGCAAGGTCCAGGTCTTTTGGTGATTGATGAAATTGGTAAAATGGAAATGTTCAGTTCCAAGTTCAAGAACGAAATTGGACTATGCTTTAAGCAGGATAGGATTGTCATAGCAACAATGCCATTGAAATGCAATATAACATTGGTTGAACAGTTGAAGAAAAGGGAAGATTGCCAACTGTTTATTGTTGATAAGCAGAATAGGAATATTGTATTTCAGGAAATACTGCAGTTTATAAATAAAATAAATATTTAAAATACTAGTAATGCTACTTCATTAAGAAATGTTAATATATTTACATTTTTTAAATATTAGTTCGCTTTATGGTTGAATTAAATACTTCAAATTGCAACAATTGTTCATTTATTTAAAAAAATACTTAAATTTCAGTCATTAATTTGTTAGAAAGACTAAAACATTATATTAATCCACTGTAATCAAATTCAGCGTTTTGAAAATCTACAATTAAACTACTTTACGGTAGAATAGTAAAACTATTTAAGAGTTTGAAGTAATTTACACTAAGAGTTAAATATGCAAGTAGTTAGTTTATTCAAGGCACCAAAGTACCATTCACTGTTAAAGCAAAGTTTTGTACTTTTTTAGTATAGGAAACACTGGTGTGTGTATGTATGGTGCAGAGGGTAAATGTTGTGCGTGGTGCAAAATGCAAATAATAAAACGAACAAAAACATCTTGGAATTTTCTCGCCATAGGTCGGTTCTGTATTAATTCACTTTCTTCTTTTCTCTCACAATTTGTTTTCGCTTCTGAAGATATAACAAAAATATATGTACGGAAAGAAAGTATAAGATTGGTGCATCATTGGTATACAAATACATCATCTCTAAACGAATCGATCCATAAAATTTCTATATATATAATCATGTATTATTACGAGGAGCATAAATTTATTTATATATTTATATTTTTTGTCTCTCACAAGTATATCAATATGTACACATCTTTCGGTTTTCCTTATTTTTTTTTTTACTTAAATATCTTTACAATTTAGAATAAAAACCTAACAATTACAGAATAATAATAGTTTTTTTTCTTTCGTTTCTTTCTCTCTTCTCCAAGTATTCTACATATAATTTCATTTGAATTTATTACTGGACACTCAAAATATATATTTACAAATTCCGCATTCTCTCAACTAAAGAAATAACAAAAATTAAATACAAAAAGGAACAAAAACTAATGAATGTAACCTTTTCTTTCTTCTTCCTGTTTCAGAAGGCATGTAAATAGTATACAAGGACTCGCCGTTTAAGGGAGCAAAAAATAAATAAAATTTCATCATCATTTCCAAAAAACCTTAATTCCTTCCTGTCACTCTCATCTTATCCACTTATCGTCGTATCTATACTGTTAACTGTACAAACTATTTATAATATACATGTATATTTGGGTTTCTATGTCAGAACATATGCATACATTCATATAGAAAATGATTTTAAAGAGCAGATGATTTTGTGAAACTACTTTGTACAAAACGAACAAAAAAAAAATGCAGAATGAATTATTTTGATTATTTTTCTTTCTTTTATTTATTTATTTGTTCTTGTTGTCGATAGAAACTTAAAGAAAAAGAAAAAAGCAACGAGTTTCTTAATGTCGCACAACAATAACCGAGAGAAAACAAATATACGTAAATGAAAATCCCGAGGAAAGTGTGAATCTGAAAATCATATTCTATGTTTTTCTTTAATAATCAAAACAAAAATAATTAACAGAAAAAAAAGCTTCGAATTCTGTATTTTGCTCTTTTCTCTCGCTTTATCTTATCTTTTTAATATAAATATTTACAATACAAAAAGCAACAACGGTATTGAAATATTGTACATGAAATCGCATCACAGACTTTTTTTTCTCAGAAATTAAATACAAAATCCCAAGCTCTATATTTCTTTCGTGTCCTACCCACTTTCTTCGCTCGTTCTATGTTCATTTTATATTATTTTCTATAGATTTTTTTTCTTTTCAGGAAAATTGATCGTAGACTTACATGACGTTGTCTTTTTCTTCCAATTTTTTTTCTCGTTTTCTTGATTTCAATACAAAGCTAATTCAGCCACGCCGGAAGCTTGTTAAATATAAATTAGTTCCGGCGAGGCACCAATAGGTTAAGCGCGAGAAGTATAACATTGATGCTCGACACGTTACTAGAAACAAAAGTGCCGGCACAAGGTAATATGTAACAGAACAAAAATGAAATATTAATTATGGATATTGGTACAAAAAATTAAATATTAAATTCTCCTATCTGAAACGTTCTTTAACAGTCTCTACGTCCCATTCCGGGTCGTTAGGGTCCTCCTCCCCGTAAGCACTCTCCGTTGATTCGCTGTCGTGAAAGATCAACTTCTCGTCGGACTCGCTGCTTGGACTGGCCACCTCCTGCGACCTGGCGTTCGTCTTCAGCTTGTGCTCATCTGGCATGCTGCGTAGCATCTTTTCGTACATCTCCTCATTTAACGGGAAGAGCCTCTTCTCGTAAGGTTCCTCGATTTGTTCGGGTGTGCTGCAGCGGTTCTCCTCTCTGTACAGAGACTCCTTGTCCTTGGCGACCCGTGACTGCGATATTGTCCTCCGCCGTAACGCACTGATTGTAGGTAACATAGGAATTGGATCGTCCAGGGGCAGAGGTGTGGCTGGAGGCGAGGTCATTGGAGATACCGTGATTTCCGAGTTCTCGGCTACGCCTACCACTGGCGCCGGTGACATCGGATCGGGCGTGTTCGCACCGCTTGACTCTGCCCTACTGTCGGTCCGTCTATTCGCCCTCGACCGACCATACCCGATTGGCAATTTCAAGTAACTCAAGAACTTCTTCTTTTCATCTTGCTCGCATTTCTCGTGTCTCACTATTACAGAATCTTCGGACAAATCTTCACACTGTAAAAAACGACACACCTTTTTAGGAACATAACATAATTATTACAAATGATACACAAATATACAAGGTAAAATGTATTCCTGAGCCCCCAATTCAAGATGACTAAAATAGATTAGCATTGTATATTTCTATCACAAGTACAATCTACTTTGACCAAACATGCAGAAAGATTTAGTGTCATAAAGCTTGTCACAAAATTATGTATGTACATGACAGCAGATGATTAATTTTCATCTGTTATATTACATAATAATTAACATCTGGCTCGAAGATATATTGAAATTTGAATCCTTTAATAATAAATATTCATTACATTATCTCCAATGTGTTCAATGTCCAAATTATGTGATAATTACTTTATAGATATAATGGTTCGATTGTAATACTTTCAATATTTGATATAATATAAATGTATATACTTTCAAAATCTTTAAGACGTGTTTTCAATTAATATAATAATGACCGTTAAGTAATACGTGGTGTGGAAAGTAATTGGATGGGTGACCAGTACCATTTGATTAGTTATAGCAACTAGAGTAACACTACACTACTAACAAAATATACACTGTTGAACAAAAAGGTCAATAAACACTATGGGAGTAAATCTCCAAATAAACGCAACCGCTACTGATGTAGTATTACTTACATCTCTTAATCCTTGACTAGTTTTCACAGTGCCGTTATTTTTCACGTCATACTTGTTCAACAGATTAGACTCTACGATACGCCACCTGCGAAATAAAAGAAAAACGAATCGTTTAATTAAACCGCACTAAAATTGTCGTTAAGTTTCTTGAAATCTCACTTTGGTGTCAAAATTTCCTTGTACTGTAATTTTTCGACTCGCGTAGAAGCGGCCACACTATAAGGAATAATGATATTGTCTATGTCATAAGAATCGACACGATTCCTCTTCTGATGCGACGAAATCGATTGAGCCGTGAGAAGAGGTGACGTCGATGGTGAATCAAACTTCCCGCCTCCGGAGACGCCCAGTGACTCAATCTCCTCGTCGATGCCGTCCGAACCGATCGAATGGTGTGACGAGGACATACGATTCCTCTTCTTTAATTTACCCGTTGGCCTTACATTCTTCCTATTCCTATTCTTGATCTCTGAAAATACATAAATATATTTTTATTTGATTTACGATGCACAATTAATTATTGGTTACTCACTTGCTGATAGAGCGTTGACCGTTGTCGGTTTTAGGTGTCTGTTGTGCTTCTTCCTGTGCTCCAACTTTCTAGGCCTGTGTTCTATCGAACTTCCAACCTTTTCTGTCCGATCGCTCTTTATGAACTTCATCGCCTTCAGATTGGCCCTGGAACTGCGCTGCTGCCATTCCGATGTCTTCATGATTGCTTCCATGTGCAGCATCGCCGACGCATCTAAAAATTAATTACATTTCAATTAATATAAAAATAATAACATAGAGCTTCATTATGGAATGCGCCTTATCTAAGACAGTTGACGACAAAACATGTAATCTACCTTTATAAAAATTCGCAGATCATATAATCATTTGTTATTAAAATGATACAGAATTTGGTATTTGCATTTATAAACACGTAAATTATGAACAGCTGTTTACTATTAAATAAATATTTAGCTATTCGATGCAGCTCAGCAAAAAAAGACCATCGATCGATCCAGAAAATAGAATGAAAAATATCATTACTTTGCATAATCTCGCTATGCGTGACTTTGCGCATAAAGCAACATTTTATATTAAGCAACGAGTCTTAATCTAAATCAGCAAACAACTTTCATAGACTTGACAAACTAATATAAGTTTATCTCAATTTTTTGGATCAGACGAAAATCAGACGTTAGTTAGTTAATATTCACATCAATTCCAAAAATCGTCTTAAATTTTTAATTTAAATTATGAATTGAAAATAAATATTTGAGCTACACAAATATTTTTTCAAATACGTTAGATGCACAAATATCTAAAAATCATTTTAACTGTATTACTGAATGAATAGTCGATTAACCATAAGAAATCGAATTTAAGAATAATGAAAAAAAATACAAACATAAGAAAACGCAACTAAGTAAAGATAATAAGTAAGGTCACGAATATTGATAAGCGTGACGCATTCAAGGATTTAAAAAAAAGTCAAGTTCAAATACAATTGTTACTCATTGAGCATTATTATGCAATTATTAACGTGTTATGGAATTGACGACATTTTAGCAATTTGACAACTAAAAACTTACGGATCGTGATTTACCATTTTAGAACTACTGACTGTAATAAATTTTAAAGTTACTTTTAAAAATGAAACCTTTATATATCTGTTAAACTCCAACTGGTAGTTTAACGAGACACTATTATTATTAATGATTACAGTTACATACAGGTCAGAGCAATTGACTCGTGGTTATATCAATCTTTGCTATTTATTAATTTAATTGTTTTATAATAAAACAAATTAAGCATATTCAGATTATTTATAAAAAAAAATATTATATATATTTTGGTTTCATAATCAAGAATTGAGATATTTTAATGTTTACGTCGTGTAATAACGTTTTCATTCTGTGATGTATGTAATACATAAAACTCATGTCGAAGTGATTTATTGATTATTAGATCAGCAAAAATGGAATCACGCGATATATTCAATATTTTTATTTTAAAACAATAGAAACATTAAAAAATCATTTTCAGATCAATTACTCACTAAATTCTGCTTATTATACGAAAACTGATATTTGTTAGAAATTTTATAAATAAATTGTTTATAAAATTTGAGCTTACGACATTTAACTGTTATGATATTTAATACTAATACTAATCATCTAAGTAAAATTTGAAGCTCACTATGGTATATTTATTACCAACAAAAACTGCACGAACATTTAGTAGAAAACGTCGAAGAGGTTATCACAAGTTTATCTAGGAAATTTGAGAATATGCTCGCAATAATACTTATTGGTCTTGTAAAGTGAAGACTGAAAAGCTTCAAATCTTTTTACATTATTATAAAAATTGTTTTTGTTCTTCTATCTATAGTTTTAAATAAAATACTTCGTGTATGATGCCAAAGTTAGACTTTTACTATAATTAACAGTTTTGTCGTAATGTCTAGATAAGCTTGAACACAAAAATGGAAATACCGTAATTTACGGTATAGATATAGAATAGATACATGCCTTCGTTGAGAGAAAAGGTAGGATGGAATGAAGGGTCCAGCAGTGCGAGCTTTTCATTTTTGCTGAGATAATCATTGACATCTCGCGGGTGCGTAGGATCCGTCCTTCCAGTGCATAGGGCGCACGTGATGTCCGGCGGCACGCACCCGCATCGCACCGTCGAAGGACGGGCCGCCTTCTTCGAGACCGCATGAAGACCTGTGATCTGCAGCAACTTGCGCTTCCGGAAGTTGACCAACGGTCGGGTCCGCGCGCATTGCACATCTGGCGACGGGGTGGCGCCACCGCCCCCGCCGCCTCCACTAGAAACACCGCACGCGCCGTTCGCCTGCGCGTCCAGGCCCTGTCCCTGGACACCCTTCGACGTAGGCGACGCGCCCGGCAACTGTCCCCGATAACCGTTCACACACGTCGGCGACGAGGGCACATTCGACACGTGCGAGGGGCTCACACCGCCCAAGCGGACGCTCTCCTTGCTGGCCCTTATCTTCTTGTGCAGGTCATTGTACTGCCGGATCTTGAAGTCTAGGTCCGCGACCTGCGACTGCAGCCAGGTCCATCGACTTGCTATCGCTGCCCGATCCTTTGCGTACCGCCATGCCGCTCGTTTATGACTGCAAACAGAGAACACAAAGAAATTAGAAACTTAGCAAATCAGCAAATTCCACTTCAGTTAACACTGCGCATTATAAGTAATCTTAACCACTTTAAAATGAAGCGAAGAACATAAATCTTTAACCGTTATAATTATTAAAACATAATGTGTAAATATTGGTAGTTTTCTCTAAAAATCTAATACATTTTCTATATTTTACTGCATATGTATACTAACTGATAACTTGCAAAAATGTTGCATAAATTTCATCATTTTTACGAAATGTGTTTTTCATGCTTATTTACTAACAAACTCTACTCTCTGTAACTATACATATGCTATATATATGTGAATACAAAAAAAAATAATGCATAACTCATATTTCATTACATTGATTATATCTCTTAAACTTGCTAAGCACAGCAGGCATTTCTGTAGTTGTATTAAAGAAAAACATTAATAAACGCGTTCAGAAAGAGATATTTGTACTAGAAAATAAAACAATGGATTTTTGGAAAGTGCGTTTCCTAATGTCGCCAAAGCATTTTGAAACGTTACACAATTTTATAATTCAGCGAGCTGCGAAACGGTAGTTGTTCCGTTCATTTTTTGTGTTTGCAAATGTAGTACCAGTCAGTATCTGTTGATTGTACAACCTTCTTTATTCTTGAACAATGGTGAGACTACAATGTGGGTCGCTTCGTATTTATGAGCAAAGTTAGATACTGCAAAAGCATTACGAATTTCCAAAGAATATCAAATATCCTCGTAAAATTTGCAATAAAAAACTGCACAGATTAAACTTGACACAATCCTTAAATCAACAAAACAAGAATTGCTTGTTCAGCGATAACATAACGATTTCGCAGAACAAAAATAAAAGAAGTCAATCGTCAATGTGTTTCGATTGTGATTATAGGTTTTACCGAGTGCAATTAAATTCCCGGGAAGGAATGTTTCGCAAAATCGAGTCGCGCACAAGATCAGCTTAGTGAATACAGCATCATCAACAAGGAAGGGGAAAATTAAACAAATATATGGATGGTGGAAAGGATAGCGTTTGCGTCTGCGTTCGTGCATCACGAGAAACTGGATGCAACTATGGTATGGAAGTCCAAGCGGATGGACTCGAATCCTTGAAGCAGCTCTGCGTAATACCGTTTTGTTTGCCAAATCAGATAACAATGTTTACTTTTTTTACCATGGAACCTAACAACAATAACCAAGCATCACTCAAGCCCAGATTCAGTATGCAGACGGACCGAGCAAGAATAAATATAAAAATAAAAGGAGTAGCAACAACACAAAATACAAATTCACACTCGCCGGCGGACAAGGACACTGGCGAAATACTTTTCCTCGCTGACCTTAAGGATCTCGCGTTAGTAAAAGCAATAGTTTTGTTGAAAACAACTTTAACATTTCTATATGGAACAATGATGTACTTTGCCTTTTAAGGAAATTAACAGCAAAATGCATCACTGGTTAATAAACATAAAAGCTTTCCACAAATATTTGTTACAGAACTATATTCCACAATGTAATAAACAAACTGGAATACAGTTTGCCAGTTGTTAATTACGCGATAAGTTATACCATGATTAACAAATTTATAACAACTAAACAATAACCAGTTTAAAAACATATACAGTATAGCGTAAGCACTGCTATTACGTAAATTATAAGAAACATTCATCCATTGCAATTCGGAACTTCAATTAGTCACATTATTTTTAGGTCTCCTTGAAACCTCTGAAGGGTGTTTACTTTGGATTGTTATACAATAAGCACAATTCTATAGACTTAACACTGACTTACGTTTGCTATTGACTGTTCAATTTCAAGAAATTATTCAGCTAAGTGTGACTATTTGATTACCCACAAGTGAAGACTGTAATCGATTCTTGTGTTGCTTTGGCAACGGTTCCCAATCGATGTGTCTCGTCACACTAGTAGGTATCGCGATCAAGTGGAACTTGTCGAAAAGCCGTTTGTTATCTTCTATTAAGACTAGTTGAAATATCCAAGATTTATCATCAAAAATCAGTATTTGTATACATTACTACAAAACTTTTTGTTTTTATTTTGATAGGTATTCTTAAATATCAAAAGAATCCTAGTACTTGAAGCATATTATATTATATAAAAAAATACTAACTTATTCGTATCATTATCAATCAGAATTGTTTGATAAAATAATAAAATTTAACTCAAATATGTGATATGTGACCTATATCCCAGATAAAATTATATAGAAAACAAAAGATTTTTGGAAAGACATATGGTCTACTTTTGAGTTAAAAGTAAAAAGCTTTCACTGGATCATCAACATTTGCACTGGATTTAACATCATCTTTGGCAACCGACGTGATGTTATTCCAGATGTTCCAAGAAACATAGCAGCTTTACTTTTGAAAAGAAATTCGAAGAAAATTAAAATGCAAACAGAAGCAAATTAATATCAACATATTTATTATTTTAAACAAATAATATTTTAACGACATTTAATTAAGTATTTTTATATTAATGATCTCAATTACACATAACGCTAAAAACAAGCGCTTCTGCTTAGTTATGGATTTTATTTAAATAGTTGCGCATTCCGCAATCCCTATACTATTTACGTGAGTGAATATGACGTACAACGTCACGAAGACTTGAATTCGAATCGTAAAACTAATAATACACCCTGAACAACATTTGTGTAAATCTTCAATAATAAAACTAGGCAATATGCGATTTTCCAATGAAACATTCATGAATCATAGCAGGCTTGGAATCGCAAGTTTAAAAGTTTGTTATTGTTATTCGAAATTGGAAAATACAGTTGAATAAAAACTAAGCGGGAATCATGAGGATAGTTCTGGATGACGAGGAACGCTGTTTTTTTTGCAGCTGTGCACAAAGAATTTCGAACTTTCGCGCGAACACAAAGGAAACGGGTTCTTCCGCTCCGGTCCCACGGGATCGTCGAAGGTCGGGCGATTAAAAGCAGCAAGTAAAACGCGACGTTATAACGAGTCGACGTTGAGAAACTCCCGACGATAACTTGTGTTCCGCAACAAACTTTACCCGTTCAGTTGTAACTCGATTATCGCAATACGCTTTATGGTTGTTGTCGCAGTTCTATATACAAGACTCAATATTTATACACTATAGACTTATCCTCATATACCCACTGCAGCTATACGTAACATGAAATATATGTAGACAGTAATTGGTTATGTTTATTGTTTTAGCCGCTAGAAATCTTATACTTTATATTCATTGTATTCCTCTATACATATCCTTATAGATAAATATAATACATATATAATAGATATTCGTAAACATGTACTTTTCAGAAAATAATTGTGAATTCTTAACGACTTTAAATTAAAGTAAACTTTACGGAATAATAATTTTTCGCTTTGCGCAAAAATAACACGAATTTATAAAAAATATTCAAAAACAATATATTAACCTTGTACTTTCTCTTCTCATGCACAAATTTAAAATCGAAACAAACCTTAAGATTGTTGTGGAATATATTGAGGAAACATGCAATTATCACGCACTACGTAGTAAGATAGTTTGAGTTGGAGTTGTGTTTAAACTTACGTGTAGTAACTGTACATGACAATATGCAAATGACACAAGCTTTGATCAATCGATAAAAATGACCGCAATGTCCATTTCACTAAACAAATTACTTCTACGATTTATGCATACATTCTTATGCAATACATGAAGCTGCAGCTGAATTAATAGTTATTATTAATTAACTTTTCATATCCAGATTTATGTATTTGAATTTTCGTCATTAATGGCAATTTTCCAATTACGCTATATCGAAGCATACTTAATTATTCAACATATACTTACAAGCTAGGAAAACTATCTCTATAGGGAATTAATTAAAATTTTAATTAGTCACTCGCATATACTGATTTGTGATCTACTTTTGTAAAAAAAAATATATGGTTTGTTATATACATCCATTTATAGAACATTAATTTCAAAGTGATTTGATTGAAAAAATGTTTCATAAATATGAAAGCATCATGATTATATAACAAAGAAATCTTTGAAAGATACGGAAAAAAAACTGATTGGGAATCCTAATGACGCTATCGTTTGTACTTTGGGAACGAATGAGTTGGCCAGATATGAAATTTGGTTGCCAGAACATGCTGGATCCACTTAGACAAGTAAATGAAAGCAATGAAAAAAGTGTAAATAAAAGTGGAAAATAAATAAAGCGGCAGATAGCGCAGCAACTTTCAAATTTTGAAACTCCATCGGAGCGCATTTGCGTACGCACTCCACTTAAATAATCTTTTCATTTTCATAACATCAAGCACAGCTTCAATTATAAATAGACTTTATGAAGTCTCTCTTTTTTAATGACGAAAATATACCAAATAATTGGAATTTGGTAAAAATACCAATTATTTCCTAAATGTATCATTTATTTAAGTATATGATGAACAAATGATCCTAAAATTATATGATCTTCAATTGTTGTTGGATATTTTATAGAATTTTTACATCAAAACAAATTTTGGAACATGGTATAACTTAACGTTAATATTTATAAACTTTATGAAAATTTTGAAAGATTAAATCAGCTAATTAATATATGTTGATAACTAAGTAGGCTATATTTAGCTCCGTCCAGTTTATGGATAAACATCGTTAAGGATTGGACACAGCATGATGTGAATCATGTTAGTACGGGACGCGAGATGTGGATTCAGCTAGAAACTTATAAACTCAACGGACATTGCGACCGCAACGATTATTATCGGTTCTTCGAAACGGCACAGCAATTTCTGTCGTCCCTCCCTGCTTCAATATATATTAATCAACCATTTTAACCAGGCTACGCACAACGTAATTCTATTATCGATCGACTGCACATCGCATTCTGTCGAGTGTAGACAAGTCTCAATTACTCATAATAGCAGCAACGAAAAGTTACGTAAACAAGCTAATTCACAACCAAAGTTCCAATAATCAACATATCATAATTCAACATCAAGCTTCAGAAATTGAAGCATTCATTCAGAAATAAGTAACAAATCTTATTTATATAAAAACAAATCATGCGACGGCATTCCCAGACCATCAATAATTCTTCCGGCTAAATTGCTTTACTTTATAAAGTTCAAATGGAGGACGCTATAAATATTTCAAGAAACCGGATCAATTTTCAGGCGGCTATGTGTGCATTAGCACCAGCACGTCGCTCATTATTTCGCTCAAAACCGTGATACGTAATTATTGCGGAGCAGAAAGACAGTAGAATGGGAAAAAATATAACGGGCTATGTAATACGAGTTCGAGCTCACACTGAAAGATTAGATTTCAGGAAATCATTAGTACGAGATAATCTTGTATCGGATAAAAATAAAAACTGCGTCGACGAATAAATGAAATATGCTCGTCCGTATTTCAATTTCGACTGCAACTGACAATGCGAAAGTCAATTAGGAAGGAAGGAAGGTTTCAAAACATGTTGTTTATCGAATCAAGTTTTCATTTCGGATGATGAATTTGTAGCGAGTTTAAAAAAATAATAAAAGGGCCTTGGATTTCAATTCAGATCCAATATCGCCTCGTTTTCATTTATATTTAATCCACACCTGTATCTAGCATATCCATGTTGCGTTATCTATGATTTACTTTTTGATATTTGTTTATACATTTATTTAATGAATTATATTTAATTTATTTAAATTTAATTAAAATCAAAAGATTTAAAATAAACTAAAAATATTTCAATTGACGACTTGGAAAAACCTTTGTCTACCATTTATTTCCTTTGGTGTGTCCAATCCATTGAATAAGTGTGACAAGACTCAACAGAGGATAACCGTAACAATGGACTTCCTAAAGGATAGATCCATCCTATCTATTGGTTGGAAAAGGGAACATTATTGCCGATCATTAAAATGTACTTATACTCAGGTAGCCGACCTTGTAAATAAAATTTCGGAAAACATAAAACAGCATTATAAAATAAAGTATTTAAAAACAGCTCGATTTAAAAGGAAAATCACTGAAATAATTTGTTGACCAAGCCTTCTTGGGATAATCGATACAGATAGTTTAGAAATAACTGGATCAACGTTATGAATCAACTATGTTTGCGTACTTAATAACGTTACGCAATCGCAGTTAACAAACATTGCTCCGGCGAAAGTTAACAGACAAATTTGCTTATTTCGTAAGTTATTTATAAGTCTGAGTGTATGCGTTCCGAAGAAACTAGTAAATATTTAAAAAGTTTTTCATAACTTCAGTTAATTTACATCTAAAAACACTCAAATAACTTGAGGTTAAATGTTACTTAAAAAACTAGGCCAATGTTGGTATAAAACAATAGACTTCATATGTTGATAAACACGTATTCTCGATCAATAACATTATTATGTCTAAATGGTTATGTTATAAATATGAACAGACAATTGTTGCAGTGCAAATAGTAAAATGCTTTACGCGACGATGACGTCAATTCTGGTATTAACTGTTGCCGTTGTTTATTTTGAAAGTGCTTACTACTTGTTTATATTTACATCTAGGTGCGTTTGGGATTTTTCTATTTGAAATAAATTAAATGATTCTCAATCGACAATAGAAGGAAAGAAATCTAGGATGAGAAAAGAAGACAGAGATATATAAAATTAATATAGCAAACGGAAATCTCAAACATAATAATCGCCGTTTATTTTTAAGTCCATTACAATTTCAAGGCGAACGTGTTTCAACTTAGGGAAAAACGATTACCCAAAAATTATTTTCTTGGATTATCAATGGTTCTTTTTGTATGGGATAGGATGGATGAATATTATCAAGGTCTTTGATATCAAGCAGCTGCAAACTATCAATGTGACAATTCTACTTAACTCTTTGTGATATGTAACATATCCCAGATTAATTTTCTATCATGTTTGTTAAGTTTGACTGAATATTATTGGTATAATAAACAGTTTGATTAAAAAAATAAATAAGTCTGGCTTGTATTTAATTTATCTCCACATAAACAAAGTGATAAAATGAAGTGGGTCCTGTTATAATTGATTCTAGGAGATGTAAAATGCAACCCAGTATATTTAATAAATGTAAAAAAATAAAAATAAATCTGGGGTATATTGAACTCCAAACTAACAATTTGTATATAGAATCAAGTAAAATAAATAAATAATATATGCTTACATAGGTAGATATTGTTGATGTGGATTGTTGTATGTTTGCATTTCATCACAACTCTCTCCTCCTGAACTGCTGACTGTAGCTTCAGAATCCACTTCATTTTGGACCATGGACATTTCTGATTCCAAGAACCCAGATACCCTCTGAAGCTCCTGTTTGTCAGATTGGGGCCATTGAGCCAAAGTAGTGAGTCCCATGGATGGGGTGGACCTGTACCCAGTTGCTGGTTCTACAGAGCCTGCACCAAAATACTTATTGGTGTGCCTCTGTCTCAAAGTGTTGTTGGCCTGAACAACAGCACTCATCTCAAGTTTCTTAATTAGATTTTTGGTGGAGTTATATGAGATTGGTTTCAACTTTTCCTGGGTTACAGGTTTGGGTTCTTCCGGGAGGTGATTCAGAACAGCACTGTCATCTTGTTTTTGGCAATTCATGGGTTGCTGCTGCTGCTGCTGTTCCTTGCACTTTTTTAACGTTCGATGCACATGTTCATACACTCCAGCCATTTCGCCACTCACGTGTTGGCCCATCAGACGCGACTGGAATTTCCTTACCCTTCTGATCAGAAAATCCATCCTTCTGTCTAGTGCACTGTGCTGTTTCAGGATGCCAGTCATCAGGTCTTTGGTTTGTGTCTCCTTGATATTGGTTACAGAGTCACTCAATTGCTCCTCCATGCTCATATTCATAACATCACTGAACAGCTCCTTCTCCAGGTTGGTAAAATTGCCCACATTAAGATCACTGCCAGACAATGGGAATATAACATCCTGTTCATCCTGCACAGATGAAGTGGACTCTGCTTCAAGTGATTTGAAAACCTGCATGAGCTCATCCACATTGGGATTAATGTTGTTTATGTTGAATAACTGGTCATCTTCTGAGTCAAGTCTGTCCTTGAGGATGGAGGTCACATCCTCTAAACCACCCTTCTGTAGGCCCATTTTGTCGTCCTGGTCACCCATAGGTTGTGGACAATTACTCATTATAGGCTCCACACACTCGTCAACTGCACTATCCAAGGCCCTATTGACTTGGTCTATCTTTAATAGTTCAATGGCCAGAGAAAGAGGATTGCCAAAGCCATAGTTCAGATCCTTGCTGGTGGTGGCTTTCCTGGGCACAAACAGCTCACCACTCTTGTCCACACCGTTGACTGGGGATGCCAGCTGGTTGGGGGGCAGCTTGAAGCCTTGTGTCTGATTAGTTTCTGTTAGGGCTGGTGCCATGACCTCCACATGGGGATGCCTCACCGAGGCCGTACGCAATCCCATTCATCCACTTTTGCACATGGAATGATCCCCTTGACTTTCACAAAACACTGTCAAAACCACTTTGGAGACACAGCCAGCTCAAACTAATTGCAATGCAGTTTAATAATTGGGGAGGGAAAAAAGTTGAAAAACAAAATAAAAAAAGAAAACAAACAAACACTGAACTAATCCCCGGCCAATTCCATCGTCGTCACCCTTGTTGTTCGAATGATGATGATTATTACGATGGAAAAAATAAAGGATAATAGCAGGAGGGAGACGCTTTTAACTGTTCGCTACTTTCCCTTAACAAAAGCGTGCGGTTAGCAGCGGCCGGGCATCGTCCGGCTCGAGCCGTTGCGGTTGGCGACGCGGTCCGGAAAACCGGAAACGACGCAGGGGGCAAATCCGGAAGGTCCGTACAGATAACACCCACGTGACGCCGCTCGGCTTACGAAATCCCGGAGACACCGTGCTTACACACTACGAAATACGCACCTACTACCAAACATTGCACCACCTTCGGTCGAAACTGGGGGCGCACCGCCGCACCAATGAGCACTTGTCACCATCGGATACGTGTCCGACATGAAATCCGTGTGGACGGAACGCGATAAACAGGCGAAATGGTCTTCGCAGAGGCGATTTTTTGCGAGCCAAACGTACTACCACAATGGCGCCGTTCGGTGGTACAGGCGGACGACGTACCACTCCATTTCTGTTGAACAAACGAACGTCGGCGGCGTTGACTGAGCAGACTCCTCGCGCCACCGACCGGCCCCGCCGATTACAACACCGCTTGATGCAACTTCACACACACGCACACACCGACGCCACAGACACACGAGCACCTCGGCAGCCTCGACAGGAACCACCGAATCCAAACGGATCGGTGAAGAATGATGTAGGACGTAAACCAGACCTGAAGACCCTTCCGCCGATGATGCTGACGATCCGATCCCTCGCTGTTGTCGTCGTCTCTCTCTAGCTCACGCCGTACAAACGCCGTCTACCATCTATCGCACCTTTTTTTCCGGTTTCAAATGCGCAATGTTTTTGCAACGCCAAAACACCAACGCAGCGATGGGCGAGCGACATCTATCCGCACCCATACACAACCGCGAATCCCGCGCGCGCCAGTTTCGCGCCCAAAATCACTACACATTCACCTCTCCATCACTCTCACTCGCACGCACTTCATTTCACTTCTTTTCCATCCAAAAATACACTTCCAACGCTTTCCCCGGAAACGAACACCAGATCCACGACTTTCAAGCATTCAGTCGATATTCCAATCCACACGAAGCGCGCGCTGCCGTCCCATAACTTATGAAAAAATACTCCTGCAACAAAAAACCACCCTAATTAATAAAAAAAAAACAATTATAATAAACATTATAAACACACACCTTTAATAACTGCAAACTCCTTGCAAATCTGTAAATAAGCAATTATTTGAATATTTGATTTGCAGCTATCTTCAGGTGACAGATGGATTTTCAAAGTTTTACTCAAATTATGTAAAAATCCATTAAAAAATTAACATGTAATCACAAAAACATACTAATATCAATTAACATATACGTTAACATCTATTAGTTAGTTAAATTTCAATAAAGAAAACTTTAAATTTTTAATAATAATTCAATCATTTTGATTAGTTTATAAAAAAAATGAAAGAAAATACAGTCCATCGGGTACTTGATTCAGAACAATTTATGAAAGTTAAGCAGCGTGTAATAATGATTTTACCTGGATCGATGAAAAGCGCCATCTGCCTGATCGCGCCAGAAATCACAATAAATTCGCTTCTTCGCTGTACACATTCAAGCAGCCACTTCGATTTCATGAAAACTAATCCCACTTTTAATCCTAATCCATTCTACAAGCTATCCCATATCATCGCTGATATTAAATAACTGGATACATTCACTGCAAAACAAACAAATTAATAACTTATATTATAAATATTTAGTATACAAACCTTTTAAAGCACTTCGTTTCCATCGCTTCGTTATCTGCAATGAAAAATAATTATTTAAACGTTTGATTTACAAGTGTTTATGCAAGAAAAGTAAGTTTACCATTAATCTGTACACAAAATAAATTGAAAGATTATTATGCAGAAATGATATATTAATAAGTACATGCATTGAGAATATTATAATTTTGAAAACGCAATTTGCATATGAACTTCACTTGACAAATAAACAAAAGGTAAACGAAATATATCATGGATGGAGAGACCAAAGTCTACATCGTGGTCTATGAGTAATTAATATCAAAACGATCATGACTTATATAACATCAGAAAATAATTGTGTAGTGAAGAGCAGGAGGTACCTATAGTTACGTCACGTCATGACGAAAATAATCGCGTCATATAAAAGTAGAACTACAAACCAAAAAAGTATACTCGAGTAATAAAGAAGAGTATGAAGATATGACGCACTTATATAAACATCGAAACACAAGTTTACAAAACATTGTTTGAAATTTCAGATTATATACAATATAAACATGAAGACGATAACACAATATTTACGACAAAATAATTTCAGCAGAAAATCCTATTAACAAATTCAAGATATTAAACCATAACCATATTCTATATATGAATGTTGAATCATACATATCTAACCAACTTTGAATTGTGACAAGTAAAAATAAAATAGATTAATTAGAAATAAACAATTATGTTTTCCATCATTAAAGTCAAATATAACTAGTTGAAATTAAGCAATCAAATAAATTTGGACATTCGAATGAAATCTCATCGAGCAGAAAAATTATTTTTATAACCATCAATGTAAAATAGAAAATGAATTTATTTCATAAAAAGATTATACTGTTCCAGTGTTGAGTAATATGAAAGCAATAGAAACAGGTTGCGGATACTTATCATTTGTCAGAATATCAGTACTCGAGATCAACATAATTCAATCGGTTAACTTGTTTGATCAGGGTTAACACAATTTGTAGCAAGTGCATTTATACAGTGATATTTGTTTCAAATACTTATTATAAACAAATATAAACTAGTAGAATCGCGTATAACAAGTAATAACTCACGTTTTTTAGGAGAAGTGAATATAAAAATATAAACAATATTACAATAAAATTCTTATCTTCTGCACATTACTTTATAAATGTGCAAATTCAAAACACGTACCAATAGTTCCAAATTGCATTGCTCGCTGTATGTAGAGCAATGGAAATATGTTGCTGCAGTCGAAGAATTGTTAAATTGAAGTTGCACCGAAGAGACTTCTTGTACGTTCAGGGTAAAATGAAAATCTTACTGCTGCTCTGAATAGGCAACTGTACATGCAAGCACAAACGTCAAATTTTGGAAGTCAAAATACTAACAAGGATCAACTTAAATCCATGCCCTTTATATGTAAATAATTTAACGAGGGTTGATTAAAGGTTTAGCAGATGGTTGCAAATAAGAAAACCATCGATAAATGCTATCATAATCGGATTTTTTTGCAGGGATTTTTCGAACGACCTGCCAAATGACATGGTCGTTATTTTCGGAAAAATAGTAATCAAATCTTGTTGTCGCAGAATCTCGAGGATATCTTGGCTGAACATTGTTGTTTTTATGTATTTTCATGAGGTTACGATTGCAGATCGAATTGACGAAATAAAAAACGCGTTGTATACTGTAATGAAAATTGCGAGGTATCCTCAAGGATTCGTTGCAAAACCGAAGTATTCGGATTATTCGAGGGTGGATTAAGGATGGAATAGGGTTCCGGCGATGCTGGGAAATGGTTAGATGATGGATGTAATTTGGTCTTTCTGAATTTGCGGAAAAAAGGACCTCCGTCTTGGCCTAGATTTTTGAATGCCGCGACTAAGCGGCAGCAACAGTTAGTAGTACCAAGTTGAGACTAATAGTTTTCTTATCTTGCAGAGGGTTTTCTTACCTAAGGGATCTTCAGGGATGAAGTTTTTGGAGCGTCCATCGTCGACCGTTTTCCCGTCCATCGCGGCACACACACGTACCAATTTTCCTCGACCGTCCGTCCGTGGACTTCTATCCAACTTCTTGCCCCCTCCTTCTGGTTGTCATGTGTTTTGACATGTAGGTGGATATCGCACGAGTATCGGCTTTAAGGTTAGATCCAGAGACACCAACACCATCTCCTTGGCAATTCGATTCACCAGCACTTCCAACCAGCTGGGATATGGCAACCCCAAGTGACTTCCTCGAACTCGACTACCACCAGGTCGACGCATCTACAACACCGGTAAATCACTCTAAAATCATCATACAATTAGAAGTATTTGTGGTTACCATGGATTTGTTTTCAAAAGTCTTAAAGTATATTCATACTTACCTTTTCCATAAAATATATTTACTCTCACAAAATAGTTTAAGTAGTTATTGCATTTCATTTAATTACCATTTAAAAAGGATGAGACTGTTACTTATTATTCTAATAGATTTTACAAATTTAATTAAAACCTAAAGTAGCCAAATCGTATTTTTTGCCATCGCAATATAATATGGTATTAACAAGATTTCAAAAACTGTGAGTTACACTAATGTTAATACAACATGTAAAATTCTTGTTTCAAATTTATTTTTTTAATATTTTATCGATTTTAGGAGATAATCCATAAACGACTGCTTCCATTCGCCGACAGTGAAATTTTCCGATGCAAGATTAAATCCTCCAGGAAGCTGACCAAAGGCGACGATGTCAAACCAAAATACGAAGTGGTTTTAAGTATCAAAGGAATCGATCACTCGTATAGACCTGGAGATTCCATCGGAGTAATTTCGACCAATAATAAAGAAGAGGTCGAGAAGTTAATCTGCAGGTTGAATCTTCTAGAAATCGCCGATAAAACTTACAGTTTAAAGATATTGAAGAACACGCAAAAGAAGAAACCTGTTCTTCCACCGCATATACCAATAAAAGGAACAATCAGAGATGTTCTTTTGAAATATGTGGATATTAGGGCTGTACCCAAGAAAACGTTTCTTCGCGCATTAATGCCGTATTGCGATGACTCGGATAGAGATATGTTGAAACCGGCAAGTGACTTAAAATCCACAACGTATGAAGATTTCATCACCAATAAAGCGCGCACTCTTTTGGATATGCTCGAGTCGTTGCCATCGTGCAATCCGCCGGTGGAGCGACTTTTGGAACACCTTCCGCCGCTCCATCCTAGGTTCTATTCAATAGCATCGTCACCGTTAAAAGTGGAGGAATTGCGCTTTGCTTTTTCTCTAGTCGATTGCGGAAAAGTCAAAGGGGTTTGCACTGGTTACCTAGAATCGCTGATATCCGTTGAAAATGAACAAATCGAAATTTACTTTAGGAAGCGTAATGATTGCTTGAACGATTTTTACGCTGATGATAGTAAAGTGATTCTGATTGGACCTGGGACTGGGGTTGCTCCGTTCATTGGATACTTGGAAGACTTTGCGTTGGGAGGGAGGAACTTAAGCGCGGTTTTGTATTTTGGATGTCGTTATGGTGATAAAGATTTCATCTACAAAGAGGAGATTGATGGGTTTTTGGAGAAGAAGGTTTTGCGCGAAATTAACGTGGCTTTGTCGCGTGTTAACAAGGAATACGTTCAAGATGTTATAGCTAAGCAAGGAGAAGCTTTGATAAAGAAATTGATGGATGAAGAGTACAGGATTTGGATTTGCGGTAGTCGAGAGATGGCCAAGGAAGTGCAAAGCGCCGTAGTTAAAAGTTTTGTTGAGTTTGGTGGAGTGGATGAGAAGGAAGCTTTGGATCTCGTTGTTGGAATGCAGAAGCGAAATCTGTATGTTGTTGATGTTTGGACGTAAATAAAGTAGGCAACTTTTTAAGCATGTCTTTAGATTTTAAGTCACTTGAGATCTCCGAAAACTGTTAGCTTCGTGGGTTGAAGGATGCTGATCAATGATGATGAAGATGAGTAATACCAGTGGGTATTCGAGGAAAGTTGGACGGGATGAAAGGAAACTTCCTGAGCGCTTCCAGGAAGGCGTGGGCTGAGTCACTTAAGTCGGTAGCCCCCTGGTGGCAACAAGCGCACCAGAAGGTTCCCCACCCTTACTGAACCTTGAATAAATCTATCCATTATCTAGAAATATTCCGACCGATGGTTGCATAAAACGCTCTTTTCAACCACTCCTATAGTTTACACTGTTTCTGTTTGTTTTGGGATACCGGCGGTGTATTGTGTACATTTTCCTCGATTCAATTCCTTTCCTCTGAGGTGATCTGCTCTATGAGTGGTTAACATGAATAAAGTGATCGGTTTTTTCGGAGGCAAGAAGAAGGAGCCGCGCGAGGAACAGTACAACCCCTGCATAGGTAGTCCCACGAACGTTCAACACGATATTCATGTACATAAAACCGACGATGGGAAATTGGAAGGACTTCCCAGCGCTTGGCAGAAGCAGATCCGTAAGTCTTTGTCTCAATTATAGAGAATTTTCCAATTGAAATGATCGTAAAAACTTCGAGCCAAGTGTTAGATGAATCACTCATCAAACCTAAATCAAAATACTTAAGTGCAGAGGGCCCAGAACCTACGGATCCAGCAAGAATGGAACTGATACGAGGAGGGGAACCTGTCACAATTGCTTTTATCAGTGATTCTGACATTTTTATTTTTCGATTCAAGCTTATTTATTTAGATTACAATTGATGTTTTTCTATTCATTCACACGATTCGTTCAACTTCAAACTCTCCTCTTCGCAGCATAGCATAAAACCAGAACATCCGCAAGTAATCATTGCCTTTATCACCTCTAATCAGGTGCGCGAGCATTACTTAATGTAATTGACCTCTAAAATTGTTAACACCTTGCACAACCGAATTGAATGAATAAATAAATAAATAAAACCTGAGGCAATTAAACCCATTGTCTTTGTTTTCAATGGTTGGGAAATATTCGCTTAATTCCATGCAACAATATACATCAATGCTACATACAAATGTGAGAATTGCCAACAGTGCAAATTATTATTGTTGTTATTTATAACTTGATTCCAAGCAATTGTAAATAATTATCGATTTTTCTTTCCGCTCACAGCATCTGCATTGTCGTTTTCTATTATAATAATTAATTAATTTTACTATAATAATACATAATTAAGGTATATAATCAACTTTATTATAGTTTAAATATAAATAAAGTATCTTTAACAAATTCAAAAATATTTTCAGTACAATTTTGTTGACGCAGTTCACTGACTTCGAGATTACTAATTAGTCCACTGTTCATGCAAAATTTCACGAAAAAAAAAATGCATTATTTGTTAGTATTTTCAATTATCATCTGTCTATGAGCATTCATTTAGATTTGTCTCTAAATAGAATTAGTTTGAGTTTTATTTTAGGATTGTTTTGATACGTGATGCACGTGTTCCAAAGGGGGAAATCGAGGGCGAAGAGAAATATCCAATAATACAGAACTCGTAGCTCTAAAATTGAACATTTATATTTCTGAACAAATGTAGTTAATTTTATAATAAACTGTAGTTCAGATCAATATTTACTTACAATTTAGTTTATTTAAACTTTTAAATTGCATTTCTTAATAACTTTTATTTTTAATTGGTAATATAAGCCACAATTATTAGTTAACTAATAAAATATTTAAATTATTTATTTAATAATCAATTAACTAAATATATCCGAACGTATATGTATTTACAAAAAAAACAATAGTAGAATTGTTCAACTTATATTCGCAATTTTCTTATCTTGTGAACCAATTGACTTATTTAATTTTATCCAATCAAAATATTATTTTTTTTTTCATTTGCTTAGCGTTTGGTTCGTTGCAATTGAAAATATTATCTATTTGAAAGCCAGTAGGAGCTGAAAACTGCAGAGTTTATTAGTGGCAAAATTATCGAATTTAATAAATTTTCAAGTGCAAATTATTACATAAAGTACAAAGTTTATATTATTGGTATTCGCTCATTTTATCTCAAATCTAATCAATTGTGTTGGAAATACATGTAAAATTGTTAAATTATAGATAAATCCATTTGTTTGAAATTCTTTTTCCTTCCGTACTAAGAAAGACAGTTTTTCAAAGAAATCTTTTATCTATTTTTAAGGAGTATTCTTAATCTGTAGGATTATATTGATTTAGGTAAAAAAGAAAGTTAAAGGTAGTAGGAACATAATTACAGGAAGTACTAAGGTCGTTAGTGTTTAAATATAGGATGCATTTTTAGGACGTTGCTTGGAAAACGGTTTAAAGTAGTTTCATAATAAATCTTGAAAAAAGGAAAAGTAGTTTCCTCAAACAATGAATTGGGCAATGTTCCAGCACCTATAAATTATAACTACAAAGTCTGTTAAAATATTTGAAATATTGTTAAAATATAATAATATTGAATTATGAATATTCTAGTTTGATTATAAATAATTGCCAATTTTGCGAATCGATATATTTTCTGATTTACGGTTGCATTATCGATGACTCAATATTTAAACAAATTAAAAAATATTGTTAAAAAAAGCAAGAATTAGTCATTCAATTTTTCCAGCGATTAGACAATCAATAATATTAGAAAATTGGCTGAAGCAATTTCAGCAATCGATTTTCATTTAAATTTAATAAATTTTGCTTTGATTTTCTTTTTAATTGACACATTCTTATAAATATTTATCTAATCTAGATGTTGGAATTGTTAATTAAAATTTTCCCATTATTCAGGGAGACATGCAGCCTATCTTATCTGCAATCTATATTGCGTATCTTTTTTTACAAGTTATTATATTTCGGAAATTTGCAGATAAAAAATGAGGTTGAAATATGCATATTGATTATTCACAGTTTTCGAAAATAACCGTAGTTATTGTTATAATAATTTAGACTTTTTGGGAGATTGTGTAATGTTATTGACGGAAATAGAATTGGGATGAAATCGAAGAATGTCCACGCGCGGAAATTTATTGTTTTCACTTTATATTAAAGTCTTGAAATGCAAACGAATTTATCGATGTTTGCGTTTATTGTTAGAAGCGCGACCTAATGGCGTCTGGCGATTGGCTTTTAGAATCTCGATCAATTATTTTTAATACTTATATCAAATAACTGAAGAACCAATGGTTTGTGTTTTGATGTTATAAAGAAGGGTTTTTGTGTTAATTATTTTAGAGATTGAAATAATGGTAATTGGAAATGGAAATAATAAAAATATTTCAATTTTGTATGATTTATGTTTGTTTAACTTCACAGAGAGTCAGTTCACCGAGGATGAGTTGTCGCACAATTACCAAGCGGCGGTGAACGCAGTGAAATACTTGAATTATACGGCTACGCACAAGCATGGCGACTTCAAATTCTTTATCACCGAGAAGAACATCGAGGAGGAAACGAATGCCATCGATAGGTTTATGGAGAAGGGCGGTCACAGCAGCCGCGATGATAGTTACGAAAAGCTGGAGAAGGAATTGCCTCCGGCCTTGCCGCCGAGGGCGGACAAGTATGTATGTTGAAGCTCAAGATTACTAAAAGTACAACGAAATATGCTTTGCAATTTCAGAACGCAGACTTTGGTGACGCCGCAACCGGTTAAGCCTAAGGAAGCGGTGGTCAAGGATATCGCCAAGAGTTTAGATAACCTGAACGTGGACGCGGAGCAACCGGTGCTTCGCAGAAAAACCAAAGAGATTCAGTTCATCAGCGATCACGATTACCTGCAGAAGATCAAGAAACTGTGCAACCCAAGTGATCCGGAGACGAAGTACGTGAAGGACATGAAGGATTTGGGTACGGGCGCTTCAGGCATCGTGTTCGTAGCTACGAACAAGATGACCAACCAGAAGGTGGCCATAAAGGACATAGACATGACGAGGCAGAATCGCAAGGAACTGCTGTACGGCGAGATCAAGATCCTGAAGGATCTGTCTCATAAGAATCTGGTGAACTTTATCGAGGCCTTCGTCTTGGAGATGAATCTGTGGGTGGTGATGGAACTGCTGGAAGGTGGACCGTTGACCGACGTGGTCACAGAGACGATCATGAAGGACGCGCAGATCGCTGCAGTTACCTACGAGGTGTTGCAGGGCATAAACTACCTGCACTCGCATGGTGTGATTCACAGGGACATCAAGTCCGATAATATACTCTTAGGTATGGATGGAACTGTAAAGGTTACGGATTTCGGGTTCTGCGCGAACGTGACCGGAGACGAGCAGAGGGAAACGATGGTCGGAACTCCCTTCTGGATGGCGCCGGAGGTCGTGTCCAGGAAGATGTACGGAAAGAAAGTGGATATCTGGTCATTAGGTATAATGGTGATCGAAATGATCGACGGGGAGCCGCCCTATCTGAAGGAGCCACCGCTGAGGGCGCTGTACTTGATCGCAGCTAACGGCAGACCGACGATAGAGAAATGGGACAAACTTGATTCTAGGCTGAGGGACTTCCTGGACTGCTGTCTTCAGGTGGACGTCAACGAAAGAGCCACTGCCAGTGAATTGCTCAGGCATAGGTTCCTCGAGGACCGCATGGACCTCTCCACGCTGACGCCGCTCATCAAAGCTGCCAAGAGGCAGCTCAGGAAAGATTGGTAACATATACTTCACAGGATTCACACTTCTGTTGTATATCTCACATATTTCACGAACGTGAACTTATACATATATTTACATATTTTATAGAACCTATTACATTGCATTTGACAACTTCGGAGGTTTTACTTGAGATTCCATTTAAAATTTGTTTTTCTATATTTGTTAAATAACCAAATGATCTCTCTTGGTTACATTCTGACGCAATCCCAGTATTTTCTTTCTATATATTTTTTTTTTAAATTATACTATAACCAAAAAATATACAAACGAATGGTGCCTTACATACATATAAGAACAAACATTTTTTTAAAGGTTGTTAAAATATTTTTATAAAATTATATTGACTTAATTATTATTCCTCGCTTATTATTTACCTCTTTCTTCCCACATCATCTTATCTAAATGTTCTTAACACGTTAACTCCAAACTGTGCAATATTTTTTGCGTGCCTCGATTCAATCTAAAATGTAAATTTGTCTTTTAATTTGTAATAAAAGTTAAAAATAATGTAATGGTTTACTTCTTTTAAAGAGACATATATTTAATGTATGTGGGAGTTAACGTCTTAATATTGATTTACTTAACAAGACTTCTGAACTTGGAACCTTAATTGAGTGACGTAAGTATCAACGTTTAAATTTAATTCCTGATCGTTCTCATTTTTATTGTTCGTTTCTAAATGCTTACACAATAATAAAAAAACCTTAATGGTTAGTTATGAAATTTTTCTTAATAGAAAAATATAGATTATTATTTGTAATATCATTATTATATAATATACAAATGGCGTTTTTTTTTAAGTAAAAAATATATAATATATATATTTAAAAATCAACAATTAATAACCGTTTGCACGTATCGAGGTGCAAAGGTGTACAAAATAATAAAATCTGATATTTACAACTAAAACATAATTATCACCATAAAATATAATAAAATAAAAAATAATAAAGAAATTAATAATAAGACATCACGGATTATTAGTAACAAATATAGAACTAATTTCGAACTTATAGCTAAGAAACGGTGATAACGCGTGGACGGATGCTAGGTTTGCGGATGGTTGCCCATGGACTGATTGCAGTGGTGTCGCTGGAGCACGCGGATCACCGTTTCTTTGAGCGTTTGGGGCTTGCAACATTCCTCGAGCCACGTGAAGACCCCAGCGGATAGTTCCGAAAAGTTGTTAACGCTTATCGAGCTGAACGTAACGAACAATTGGTCCATTATCACCTGGAACTGATTTCGATAGCCCATAAGATCTACCAATGCACCAACGGAACCATTGTTTTTATAGGAAATATAATTCCCAAGTGATATTCAATCAGAAGACATAATTGTCCCAAGTTGTAAAAGTTTTAAAAAATTAAACGTTAAACTTACGACTGAGAACTTGGTTTCATCTGAAACCCTGAGCTCCGTTTGTCCGGGTTGAGCCTGTTGAGCTTTCACGATTTGTTCGTAATTGGCTTGCATGATTTTCAGAGCAATCACTTCTTTACGTAAGGCGTTCCTCTCATCCTCCTGCTTCTTTTTCTGCTGCTGCAGATACTGTATGTAATCAATGGATTTCTGAAGTACAGTGGCTTTACTCAATTTGTATCCTTAAAAAAAAGCATATAAGATTAAGACTGTTTTTACTTCAAAATTTATGGAAAACCCAGTCTACAATCGATTTATTTTACTTGATAGTAAAAATAATACATACCTGATACATCACTCTGCTGACAAGTGGGAACTAATTCTTGCAGCATATCATAACCTTTCTTAATAGCATCTCTTCTCTTTTGCTCTGCCTGTGTATGGGCCTCCCTCCGCCTCTCCTTATAACTTATCGAACATTTGGCTTCCAATTCTTCTTCATCTTCTACAAAACAAAGTAAATAATTAATAACTCAAAGACATATCAGCAAGTAAACATTACCCAATAACAAGCAATGTGATTATACATATATTAATTATAAATAAAAAATTTGCAAGCCCCATGAACTCTCCCAGATAAACAGGTCTATATTTAAATTCACATACTGATGTACAACAAATAGTGTATATAAATTATAAAATTAAATATATTCATATAAACAGAAATAAAATAAGTTTTACCTGAGTTTTGTGTAGACAAACTATTTGAGGCCTGCATTGAGTTGATGTGGTGCTTATGTAGATTATCCTTATTGCCCCTATTGAAAGGTTTCTCGATGTGGCTGGGCCCCGGGTAATTATCACCTAGAATAACAAACAATCTCTGATGTGAGTTCACAGGTTTCCATGTAAACAACTATAATTATACTACCATATCCATAGCGATTAGGAATGTAATTTAAATTATCCATAGTGGGGAAAATAGTTAAACAATAGAAGAGAAGAAGTAGCGGAGAGGTAGCAACATTGAAATAATAATAGGTGGATACAGCGGACACTGTGTACTTAGGTATACATGAATTCACAAACCGTTGTTAACTAATGCGTCCTTGGCAATCACATTATCAGTTTAATTCCAAAATGTTATCATCAGCTGATGAAATAGATATCATCTGTTGTAATTACAAGCAAATAAAAACAAGAGCATTTTATTATGTTGCCGATGTTGGCAACAATGTTGTTGCATTGCTTTAATTCTGAATTAGATAACATAGGTGGCGCATGTAATGTTTGAAAATTTAAATAAATTCAGGATTTTTGCTATTCTGGCCATTTATCTGTATTTAGAATCATCAAAATTTATAATAAATAATATAGTATGATCTAGAGATGTTATTTACAAATGATACTACTTCACTAAAACAATCTAAACATTCAAATATGATATATATTTTATTCTTCGTTAGTTTCTATTAATAATTACAAACTATAAAACATTATGTAATGTATCATCAAAGCTTTAATTTTATGCGTTATGATTGCATCAAATTTTAAATCATATAGATTGAATTTCAAATAAACTTATTTTAATTCTAGGAGTTTTTGTCTAAAATTTTATTTAGAAATTGTTTTGCTTAAAATGTAAGGTGATACATTGATCGAGTTGTAATTTTGAAAATTTAATTAAATTTTTCACATAATTATTATTAGTTCGAAGGAGATCGTTGTTGTGGGAACGGTAAGAAATGTTGGAAGCGGAATAAAACGTGCGTATTTTTATGATGTTTTTTGAGATCATAATATATTTTCATAAATTAACAGAAATTAGTATATTAGATATTGATAAAATTAAAGATAATTGTACTAAATATTAGTGTATTAAACAATCTATGATCAATTATTATTATTTTTTGTTTGTTTTCTTTCATCTAGAACATTAATCTGTCTTCTGTCTCGTCTCATCGATGATTACTCCAATTCTCACGTACGAAAAACAAAACGAAAATCGTCCTCTCCCTGTCTTCTCCCAATAACATTAATCATTTCAATATATATTTATTTCAACTAAATAACATACAGAGTACACTTCTTCCTTATTACACGCACTTTTTGATGTATTCATCATCCTTAATTAATTCCTTTTGAAAATAGATCAATTTCGCTCTCCCGCCCTAATTCATCGCCTCGCGTCTAAAATTACATAATGCTTATCAAAACTATATACTAAACGTCCGAAATCAAAGAAAAGGTCACTTTTTTTTTATCATCTTTACACCACATACCATATGTTAAATAATCAATAAGTTGATTTAAGAACAAATAATAATTATCGAGAATAAAATTTTCTTTACTTTTGATATAAGTTTTTTTTCTGCTCTGTACACTAATTAAGAATATACATACAGTATATATATATATATATTTATTTATATATTATTCATCTATATGTGCAACTTAATATATACGTATATATATAAAAAGCACAATACAGAGTAAAATATACACAAATATTATCGATCAATAAATATTTTTGTTTTGTATTGTATTTCAGTATTTACAAATCTGCGTGGAGAAATTAATAATTACAACATAATCCCTTTGTTAAGTGTTCTTTGTGTGTATCTGTATTTTCTTCCCTTATTTTTCTTAAGTTTCTGGTTTTCCTTTCTGCATCGAATAAGAAAAATAATTAGTACTCTTCTCAATATTGACATATTTTGTTATTATTATTTTTTTTCATCTTCTAAAATATTTATATCACATCATCAAGAATTTCATTTTCTTATCTCAGCTCAGCTCAATCGAAAATATAATAAAGATTCTCATGAAAACTAAAGAAAAAAAATATATATTTTATACATTACATCTAGAAAACAGAAACAATTCTCAGCGAACGATGAAAATTTAGTTATTTTTTTCTTCTTCTTTGTTTTGTTTTATTTGGACGATTCATTGCAATATTTTCACTTTTGATTCACACAAATCAAATTCTTCTTCAGCGCATTTTCTTCTTCTATCAAAATATGTTGTTTTTTTTTTGTAAATTTTACATTTTTTCCTGAGTTAAACAATATACACTAGGTTCATTATTATTATTTTTCATTTTAAAAATTTAAAGCTAATTATTTATTGTACTCTCTTCTTCCTCTTTTCCATTCATTTTGTTGTCTTTGTATTTTTTTTTCTCTTCATATTTTTTCCATTCTATCTTGCGAAAATGGTGGCGATTACGAAGAAACGCAAAAGTTGCAGTGCATTCAAAAAAAGCTAAAAATCTAAGTTTCTTGTTTATTTTTCTTACAATTTTTTTTCTTCACTATTCATCATCGTCATCAACTCTGGACTCTTAAAATGTGTGTATGTGTGGGAGATAAAATGGGACACGAGGCCCACAATTGTCAGTCTTGAAAGACGTTTTGGCCCACGAACAATCTAATTATTTATATATGTAATTATTTATATATTTATAAAAGAACTAATAGCTTTAAGAAAACATACGATTAAATAAAACAAATATAATTTTTCCTCCATAGTTTTCTTTCACGTAAAAGAGATAAATTGCAAAATAATTGTATAATATAATATATATTTATAAATATATCCTAAGCATAGCCTCAACACAAAAATATAACTAAAATAATCGTATAATAATATAATATTATAATTTTTTTTTAAACTTCCTAAATTAACTGTTGGCTATGCTTCTTCTCCTGCACTGTTATTTCCTCTCTCTCCCTCGTCTTTCGCTCAACAAAAGTTCATTGTAATAATTGCTAAACAAATTGCTTGGATTTCTTCCTATTTCACCTATCAATTATAATTCGTTTTGTTAAATTATTGGCAAAAGGTTTCGAAAAAAAAAATAAACACAAAAACTGCTATTTTAACCAAATAATAATAATAATAATAGTAAGATATACGTATAAACTTTACTCTCATCGGGAGTTGCTTCTACATCACTTTCGTTCTTAACTGTTTCTTCTTGGCTTTATTTAAATTCTGACTCTTTTATTGCGACTTTTAGTGATGCGTCGTGATTTCATCCCGTTCGAGGAGGTCGGAGTGCTATCTTTGACAACCTCCTCCAATTTTCGTTTCGGGCCACTACTACTAGAACTAAGATTATTTACAATTGGCACTATAGCCACCGGCTCTTCCTTCAGGTCCACAATTTCGACTAATTTGCTAGTGCTGGCGATCGGAATGAACTCGGCCGCCTGCTCTATGTCTTCAGGTATTACGCCCTGGTTCATCAGGGCATCGATGTCTTCGGTAGGAGCCAACATCTGCGAACCACAGCCCGTGCAGAAGGGCGATGTCGCTGGTGATTTGGATCTCCAGTATTGCAACTCAGTTTTGCACTTGTTTAACTCCTGGAGAAGCGTACTGAACTTGCGCGATATCTCCTCGTTCTTCTTGTCGTACTCATCCAACCTCGTCGCATACTCCACCGTCTGTTTTTGCTGCTCCGCCATCTGCTTCTGTTGCTCCGCGATCTGCTTCTGCTGATCTGCCGTTTTCTTTTTGCACGACTTCAGGTCCTGCCTCAGCAACGATAGCTGACTATTATACCGTTTCATACCTTGCTTTATTTTCCGTATGCCTTTACGCAGTACCATATTCGATTGGGGCTGCGGCTCTTCGTTGTCCGAACTGGGCCTGTCTGTTTCTTTGGTTTCCTCTGGCCCCAGCGGCGAGGAGTCAATAGCCAGATATTTCGGGGTACCGGATGCTACAAAATTAATTACATTTACAAATACTTTGAGATGATTCCAGAAGAAGGAAATGTTCCCTAATGAAAAGTTCGATTTTGCTTGCAAAGGAAATCCATAAGGAAGCAATTTGCATACTTAATTCATATTTTCAACGCGCGAAGAGTATGCAAATTTGTAAAGGGTACGTCAAGGTTTAACGGTAATGCAAAAATACAACTTACATGAGAAAGTGCCAGTAAAATCTAAGAAGTCCGCGTTGAAATATGCGATTTCCGGCAGGCTCGGTTCGATCTTCTCTTTGAAGTACTCCATGGCCATCGTGGAGAGGTCGAAGAGCTCGTCAGTAACCTTGTAGGGTCTCTGCAATTTTTGTGTGGTCCGTATGTGCCGGAGCACGTTGTAGACCTCATCGAGTATCTCGCCGGGAAAGAAACAGCAGTGCTTGCGCTCTATATGCTTGCCGAAAGACATCTGCAGCAATGTCAGCCGCATGTGGATGGTTTCGATTATGTCGCTCTCGCAGGCCAGGTGATGGTTCCTCCTTGCCGATTCGCGCCTCGGCATTTTGCTCTTGATCACCTGGAAACGCTGGAGCATTTGCGTCTGCAACTTTTGGAACGTCGTGTTCAGCATTTGCCCGCAAACGGCGTCGAATTTGGTGCAGACCTACGGAATCGTTGATGTTATCTTAGGTTGAAGCACGCATTTTAGGGCTCTTACTCGTCTGAATTGAGAAAGCGATTCGAAGTTGAAGAAGCCTAGTATCTTCTCGAGCACCTCGACGGGGAGCTCCAGCAGTTGCTTGGTGGGCTTCTCCGCCGTGGACGACTTCCTACTAGCCGAACTGCCACCTCCTTCAGCGTGCACTGAATTGTTGCGAGATCTCGTGGCCACCTCCTCCGAGCCCGCCGACGTCGTCCCCCATGACGTGGAGCACTCCGCGACGCTGCTGCCGTTTATAATGGACATCTGTCTAGTCGAAACCATCCTGCCTTCTTCGATTCTCTTATTAAATGAAGATTGAACGAGATGAAAAGAAAATAAACCGACTCTGCTCTAAAAAAGACAAAACAAAAAAAAACAAATTAACTAACAAATTAAATTAGATACGCTACATACACTTCATCATTCACATTTAAAAGAAATTCTAAAGACAGCGCTTCCCAAACATTATATTTATTATATTCATAATAAAATCACAATACTTCCCAAAAATAATATCTGTTGTATTTACGCAATAAAAACTGAAACACTGTACACTGCATATCAATATGAAAAAGGTAGATATGTGCGATTCCGGCTGTTAAAATAATAAAACTATCGATCGATGTCGACAGCCGTCCATAATCGACCAAGTGAGTCAAACTTTGGGATACAACGCGATGATCCAATAACAACGCGAAACAATGCCACCGATCAGTTCAATCGTTTTATAATTACCTAAACCATTTTTCTGTTACGACAGCAGGAAGAAATCTGCAAACCGATAATTGCAACCGCCTACGCAACACGACAATAGCGCCAGACAAAAGCAACGGAAACGTTTGCATGTATGATCTTCTTTCATTTGTGTTATTATAAACTGTATTTCCCTACCATCCGTTGCAGCAATTATATCTCTAAAAAAAATGTATACTGATAAAATTGTCTGTATGTTATTTAAACACGGCTTCGTTGCGAAACAAATTAACCTTAATTAAATCCGAATGAAAACGCTCTTGTGATATTGTTGGTGCAAAAAAAAAAAAGAGTTGTTGTCTTGCCCAGTTGCGGAACTCGATTACAGCACAAACTGTGCCAGTCCGATGCGCGCATGATAATATAATCTAAACCAAAAGGCATTTATCGGTGAAACTAGGATAGGATAAGAAGACCAATTTAGGATTCTCTAACATTCAGATTTTGATTTATGCTTCTAGCTGCCGGCCAAGCTTCGTGCCGTATTCAAAGATAAATTTTCTTTCCAAGACAATCATTACTGTTGACTCAATATTCTATACTTGGAATAAACAAAAATGTAGATAACTTGAATCAAAAAGAATAAACTTTTTAAAGTTGAAAACAGCGAGTTTATTTCACGTTTATGTCAATACACCTGCTATTAAGTTAAAGTTACTTTATTGAATAACCAAATTGTGATGTTACGCAATATTATAGTTCAGATTCGAAAATATGAATATATAACGTCTATATTAATATGTTTGTTTAAGATACCATTCGAGAGATAATTCAAATTACACACTACATGAATTTTGAGCACCACAAATGTTTTGATCGCATTCACATTATCTCTATTTACGATTGTTGCATAATTGCATTATCATGAATCGACCCATTTTCTTTCAAAAACGATTATGTAATATATTTAAGTGCGACACAATAAATTTCAAAATCTATTGTTTGACCATTTGATAAAACAGATAAAATTAATAATAATAATCTTAAATACTGTAATTTTTACTGTCCAAAACCACAATTTACTAATTCAATCCAACAATGAGAAATATTTAGGAAAAAAAAAACAATATTGTATTATGATCAGAAAACTCTTCCTATCAGAGAAATAATTATATTTTATACGAAATATCTTAATAAAATGTATTACTAAAACATTTGTAACTACAGAATATGCAAAAATAGTTTTCAAATGAGGTAAGTTTTTGTTTGTGCAAATGCGAACAAAAATAAATATGGAAGTAGGATATTCCAATAGACTAAGTAATTGACGTATTTCTTTTACAACGCCATGTAAAAATTATACAAATATTTGTCCGTATAAACAATTATAATTATCAACGATTTACAAATAAATGTGACATTTCACACTGGCGCCAGTTAGACAACACATCCGCAAAAGCAATACGTACTATAGGAATTTGCATAAGAAAAGATGTTAATAATGTTTTTACAATGATATATTCTTATTATGACTAGACTGGGATCAAACGTGTCGAAGCTATATTAAAACCAGACGTACTGAATTTCTTTATACTTTTTACTATACTAATCAGAACATGAAATCTTTCAGATTTACCTAATATGTAAACGTGTAAAGTTTTAACTTAAGTAAAGCGACGGTTTCGTAAAATTAGAAAAAATATTAAGTTATTAACCAAATTTCAAAAAAAAATTCGTATGCGTTTTTTAATGTTTTCTAAAAGCTCTTGGTTATGAAAACTAAAACAAATATAATGAAATTCAGGAATTTAAAAATGTAAATTTATCACAGTTTTCGTAATAAAAAAAATGTAGTTATTATTAGCATTGCTACATTTAGTTTGCTGAATTCGAGGATAATTTTATCAATTTTAAATAGATTTCTTTGTGTAATACTAACAATTTTGTTAATTGAAAAATGTATAAAATTTTTGAAGTTTGCTTGAAAGATTTCGGTAAAATACGTAACGGATTTTCATTGATTGCCGAAAAGTACAAAGGCTCGGAATTCAGGAATGGTTGGAAAAATATGTAACAGAAGCTGAACACCAAAAAAATGCAGTACCTAACCTCTAAAACGTTTCTATTGTTTTGGTCAATGCCCTCTTTATGGAGGGTAAAAAAAGCCGAGAGAGGAGAGAACTCGTTCCACCTCCTCCTTCTATTTTTCCGTTGACTGCGGTGTGTGTGCACACGAAGGGTTGAACCGGCAGAGACCAGTATTTAAAAACAAATAGAAAACAGACGGGAACGTCCAAGTTTGTCGCGCGAATCAAACAGCAATTAGCGGACTGGAACACCAAGTTGACTGGCGCTACAAACATGATAAATGTTATCAAGGCCCGCTATCGCCATTTTAATATAGCCGTATTCCTAATGAATGTTGTCCGTTAATCCCTGCGCTTATCGGAGCTTCAGGTTAAGAAGTACATGTTTATGAATGTATGGGCCATTTGAATTTCAGGCATTTTCCAGCGATGAACCGTCGTAGGCGGGGAAAGACCAATTCATTGGTGTTTACGTGGATGGTGCATGGAAAACGGAAAAAAATCTTCGCTGCTTGGGTGGAATGGAGAAACTTGAAATAGATTTAGAAACCGAGAGGTTGAGGTTAGGGAGGAGGAGGGGAAGTCGTGGAGTGTAATTGTTGTTGTTGTTGCGTGGAATCTTTTTTTTTTTTTTCGTATTTAATGAGTTATCTGGATGAGTTATCAAGCGAGCTAAAGATAAACTGGGAGGAATAAAGAAGGCTTTGCGCTTCTTTTTTTGTTCTTGTTATTTCTCTGCCGTGCGTTAAGAAACGGAGAGAAAACGGCGAGCGAGAGAAAATGTTGTACGAACATGTCTGGATTTAGAAGGTGCTAATTAGCCTTGTATTATTATTAAATTTGGAGTGTCATAACATGTATATATGGCTGTGCTGCTGTCGTCTTTTGCTTCGCGTTTTGTTCTATCAAAATGATAGGGGCTGGGGGTCTGAGGCCGCGATGGTCGTGCGTCGGGGATTCCCCTTGGGGTTGCTGCTGCGATGGGGGACTGTCAGGGCCGTTGTGGATAGGGAATTTGGGGAGCAGCGGGCGATAGGCTCGCGCTGAGGCACGGTAAAATGGTTGGTTGTTCCTTACTAGCGCTAGCAACAGCTTTTCCCGACTTGGCCCACTACGAATCCATTTTCTGGGAATCTCCCTTGCTCTGCGCGTCCTGGGGACTCGTTCCGCACGTTTCCTGGATGATGGCCACCGTGTATATCGGGGGGCCCTTGTTCCTCCTCGGAATCCTCGCTTCCTGCCTTCCTTTCGGACTGCACACTCTCTGCAATAAATACACAGCAGACAGACACTCGGGCCACCTCTCTACTAAACAGCACAGCACAAATGCACACTCAGCGGAGGGAAAGTGAACAAACGCTCGCACATTTCACCTACTCAACCTATTTGACAGCACGATCATGCGCGTTCCACGACGTTTGTTTCGAAAAACTAATAAGAACAAAATAGCAAATTAATAAAAGAAAAAACAACATCGTTTAATAAAATAACAATTTTTGTTTTTACCCGTTCCTCCACTTTCCTATGTCCAAATCGCAACACCCAAGACACGTAGTCAACTTCAAAAGCAAACTCATCTATTTACGACCGTATGAACTATTGTAGAGCACAGTTTAAATTTGATCCTGACATTTGTTTAAAAACAAACTCTAAAGAAATATTGTTTACTCACAAATAAGTTATACAACTTTAACTATAATCAACACGACGTTTCAAATATGACACTGACATTACTTTAAAAACAATTTTCAAATTCTGCCAACATTTATATTAATAAATCCCATTAATTTATCAATCAATACCAACATGCAAAACTTGAAATATAGTTACATAATTAAAATAATATTTATCCATTTCAAATCCTTACATATAATTTTCAATTACATAATTTCACTTAATTCAATCACTTAGATAAATAGTTACAGACATTAAGAAATTCAAATTCATATGTCAAAATCAGTTATTAAAGAATTTTTAAATTAAATAAAATTGAAATTTAGTTTATATAATTAATATAATAAGACGTTACATAATAAATTGAAACTAATCTTAATATTGACTAAGAAACAAATCTGAACTAAAATTTTATTGATAACTATGAAGTCAGGATTATAACATATAAAGCTTTGTTAAAATAAAAATATATATTACTTTAGATTGATTTGTTTAAATGTATAAATTTTTGTTATATAACAAATAAAAAAGATGTAGCAAGACATTTTTTTGATTGGTAGATCTTTTCAGTTAGCAAAATTGTAAAGAGCTTTCATCTTGCAATTTTTACCGGAAAACCTATCTCTAACTAAAGTTTCCATTTATAAGGTAGAAAAGGTATAATTTAGGCACCCGATAATTTCCTTCTTGTGTATGTTTTCCTCGAAATCCAAACTGGTTTTTCAATGTCACATTTGTTTCCAAAAGCTCTGTTCTATCCGCTTCTTTCAGTTACATTTTTCAGAACGTTGCAATGCACTTATTTTCGTATTGTATTTTGTCAATATTATTGACAAAGAATTCTTAGTTTTAATTAATAAAAAAATCAATTCAGGATTAAATAAAATTATTCTGACATTTCCACTTGTCTAAAGTGAATAATTGTTAATTTTTATTTATTTTGTTTAAAATTTTTAAAACTGAATTTAAAAAAATAAAATTGCAAACGATTTTACTGTGACACGTTATAAAATTAATTATTTACAGTTTGCATAATGTAATTCACATGTGAAAATGAATATTTGTAGGTTTATAATCGTAGTAGGAAATGTGTTAATCACATAAAATATATTACGTATCATATTTATGTGTGCATCCCTCTTATCTCGGCAAAGTTATTGACTGTTTTTCATATCCAGAATGGCAATATATACATATATATATTGTTTTATGAGCAGGGTCGAGGTCTTTGATCCTTCTGGCATACGATTTGCTTGTTATTTATTTACGATACATATGCTGAAAATACATCGTGTAAGCATTTACAACATTTAAGTCGAACGCGACGTTTACCAAGTGCGTGCTTACAGTGACCAAAAGCAATTGTAAACTCCGGTTCGATTAAATTTTGCCCCCTTTTAGATAAATAATTATTAAGGAATTCAATGCGATTTAATACGCCATAAACAAAAACAGAAGATGTTATTCCCCAGAATAATAATAATATGTTTGCAACGTTTCGACGAGATGCATTCATGAATATACATTTTATTAGCAGAGAGAGAAGGCACAAATATTTAGTGAGCAGAATATAATTGAAATAATTCGAATTGCATATTGCTTTTCGTAGTTGATGTTGTTTTTGTAGAGCGAATGTAAACATCGTTATTTCGAAATGGGTTGATAATAAAAAGGGGGGAAAATATACGAGCAAGCGAGTTTAATTTTAATTTTCCCGACATTTAGATATAATAAGCCTAACGCCGGATTCCCAGCATTCTCTATGGATGGATTGAAAGGAGGATTCAGGATTCTTAATTTAGAAGGAACGAGATTCAGGCTTGGACTCTCTTATTTACGTACCCAAATTAGAGAGCATACAAAATAATATTAAAGCTGTATATTGCATAAAACAAATATTAATTACGTAAATAATTGAATGAAATTCATCACAATAATAAAAAAATTGAGTGATTAAAATCTAAGTTGAGATACAAAAAATATTAGACATTTATAAAAAATCATTGATTGGTTTTTAGAGAAAGCAATGTAATAAACCAAACAAATAATATTTTTAATACTGTGTTATTGTTGTAGTAATAACTACTTCACATTTAATACTAATAAAGACTTGAGATGTATACAACATTCTATGTAACTAAATGATGTTTACAGAAGTGCTTTGTTCCCGAACTATAAACATAAGCGTAGCGAGATGAATTTCAGTTGTTTGGGTTTTATGGAGTGTAGATCAATAAATCGATTGACTTTAATTGTCATGGAAATTAATCTGCGGTGGAAGAAGTAGACTTCAGGTATTTCTGCTGTTAAAATAAATATTTAACTATGAAGCTATGCGAATAATTAAAGCGAATGTACATGTTATTATTGTATTTTAGATAGAAATTAATGTGAACATTAAAAATTATTTAGTAGAATCTATTTTCAGGTTATTTTTGACTGTATGTCAAACGTGGATATGTAAAATTTTCTTTTTTATAATTAAATTTGTGGTATACCCCAAAGCAATGTACTTGGTCCTATCAATTATTTTGACATAAAATCTAATATCAAAAATTTTTCCAAATAGTTTGGAAATGGCTATATTGAAGTTAGCACATGGAAGGAAAGAAATGTGTCTCAAAGTAATTATAATAACAAAGAATTGCCACATGCGGACAAAGAACAATTTCTAGGCATGCATCTGGATAGGAGGCACGTTTAGAAAAAAAAATCACATCTGGATAAAAGAAGTTAAATTCTGCAGACGGTATTAATAAAATTAAAACTAAAGTTCAATTTTGTTAAGCAAATAATTTAATAATATTTACTCAATATTATTGTGCACTAAAATTTTAAATAATTATTTAAAAGCCAATATTTAGAGTCTATTTGTAATTAATATTAAAAGAAATAAAATTAAAACTAATATTGAAAAAAAAGCATGATTTTTTGTTGGTAAGAAAATAGTTTAGGACATAGAATTGAAAACAATATTTTTAATGATATTTACACAATATTTTTGAAACTATCCGTAAATTATTAAGTAATACTTAAATATGTTTATAAATATTTATATATTTCTATAATTTATATATTTAGTAATTAGTATAGTAATCGCTGAAATGAAACAAATGATGGTTTTAAAATATAAAAAAAATATTACATATAACTTTGTTGACTAATACATATAATATTTAAATAAATAAGTAAATTCTCACCAATTTCTAGCAGTGAATATGTTAGAAATAGTCGTTGAACGTATAACGAATATCACAGAAGGGTTTTAAGAAATAAGCAGTCGGTATTAAAAATAACAACACGGCACATTCGACGCTCCTCGCTATAAACATTTTGACAGGTAATTTCGTGTCGCTTTTGTCGAGTCAAAAATCTTTTGTTTACTTTTTCATCATAGCCTTCCTTTTTTTTGTCGTACGTTTATATAAAAATTAAACAATTTGCATACGTACAATTCGCTTTCAGTCGGATATTCCGGTGATTCACAAACTGAATAAAAATAATTCAACGTGAGTGAAACCAGCACAAAGTTCCTGAAACAAACAAACGAACCTTACGTGAATCATTCCGAAAAAAAAAACTGTTTCTTTGTATGTTTCACATCTAAAAAATAGTTTTTAGTTTATTATTTTAATTAAACAAAATAATTGATTATAAAAAATAGAAATTTCAATAATTTTGTATGTTTATATTCATAAGTAGTTAGTGGATGGAAACATAGGAAATACATTAATATCTTCTCGATCTCTAAGGGTAAATATAGAAGAAAGTTTGGAGTCTGAATTGGTAGGGCGCATTTGAGATTAACCATATCAGGTTTATTATCAAACAGCCATTAGGGATGAGAAGATGCGCAAAAACGATTCTATAAACATTGACCTGCGGCCTAAACAAATATTTCTTTCGCCCTTAATTGAATCGAGCGACCGCTATTCATTACCTGATCGTGTTTAGTCTAATCCTTCGACAAAGCGCGCTTTCATCTACAAAATAATAATAAACTCGACGTACAATGTTCGATTACTGGAAGATGGTGGAGCCGAGTGTGAGTCAGCTAGTTTTTAGCGGATAGAAGACGACTCGAAATTCCTTTCACGGTAAAAAAGGTTCGTCGGTCCGGCAATTCTTCTTTGGGCATCCGGAGGGTGGTCGAGGATTTAAAGGGCACGGTCGTTAAAAATCTACCGGCCCAGATAGAGGATGCATGGAAAATCGTGAGGGTAAAAAGACGACGCTTGGTTTTTTTTCCATTCTCGGAGTCTACTACTTTATTCTCTATACATACATACAGAAAAAAAATAAATATATTTATATTTCGTAAAGTATACGATCATAGAAAAACAGAGGACAACATTTAAAAAAAAACTGAGCAATGATTTCGGTTCTGTTTCGTGAAACTCTCCTTTTTCGGTATTGAAATAAAGGTAACCCAACTAATTACAAGAAAAGCAAAGGAAACAACGAACATTTCTCTCCATCTCTCGTCTTCTTCTTCTTCTTTACGCGTCACATAAAATCTAACAATCATTTACAGAAACTTAACGTCGGGCATCATCCGCCCCGATCGGTCGAAACCGTTACATAAACACACGTTAAATGAGTCACAATCGAAATTAAATAATCATATCGCATATGCATTTGGAGACAGAAATACACAAGTATTCGAACAAATAATTACATAAATAAGTAAAATGAACTAAGTAGGTGAGCGAGCGTGTGGTGCGCGCTTATAGAGTTTTCTTCTTCACCGCCTTTTTGACACGTGGTAACGTCGCACTAGCCACCTCCTGAAAAAAGAAAATCCATTTTGTTTTCTCAAGCTACGAGTCACGTACAAAGTCTAAATTAAAAAAAAAAACACCAATCAAAAAAATAAAATTAAGAAAATCAACAAAAAAAAAACACAGAAACTTTCAACTTTTGCAACTGTTGAATATCTACTTGTGAACCTATTGGCTATAGCTGATGAATTGTATCAATGATGGATGCATAGGAAATTTTGCACAATAGAATTTATACCTTTTCTGAATGGAAAATCAATTAGGAAAACAACGGGGATTTTTAAGGAAATGAAATAAATACCTTTTTTTCAATTACCTGAAAACATTACCAAAGTAGTTTTAGCTTTCAGAAATATTTTTTCTTATAATAAAATCTATTTATGATCAAATAAATAAAATTACGAAAAAAAAAAGTACCGTAATTACAATGATGTTCGTGATGTATTTAATTATTTGTTAGGCGATGCCAAAATTATTATTTTTTCGGTTTATTGATGATTGTTGTGTGTTTCGTGGCGATAAAATCTTCGTCGGAGAATCTAAATTTAGAATTACGCAACTTCGCGGAGGTTTTCGTATATCTCAATTAGTTACGGAATCCATCAAGGATTTCAAATGTTAATCGTGAACCTTCCCAAGCACAAATAAATTGGATTATGCTGAAGCTTAGCATTAATGCGATCCAACGCGAAGATTAATTCAGAATCTTATTTATGTAAATCCAAAGTTACTTAACTTTTTTTTAAATGTACACTTTTATTAGTACTTTCATTGATTTGAATTTAAAATGATGATTCGTGTTGTAAGGATTTAATGAGTTTACAAGAAGCAAAACTGATTGTAAATTAGTTATAGAATTATTGGAAGCGAAATGTAGTTAGTAAATTCGTAGAAAAACATTAAACAGCAACAACAAAAATAATACTCATTATTTACTAATATTATTAATAGAAGCAAAATATAAAATGTGAAACATATAAATATATCATTAAATTATGTTTTCTTCATTTACAAATTAGTTAAATAATATTACAATTGTTATTAAAAAGAAGCCGTATCAAAAATATTTGGACGTTTACAATTAATATTTTTATCTTAAACGAATTTTATTGTCTTATTCCTAAAAACTATAAAAAAAATAACTTAATTAAAAATATAATTTTAGTCTTATTAAAAATGATTAGATTTAAAAATAAAAATTAAACCTAAAATCATCATTTTGTTTATTGTTATTAAAGCATAAAGCAAAGCGATTAAATTAAATATTTTAATAAAATTTTTGTTTTCTTTATGTAATAATAATGTGTTATTTTTATGTTAATGATGCTTAACACGGATAATGAAATGATTATGCGGAGGGATTGGTTTTGTAGCTTCAAGCATTACGAACAAAGGCGGATTTACATAAGCATATCATCTTAAGCAAGATTGTAAGAATTTTATAATTCAGACCAGGATTAAGATGCTATCCTCGAGGAGATCGAAATACATAATCATTGAAATGATGTAGGAAGTAAGTGCAAAATTTCCCATACACAAAGAACTAGAGCTAATTTGTTGAAAATAAAAAAATAAATCCAAAATATTTTTTTTTGGTTAAAAGTATAGCCAAAACAAGAACACAACGCCAGGGTTATTATATCGATTTGCCAACAACATTCACACAGCTTTGTCATGCCTTGATTTGTATATGTTTAATTGATCTAGGTATCATTTTCGAATCGGTCGTTTGTTTTGTTTTTCGTCGGAGGGAGGAGTGTGAGAGTTCATGAACTTTCATCGCTTCTCGCGACGTCAGTTTGGCTTTTAGATTTGATCTGCAGGCCCATCCTTCTGGGTAACATCAGCAACGTTTGCTTCAAGCTTTTCCTCTCTGCTTGAGGCGACCTGGACACGCTCTTCCTCCTCTTTAGCTTCGGCGAATGGCAGAACACCTCGATGCCTGTGTTCATCGGCTTCACGACTCCGGGTTTCAGGACGAGGGTGGCCTTTATGGTCGGCGGCTCCGGGGCCGCCCTTTTGTGATACCTCCCCGACCGTTCGTCGGCTTTCGCCTTCTCCACATCCACACCACCATCATCATCACCACCTTCGGTTTCAAGAGTACTATCAATCAAATTACCTGCTTTCGGAACCATCTCTTCCATATCTTTAAAGTCCTCGTCGCTCGACGAATCGGCCTGTGCAATTATACTTTTAGACTCCTCTAATTCCAACTCAGAGTTGGCCTTTAAAGAATAACGGGAGAGAAAGAAAAAGAAAACAAAAAAACAGTGACTTGAAGCGAAGACATCCCAACACTTAATGGCCGGGTTTTTGTTCGTTTTTTATGTTATATAATATTGGAATATTTGATAAAGTCATTGAAGAGTACAAAAACAATTAAGATCAGAGAATTCTGAATTATCTTAATTGCCGACTCTTATATTTTAGATTGAACATATACAAAGTTCCAGGAATTAGATCAAAAGTTTTGAAATTGCAAGTTCTGTATGATTAATTTACTGTAAAAAATGAATAGATATACACTGAATCAATTTTCATTTTGTTATCCGAAATTCCTCAAACTTATGTAAGTTTTTCTAGTATTTTGCTAAAAGAATACTCACGTCTGTGGTAGCGCTTTTCTTCGAAATAACTGTGGACCTGGTGACTCTCGTCGGCCTTGCCCTGTTGCCGCCTATGGAAGCGGTCCTCACCAATCCCTCTCGTCCTTTGATCTGATGGGTCAGAGCTTCGCCACTCGAATAGCCCGAACTTAGATCTTCGGCAGACTGAACGGATACGATCGCATCCGTCCTCACGTCGATCTCCGAGAAATACATGGAAGTGGAAGGTGTCCTCCTCGGACTCTGCCTCTTCCTCAACAACCGCGGATCGGTGATCATAACGTCGGTCTCATCGGCGCCTTCCTCCCTGACCCGATGATCACTCAAATCGCTCAAACTGTAACTCTTCTTTATGTGATTCACCAAACCACCTCCACTCTAAAAAAAGCAAGTCCAGATCAAATTAAACCTAAAATAAGAATTTGCAAATTACAGATTAACCTAAAACCACTTACATTGGTTACAAGAAAAGGCATGCATGCATATGGATTAAGTGAGAGTGCTAAAAGATTAAGCGGTAATTAGAACAGAATTAAAAATAAGTTTATTTAAAATAAAAGAAAAGTAGTAAGGCAAAAATACATATAAACATAAATTTATATAAAATAGGCCTAATGCTCAGTCTTCAGTTTTCTGTGTCCGCTTCTTGGAAACTCGAGTTTTCGACTTTGATCTCTTCGGCTCTTTGGTATCCTGTTTAACCCGACGACTCTTCCTCTCCACCACTTCCACTTCGTCATCTGAATAATATGGGGCATTCGTTTCGGTTGTGTGAGATCTAACGAAGCCGTCCACGGTGCTTCGAGCTCGACTTAGGAGGGAATCGGATATCGACGAAGTCATCTTTTGAGCGATGCTCGGCTCAGGCTCGGGCTCACTCTGAGTTATCGTGACTTTTGGCAAATTCTACGTTAAACGTGCGATTTGTGCAAATAAATCGAAAGCAGGAATAAAATAAAAAAAACAAGTTGGTTAAACAATATTAATCGGGATTAATAGGAGGCGATTGAAGAGGAGGAGCTCGCTTACCTTGAGGGCGGTTTGCATCAACACGTTGACACCTTTTGATCCCAAATCCAAAACCTGCTTATAACTTTGCTCTCTGGCTTTTGATATATACTCATCAATTTCCTGCGGATCGCAACAGCGGTATTAATATAATAATCATGGTCAGATGCGGCAATCACTTACTTGTTCTCTGCTACTAAGCATAGGATGTACAAATTTCCTGTATAAAAAGCTAGACCCCTTCGTGGCTGGAGACAGCAGCCATATCACCATTATTATCTTAATTTCGTAATAGAATGGAAACCTAAAAATAAAACTACATATTTCAGTGTGCATCAATAAAAAAAAAGCAAAAAAAATATTGTTTAATATTACATTTTCGAAGCTATTTAAGTAAAATGGGTTATGGTCAATCTTCCTCTACTTATAAAAATTGAGCAAGTGTATCAACAATATGTGCGAGTTTCATAAACATCATTTAGTTTTTCATTATTGAACATTAGAATACTTTTAAGTAAGATGAGACATACCAACTCAGAAAGACATCTGTGATGGTTTCCACGCATGTGAAGAGTGCAAAGACAATCCAATACATCATCCATTTCACCTGCAACGAAACAAAAATTCATCAAATTAGTGTCAAATCATTAAGAGCGAAGGGAACATATTTTAAGAACGGGAAATCCGCCGACGAAGAGCGCTGAAGTTAATTTGGTCTAGAGTTTTATTTCCTTTTGCCGATGTCTGCATACTGGAGAGTGCATTCCACCAACTTATAAATAGAACCGAGAACTTTAGGGCTGGCAGCGGCCTTTCCAGCTCAGCCCGGCCGTGTCTTTTAACGCATTTCACATCCACCCGCCGCGCAAAGATCAAACGATTATTAAAGAGATTTTTCCAACTTATACAAGATAAAAGTTAAATTTCAATGAATTTATGCTTGTCTCGTTAAAAAATGTATTATATAGATATTCAATTATGATAACTGATATTATTTCAATAGCTATCGATCAGATAACAATGTGAATTGGGCTGTTGAATTATTGATTAGGAAGAGAAGAAAGCGTTTAAACGATTTTCTGCTAATAAATATTTAACGAAATAATGATACGAAAAGTTTTTGCGTGCGGATGTCATGCTTGTGTAACAATTGCCCGGCGTTTGGAAAAAAGGGGTTGGAAAAGCCGTTACCGGCTTTTCCGCGAACTCGGACTTCCTGTGGGAGGAGGATCGAAAGAGGAGAAAATTACTAGCAATTATTATAGTCTACTTACGTATTCCTTGACATTCTTCGATTTCACAGCCTTGTATGATGCGTAAGCGGGGTAGAGGGTGCCGAAGACCAATCTGAAAATCGAATACAGGACCATTGTTAATGCTTGTGTTTCTGATCTTCTCTGCTGCTGAGGAGGCAGGCAGCAGTGAATAGGGCGCGATCAGCAGGGAAACTGTTCCGAACTGGAAGATATTTCGGGCCCGGCGATCATCCTCCTCGATGCATCTTCGTAGCTCGCTTGTGCATGGGCATACGTGAGGATGCGAGGAGGAGCAACAGCCTAATGAAAGATAACCAGCCACATGTTATGTGACTATCTCTACAAATTGATTTATTTATGGGCGACGAAGGACAATCAAACTATTGACTTGAACGCAGCGATCCGTGCCAATTGGCCAAACCGTTCAATTCCTCTAGCTGCCTTCAACAGGTAGATCAACCTGCCACGACAACTAATACTATCTCAGTTTAGTATACTTATAGGTGTACGTAATGTTTAAGATTCATATGACTTAAATTACTACATGATACTTAAGAAGTACAATATAATAACAGCTTACTACTTGCTTCGGCAATCGTTTCCAATATATTCATCACAAAAATAATAACAATTTTCTTATAATTTATAGGCTTATTAGGCGATTTATGGTATTAATTCAAGGTAAGTAATTTAGAAAAATTAAAATATTACAAATATAACATAAATGATGTTAATTATTATGAAAAATGGTATTTAGTAAATAACAAGATAGTAAAATGTCAATTGCCATATTTAGTTTACTTACTATTTTAACTAAGTCTGATGTGTTGATGCATCAACTAGAATAATATTGCGCACATAGTTAAGAACTAAAATCAAAGCTTGGGGAAGCATTTTGGAAAATTGCCAATAACAGATGTTTGTAAATAAATTTGTTGAGAGTTTCGATAAATTAATGGATTAGTTCAATGGCGAGGAAGTGATTTAGTAAATTGCATCCAATTCCAACCAATTAATGGTACATGTATATTGCTCACTCACTGGATGTTTTAGCAAAATCAGATGTAGATGACCAAACATTGGCCGTTCCACACGAACGTAACGCGGATCTGGTTCTTCGGCTTCGAAGACATCTTGTCGATTTTTTTTATTGTATTGCGACGATGCTGAAGGATTGCTGTTGCGGGCGGAAAACGCGGAAAGTTTCTAATATTAAAGTTTGAACCGATGCCATCCAAAATAAGAACGCGCGTCTCGGCTGCGGAACGAGAGTAGTAGAGGAGGTCTTCCCGATTTATTTATAATACACGCATTCTACATCCATTGGACACGGTTTATCCAAACCTCCTCTCGAATTCGATACATGTTGCATACTTATGTTCCATTGTTTTCCTTCACTTATTGCTTTTAGACCATAATAAATCTTGAGTTAAAATAAACTATATTTCTATACCCGTTCAAAAGCAAAGCACTAAAAACTGTAATTCATTTTTTTATAAATACAAAATTATAGTTAAATTATTTCACTAAATAATCTTTCAAATTTCATATTTTAAAAATAGCAACATTCTAGGATTAATTTTGGATAAAAACAAATTTACTAAACATTTCCAACTGAAAATTTGAATCAAGTGTAAAACTTATTGCGTCAATTTTAAAATTATAACTTCATATGCAAATATTAACAATTTACTTAGTAAATCAAACATTTGCATCAGGTATTTATTGTAATTTTCTATTATTAACGTAACTGTATTTGATTTTAGATTACAAAAAAAAAATTAAATAAAAAATCCTTTTATTGTAATCCTAAAATTATAATGGATTCGATGACTAATGTAAAAACTAGTTTGTATTTCCTATTATAATTTATAAATAGTCTAAGAAGTTCATAAACCTCGCGTTTCTTCCAACTTTAGATTACTTCCGTAATTAACCAAATAAAAATGCAAACATTGAAAACGAAAACAAAAATGGATGAAAAATTACTCTATTTAAATCTATTCACAATTACGGATTTCAAGTTCACCTTAGATCACCATAAAGAGTTAAAAGGAATCAATAAAATCACGATATCTCGAGGTTCTCCCAACAACTGCTTTTATGCATTTTCAAGAATTTAATTCAAAGTTATAAAATCCAAAAAATGAATAAAAATCTAACGGTTTCATACGTGATTCATTGTCCATGGCAATAATGGTGTATTGTCTGCTTAGACAATGAATGTTTCCATTTGTTTATCTCTAATAGTCATTATTTAATATTGAAATTGAATTTTATATTTTTCAGTAGCGAAATCGTCTAAATCTTCCATCTAAGAATGATCCTCGATTAACTTGAAGAAAACGTTCTTTTGATAAATTATTGTTTGAACTGCATAGTAGGTTGGATGACCTTTAAGATTTTGTGGACAGGTTAAATAAATGTAATAATAAAAACGCAAATCACAACTGTATATCATAAAATATTATTAAAAAAGGTGATGTAATTGTCTGAGGAAAGTATGTAATAAAGGCAAGATTGTGTCTGCAAGAAACTCATTTTTATTTATTTTCCAAGTAAAAAAATGCGATTGCCCGTCCGGCGGTTTCGTCGGTGCGAGCCAATGAGGTCATTGATTTTGCAGATCGTTCTAAAACCATTTTCAAGGCGTCTCTTCCATAAAAGGATAAGTTGCAAATCGGCGCGATATGACGAAGCGTGTTATATTTGGATCGGCCAGTCTCTTTGCCGTGGACACAATTTTTTCTCTTTACCTTTTCATACATTGTTATTCAACTTTCGACGATAAGCGTAATTGCTTGAAACAACAACAACGTGAGATGCTAATCGGAAAAACGAGACTCCGCTTCTTCCACTTTTTTTCGTTGGCGAACTCTAATTCATTTTAATGCATTTAACAATTCTATCTTTATTGGGAACCCCACGCACGACAATTTCGAATCATTTAACAGTTATGAAACGCGCCGTTAAAATTTGAATTGTTTTTGTTAGACACTATTGTTGATATATTTTTTCCTATTTTTACTATTGAATCTTTATAGGTAATTCACAATAACAACAACGTATTGGAAATTGCAAATCTGCGAATTACAAAAGATGAACATTGAGCAATGCACGCAAGGTGAGCCGATGAAAGGATTTCAATAATTATACCTGATTTGAAATTTTCTTTATAGGCGGATATTTCACAAGGTTCATTAAAACATTCAAAATAATTTACCAACTCCTAAATAACATCTACATATTATGTTAGGTAATAGCAAGTTCAATGCTGAATAATCCAATTCAATCGCAGTTTTATACGGTATAAAAATAGACTATGGCAACACACTTCTTAATTATACTTTTTAAATCATTCAAATTAAATACCGAATGTTTTAACACCATTGTGCAGACAAAATTATCATGTTTTATTTTTGAATCTACTTGTCATGTCCTTGAAAACTATTATTATTATAATATAATAATAATAATGTAATTAAATACAATTAATTCAGATTTAATAATTATACGAATTACGGTAATTTATTAAGTTTAACCTACTTAAAATCTGTAATTGTTAAAATCCTGCCTTTATTATTAGCATAAAAAGTGCTATGCTTTGTTTAAATTATTATGATTTATGTTACAAAAATAAAATAAAACTTGATCTTCAACCTTTGAAGATAAACTTTAATCGAAATCTAAATGAAACACGATTTTGTCTACGCGTATAGCAAATTGGGAAAGTTATTGGAAAAGGTTTGGTCCTATAGGATAAGCAGCTGATCCTTGGCATTGATCAAATTTACTGCAGCAAATGACAGTGGTTTGACAACATAGGGGAATCCCTCTGAACTCTTCGTTGCTGCTATCGTTAATTGTAGTTTTAGTATCCAATGAGTAGGCATGAACAAAGAAGTCAAAGGTGACAATGGGGAGACTATGGCTCTGCCATTGTGTCGCATCACAGGAAATCGTGGAACAAAAGCAATTTCGCAACGTGAACGAACTGCGTGCTGGCTTTTCTGCTCTGATTAGATTGATTGGAAATAAAAATAAAAACATCAGCAGACTTTTGATAATCAGCAAACAAATAACATGGATTCAGATTCAAATTTCAGCGCGTGCAATTCAAAAAAAAAATCCGTTGCTCCAGTTTTGCTATTTATTGATTTCCACAAGAACGGAACATCAATGTTGGAACTAAAAAAAAAAACGACCCTCCACCTGTACGCATTGATTCGTGTTGAAAGACGATAATTCATGGATCATATCTTCTTTCAAAACAAATCATATGTTCTTTGCGATATTGTTAATTCTTTTGTTTGCCTTTTAATTTGAAAATTAAATTAGTGGCAATCTAGTTGGATTTATCGGAGGGATGGGTGGACTTACATGACGAGTCTCGACAATATCGACGAAATCATTTTATAACACAAAACACTTTAAAAACTATCACTATTTTTTGTATTGGATGAATTCTATGCACTATTTTCAAACCAACTACATCGAACATGACAGCTGACAGCAATCAAGACTACCTTTTGTCTCCCACCATAACGGTTGGATAAGGGTGACAAACTGTAGCTAAACAAAATCCCCGCGATATTTCAAACATATCATAACATTGATGATATATTGTGAAATACCAATCTTCTTTTCATTACAAATATAAGTAGTTTAAATTATATGATTATAATCAATAATACATTTTACTTCGAAAATACTTGGATAAAAATACAATTCAATAAGTAATAATCAATCATTCACTTTTTAAAGCAATTGTTGATAATCCAATTGTTTAAATAAATGTGATGTTAGTTAATTACTAACAAAAAAAGATGAATAAAGTTGTTAATATGTGGTTATAACATAGACAACCAATCAAACAATACAACATTAATTTTATGATTATAAAGTCTTATAATTTTCCTATAACTTAACAAAAAATTATCCTATAACTTGCAACCCAGATCAACATTGTAATCAACGCATAAAACTTCAGAAATATGTAGTTATATAATATATAACTTAAAAAAAACAAGCAAATTTTTAGATTTGACTAAAACTTATTCTAATTACAGAAATATCTTTATGTTCATGGTTAATATTAAGATTTAAGACGCTATTATCTGTATAATCCTGGAATGTAAAAGTAACTAAAAAATATCTATTTAATAATTCGTATAAGATAATTTTAATATTTCTGAGGTTCCAGAGGAGTGAACTCGAGTATTGTAGGATTTATACGGGAATTATATAATTTTTTTCTTCTATACATAAAAATACTTAAATTTTAATCATTTGAGAAAAGCGCAATTAATTATTATATTTTAATGAATTCAGGTATAAGATTTGTTCTAATAATTAATAAACTTGAAACTTTATTAATTATAATTTAAATAGAAATTGGTTTCGTTTATAATATTAAACAAAAAGTTGCATAATTATAACAATTAAACATTGTGTAATATAAATATTATTCTAGTCATTTTCAATTGCGTTTGTTGGATCCCCTGAATTCAGCTTTAATAGTTTTCACGAAAGATGGCGTTCAGCGTCCATTTAATGTTTATTGACAGGTGAGAAAGATATTTTGCGTTCAATTTCCGTAAACAACGATTAACATTTTATTGTGATCCGCGTGCCTTTCGCTTTACAATTCCTGTTACCATTGCAACGTGAACGATTCCTCGTACCCCGATGTTTATTACGCAAAAAGCAACAATAATTATTTATTACGTTATACCTAAGTCGTAATTGCGCGACAATTAGCGGAAAATGCACGTGGCTGTCCATTTATTGTTGTTATGCAAATGTTAATTACTGATTTACGTTTTTTTCCTTATTTGGCTTATAGTAGTTTGTTGCATGCACGTTTGTTGGGTTGTATAAGATGTTCACTAAAAAAAATCAATAATTTTCATTTTTTCAAATTAAATAAAGCCAAATTAATAGTTTTTAATGCTATATTTAATTTTTATCCATAAGCTGATATAGTTGTTAATTTTAATATATAGATTGTTGTTTTTGTAGAAGTATTTGGAAAGCAAATATAAATTATTATTTTATTTAATTTCTTGAAATGCTTGTAGAAATAAAGATGTTGTTAACAAATGTATATTTCAATCATTTCGTATTACATAAATGTTGATTTTATGGAGATTTCTGCATTTATTTTTCAAGCCACTTGTATTTTTTGATAGATGGCGCTAAGTGTTTAGTATTGAACGCTGCGTTCCAGAAGTCTCAAAAATGTTGCAACAAACTAAATTAAAATTTTAGGATATTTTTACGTAAATTAAATTGTTTAGCTTTTTATCAGAATACATTTTTTAATGCTGGAACGTAAAAATATTTTAAAAATAAACAACGATCGTTAGTTCAAAGCCAACTTAGAAATGGTTACTGTACATCACTAAGCTACATAAACTCGGATGATGTTGGATAATATTAGATGGCATTAAAAACGCTGATGCAAAAACGTATAAATAGATAAAAATGTGTGAGCATTACATAAATCATCTTTTCAAGTTCAGGCCAATTTATAAATACGTTGCATATTTTCATGAAAAGCTTTAGTTTCAGAAATTTTTATATGCTTTTACTTCAATTGATTCTGTTTTAGCGGGAATCTATTAAGATTGTTTAAAATATATTTCTGTAATGAAAAAGAATAATATTATTTTAAGAGGTAGTTAGGTACTAACCTAATTTGATGATAATGAAGCAAATTAAGAGATAATTTATTAAATTAAATATGAATTAATGAATTTATTTTATTTTTTGAATGCAACCCTAAAAGATTTTCGTATTGTGGGTCAGAGACCCAACGCATCGGGCAGATTTATATGTTACGTAAATAGCGACGGGGTAAGAAATATTTTTAGAGAGATTTCGGAGAGTTGAAAGGAGGAGGAGAGAGATAAGAAAAAAGAGGAGATGAGAGAAAGACTGGAGGAATTCGTCTGCGCCTTTCATCCGGCCGCGTTACGTAACTGCAGCTCAAAGAGAACGCGCGCGTTATGCAACGAGCGGCGGCGCGCGAGTTATTCTCCCACGTGGTTCTAGTCGGATTCCCGAAACGCCCACGTCTCTCTCTCTCTCTAACGCAATTACCGTCGAAACCCTATTTTACTCTCGAAGAATTAGCGGGTTTTAATTAAAATCATTTCGGAAGCCGAAGATTGGCTGAAATGCATAAAAAACAAATAAAAAGAAACGGATCATGAACAGATTTGTGAATATGAAAAATTCAATTAATTATACAGAAATTACTTTGTTATTTATTTTAAATGAATTTTAAACAAATTTCTTATTTTATGCCAAGTAAATTTTTAGATATTTATTGAATGAATTATTAATTTTAGATAAATTTTCTTCAAATAAAATGAAATAAGTTAAATTAATCCAGTTTGAAAATTTTGATATGGAAATAAAGGAAATTATTTTAAATATATTTCAAACAAATTTCTTATTTTTTTCAAAGTAAATTTTAAAGTATGATATAACTATAAAATATTAATATCAATAGTTATTACAAAAAAATAATAGAAGAGTTTAACATGTAATAATTTTTTTTAAATTATCTAATAGCATTATATAAAATATCAAATTGATGTATGATAAACAGACATTTAAAAATAATTGTGTATTAAAATATAGAAAATGATTGTCCTAAAGAATTTTTTCATCTTTTATAATTGTGTCGTGTATAATTTATCTTGTTTTTCTTTTCTTGTTTCCTTCACGAGTTTTGCAGACTAATGATGCATTTCACCTCAAGTCCGTCGCGGCGTGCTCTTTAAAGAGTCAGATGGAGTCGTGATATATCGTGACTTTTATAACCGATATCGTCACTCCGTAATAATCGAAAACTGTGTGTGTTTGTGTACAAATATTTCTGATACTTAAAACGATTTCACAAAACCACGTTCCGACAATAATGTTAAACATAATAAGAGGAAAATGCGGGTAATTAGCGTGAGATGTCCATCTTCGGTTAATCAGACAAACTTAACACTCGAGTGAATTGTTTGCGTGAGTGTGAGTTGAATTAAAATTAATGAGTGATTTGTTTCGCAGACGACGCCGGAATTGGTGCAAGTGTTACAATTACACTGGATACTTTTATCAACATATGTAAGTATTTATATTTAATTAAATTTATTTATCTTTTTTTTTTATTATCAATACAATAAGTAATTCAAGTTAAAATATCATCAATTAAAAAAGTAAATAATTGTCTGATATTATTTCAAGTTGGATTTCACAAAGTTTTGATTTAGTCCAGCGGTTTCCAATCTAAGAGTAATTTATAACAATTTTATTTTTTATAACAATTTTTCATATTATTTTAAATGAACAATATTAAAGTTATTAACAATTTAAAAAGTAAATAATTGTTTGGTATTATTTCATGTTGGATTTCACAAAATTTGATTTAGTCCAGCGGTTTCCAATCTAAGACTACGTTGTAACATATTTTTTGATAACAATTTTTTAAATTAATAATATGATAAATATCATGACAAAACATGTAGAAATTAAAGCAAGAAGAGACGCCAACAAAAAAATATATTGAAAGATAGTTGTAATAAGAAAAAGTTTTGAAACCGCTGACTTAGTCTGAAAGTAGTATAATTTTACTAACAGTAATAAATCATCAGTTACATTAATTTGTACACTCGATTTCAAATAGTTAACTGTTAATTAATATTTCTTCTGTAAATTATAACAATTAAGCATTGAGTAATAACTTTTTTTTATTACTATTTCGCTTTCATTAATAAAATGTAATTAATGAAACATGCGGGGAATTAATATTGAGTTTGCAGTTTGCAAAATGGGAAAGTCATCGCCATCGAGTGTTTGTAAATGAAGAGGACCGTCCGTCTCGTAGAGTGTTTTAAATATAAAGGATTTAGCAAGTGCTATTGAATAAGTCAATAACTAAAACGATGTGTGTAGGTTTCGGTGCATTCATGGTTGGTGGGCGTTAATTACTATTGGTTTGCCACAATAACTCATTGCAACATTACGTCACTTGCACCTTCAAAAAAAAAATCTATTCTCATCGTTCTTACATTTTATTTATATAAATTATGAATTTAGATTAATTTTATATTTTTTATAATGTAATTTTTGAATGAATTATTAACTATTAACTTAATTATATGTGAAAGTATGTTGTGTTAATGAAAAAATAAAAATCTAAATATTTGATTGAATAAAATAAAAAATTTTGATGAACTTTTTGAGTTAGTTTTAATTATGTTATGTTAATTTATGTTTTAAATTAATAAAATGAAACTTTTTGATTTTTTTTTTAAATTTTCTTATAGTATGACTCAAGAAATATGGATCAATTTTCTATACATAACTGTACAACTTAAAATTTTAACTTTTGTAATTCGAGAGTCCAGAATCAAATGTGAGAATTTTATAACTTTTCAAATTTATGAACCTTATCTCGTTTTTATTCATTTTTATATATGATTGGAGAGACACGTTATTATATGATTTTTTAAAAATTGTAAATTGATATGAGTGAAACAGGATTAGTTGTAAAAGCGTTTAAGATTAAGTCTAATCATCAGATTAAGGCAGTAGAAATATAAAGATTGGTAATGTTGAAGAGTAGAAATATGAGGGAATCTTTTTTAGTGTTGAAGTGTGTGATAGTTCTGGTTTTGGAGTTTGCAATGAAACAGGCTTGAAGATGATGAAGTCAGCTCTGCCCATAAGCAGATCCTGTGTTGGAAGAGGAGATTTAAGTAGATGGTTGGAGATAGAGAGGAGGATGTAGGTTGGAGAAAGAAATGTAGGTTTCTGGGGTTTTCGGGGTCGCGTAGGTCCGTGTCTCTTTGGAGGGTTGGAGGTGTGTACGAGTGACGAAAAAAAGTGTACTGAAAAGGGGGGAAGCCCCGGCGTTGCCTAGATGGAGTTTCTCCTCCTCGCAGGGAGGAATGTTTACGCGGCGAGGCGGCACGAGCGAACGAGCCGAGCGGCTGCGAGTGTTTCCTTTCAGGTTGGCCTGTGCGCTTCGCCACAGCGAGATTGAAAATCTTTACATGCGTAGTGCCAGAGCGCTATATATTATTTTATGTGTGGAACAGTTTTTTGGTTTTCGTTCGTTTTCTGTAAAACTGCAGAACTCTGAAAAAAGATCTGCAAAGTTTCGTTCTTCGTTTCATCTTGAAGTTCGGATAGTTTGATCGAGTTCCAACGGACTTGTCGGGGGGTGTAGCCAGGAGGAGGACGATGTGACTTGAGGATAGAAGGATATCAACATCCTCCACGAAATTCTTCTTCAACGACGATTTTACCCCCAGATGGATACGATGAGTGTGTGAAGTTGAGTGTGCTTAAGAGTGCTGCTGCTGCTGCTGTTGTTGTTTGTTGATGGTTTGACCACGGTGATGGCATATAAGTCTCGTGAGGAAATCGTTGGGAAACGGTTCCTGTCTGTTGTCAGTGGCTTTACGAAATTGAAAATTGGAAAAATTAGTGAGTGGGGGTGGAGGGCAGGTGTTATTCGCGCCGCCACCCACAAGGATAACAATCACAAGGATCTACAGGTAAACACTATTAGATATTACTACTATCATCATCATCATGATCATCATCATACAAGAAGTAGTAGCATTTCTATTCCGATGCTGCAACGTGCAAAATTCCCATGCGAAAAAGGGGGTGTGTACACCGCGCGCTTTCTGACCAGAGAACGCGTTACTACTGCTCTCCTCTATCTATGTACACTTAAATCCACTCACTGCATCATCATATACACATATTTATTCCCATGTTATTTACAAACATAACTTTCCGGTTTACTATCCTGCACTACCAGCAAAGTAAATACGTCTTTTCTTGTATCTATCCAACGCGGATAATCCAATGGAATGCGACATACTTTGGAGAACGAACTCGTGTCTCTCCAATTATGTTACATAAAAGTTTTCTAAGTCCTATTTTCTATTTATACATTTACTCACTTACACATTTCATGCAAAAATTATTATTTATAAATATAAAACGTATTTTTTTTTCATAATTTTATATAAAAATTATTGTTTTTAAATAAATTTTCAGAAACGAATTTTAGATACAGAAAAATACAATAAAATTCTTAAGATTTTTTTACAATAATTATTCAATACTACAAAATTTAACTTAATTACAAAAAAATCCGTTTTTTTTACTTAAATTTATGACAATTTTTATTTAAACCGAAATCTTTCTGCTTTTTAATTATTATTAATAATTTAAGTTAAACTGTTTATAAATAAATCGCAAAGATTAAATAAAATTTATATCAAATTAATCAATTTTCAATATAATTAGATTTTTAATCTTTTTTTTTTATTATATTTAACATTACAGACAAACTTTTTTACTTTATTCTTAAATAATTCCTAAATTTAATTTAAACGAAAATTATAATTTAAAATGTTTAAATAAAGACTTCAATAAATTTATATGTAAATTCTATAATTGTATCATTCTCAAATATTTGAACAGAAATCATTTTTTTCTTGAAAATTTAATAGAGAATTTTGACTGAAACCTATCATTTTCAGTATAAAGAATATCGAATTTATCATCGATTTTTAAAGTAAATACTTTATAAATAGTTTAAATAAAGACTTAAAGTTTTAATAAATTTATATGTAAATTTTACAATTCTGTAAAATTGTGTCATTCTTAAATATTTGAACAGAAATCTTTATTTATTTTTTTCGTGAAAATTTAATAGAGAATTTTTTCTCAAACCTATCATTTTCTATCAAATACTTTATGAATAGTTTAAATAAAGACTTAAAGTTTTAATAAATTTATATGAAAATTCTACAATTCTGTAAACTTGTATCATTCTCAAATATTTGAACAGAAATCTTTATTTATTTATTTCTTGAAATTTTTTTACTGAAACCTGAAATAATTTTCAGAATATCGAATTTATCGTCGATTTTTAAAGTAAAGCATAAAATACTTCATGAATAATATCTGGGTATAAGTTTTATTTTATTTTCAAGTCTCGCCTTTCGCGTTTTTATATATTTCTTTTTCATGAAATTCAAGCCGGTACAAGAAGTTTTATATATTCTGTTGATGAGAGCCTCCTTTAAAAAGAGATTTATGTTTCTCTTAAAAAAAACATGTTTATATACTGTTTTTACTTTAGTTGTGGTTCTTTCATTTTATTTATAAAAATTCACGAATTTAACAAGAATTCCATTCAATATTTTTAGTTAAAGTCCATGTTTGTATCATAATAATTTAATTTATTAAAGATAAGTAAAAGATAAAATTTTAATTTCGTACATCATATGTGGAAATCGTGAATAATACCTTATATTATTATATAATATTTAAAATATTTTGTAGATATTATTTTTGAACAAATTATCATGTAAAAATATGTTAAAGTGTATAATTATAAGACTTAAAAACAAATCGTTATTTATTTTTTCAATTAGAGAACAGTAATGTGTGATGACCAATTAGAGTTAATGATTTTTTAGGCTTGAGAAGTGCGTTTTCAAGATTTAATGTATATATAATTAGTACTTAAAGTACGTAAAATACTATTGACCTTTTGGCTTGTAAATACACTTAAATGTTATTAAAAGAAACACTTCTTGTAAAAACATGTTATACGCGATGCAAAATACACTTTGATGAGTAATTACACGTACATGGATGCAAAATTGAAAACGAAACTTATTTTGCAAAACACGAAAGATTATACAATAAAAAAAACGGATAAATCAACGTGGATTACATTAATAATAATGATGGGACAGCGCCGCAATTTATCCGCATCCGAGTTTGTTTGAACGAGGATTTGCATGCGTTATATAATTAAATCTTTTTCCATGCATTATTTACTTTGCTGCATAATACGCGATGCATATCATATACGCATGTTGTTTATCGAGCGCACGTTTCCAATTCCGAATCGATAAATCGAATACAATTGTCTCATCGATTAGATTAAAATCGAATTAAACGTTACGTAAAACCGCTGCATTTGTATTATTACGCATCGTATTTGCACGTCGTTCTCCAAAATCAACAAAGCAACAAACACATCGTTTAAACTAGTTTATTTATTCAGCTAAAAATAATTCATGATATTGCTGGAAATGCATTTATTTTCGATTTTTGACTGCTACAGTTTGTGTTTATTTTTTTTTGTTGTTACTTTCTTCCTCAAAAGAGAAAGCTTTTGCAAAAAATGTACTCTTAAAACACGTAAAACGTGATGCAAATTCCATCATTTACATATGGGCCCATATATCCAGCAACGAACTGTTTAAACGTTCTCCACTTTTTCATTATTTTTTTTTTACTTCTTTTGCCTTTAATTTAAATTTGTCTTAGATACCATTTACATCTGTATTTTTAAGAGCCAATAAATTTCTATGATATAATTGAACTTATAAAATTAGTATTTTTTGGTAAAAATATTAAATTAACAGCAATTAAATTATTAGACAGAAATCTTCAATTTATTCTGCTATTATTTCATTGATTATATCAATAATTATTTATTATCTTATATAATAGAACTTCTAAAAGCAATTTTGAGAAAAAAAATCAATTTATTCCTAATTTCCAATCTTCAATCATTTTCTTGTATAATTAAACTTCTAAATTCGTATTTTTTTAATAAGTTTGTTAAATTAGTAGTAAATTAATAGTTTCACTGAACTTTTCGTTTATTATATAATTTAATTATTATTTTTATGAATTGTTAAAAAAAAATTAATGACTACAGTAATTTTCTATAAATAATAAATGATATCATATTTTTTATGTGTTTTATATAACTTTTCACAAGTATTAAAATCTGATTTATTCTGTTCAAGTCTCGCATTTTATTTGTGCTGCAAGAAATTGAAACTCATACAAAAACTCATTTTTTGTATGTAGTGTTGATTGGAACCTATTAAAGAAAAGATTTATGGACTTCTGCTTACAAAAGTCCCGCATTTTATTTGTGCTGCAAGAAATTTAAACTCTTAGAAAAACACTTTTTTTGTATTACTGATGATTGGAACCTATTTAAGAAAAGATTTATGGACTTCTCCATTCAAACAGAAAATAAAAATATATATTTTTTGTTTTGGTGTTTGAATTTTTATATTCCACTTATTTCTTCACAGTCTATTATTTCTTTTATATTTACATTTTTTTTACTTTTTAGTAAAACTATGCGAGGAATTTAATTGCGAACATTATGTAATAGTCTCGATGTTATTTTTAATTGTATAATTTTAGCTTGAGATTATATTAAGAAATCAGAATTTTCTAAACCGAAATTCTTGTTTGTTCATATAAATAGCCGTAATAATAATGACAGAACAAAAGTCGATTTTCCTTCACTTTAATATAGTTTTCATTGATCCTGAGTGTCCTTCGAGGAAAACCATTTTATTGTGGTACAACATTAAGATCTTTATTTATATAATTCCGTGTTTCTTAATGAGTAATGGGTGAAAAAAAAAATAATTTTAGGGGTTTTTACTGGAAAATTATTATCGTTGGACCTCCCAGAAGAGAATGCTGAGTATTTATAGAAGAAGCTTAGTCTTTGTGTGTACGCTTTGCAGACACAAGCGGCAATCGAAGTTAATGCTACAGACAGATCGTAAAATTTAACTCCGAAAAGAACCATTTTTTTGGGAGATTTTCTTTGATATGGCTGGAATGCACACAGCGTTTATTTAATAATGTAAAAATGGAGCGCGCTCGGTAAACACACAGCCTTGGTTTATATTTACATACTGCAAAAATGTATGTTCAAGTATAAACAGCCTCTGAAAATTTTCGAGTATCAAACCTTTTTCATACTCGACGATTGTTTGAGTTTAAAATAAAAAATAACTGCATATTTTCATTAATAACATTAGTATTAAAGATTTCCAAAATTTTTAAGTTTACTACGTTTTATAATAAATTATATAAAACTGCCAAAAAATATATTTTGATTTTCTTGATTTTTCAAAGATTTTGTATAAATGATTTCTGAATATTTGAATTTAATATACTTTGAATTTTATTTTACATTAAATTTAAAGTTTTATGATATAGTGCCATAAGGATTTAATTGAATTAAAACCTAGTACCATTAGGCTTTAACCTATAGATAAAAATAGCTTTGAACGATAATCTGTTAACATTAAAGTTTCTAAAGGTCTATAATGTAGGCATAAGGATACAATTTATAAGCAAATAGTTTGAATTATTTATAGTTTAGATTAAGATTGAAATAAAACCTAGTAACTTATAACCTAAAAATCTTTAAATAAATTTAAACTCACATTATATAATCAAAAGATGTAAGAATATATATTCTATAGCTTGAGTAAATCACATTAAGAAAATATAACTTTATATAGTCTAGTATGTTTCAGGAATATGATATATACTTGGTATTTTCTCATAACTTGAATATCGGTATATTCCAAAATTTGGTATTTTTTTTAAATTGTCAAATGTGTCAAGTTTGACACTTGTAATGTCAGTTGGTGCATGAGGCGTTCTCATAACTCTAGTTAGAATTTCCATGGAAACCAGATCAAAGCTTCCTTTACCGCTTTTGTTTATTTCTACGGGGCATCGTGTAATTATGCGTTCCGTGATGAAGCGAAGGTAAAACTTTGAGTAAACTGTCTGCAGTTGCGTAACGATAATTATTGTGTGCGAGATAAGAGAGTTCTAGTTCGGGATTCGTAAAGTGTATCGAAGCGAGTTTTTATACATTTCTTCTCTATCTCTGTACGAGTTTTATATATATTTTTTTTTTTGGTTTGTATATATAATTGGAGTCGAGTGGGTATATATCCACACGCATCTATCTAGAAAACGCGTGGATCGGATTGGAGAGCTTTGGAGTGGTCTAGAGAGGCAACAACACCAGCACCTGTTATTTTTGGGCAGGTCCGATTCGGGCGTTGCGTTGCGTAACTTTAGGCCGTTTGCGTGTGTGTATGTATGTATGTCTGTGTATATATATATATAAATTTGTGTATGTGGATGAGAGTATACGTAGGGATGCGAGTGTGTGGCTTGGAACCGTTCGTTCCTCGTGGCGAGCTCGCAGGTCGATAACCTACTCAACTGATCCACGCTTCTAGGCTATCAGAACGTGGACCCAATATCATAGCCATCACCATCAACCAACCAACCATCCTTCCACCCATCCATCCATCCATCCATACATCCAAGCACCACTGAAACGCACTAGACTTACTCGTAAACACACATATTTCCTCTCTCCTTTTTTTTTCCTGTTCCTTTCAGCCCCAACATCCATTGTGCACGCTCGAATACCGGAAATATAAATTGCCGGACATGGAAAAGCGGAACTAAAGAGCTTGAGCAATTCTCTGAAAAATTGAAAAAAAAAATAAACAAGTACGCTACGCTTCGAACAAATGAAAAGATTTTTAGAGTCCCGTCAATAGTCAACATCTGTTGTATAGAAAGAACTACATAGCAAAATAATCTATATAGGAAATGAACTCAAAACAAGACATTACTTTTCAAAAAAAATTACTTACTATATATTAATATTGTGATTTTTAGATATAGAAAGTAAACGCATCATTGTTGCGCAAGTGAACACGAAACGAATGGAAATTCAACAAAAATAAAGTGGCAGATCCAAGTCTTCCTGCCTATTTGCATCATGCTATCAACAGAAACACTATACATATTATAATTACGCAACTCTATGGAAATCGAATATTATTATTGAGTTGCATTTCTCAACTCGATAATAATAATAATGTTTTCGTCGTGTTTTGTTTTGTTAATTTCTCGCTTCTTTTCTACGACACAAGTTTCAAAATCTTGCACGAATATTGGTAAACATATGGTTATTTTGTAATTTTGTATTTTACACGTAAAATGGGAAAGGATCCAGGTCAGTTCGTATATATTTACTTGCGACGTAAAAAGCAGTTAAAGCAAAACTGGATCATTTAACAATAATAATCAAAAAATAAGTTTTTGTTAATATATTTTGTTTTGTCATTAATCAACTTAAATAAAAACGTAAGGATTTTGTTGTGTGAAATATGTCAAATTTGACAGTTGTAAATGTCAGTTGGTGTACGGGAGGTGTTCTCATAACTCTAATTAGAATTTCCATGGAAATCAGATCAAAGCCTCCGATCAAAAAAAAGTTTTGAAATTGTGTTCCAATTCTAATTTTGAAAGTTGATCAAAAAATGTTATTTGTGAGAATTTATTAAAATCCTATTCTTACTATATCAATATTTAATCCAAGTATATATAACTTTTGTTAGATATGCTTAACTTAAATGGAGAAAAAAATAAAAACATAAGGATTTTATATTTTGAAAAGTGTCAAATTTGAGACTTCCAAATGTCAGTTAGTGCACGAGGCGTTCTCATAACTCTAATTAGAATTTCCATGGAAACGAGATCAAAGCTTCTGATGATAAAAACAAAATATTTTAAAATTGTGTTCCAATTATAATAATTTTTTTATTTGTGAGAGTTTATCAAAATTCTGTTTTTATTGTATCAATATTTTTATTGAATTGTTAATTAACTAACTCAAAATTTTGTTGGATGTTGGGAGAGATTTCTGTTATTTGAATCTGTTGGTAAATGTGTTAAAATTTCATCTCTTTTTAACTGCTAGAATCTAACATTTGCTGTTTTCTTTAAAGAACGATACGTTTGGACCTAAGAAAACGTTTGGACTCGAGGGTGTTTTCTTTCGTAGGGAAACTAAGGTTCAATGACTGTTCAAGTTAGGGCTAGAGGGTGATTTCGGTCCCCTCGAATGGTATGGGATGAGTGAATGTGCGTGTGTAGTAATTTGGGTATTGACCCGTTCAAATATTTGGGGGCGGAATTCCCATCGGATCCTCACACACAGCCTTGAGGTTTCACCCGAACCTAGTAATTTCTTCGTTCCACAATTTTCCCCGGATTATTCCTCCGCCAATAGTCATCTGCAATCCCTCTTCTTTTTACTGCTACCAAACCACTTTAGAGTAAATGTCTTTACTGCGCGTTTCGATTAGCTTTACTGCGCCTACTTTATGTGCGTATAAAATAAAAGAAAGGAAACAAAAAAGAAAACTTCTTTTCCTCGGATATCTTTGATTTAGTTCTTCCTTTCCGACAAAAGGATGGATTCGATGTTCTGGCGCTTGTCTTCAGTTTCTGAGATGAATATTCGACTTGTTAACATCGTCCTGTTCCGCCCAGCTGGAGTGGAAATAAAAGGAGCGAGCGCTGCCCGTTTGATATGCAGTTCGGACATTGGTTTAATGTCCGAACGGCAGGAGACTTCATCATACAAGCCACCTCTCCGTGGAGCTGATAGCAATTTACAAACCACACATTTCATTCTTAATGGTTTTCTATTATATACTTTTTTTTTATTGCTTACTACAACCTTATACATGTACTTTACTTTGTGTGTAGATCTCTAGGAAAACGTTCGTAAAGTTTGTGAAGCTGAACATTATTTCTTTTCTTTTTTACATTATGGCTACATACAAAAATAATGTATACACAAAATGTAATGCAAATTATTCAAAAGGTCACCTGCAGGTCAGTTACGTTCAGTCACCGACAATTTTCCATACGTAAATTCATCATCGTTATAGATTTTATTGTTATATAACTAAATATTATTAATACTAATAAAATTAACTCAGTTTATTAACGGAATATTAACATAATTTCCTTAAGCTTTTTACCCATTTTTTTTTAACTATTAATTTAATTATTTAATTTCTGTTGAATCTCTTAAAATAAATATTTTTTATAGAAGATAATCTTTATCTTAATTTAAATGTTGTTCATAAATTTAAAATTTTACATACTTGGACTTTATTTTTTAAATTTACAAATAGATTTTTTTTTATTAAATTTTTCAACTTTCAGTTTATAAATTTACAATTTATAAAAGTTATTCTGTTTATGTTTTATCTTCAAATTTCCACTTATAAAATTACAATTTGTTGAAGTATTGTGTTGTTTAATTTACTTTGTGAATGAATCAATAATGAATATAAGAATGTTCTCGAGATGTAAGTTATTATATAAGTTTTGTTGTTGTTGGAATCATCAAGGCAATTGGCGAATCGGTTAAAAAGTATTGTTGCCGTTCAAAAAAAAGAAGAAGCAAACAACAGCGCACGTCGGGGGGGTCGGCGTCAGCTTTAGAGAACAGTTATATAAATAAACACGTAATTGCGGGATTCGATTTCTGAATGTCGAGGACGCCTAGCTCCAAGGTAAAATGCATAAATAAATAAATGCGCCGGAGCTTTCGATCGTTTTTCGCGCTCCGTTAATATTTATTTTATTCGCTTTCCTTATCCTATTCCTTCGCTTCTTTTTACTCCTCATTCACTTTCGCCGGAGCATCCGATACTATTGCCAAATGCCATAGGTTAAGTTACGCGGTGATCCGATTACGCGGCGACCCTGGAAAAACGCAGTTGACATTTCCATTGTGTTATCCACGTGTGTCTTATTTTTTTCTACACATGTACGTGTATATATATATATATTATTTGCGGAGAATCGGAAGATGGTGTCGCAGGCAATAAACGTAATTGAGGAATCCTGTAACGCCGTAAGGGGGTTTTCGCAACCTCCTGGGGGGAAACCCCGTTCTGGTTGTAAGCAAGTTTATTCAACTTGCGTTTGGCAAACTGCCATCTCCCACCTTCGCGTTTCCAGCGACTCTGCATGCATCCGGTATATTTACGATGGATGACAAAAGATTGAAGGGTTGCCGCTTCGCGAAGGTATACGCGAAAACGCCATCTATTTTCGGTCGACGAAGCAATTTAATCACTACGAAATTTTCAGTTCGAAACTAATTACACAATATTGATGAGCGAATTAAATCCACAAGAATATTGTCATATGATATACTAAAGTTATTGATATACTAATAATTATTAAACTTTCATATTACTGATTTTTAATTATGCAACATGTTGTCAAATTCATTAAGTTTGAAACTAATTACTCATTAATATGAACCTTCCAAATCCAAGGAGTGAAAGGAGGAAGAATAAATAATTATTATAACAATTATAATACAATTTTTAATAGAAATTTTGATTACAAATTATAAAATATGGTATAATAGTAATTTTTACATAGATCAACTATTTGCAAACGGAGATTTTTCAACAACAATTTTGATTAAACTGTGGAATGGCATATAAATAAAGATGACTTAATAGAAGAGTTATCAAATTGTGGGGGTGCCATCTATTTTTGATCATGGAACTTTCGGTTCAATTATTAGCAATTTCATAAATTAATAATTATGTTGGGCTGGATAAAAATGAAAGCGCTGCTCCAATTGAATATGTTTTATGATTTCGGTCTAATTTTGTCCAGGATCAATTCCTTTCAATTATTCAACGCTTTACTTATGTAAGCGATTCCCCCCGAAAACGTCAGATGCCTTTTCCATCCACACACGAAAATGGATTTGCTGTGTTCGTCGGTGAATTGTTTAATTTGTTTCGTCCCGAAAATAGAACGGCGTTTGCTCCATATTTCCAAATAGTTTCCAACCAGACATCGCGTTTATTTTGATAACCTGCGCTAATGCAACTAGCATCGATTCAATGCGGTTTAGCGTAGACATAACAGGTCCAGGTTCAAAAACGCCGATGCAATTCGATTTGATTGGATACAGATCAAATTGCGTTTTTTTTTTTATATATTAGTATGCGATCGTTTCGAAAGTTGCATCCAGGGCAGAACGTAGCCAAGGTTACGAAAGGCGCTTTACGTGCTGATGCTGATGGATTCGCAGGCTTCATTATGGACAGCCTTGGAACAATGGTAAATGGAAGAAATCGCATTGGAAATAGAGTCTCCGGTGCAAGTAAATCTAAGCGCTGCTCGCAATAGGTTCGGTGCAGTTTGTGCATGGATTACGCACCGTTTGGCCGATAAATAATATTTATGTCTCGGTTCCTCCGCGCGCAATAAATACCAACTGACCGGGGCAATTGCTTACATAATTTATTGGCCTATTAATGGCCCGAATATTACCAACAACAAAAATGCCTCGACACATAATTTACTTCGTACAATGTCAGTTGTAATTGCGACCGTTTTCGATCATTTAAACTACTCGAAGCGTACTTTCACTATACTGCATTAAAATAGAATCTATTTATTTACCACAATTTAAATAACACTTCTTAAGGCAATTTACAACTTAGGTGCCCAAAATTTAATTTTTAAGGGATCACGTAATGACAGCTGTCACTTTATTATGTCAAAGTACAAAAACAAAAATGTTTGGACAAATCTTACAGATATCATTAGTATTTATATGTTTGTTTATTAGTTACATTTTCTGAAAGTAATACTAGTGTCAAGAAATGTGGACTATGTTTGCACATTGCTGCCAATTGTTTATGTTTGTTTAAATGGATAGAAAGAGAAAGCGGGAGTCATAAAAACGTTCGTATCAAGTCGGTTCATAGGTCGATCAGCTGGTAAGCGGTTGACCTTAGTATCCGAACAGAACAGAACAGAACAATACATAACGCAGTGCACTGTGAGCATCCACGATAAACTCCGCTCGATGTATAAATATTGATTACGGTTTCTTCTTTTACGAAACAATGCAATAATGGTAAACTGGCTTCGGGCCATTGCCAACCTTAATGATGCGAACGTCAATACACATTCATAAGGTCTTCTTTGTTTTCGTTACTTTTTTGAAATTTTTTGTTCAATCAGAATTTCAATTACACAGGGCATTTCGTATGCACAAAAAGTGGACATCGCGATGCGCTCCTACAGAAAAAAAAAGAAAGGATGAGTAATGATGATACGTGTCTTCGGGGCACAAAACTTTTTTCAATGTAATGATCTTTGTTACTGAAACCGTATGCTTTATTTATTTATGTATTCAGTAACTTCAGAATCGCATATCATAACAATTATAATAAATAAAACTTTATATTCACAATTAATAATATTTAATATATTACATAGTAAATCTCCCATGAAAGAGATTAAGCGTATTTAATTACAAGTTATGGTTACTAGATTTAGACGATAAACGTCAAATTGTACTGTCAAAGTTGTCAGTATATTAAATTTACTTATCAAAGTTGTCAATATAATATTAAGATTTGTTACTCAGATCATCCTTGAATTTGAATTACTTATTCTATTAATTTGGCATTATCTTTATAATTTAGTTTGATATAAACAGAAACGTCAAATTGAGCTGTCAAAGTTGTCAATGTTATGGAAACGTGAAATTGAGCTCAAAATTAGTAATATTTTACCTGTCAATGTTATGGAAACGTCAAATTGCAGTATAATTTTTTTTAAGTATTTTTTTATAGCACAATTGTCTTTATATAGATTTTGAAATTAATGTTTTAAATAGCTTCGCTATGCAGGTATATTCAAAAATAGTTATGCCTTTAAAAAATGGAAATAACTTTGTATTCTCGAATACTCTTCAGTGTAGTGTAACTTGTGCTTCCAGTATGTAAAAGATTAGCAATTCAGATTTCCACATGCCACATACTACTGATTGGACTATGCAAAGTGTACCGAAATTGGTGTCAATTATTTTCTATGTGTTCAAATAATAACGAAGAACACGCGCTGCTGCGGTCATCTCGTCGAAGAATAGAGAGAAAGTTTGTGTGCATGGATGTATGTGTGCGGTGTTCTGAGGCCGTTCATTGAACTTTGCTACTCTTTTTCCATCCAAACATGAATGTCTCTCGTGGCGAGAGCTCGCCTCCGTTTCAACAGCGTCGAAGGAGCAACACGAAACAAAACCAAAAATGAAAAGAACGAAACGAGCGTACGTTTTCCACTGGTTTGGTCAATTTCGTACCGAACTGAAATTCATTAAGGTTCACCTTATTCTTTTCCATTTTCCTTTTGGAAGCGATTGCTTGCGAACATTTATTTATACTGCACACATTTCAATGGAAGGAAACTCAAGGCCATCATCACTTGATCCACATCATTAAACTTTGATTATGTGCATAGCAATTAAAAAAAAGGCAATCGCGGTGCCAACAAACTTGATCTATATTTGTTTATTTGTTAAATTAATTATTCCCGTTTTCTCTTACATTTACGACATGATAACAGCTACTCAATAAATATTTTGTTGTCTTTAATGATTCAAAAAAAAAATACATTACTTAAAACAAAAATTAAGATAATTTATATCAATTACATTGAAACATTATTTACAATCTGAATTAATTGCTTATCCAGTTTCAAGAGCGTAAATTGCCGTACCATAATTTTTCAATAAAAAAAACTTTATGTGTAATTTAATCTAAACATTAAATCTCGTAAAGTCCTTGTATTTTTATTGTTGCAAATAGAATATGTGTTTTCAAACTATTTTTACATCTGCTATCATTAAGTTAAAATAGTTGAACTTAGTCGAAGAAGAAAAATGAAGATTTTTTTCAATGAAAATAAGTTTTGATACAAAATATTTATATAATTTCTCTAAGTGACTTTAATATAATAAATTTAGTTTAAATTTTGTTAAAGTTTTTGTAATTTTTAATAACATGAGATTATTGTTATGGAGATAGGAGGATGAAAGGAAGCTAAGAATTGTAAAAGTGGAAAATTCGCTTCGACTTGGAAATGTATGCTGCGCTCAGTGATTTCTCTTTTGGTTGTGCGAGTTTTCCTTTAGGATAATGGATTTTTAACGATTGTTCTTGCTGGAAAATGCGGATGGGCACGTGTGTATTTCAGGCTTTTGGCGCAAGATGGGAAAAAAAGCCGGATGTATAAATAGTGCGGCGTGCCCTGGTTTTTCCAGCAGCCTCATGTCTCCCGCATTTTCCAACCCGTCTAGTTTTCCGTTCTGAATAATGCACGGGGCCGCGCCGAATTTAATATTTGATCGTCCAATACGTCTCGGTTCGTTCGGCTCATTTTCCTCATTCGTTTTCTCATCTCATCTCGTGCTGCTGCCGTTACTTCTTGCAGAAGAGGTTCGGACCCCGTTCCCGCTTAATGCCGGAAGTAGAACTTTAAACCATTAAAACCGGCGGGGATCCGAGAAGGCGTCGGTCGGATCGGAGAATCAGACCCCCGGGCGCTACGTTTTACCGTTTCCATGGTGATGTGGGGGGTCGTAATGTATCTAAATTGCACATTTGAAACACTACCGTCGTTCCATTCTGGACCCCCCTGCTCCCATACCACCATCCATCCATTTGGGGCCCCTTTTCCATTTCAACCCCATTACGTTGAAGATTGCGCCACCCGACCCCACCAGTTTCAACCCTTATCTCTGCGCCAATTTGCATTGCGAAAGAACGAAAGAATCCTCAAACAACCACCACCCTCCGCTTCCATCACCCCTCTCCTCATCCGGCATCCACAATACGCTCCAACAATCAAAGTCGAAATTCCCGATGAAGAGACATTCATTAAGGCCTCATACTTCAACTGCAAAATCAATACTCGCGCATTCACTGTTTTTTTTTTTTTTGTTCATTTTCAACTCAAAGTTTTCAGTGAAAACACTTTGTTAATAATTACGAGGACATCGCGACTATTTGTTTTCCTTCTTGAATCCGCTCTTTGTTGATTCATCTTATCAACACCTTTCATAAGCTAAGAGACCTAGTTTGCAGCATCCCAACTATCAAGGTCACACTTACTTTCATGTTATTGTTAGACGTAATGCTGATAAATTGTATTGTATTTCTTGAACAATATTTTTGTTATTAAATTATCTATAATTTGGTAAAGATTTCATAATCTGAGTCTCAATTTTTAAATTTTTTGAAAATATTTTTTTTTTGTAGCAGAAATTGTAAATATTAAAATAAAAAGGTAAAAACGTGATGTAATAATGATAAATTAATTTTTTTTTAAGTTTTCATTTGCAGATACGTTTCTGTATATATGTATATAAAAATGCGCCATACATTTTCTCGGGATTTCAGTGCCATTGTGCATCAACGACTGTTGAATATAAAATACGTAACTTTCCTTTCATTCTTCTCCCATTCGGAGCCGTATGCGTTCCTTAATTGAGCCATTTATCTTCAGCGTTTCGTTCTATTATTCTTTCCTCCAACTAGTTTCGAGCCGTGGCCCTTTCAAGGTTCGTTTAAACGCAGCGTGTGTGTCGCACAAAAGCGATGGTGCTGCAATTAAAGAAAAGAAATGTAAAAGAAGGAACAGAGAAGTATTTAATGACAGGCATGCAGGCCTGGGTCTGGGTATTCAAGTCTGACCCAGATTTGTGCCTGGCATTGCGATAAGTTATCTGTTTTTTTTTAGTTCGTCGCTGCTGCTGCTGCTGTTGGTTGTTGTTTGGTTTGTTGTTGGAACTGCACATATTGTGTGACCCAGTACTGGGACATACGAGTGTCTCTGCATCCAGTATGTACGCAATTCACTTTCCTAATCTAATGGACGTGCATATCAGAAACGTGCGGCGTTTATTTATAAAACCGCGCCGGTTCAAATGCATATCATGTGCACTTGCACAGACAGGCCAGATAGTGAGAGAGAGATTGGTCTGGTTTTGGTTGGAAGTTGAAATGAAACTGAGCTAAAACATTGAATAGATGGATTGATATGGATTGGTGGAACGGTTGAAGATGAGTGCCATATGCCATGTTCAATCCAGATTAGATGTGTGTGTGTGTATGTGCACTCGGTTTGGATCGATTCGCTCGATGATAAAGGCATTATCCTGTGCAGAGTAAAAGCAGCGCAAAAGGATCCCCAATTAATTGCGGCGAATGCTATTACCTCGTGTGCGATTGTGTCGCGCGCCAGATTTAATGCCTTTATTGTCTTCATCCTGCCGCGCCGCTAATTCCCTTTTCGACAGTATTTTACCACCCCCTTTGCCAATTACTCAAATACCATTTACTCCACATTCACCAAAAAGTGGATGATCGATATTTCGCAAATTCAGCTTTAAAATTGAGTTACCAATCCTATTATCATGGATTGCATCCTAACATCATTTTAGTTAACTAGTTAACAAAAATTTTGAGTATAAAACGAAATAAATATTAAAAAATAGCAAAATGAAACAAGCCCTTTTTAGAAACATTGACATTTTCTATACCAATGGTTTAAATTTTGGATTATAGGAAATTTGATATTTTATTTAAAACATTGATTTTACCAAACAAAGTTACAATTTTCAATAATTAACGAATTAAATAATGAACAAACAAACTTTTTTTTATTAATATTTTTGATTCGGAAAAAATCAAAGAAAATGAGAAACTTAACTTAAAATAAATTTGATGTTTTAAAATCTTTTCTTAATAAAAATCTAAATTTCTGATTGAAATTGGTACAAAAATGTAATTATTAAATTAAAAAAAATATGATGTAACAATTTCTAACAACAAAAAATTAATACATAAAATAATTTTATACTCAAACCAATCGAAAAAAAAAACTATGATTTTATAAATATTTGTTAATTTCATTGTAATTTGTTGTATCAATTATTTTTTATTGAATTTAAAATAATAAAGTAATATTTTTCATTATTATGGTAATAATTAATTCCGCTTTTGAAGGTTACAAATGCTTTCCGATTAATCTGCATTTAATTATAAGCTAATTACAAATATGTACATTGTAAGATTGATTAATGCATTCATAATTTACCAAGATTTTTTTAAACATTTCTTTCAATAATTTATTTTAAAAGGAAATGAATTATTTATAATAATTTTTTGCAGCGTTCTCAACCATTTCGCCCAACTTATTTGCTTTAAGTAGCACTACGAACCAATTACTAAATGAATATCATCAGTTTGACATAAGCTTTTGACAGCTGTCATTTCGCAACAAAATTGCTTAGACTTTCATTCGGTTTGACACAAACTGTCATTTCGCGACCTATTCATTTTTTATAGGTAATAATTGTGTGAACTGTTTGTAAGAAATTGAATATAGTTTTTAGGTGTATAAAATATTAAATATTATACTGATTTCTGACTGAGGATAATTAATGTGTAAAGTATTGGTATTCAAGGTTCGTCAGGAAGAGTTTTTTTTTTTCGATGGAAACCAAAACCGTGTTCTCTCGTCTCTCGAATTCCGCTAAGTGATTCCTTTCAAAAGCAAATGAAGAAGAGTGCATCGTCTCCGTCCATCGTCACAGCATACATATTCATCTCTCTCTTCCTAGGATTCCATTTTCGAAGCTCTCGTCCCAGTTCTCTCTCATCCTGCGTGCTTTATTTATTTTTTTCGTCCTTTGTCGCAGGCGTCGTCGCTCTCGCCGTTCTGTGTTGCCTTTTGTGCTCGCCCATCCCAATGGCAAGTGGAAATGTGTCGCGAGAGAGGAGCGTTTTAATAATTCAGAATAGAGTGGCCATAAAAATTCTGGCACTGACTCGGGCGATGGATGTGCAGATGTAAGCGGATGGGCGGAGAAGCTGCAGACCACCATTCATGGACCTTCCACCCTCTGCTGGAAGGAATAGAGAGAGAGAGATGGTCCATCTGAATCCACCATTTGGTGGAAGGAACAGAGAGAGATGATCCATGATTTACGAACGCAACCCTTGCTGCAGCGCGGCGTTTATTGCCCGCCGCCTCCGCCGGAAACAACAAATCACCAGAATTTACGACCGCATCCATTAAACGCCCAAAATAATAATAACAACAACAACAACATCGAAAGACGGCGCGCCGCAACGATGGGAAACCTTTCAGCGCCGGAATCCTGGTAACGAGATTAGCACAGGTGCATTAGAAGGTTTCCAGTTTAAGGACGATGTTTCACCGGTTTTCTCTCGCTCTCCGTACCGCTGTGACCCGGTTGGACGCTGCTTCTTTTTTTGGGGTCGTGCCCCACTCTTTATGGGTCAGATCCGTTCGGTCGTGGGCGCGAAGAGATGACCTCGACTGGAGGCTGCAAGAAATGTTAATCCCAAGAAAACCGTGTGCTTCGCATTCGCCGCAATTGGACGAGAGAGAACCCGCACTTAAAATAATCACAAATAACCATTCCGACGATTGCCCCAAGCTTAAATATCATTCGCGTTTGCAGAATGCAATTTTTACCTTTACACCCTCAACGAAATCAGTCTAATTACATACTTTCCATATTCAGTTACACGCAATTTTCTTTTAAATATTTGAAAATTATTATTATATTCGGATTTTTTTAATACATTTTTGATCTATTATCAAAAATACGTATTTTTACCTTCACTTTAAATTTTATAATGAATATCGGATTATTTTTCCAAAAAAGGATTTTGTAAGTTCAATAAAAATAATTAGAAATTATTTTATTTGTTATTTTCTCTACTATTACATTTGAAATATAATTTGTTAAAAAATCTTTAAAAAAAATCAAAATTTAATATTTTTTTAAATAAAATTAACTTTTTTCTCATTTTATTATAAGCACAAAACAATTTATAGGCACATGAAATTCGGAATGCTGAGAATTCGTGATGCTAAAAATACTTGTAATATTTTTAAATGTCGTACCATGGGAAAACCCGTACTGTCTTTCAACAATGCAATTTATTTTTATAGGAAAATTTTGTATTCACTAAAAAATAATTCTATAATTGTATTAAAAATTATTAACTGAAGCACCTGGGAATGAATATGTGTTAATTCAATTCCTGGTGGACTACTTTTGTAAACTAGTTTCAAATAGGGCTGTCTTCTCAATTGTATCTTATTGACCTCTATTTCAAACAGATGTTCAGAATGAGATTTATGCAACTTACAGGAACTCATTGGTTTAATTTTAAATCTAATAATTTTTAACAACAATGTTAAACATATTTTATAAATTACATAATCCTATGTTTTTTTTAACATTAATAATAAATTCTTGTATACTAAACGCTATACTAGCAGAATAAATTTAAAACAAAAGAACATTTGTCATACTCACGTGTCAAATTTACATCGCCAACTGTGTGTACTGATATAAATAATTACTTTAGCCAAGAAATTTATAAATGCATTGCTCAAACTCTTCCTGCAAATATAATTCATAGCCAGGCAGTCGTCCTATAGTCAAGAGTTTAAACTGGTTATAAATAAAAAGTTTCAAGTTGATCTGTCATACCGGATTGTCCATATGTTATTCATAAATATTTTATAAAATCTTCTTTTTATATATATAATTTGAGTTTCTGTATAATACCTAACCTAACATTGAAATGAAATGACAGCTGTCATTTTTGCGTCAAAAATTATAACCAATTGTGTCATACTTCAAATTTATACTAATAAACTATTTTAAACTGTATTAAGTTTATATGATAAATCAGTTTCAGAGTTGAATTATTTCCTTGGAATATAATCAAATAATTTCCATTACAAATGTAATCAATTAATATAAATTATACATAATTTATGATTATATAACAATACTTACAATAATGGAATAATTTAGAGAGAATTAATGATTATCATAATTATAATTAATACTATTAGAATTAATTTCTATAAAAAAATGCAAATAAATTATTACAATCTAATTTCATACTTAAATTAAAATAACATAATTACAAATTTACAAATAATCATTAAAAAAATAAGTTTCATAGTTAAATAGTGTATTTGTTAAATAATATTTTAGTATTCATAATTAATTTAAAAATTTCTGTATAATTTAGAATATTTTTAGATAATTTTCTATTAGTTACTTTTGCAAATATTCGTAATAGATAATTGAGTATAAAATATTGCAATTAAAGCTACTGATAAAATGTCGAATGGAATTGTAATTTAATTCATTTAATTTGTTATGAATGAAGACCTTCTTGCGTGTTATGTAAATGCAAAATAATGCATGCAAGGATGAAATAATTAATTTTTAATTTATTCATTTTCTTAATCATCATTGAAATTACTACTCTATCATTGAGATAAAAAAACTAATTAAAATACGCAAAATGTATTAAAATCATCTGTGAAACATTAATTTTAGTAAAATTGATGTTATAGACTACAGAGTCTTGTTTTTCGTTGAGCTAAGATATGTGCGTGCCGGAAGCAATAGTTGTGTGATTTCACATTAAAAATGTGTTTTTATGAATGAAAAAAAATGGATTTCCTTTTTTGAGATGCGATGTATCAACGAAATAAACCTGGGTATTTCATGGAAACGATTAAGCTCCGGTTAATAAATACGGAATCGCATTAAAACTTTTTCCTTGGAGACGTAACCAGTATAAATAATTTATCGGTGGATGGCAGATGCTCGGTGGTTAATTACAACCTCCTATTTCTAGCTTTCCCAAAGCAGCAACAACGCGCACACACACAAAAAAAGTAGCATAAGAGGTTTATTAATAAATTTCTCGACACGGCGCTTCTTTAATCTCCAGTAATTTATACCGTTCTCAAGAGAAAGGGAGATGGAAGAGGTGGAACGAGAAAATAAGAGGCACAAGAAGTGAAAAATCCAGAGGTTCTAATTATAGCCTTCGAGCAGCCCTGGAGGTTGTCTGCACGCGGAGAGCGAACCCACCAACCAAAACAACTTGTTTCGTGTAGTTCCTTCGGCCCGAAAATAAGAAGAAAGGGTTTTATTCTTAGAATCCTCTCCGGCTGAAAGACAAGAGACGAAGATGGATGGAACGTGATGATGAGAATGCGAGGAAGAGAAGCGGCGAGCAATTAAAAGTGTAATTGTGCGTTTGAATGCGATGAACTTTCAACGGACAAAAAATTACGGAACTTTGTTTGCGTAATGTTCGTTCGCACTACAATTAATTGCTGTTTGTTGTTTTCAGATGAAATGGCTCTGCGGGGGGAAAATGCAATATTTGTTTATAATTTGGCGGATCAATTGTCTGCGTTTGTTCCCTGCAACTGAATTATTAATTCTATTTGCTCACTCTGCGGGGAGAATTAATTGCGTTAATATTTGCTTTCGGTAATTTTCTCACCGTTTTCATTTGCATACAGAATTGTATAATTTTTCGTATTTGTTCAACATATCTGATATTATCTTTTATGGACGAAATATTTGTTCAACATTTCGAACAAATCTTCAGTTTTTTTTTCTTTAATAAATTAATCAGGTAAAGCTGAAAAAATAATTCAAGAGAAACTGCGATTTAAAACTTGGATTAAAGAGATCTTTTCTTGAAGACAACATTTTTTATCTGATATTATTTATTTCATTACATAACTGTAATAACTCATATTTATAATAGAGATGTTTTTCATGAATATTACAAATTTTATTTTTTTACATTTTTGTCTTTTATGTAATTATATAATAAATTTTATTTTTATTATTTAATTCTTTAACGAGATTTGTCGTACATTTTGTATTTGAAAAAACTTCTCAATAATCATTTTTTAAAATTAAAAATCCAATAAATGTTTCGTTTATCTTCTATTATTAATGTAATTATATAATTGTAGAAAATAGTCTTTTCTGTTATTATCTCCTAATTTTTATTGCTATTTTAATTAGATAAATGTGTTATTTCTTCCTGATCACAGAATATTTTGCAAATATCGTTCAAGAAATAGTTTAAATTTAAGCAATTTGTAGTGAAATCTTAACAAAATAAATGATTTTATTGACTAAAGACTAAAATATATTATTGTCAAATAGGTTTTCTAATTCAAAAAATTGATCTAAAATAATTTAGTAATTTCAATTTATTCGAATCGAAACGCGTAAAATACACTTTTAATGCATTTCAAATATTTGTTTAATATTTATTACAATTCTTATCGTATGTGCGAAACGCACTATTTTCGTGCCCAAATAAGGATTGTTTAAACGCAGCTGCAAGTGCAGGTGTTCAATTTTTATAAATAATCTCATTTTTATTACATTTTTATCGCATACATTTTATGTTGGAATTGTTTCAAATAAAAATTAACTAAATTAATATATAAAGCGATTTTTCGGTAATCTCACAATTTTTATTATTTTTCTATCGTTTTATTATTTTCATTTGTAATTAAAATCTATCAAAATAGTACAATATTATAAAATTTATTCTAATTTAAATAAAATTGTTTAAATGAATACAAAGTTTAGTTTTTGATAAATATTTTATTATATTTTAATAAATTTTCCTAATTGAAATGTAAATCAAATATATAATTGTTTCTCTCATAAATCTTGACATAATAAATAATTTTAAATGTACTATTTACAATTATTTATATTATCGAACTTAAAGCAAATTAAATATTAAAAAAATTAAATATAAATAAATCAATGCAAGTAACGAAACGTAATGAAAAGTTAATAATTTATTTTAAAAAAATGTAATAATATTTATATAAAAAGGAATAAAAATTATTATTTTTGAGAAATTAAACAATAATAAGTTTTAATAAAATAATTTCGGCGATTAACGTTCGGCAATCGCTGCAGCTGCAGATGATTCACCCGCACAATCGCCTAATTTTTATTGTTTTCTGCGAAACGCACTATTTTCGTGCCCAAATAAGGATTGTTTAAACGCAGCTGGAAGTGCAGGTGTTCAATTTTTATAAATAATCTCATTTTTATTACTTTTTTATCGCATACATTTTATGTTGGAATTGCTTTAAATAAAAATTAACTAAATTAATATATAAATTGATTTTTCGGTAATCTCACAATTTTTATTATTTTCATTTGTAATTAAAATTTAGCGAAATTAAAAAATCCGTAAATATACGAAATCATTTATAATTTTTATTAATGAATTATTAATTACAATATTTACTATTTTATTTAAATTAATTACTTGCTAAGTTTCGATAAGCGTTTAAATAGCTTATTTTTATTTCAACGAACGAGTACTTCTATAAGTCACTTGGCAATTTTGTAATTCTACCAAGTTAAATAATTTTAATATATAAAATGCGATTTGTTATTTAAAGAAATATTGAATTACATTAAGTTTTTAAAAATTCACATTTACATTAATCAATGCAAGTAACCATAATGAAAAGTTAATAATTTATTTTAAAAAAATGTAATAATATTTATATAAAAAGAAATGCAAATTATTATTTTTGAGAAATTGAAAAATAATAAGTTTTAATAAAATATTTTTCAATCGCAACTGCAGATGATTCACCCGCACAATCGCCTAATTTTTATTGTTTTCTGCGAGACGCACTATTTTCGTGCCCAAATAAGGATTGTTTAAACGCAGCTGCAAGTGCAGGTGTTCAATTTTTATAAATAATCTCATTTTTATTACTTTTTTATCGCATACATTTTATGTTGGAATTGATTTAAATAAAAATTAACTAAATTAATATATAAATTGATTTTTCGGTAATTTCTCAATTGTTATTTCTTTTCTATCGTTTAATTATTTTCATTTGTAATTAAAATTTAGCGAAACAGTACAATATAAATTAAATAATCCGTCAATATACGAAATGATTTATAATTTCTATTAAGTAATTATTAATTACAATATTTACTATTTTTTTTTAATTGATTGTTTATTACTTGGCAAGTCTCGATATGCGTTTAAATAACTTATGTTTATTTCAACGAACGAGTACTTCTATAATTTACTTGGCAAATAACGCTTATAGAAGTTACTCAATTTGTAATTGTACTAAGTTAAATAATTTTAATATGTAAAATGCAATTTATAAAAAAAAATGTAATAATATTTTTATAAAAAGAAATAAAATTTAGTTTTTCTGAGAAATTGAAAAATAATAAGTTTTAATAAAATAATTTTGGTGATAATTTTGCTGATTAAATTGATTTTTCGGTAACCTCTCAATTTTTATTACTTTTCTATAGTTTAATTATTTTCATTTGTAATTAAAATTCAGCGAAACAGTACAATATAAATTAAATAATCCGTAAATATACGAAATCATTTATAATTTTTATTAATGAATTATTAATTACAATATTTACTATTTTATTTAAATTAATTACTTGCTAAGTTTCGATAAGCGTTTAAATAGCTTATTTTTATTTCAACGAACGAGTACTTCTATAAGTCACTTGGCAAATAATGCTTTTCGAAACTACTCAATTTTGTAATTCTACCAAGTTAAATAATTTTTATATATAAAATGCGATTTGTCATTTAAAGAAATATTGAATTACATTAAGTTTTTAAAAATTCACATTTACATTAATCAATGCAAGTAACCATAATGAAAAGTTAATAATTTATTTAAAAAAAATTTAATAATATTTATATAAAAAGAAATACAAATTATTATTTTTGAGAAATTGAAAAATAATATGTGTAATAAAATATTTTTCAATCGCAACTGCAGATGATTCACCCGCACAATCGCCTAATTTTTATTGTTTTCTGCGAGACGCACTATTTTCGTGCCCAAATAAGGATTGTTTAAACGCAGCTGCAAGTGCAGGTGTTCAATTTTTATAAATAATCTCAGTTTTATTACTTTTTTATCGCATACATTTTATATTCAATTTGTTATATTTATTAATTAAATTAATATATTAATCGATTTTTTTTGTAAATCTCACAATTTTTATTACTTTTCTATCGTTTTAATATTTTCATTTGTAATTAAAAATTATCGAAAAAGTACAAAATTTTTATTAAAATAAATTTGTTCAAATTAATACATTCATATTATAACAGAATCTTCATTTAAATAAGATAATTGTATTATTTCCCCTCTGATTATAGAATATTTTGCAAATATCATTCAAAAAGTAATTTACAATTAAAGCTACAATCTCCACGCTTTATCCAATTAATCTTAAAAAATTAGATAATTGTTATAGATTCAATTTTTATATTTAAAAATAGGTTTATTATTTAAGAAATTGTATATAAAAAATAATTTAAAGTCAAATCAATATATTCGAATCGAAATCGAAAAACATTTTTAAGTATCAAAATTGTTGTATTATTATTTTAAAAGATAAGAGATACGCAGCCAATAGTCTACGTGACGATTCGAGCGAAAGAACCAATAGAATTGTTAACAACGAACAAATCCGCGGATTGCCGAAACCTCGCTGTGATTTGCAGGTGCAGATGATTCATCGCAATTCGCCGATAGGCAGAAACGTTTTCAAATTTAATACTTAAATCTTTTATCAGTTTTATTTGCATTAAAATTAAATATAAAATTTAATTTTAACAAACTGTAATATTATATTAATTTTAATAAGATTTATTTGTTTTTTGTTTTATATTCTTCCTTTTTTTTTCTTTTTTTGTATAATTTTTGTAATACTGTATATATTTAATTGTATCTCTGGGCGGAAAGACTAAGGTTGATAGCCCTTTGGTCACATAATGTGATTAATAAATGTTATTATTATTATTATGATTTTTTTTTCATGAATTTTACAAAACATTAAAGACAACTTCTCTTGAAGCTATTTTTTAAATATATTTTTGTCTGCAATTTTTTTTATGTAATTATATAATTGCATTTTTATTATTTAATTTTTTAATGAGATTTTTCGTACATTTTGTATTTGAAAAAAATCTTAATAATATATTTTTTTTATTGATTATACAAAACATTAAAAAATCTGTTATTATTAATATAATTATATAAATGTAGTAAATCATCTTTTATGTTATTTCAATAGATTTGTCGTAAATTTTAAATTTGAAAAATTTCCAATAATGATTTATTTTTAAACTGAAGCGACCTCATTTCGAATGAAAAGAAATGTCTATCCTTTAGGTAATTAACGAACCTATTCCTCGTAATTAGAGCGCCGCTCCTATACTATCTCTTTTTTTTATCTCTCTCCCGTTCCTCGTCACCAATTTTCTTTTGTATTCTCTAATTAACGCGACGCCTCTTATTTTTGGACGCTCGACTAATTAAAGAATCCTTTCCTCGCCTTTTTCCCTTCGTTCATTCTTTCTTTCTTTATTCCCTCGAGGTTATTAATCCCGAGGATTAAAAGAAGACATCCGAGCGCGCGAATAAAAATAACTGAAATGCAGGCGGTAAGTGAAATAGCAACCGCAACGATGTGCACAATATATATATATGCAAAACGAGAGTTATGTGTGTGGCTCTTTGTGACAGCGAAAGTGCTCGTGCCAACAACAACAACACCAACAAACCGCAGCAGAAACAACAAGAACAACTGTTAATGCACTGATAAGCACGGGCAGCCGGAACAACAATGCACTGCGACACTGGTAATCGCGTACGCATAGTGCGATTATTGTCCGCAAGCTCCAAGATAACAATTATCGTTAATTAATTTGTATGCGTGGTTTGTTTACTTTGTGGTTAATTGCGTATTATGCAAGCGCTGCGCTCGTTTAAACGATCCTGTATAAACAAGACCATCAATTAGTTAACAAACTCAATTTTGATCGTATAGCATAATTAAACAATTACTCTAATTATCTACTATTTCAAGGTGACAAAACTTAAAATAAATAAAAATAGTCAATTCTGTCAATTTTTAATGACAGCTGTCACCTTTACTCAAAGCTACAAAAAAAGTTGAGAAACGCTGCTACTATGATATTTTTAATGTAATTTTTAATAAATTATTTAGTATTAATATTTGTAAATTTAATTAAATCTAGTTTTACGAGCATTAATTGCATAAAATGAATATTTTAATAATGTTCTTTTAAAGGAATAAATTTGTATTTATGTAATAATTATTATTAATTATTACATATTAACATAATTTTTGTTGGATTTATAATTGCGTATTTATTTATATAAGAGTGTTGCAATAAATATTATCAATTTAATTATTTCAATTTATTTTCTAATAATTAAAATACAAATATTTTAAAAAAAGAATTTTTAAATCATTAAAATATGTATGCTATTTTATTTAGTTTTATGATTATTAAAATATATGTATTTATTATTACATTTTACATATTTTTGTTGTATTTATTTACGATTTTATGTATGATTTACGATTAGCCGCACCTGCAGTTTTATCGTTTCGAGGCAAGTCGCATTTTCGTAACCATATAAGGATTTGTTTATCGCTCACAGCTGCAGCTGCGACGAATCGTGATCATTCGTGACGATTCGCGTCGCGCATAAGTTTGTTTAGTTTTTGGCGTGTTTTCGTGACCATATAAGGATTGTTTAAACGTTTTAGAACCGCTGTGACTCAGCGCAACAATACAACTTCGTAATAATACAAGAATTAGTTTACAGCTGTTTTGTCGTGACGCAATTTTTCATTAGTTTCCCAAATTTTAATTACTTCTTTTATCGAACGTATAAATGTGAGTCACAAAAAAATTACTAAATGATGATTAAATTTAAAAATCTTAAAAAATAGTATCTGCATTTTTATTTTTATAAATAATTTCTAAACAATAGGAAACTTATAATTACAAATTACTTATCAAGTTATGCGTAGTATTCAAGATGTAAGTTTACATAATCCATAGTTTTTATTCAATTACTTAATTTTTAATTGCATTCATTCAAAAAGTTAAATTTAATTTTGATATAATCGATGTATTGATTGATAAAGATCGCACTATATATAAATAAAAATAAATGATTCGTTTTAAAAGAAATATGTGTAATAAATTCCGTCTCAGGTCTAGACGATAAGATAAAAATAATATTGACGAGGAACAATAAAAAAAAACAATATATTATTTACACGTATCATCTAAGTTTTTGAAATACTGAAATGATGTGTTCTATTCCTTTTAAATTACTTTTTTTTAACTATTACATAATGCATTTAACTCGTCAAGTAGCTCATCATGTATAAGTGCAGATTAGTAACCATTTTACGTTATGACGTCGACGATTTTGTGTCCAAATTAAAGTTTTAGAACCGCTGAGATCGCGTTTTTGTAATCATTTTAGACGATTTTTGTAATAATCTCTTCAGTTTATTACTTTCTTATCTAATATTTACGTGTTATATCACGTTTATTTGTATTAAAACTAACAAAATGTTTATACGTAAATTAAGTAAATCATTTATAATTGCTTTAAGAAAGTTTCATATGTGACAAATAATTTTTTATTATTTCTTGTTATAAATAGTATAATATTTAAGAATGTTTTTGTTTTTAATAAGTTCTAAAATTTCACGCAAATGTCAAAATTTTGACATATAAATGTCAAAAATGTTGTTATTTTTTTATGAATTTTCATAATAGTAAACTATTCAAAATAACATTCGTAATTAGAATATAAATAAAATAATTTGACTAAAAACATAAATACTAAATTTAGAGTAAAGTTAACATTGCGATCTTTGGGAATACAATGTGGAATATCTTTATTGGAACGGCAAAGCGAAGACAAGCAAGCAACCACCAGTTGCAACCGGCCGATTTATTTTATATTTTTTTTCGTGCACGATTGAGGAAAAACCCGTAAGCGATGCTGCATACCGATCAATTCCCATGACCTTTGACACACAGAGAGCCGCAAGAGGCAGAGAGCTTCCTTCGGGTCGTGCCAGTTTTCACTAAAATAAAATACAATGGGAGAGAAAAACACGCCGCAGACGACGGAGCAAGTGCATTCGTTTATTCACGAAACACGAGCATTTCTTTGCAAGGAAAACAAATATAGTAAGACCTTATATAACGATTCCACGATTCAATATAAAGTCGACTACTCGAAGTCTAAATTTACATATTTGCTATTTGTTAATGTAACTTCGTTTAACATATTTATTAAGGTTTATTTAAATTTGGGTTAGGTTATTTGACGTATTGAAATGGAAGTACTTCTATACTTCTGCTTAGGTTATAAAAAAAAACAAGGTAACGAAGTCAAAAAATGTTAAATGAAAACAAATACTTAAACACAATATCTATGACAGTTATGTCAAAATTGATAACAAAAGTCATATTGACTTAATTAATTGAGGTTACTTTTATAAATTTATATAATAGCCGATTTATAACCTAATTAACCAAAATCGTAACTAAAAAAAATAAATAAATCAAAGTGAATCTTATGAGTAAATAAACCTTAGTTTTGGTTAATTTGTGAACAATTTCCAATTTATATTTACATAATATTTATATGACAGTTATTCTGTCAAAATTGACAACAAAAGTAAAAATTGATATATCATTTTGACCGAACCAAATGTTAGATTAGGTTACTTGATTCAATTAATTGATGTGTGAAAATTGAAAAATAGATAATTTGTAACCTAATTAATCAATAACTTTGTAACTAAAAACAGTAAATCCAAACAAAATGAACTAAATAAACCTAGGCTAATATGTGAAAACCTCCCAATTAGTATATGAATCGGGCAAGTTGTATCTGCATAATTGACACGGGGCTCTTTGTCCGATCTGGCACTGCACGTACCGACGTCACCGTTCCATTTACATATCAAATTAATTAATTAAAAGGTTAGATGCTGCATTTCCATTCACTTTTCAATGTGTAGCAACGTGCATAAAGAGCGGAGCGGAGCACCAAGAATGAAAGAAACGCAGTCATTATTCGCGTCTCATTGAATTCCCCGCGCTTCAGAAATTTCCACGTTGAATGCAAAATAGGTTGATACAAAAAAAAATACACATATATAAAAATAAAGACAATTTTAGCCCAACTGAAAACGAAGAGTAATTGATGACGGAATTTCCGCTTTCCGATGGAAAAACTCGCGTTTATTTCGATGGTAGAAACGGGATGGAAACAAAAAAATGTATGTATATGGAGGAGATCAATAGGTATTTGTTATGTAAGAGAATGTAAACACGAGAATCGGTGAGTAAAGTCTCTCCTCGTTTTTTCTTTTTCGTTAAAGGAGAGTAGGACGTGTGCCCTATCACGTTCTCTCAAGAAATATCTATTGTTACTACCTCGGGCCTTAACTATGTAGTACACATATAGTGTTCGCATATGGTATTGTGGTAGGGAATTGCACGGAACGATGACACAGTTGGATATATGCATACATCTTTTCCAATTTACTTCAATTAGGTTTGAGCTTCAGCTATTAAGTTTCGCTCTCTCCTCGATCGTCACAATTAATTGCTCGATTGTTGTATTAATTACAATTAATTGTTTGTATTAATCAATTTATGATACTTGTCTCAATTTTTTTTATTATTAATCTTTAGTACAAATTTTGAAAAATTTGAAATCGAGGACATAAAAAAATACTCGTAATTTGGTTTTTGTAAATATTTTATTAGTATGTAGACACCACGAAATTTTTGTTAATTAGTTTTTAGCGTGTATTAATGTTTTTTATAACTGTATTTTTATTTTATTTTTTTAATTAATTATTTAAATTATAAAAATATAATAAGAAATAAAAACCGTTTTGTCTCGCTTGAGTTACAGAAGTTTTTATTTTCTTGTTGTTTTTCGGGTCTGCAAGTCGCACGGATCGATTGCGTAAATGGAGGCCACCCCATTATAAATAAATACACGAATAAATAAATGTTATACATAATTGAATAAAACATTTATATATGTATAAGTATATAAAGTCTAGACAGTTTATATTTGAGTTTCCATTAAGCGAAAGTTTTTCTAGAATTTCTTCATGAGCTTTTACCACCCGTTCACTTGATGATCGTGTTTTCGCCCTGTTGTTTCTACTTTATTTTTAATTTTTTTTATACTCGGTGTATATTTATATTGCCCGGATCGCCATACACTATATATATATTATACACGATATTTCCATCCGACGAAGGATCCGAAGGCGAATTCAAGCCGACCGTCGCAGGATTCCAGCATATCCTGCTTTAAGGATACGCAAACGTTCGAAATTCTCTCCTTTTTTTTTTTCGTTATACATTTCGGAATTCGTTTTATTATTAAAAGCACATTAGATCAATCATCTCCCTGCCGTCCCGTAATTAAGGCCATTTAATATTTATTTATTTATTAGATTCTTCGTCCTTGAGGAATTATATTTTTAGACATAGAAAGAAATGTGGATATAAACTAACTTGAATATAAATCTAAGTAATCATTCATTTTTTCTACATCAATCTATATGTTATTAAAAGGTTTAAATTTTTAAATTTATTAATTTCAGTTTAATAATAATTATCACAAAAAAAAAATACAAAGCTGAGAAAATGTTGAAAAAACTGATTTTTTGCATTTGCTAAGTTTATTATAAAACATTAAATACGTGCAGTGGGTTTGCGGTTTGTTAAAGCCGCAAATATACTGTATTATGTAAATAAATAACTTTATTTATGAGCCGAATTCGTTTGATATTTATTTACTTTTAAAACTTTGAAAAAAAAAATCGGACAGAAATAATATTAACTCCACTCTACTCATTCATCATAAATACAAATTATTTATTTATTTTTTGTGCAAGTTTCTATTTTCTTTATTTACACGTTTTCGCTTTTACACGGTTTTAGACTTAATTATCACTTTTAATAATTCATTAATAATAATAAATAAACATTTTTTATTTTTCTCAAATTTGTGAAGTAATATGATATAATGTGTATACAAAAATTGCTGAACTTTATAGATTTAGTAACTAAACTTCTTAATTCTAATACATAATATAGTATACTTAATATGTTTGGTTTTATGTATAACCAAAAATTGGATCATGTTATTTTTTAATGACAGCTGTCACCAAGTGTCAAATATATCTAATGTCAAACAGAGATTTTCATCCTGTCAGAGACTCTACCCAGTCGAAAGGTACTGAACCGCAGAGTTTCGGTTTGAAAACTGTTTTTGTACACTGTTACATGTACCTGATAATCCTCGGAGCACACGGTGGAAGCTGTGCAGGGCACAGGCTAAATGAGAGTGGTGTGGATTAAGAACAATCTTATGTCAAATGTGTCATGTGTCAAATTATAAAATTACTCACATTACTAACAAATATGTCATATGTCAAATATGAAACGCTGATATATAGTATACTTAGTATGTGTAATGCAGCAATAAGGATGGGTTGAATATTATATAATTCTTATATTTTATTTTCAAATACATACAGTAGTATAAACTAACATATTGTATTCTGTTGCAGGTAAGACACGACGACGTTCAGCGATCATTTGTCTGTCCGGTGATCATCGATTGAATCGGAGAGTCAGCATTAATATATGTGTCAAGGCATGTGGTCTTGTCTTGTATTATAACCATAAGGTATTCATTAATTCCAATTACCGGCCTTATATTAAATTTTAATCTCGAACGGCGATCGTGGAACGCTCTTAATTGCGAACGAACCTTTTGCGCAATGCGCGTTCTTTGTTCTTTGCCCGTTGCACGAACCGATTTGCATTTCTTATCCTCTCTCTCTCTCGTTTCTTCGACCAGAGAGGAACCAGAAGACATTTCTAGTTGCGCCGCGGGCAACCAGCAGCTTCCGGCTCGTGCACCATTTCCTGCTACCGCTACAGGATTTACGCCGTTTCCTGTAACATAAATCCAAAACGATCGGTGTTTTTTCATCTTCTACTTCTTCCCCAAAAATAAAACGAATTCCTCACTACTCACGTTTTATTCCACATTCAAAAATCCTGCAATAAATTTTTTATTTCAAAAACTTTATACAATTTACTTCAAATTAAAATAAATAAAATGTTACTTTTGACAATTTCATTTGACTTTATATTAATATTTTCTTTTCCAAACTTTTTAACATACTTATATACAAAAATAACACAAATATTTCATTTATTAAAAAGGTAATCATTAATTTTACGTTCTTGAAATTCAAGCAATTCCAATACGATGACCTTTCTTAAAATGCAATCGATCATCGCTAATGAATCGATTATGACGAAAAGCACACGCACCAAAAGAGAAGAGAAGAAAAGAAAAAAATATGCGCATGGTCACGTTTAAATGGACAGGTGCAAGTTGCCATTTGTAGAATAAGGATTTGCTAATCATCTCACCGGATGGTCGAGCGCTGAAAAAAAAAACTTAAATATTTATATATAATAAATATTTAATTAGAAAGCTGGAATGCGTGCGTGTCTCTCTCTATATATTATTTTTTTAAAGTAAATGTTAATTGCTCGTATTTCAAAATTGTTAAATGCGAGTCCACTAATTATTATAAGCAGATGAAAATTGCGGATAATTATAAATAATATTTTGTAGACGAAATAAAAATAGTTATAATTTCTGAGGTCAGCAGAATTGCGTTCTCTAAGTATAAACTAATTATATTAATTAAAAATTAATAACTATCTTAATTTTAATTAATATTCTAATAATAATGTGACTTTTCTATTAATAAATAATATTTTATAATTATTTTCTTAAGTAAGAAATACTTGTAAGAGCTACATCAAAATGTAAATACTTGTAGTAAAAATAAAAAGGAGAAAATTATTTATTTAATTACATTTTCTAATGGAAATTGCTTTAACAATCTATGCAAAAGATTCTTTCGATAATTTTCAAAACATTCTCGTCTAACTATCTGCAATTTACAAGATATCCAAACAGATTTCTCTTCGAGAAGTTATTTTAATTAAATAATAATTAAAATTTATTATATACATAAAAATAATTTAGTTTGTTTGATATTCATTTTATATAAAAACTATTTTCTGATTCTAAATACTCGTTAAATGTTTAGTGTTTCTCGAAATGACTGCTGTCAAATGTTATAAACAATTTGATCAAATTAAATATTTAATGTGTCGCGAAATGACAGCTGTCAACTTCCGTAAAGATAATTGCACTATTATATAGCGAAATGACAGCTGTCACTTTGTGTGAAATGTTATAAACAATTGAGTCACGAAATGATAGCTGACACTTTGCAGTAAGTTTACTGAACTATTGAATCGTGAAATGACAGCTGTCAAATGTTATAAATTATTGTAGTACAATTACAAACAAAAAATATTGAGAAACGCTTATTTATATTATAAACTAGTATAATCTTAATTTGAATAATCTTCAGTCATAAAAATATTTTATCTATTCACATTAATATTATTCTTTTTAAATTAGAAAATTGTTTTATTTTTGTGGATTTACATAATAATTTTGAAAAAAATAGATTATAAGAGCAGTATTCTTTATCAAACAATTTGAACTATTTTAATTAAACTAAAGTTTAATGGACTTAGAAAGAAACTGTAGCGTAGATACAAAAAAAAGGTTCATTAAAAATGTAAATGAGAAACGATTAAATTAATTCGAATCATTTCAAAAGATAACAAAATCAAGTTAATTGGAATATTTTCTTAAATACCCGAGGTGTCTTTTTTATAACTTTTTTTTTTATAAATTAATTGTATATATAAAATAAATTTAAATAAGTTTTATTACTATAATAAAACAACATTGGAAATAAGAAAATTTTATTTTCTTATTTAAAAAGAAAGATTGGCCCTTTGCACCGTAGATTTTTTATAATTTCAGTTAAAATAATATGTTTTTACTAAAATAAAATAAAATGTGATTTTCTAAAGTATGAACTAAAATTAGAATGAAAATTGATGTAATCAAATCTACGTGAGTCCTTGTAAAATCCATATGCAATTTATGAAATAAAAAAAAATTGATTGAATTCGAAAAATAAAAATAATAAGAAAATAATATAGTAAAAGGAATCCGAAGGCGATAATTTATTTGGTTTTGCAAATGCTGCAAGGAGATTAAGTGCAATTGCGCAAATCCAGTTCTTGTGTGACTCAGTTTTCTTTCGATCGCGAGGTTTCTTGCGCAAAAACGTTATGCAACGCCATCGAACGTTACCCGCTTTTCCTTCTCGTCGCCGAGAAGTTTTCAGGCCGAGTCGTCCACCCGCGCTTTTCCCGCTCATTTGAATCCGCGGAGGAATGAACAATGCCGCAATTAAATACCACCGCACAGCAATTCATCATGAGAATAAATGCGTATACACATGAGACCTACTACTACACCCATGTTACAAAGATGTTGAAATAATTTTTGGCCCTCGTGCGGAATTCCTAGTGTGTAAATAATGAAGCCAAATTGCTGCAAGGTTTATTCATTATTTTACAACTGCCAACTAAAACACAAGCAATATAATAGAAAATTAAATTAATAAAAATTAGTTAATAAAAAATTAGTTACTAGAAAGATTTTTCAATTACTAAATAGTAATTTTTATAGCAAATGATGTAAGAATATCTATAAGAACTATTTATAGTCTTACATTGAATAATTACTAATATCAATGCATTATAATAATTTACTATACAAATAAGAATTATTTTATTTTACAACTTATGTCATTTTATTATATGTACATTTGGTTGCATAAACAAATTTCGATATAATTTATCATTATGTCAAATTAAATTAAACGTCAGTCATTAAAATGTGTTTTTGTAAAAAATGTTTTCTGAGTTGAAATAATTGCTGTACTCTTCTCTAAAAGGTAAGAAGTAATTTAAACACAAGAAAATTATTATCAAAAGTAATTATTTCGAATATTTTTAATTATCTAAAACATTAATTTACATAATTTATTATTATCAATTATTTATCATTTTCATTGTGATTTCTATAATTGTAACATATACAAGATTTTTTTTTAAATTTACAAATTTAAATTTAAACAGCAACAGTTTGATATTCACTGTTGCTTTCCAATAATTATAATTTTGATTTAATTTTAATTAATATTTAATATAAAATTATAGAAATACTTGATTTTCAATAAAATTAAACGATATTTCACGATAATTATTCGTGTCAATATTTCACATTGATTTTTTTTTTTTTTTTCATAAATATCACTCGATAAAAGAAATTGATTGTAACATTATGATTTGCAACTTTAATTCTTCGACGTTTGCTCACAATTGATGGGTTGTTTTTTCCTGTCCAGAAATTCGAACAATTAATTATTCGTTCCTTCGTTACCGCACATTCATGCTCTAAGATTGGTGATCGTCGTTTTAATAAATCTTCTTCGACTGCCCGTAGAGTATAATTATAGTTCGTGGCTATCGGACACCTCGCGATGAACAAGATACAGTGCTCACGTTAATTAGCAATAAAGAAGGTTGAGGGTATATTGTTGACGGGTTCAGACACTTTTTCAAAGCGGTCCAGAAAGAACAAAAGCGTTCACCTTAAAATGGATTTATTGCGTCGGGGCCCGGCTTCGGAAATTAATAAATAATTAAATTGGGCTTTATCTTGATGGGAACGTCAGGTGGTCGGATGAGTCCACTAAAAGCAGAACAATGTTCGGCCCCGAAAACCCGCACCAACAGGCAATGTACATAAACAATCCCCTGATGCACTCACACGTACACATATTCATATATGTATACGTATCCTTTTCTGGTGCACGAGGCCGAGGTGCATCGTGCGTGCCCAATTTTTAAGTCGAAAACCCGTTCTGCAGGCGAAGAGCCGACACCTCGACGACGTCAAACGATATTATTCCTGTTTCACCCAACCCGTTCCACTTGTTTGCCGTCTAGACTCGACCCTGTTCCTCCTCGGGTGACCCCAAATACACCTGTAGGTTTTATGGCCGCAGGGCGTCAAAGTCAGCAATGTACGAACAAAAAATATATATATAAAAAAAGAGGTGTCATTACATCCTACAGCGATGTATAATACCGAAACACGCGACCTCGAATCGATTATTCCTAATGGTAATGAGAGAGAACGGGGTTGGTTTTCTTCCTTTTTTTTTTCGTGTATTCGCAGCTCTCTACTTCTGTTACATTATCACACGTAGCTAAAAATAAACGCTAATGATGATAGTGTGTTAGCGCTCTTCACGCCATCGATTTTTCCTCTCTGCATTATTTATAACACGACAGCTCACAAAAGTGAAACATACAAAAAAATTATATGTGCAGATTACATAGAAGGAATTCGTAACCAGTTTCTTTTTAGTGTTAATTGAATCAATCTTTATTTATGTCTTTAATAGCAAAGAAAGTAATAGTAAATACTTAATTTAATTTTTTATTAATTTCCATATTAGTATAATAAATAATTTATAGGTTTACGATACTAACTTCAATCACAGTTTCTTCCTAGTATTTCAAATTTCAAACAATATTTTCAGATTTTTTCATAAACTAACTTTTATAAAGTTTAAATAAAATCCATTTTTGTTTAATTAATTAATTTCAATTTTAGGTTTAAAATTCTAAATTCAATAACAAATTTTTTAAAGAAAGAGTTTTAATTACTTTTTCTTCATAGAATTTCAAATATTTTCAGTATTCATAAAGTTAAAATTTTGAAATGTTTTCAGTTATTTTTACATCAATTTTGGAAAGATTTCCAGATTTTTTCACAAACTTTCGCTAAATCGTTATTAAATTTCCTCAAAGCAAATATTTTCTAAATATTCAGTAGTTTTCATAAAATTCTTTAATTTCAATTCATACAAAAAATATTTTGCTTTAATATATTATCAAATGTGTTACATTTTAGATTTCTTTCAGATTCAGAGCATTTCCATCTAAATCATTACAAATCTAAATCTAAATTATTGCAAATCTTTTTAAACCCATAATAATTAGTTTAAATTAAGTGTTAAGAGAAATAAATTATTTATGTACGATCTGTAAGTATCATTGATTTAAGTTTTTTTTTTTGTAGATGCTGTAAAATCATTCACATCTGTTACAGATTTACATCTTGGCAATAAGTAAACATCGTTTCTAGTAAATTTTTATTGGCACATCAAACTGAGTATTAAAAAAACGATAAAGCTAAACGTAAAGAAGTGTGTTCGATTTGTAAATATTTTTCAATGATATTCGCAATAAATTCAGTTAGTTTGAATGCTGCTAACATCCATCTCCCGAAGGCGGAGCAGTAAAATATGAATGATTCTCATAATGATTCAACCATGCATACGCTTTATAGCCAAGTCCTGGAAATATCACCGAAAGCCATGACAGATTTATCCTTTGCATCCCATCATAAATCGCCCGCACTTGATTTGATTATACACAGTTCTCCTCTTTTTCCACCCGGTCCAGCAATGCATCAATTCCTAACTATGCCCATTCAAATGGTAACTAGCCATTGTATCCTTCGCGTTATAATTTATTTCCACAGTCATCATTATTTTTTCATTCTGAAAAAAACACATTTTTTTTAAATAAAAATAGTTCATACTCAAACAACAACAAAAAATGCATGTACATATAAATTTGTTGTTGTTATTTTTATTATTCGTTTTTATTGTTGTTGTTTGCCACTGCACCGTTGTGTACATAATAGACAATGCGATCGTAAATAATGCAGTCTCTGGAATTAAATGTATTACAGGTAGTGTATGAAAGCGGCATAACAAAAGCGTTATATTTACATTTTTTTAGCTCATTTTTATTTATTTTTTTATTGCATATCTCTTGTGTGTTTCTATTATTATTTTTCTCTCTTTTTCTTTTTCTCTTCATTTGTGTAGCGGCTAGAGAGGGGCGTTGCGTAACAGCAATCTATTCATAATTACGGCGTCTTTCGCTGTGCGGCTGCATTCGTGCAAATTGCCGTGCTTAAACCTTTTTTTTATGTAATCAATAATCGCGTGAGACGTCATCGTCTTATGGAAGATTAACAGTTCGTTTATTTTCAAAGCATTTTCAATTAATCATCGTGTTCGTGTTCATTAGAGTTTTTAAAATTATGTGAAATTAATCAAATCTTAATGTTATTTTTTTTTTAATAATCTATTAATAATAGTTCAAAAAGTTATAAATAATAAACTTTGATAACAAAGTGTTAATGTATCAAAATATTACAGTCAAAATTTCAACCTATATTAATGAATGAAAGTATCAAAATATGGAAATATCAAACTAACAACTTCATAAAAGTATCAATATATCAAAATTTTAATGAATCAATGTATGAAAATATCAAAGTATTATTATATACGAAAAAATAAATATTATTGTATTGTAATATTTTTCAAAACTAAATTTTCACTAAAATTATTCAGAAATTTTCTTACGAAAAAATAATTTTTAATGTTATCATTATTGAAATTGCCAATATATTGAATATTATAATTGATGAGAAAAGACATTCTTATTTTAAAGTAAACTCAAATTTTCTTTGAATTTTGTATTAATAATAACGGATTTTTTCAAAATAATAGTATTGAAGTGTCTCATCCATATAGAGTTTAATGTTATCTCTTTGCGGTAAATAATTCAACGTATTATTTATAAAATCGTTTAACGGTTATTAGCCTTTGAATCGAAATGGAGCAGGTATTTATTTCCACATTCTTCGAGTCGTCAGTTTTCTTTGCTCGTAGATTATCATTTTAAACTAGTTGCAGCAATTTGGACATGGACACTTTTTTTGTAATTACTTTTTTTTCGTGCCCAAGTAATTTAATTGCAAATGAGGAACCGAGAATAAACGGTTGTGCGCACGTCCCCATAAGGAAAAAGCAATTTTCCTCCCCTTTTTTCTGCTCTTTCTACTCTCGTCTTGTTCATCAGCATCAGCCTCGCAGTTTGCTCGATTGTTATTATCTCCGAGTACGGAGAGGAGTGTTGTGTTCCACTCTACGTACATACAAATGCTGCTTGTAAAGAGTATATATGTATTTCCACTGCACTATTGTTGCGTAACCTTGACTGACACAATTAATCGCGTTTGCGTAACACACGGTAGCGCGCGCGCGGATGGGAACGAACGTACGTAAGACAGTTAGCTTAACAGTTTATTATAGGCATCGTTACGTAAACGGCGAGAGCGGCGCATGAGATGCGAGAACGGACGCGCCGCCGATGCCGATGTTCGACAGGTTACAAACAAGACGTACAAGATTTACATAAGATCGCACGAAAATAGTAAAAGGAAACGGATTTCCAAAGGCGATATGTTGCCTTTCGGTTGGGTCATAGCTCGTTTAACGAAGTGGATGAGATCCAGGACGCGCTGCTCCTTTCGCGGAAACGGATTTATGTTCTTGTAGTTGAATACTGTTAAGAAAGATCCGAAAAGTTTCCTAATGGCAAGCAAATAAATTACGTCTTTATTAAATAACGAACAAACAAGTACACTTTGCCGTTATTGATACAAGTTTTTCAACTTGCAATAAAGTTTCTAAGAAAATTATAGAAGAAAAAACTTAAATTATTTTGCAGATATTTGATAATAAAATAAATGATAATAATATTTGTCTTTAAAAATTAATATTTATTTATTTTTGCTGCAATATTTAAAACTTAGTTTGAGTAAACCGAAAATAATACATCAAAAAATTTGATATTTTCTAATTACTTATTTTATGTAATCTTGAACATTTGACACGAGTTTTTAAGTAAATCGGTGAACGTGAAGCATTGATTTGGTTTCGCTGACTTTGATTCATTTATCGAATGAGTGTTGCATAAGGTGTTAAAATTAGTAGCGTTTACGCAACGCGCAAAAGTGCATTAATAAAGCGCAAGGCCAAACGAGGTGATTTCATTGCAAAAAACGATTTTTTTTAAATCTCAGTAATTGGATTGCACTTAAACTTTCTTATTTCCAGGTTTTAGATTGGATTTCTTTTTTTCTTCTTGAGTTATTACATTTATTGGTTACAAGTTTTCAGTTTTGAATGTTTAATGGTTGTTGTGTTTGATGCATGTGTGCATCATGTCCAAGGTTGATGGCGGCACACTTTTAAATGCACTGAATAGGCAAGGTCGTGCACTGTACTACGAACCATGCGATACTTACTACATAGTAAATAAATGACTAAGTTTCCCTCTCGCCCGCCGCCTCCAACCTTCGCTCTTCCCGCTTCCCGCTTTACACACACTCGCACTATTTGTTTACATTCCATCGGGGGGGGGGACAGACCACGTGCAAATAGCTCATTAATCGCATCGGGCTCTCTGCTCGGACGGCGGAGCGCAGTTCGCACGCTCTCCGTACTATATAGTATGTGGTAGTGTAGTAGTAGTAACCCGTTACATGCCTTCGTACATCCATCCATACCCGTGCACATACGAACAACGCTCGAGCTCACATAAAATATATCAAAGCGTTTCGTTTAATACCCGCCAGATTTATGGTGCACATAAATTGCGTTATATAACCCATATTTGGGACCATAACTCATTCACACCTAGAAGGAACACGGGGAGGAAGACCGTGGGCTTCGCTTCTTACCGTCGTCGTTATTCATCCGCGTCTCACGATCAACTCACAAAAAAGTTCTTTCAACTTTTTTTTTCCCGTCCCTCCACCTAACTACATACATTTAAGCCGAGCACTTATACACATCTTGACCATAAATATCTTCGAAAACTGATTTACATAATTAGTAGGCATGCACACTACTACTAAGTCTTCTTATAGAAACACTTAGTAATTTAACTTTCCCATTCATTAAAAAAAAAATATCACTAAATGCATATGAAAGCACTTAAAAAATTATCTTAAGATTATGAAATATAATATTTCCAATAATCAAAATAATTTATAAATTGTAATTTTTCAGTAAATGTAATATTTCTTGATTAAAGTCTTTGAAGGAAGGACGTAAAGGTAATGATGATCTAGGCATTTTCTCAAACTTTCTTCGCTAATTAGCATCCTGGTTCTCAGCCACTTTATGCAATTTTCCAATCATTTATTTCGCTTCGCATTAAATGTATACTCTACTTTTTTTGTTCTGTTTGCTTCACTTTGCACTTGCATCCGAGTCTTCCTTCTTCGACTTCGTTTTGTGTAATCCTCGCCCACGATAATTGCATTTTAATGCGACCATTCGGGGAGGGATTCACGCCTCGCACTTCGCCGAGTGTCTCTCACCGAAATGCTAATGATTTTATAATAAGATAATCCACGGGAAAACCGTACACACCGTTCGCCTTTATCGTTTCGCGTGTGGTCTAATGGTGTTTAAATCGTCGCCTACGAAAAGGGCAAATGAGCCGCCTCATCTCCTCACAATCTTCATCAACTTTAATAAAAATTAACTACATCACATAATCGCTTCTTGAAATCACTTTAGGATATTATTTTGCAAATTATATTCCCATGAGAAAACTTTAATTGTTAACTATTAGATTAAATGCTCCTGTTTAGTAAATAGATTAAATGACAGCTGTCACCTTATGTCAAAACGAGGATTTGGTACAACTGCAAACAAAAATGTTTGAGAAACGCTAATCAAGATTATGTAATTATTATATTCAGAGATTGAGAAATACGAAATGTAGATTTTTGATATTTAGAAAAAAATATATTAAATTAAATTTAATTCCTCAAAAAAGTTTTTTAATTGACACTTTTTTTATAAAAAAATTTGTTGTTTGAGAATTGATTGATTGACTTACAGAAATTTAATGGATGTGAAAATTTGATGATAAAATATTGACTGAAAAGTTGAAAATTAATATAAATTTGTAAATGATAATTGTATTTGGAAACCGTTTGTTGGAGGATTGATGTGGAAAGGACACCTAATTACAGTTTTACGTAACAATGTTGAAAACAGTTTTGCATGATGATAATGTTGATTCACGGCGCGGGGGAAAATATTAGCAAATTATTCATGCCACCTCTTCCACGAAACGTTTTCTCGCGGCGAAGCCTCTAATTACCTCTTCTTCTGCGACTGTAATCATATTTTCTTCGAATCGAAATCCATAAATAACGGAAGAAGAGAAGGAACGGAATCGATGCGGGACGCGTGTTTCCTTCCAAACGTAATGTCTAGACGACAACGGCCGTCGCTTTTGTTTGCCTAAATAAATAATAGAAGCGAGCGAACCGTGTTTTTGTCTTGTAGGAGGCTTTAAAGGGATGCTCCGACGCTGCGCAACTTTCAAGGGCTTTTAAAGGGAAAGGGCTCGAGTCTCGCTGACATGTTCGAGCCGTAGCAGACTTGAACTTCTTTTCTTTTCATTTCATTTTTTATTTCGTATACACCATCAGCTCGTTATACTGTTCCCTTCTTATTCTCTTGTTGTTTCCTTCCATCTGCCTTGGAAATCCTTTTCGCGCCGCGCTTTGGCATTGATTGATATTTGCTGCCAAACGAATATGGGCTGTCTCGTCCTCTCGACAGGCACCCTTTCGGCGGTTCTAGTCCATTGTGATCAATTTCGTTGTAAATGGGAAAAGCCGGTTTTAAATGAACGCGTAGGTCGCGAAACCATCATAAATTATACAATAATAAAGAAAATTGTCGTGACTCACAATGCGTTTCATGAAAAATTAATTTATAAGAAAATAAAGTAACTGGTAAATCCAAGACGCGTAGGTTCCATTGTGCAAATCATCCTTTTTTTTACATTCCTATTATTAATTATCCGTTTTTCTTTTTTCTTAACTATACGAGACACCGCAACCATTAATCATGTTGTCTTCTCACTTGAAAAATTACATTTGCTTAATTAAATGGCGATGCTGCGAGCAATACAAAACTGCATACAAATATTAGTATTCTCTAAAAGCGTTGCATATCCAGACGGATGCTTTTGACGATGTTTGCTGTCATCCATATTTAGTGATGTTTCTAAAAGGGGTTTTTAAAATGTCATCCTGTCCGCATCGTGAAAATATACATTCCCTCGGCTTTGGTCCTCTTTCCTAAAAGGAATACAATATACATCAATCTACGTGATATGTGAAATTGGACGTACAGTTATTTGGGTATCGCGTCCGCCTTTTTCTTAAACGTTCATATGTTTTTTTTATTCATTCTCTAAATATTTTATTCTTTACATTTTCTACTCAATACATTTTTGATAATTGCATAAAATCCATTTATTTGTTCCCTCATATTTAAATAATATAAATAATACTATTATATAATTTATAATCTCCTAATTCCTAATTGAAATGCTTATTATATTATTTTAAATTACCTAAGGCATCATTACAGATCAAATATATGGAATAATTAATCCAATATTTGCATATTCGAATTACATAATTACAACGTAATCCTGCAATTATAGTAATATATGCATTATAATCCAAATTGTATGGGATAATTTGTTATTATATGCAACTGTATAACAGTCATCTGAAGGCGTATTTTGTTTATATATTGAATTGACATGATTACTTCTAATTTGAAAGCGTTTACCGCTAATGCTAGAATTATACCAACATATGCAATTTATTCCGCTTTAATATGCAAATTCAAAACATATTTTACCTTTAACAACATATTTCTTGTATTATTACCAAAAACAACAGATTTTTTCGTGACTTAATCTTATATTCATTAAAAAATTGTAAATGTAATGCTTTAAAAAAAATGTTTAAAATTTTTATTAATATTAATGAAATTAATAAATAAATGTATTATCATTAATTATTAAATTTGTCAAGTTTTATTCGAAAATACTTTTTTTTCTTTATTGGACTCACCGGGTATAAAAGTTTTGGTGCTGCTGGCGCAGAAAGGGGAATTCCCCATTTCTAATACCAGCTGCGACCTCTGTGGCGCACAACAGGAACTACAAAAGTACAGAAATCCAGCTGAGGATGGCAGGAATGTGTTGCCATCGGCGTTAATGCACTTAGCATATTCCAATTAAGGACTGCACGATGCATGTATGCAAGGTTAATCTACTAAATGGTATATCCTCACTCCAATTATTCATACCTCACGTGCGAAATATCCAAAGAGAAAAAGCGCGCGCGCGCTCCCATTTCTGCATGCCATCGGAATAACAAGAAAAAAAACATGTGCATCGCGTTTCGAGGAAAACAGTATAATGAAAAACAACAACAGTATGCAAAGTGGGATGATGTATTCATTTATATTTTTTTTTTGTTCGCGAAAAACATGATTATTCCCGGTGCGCGCCGATTTCGCATGCGGAGTGTCAAGTACGAGATGAGAGAATGTGCGTAATGTGTGGCGTTCTGCTCGCTCATGATGGCCTCGGATCTAATTGCTATAGCAACTGGCTAAATGAAAAGAGGATGATGAAAGGATAAAACAAGGAGCAAGAAGTGGGGAGACGCATCGCTCTGCGATTGGTTGATGAAGATGTGGGCGGACTTGGAAACAAGGCGGCCATCATGGATTCTATGACGTAATTGCCTTGCTGCACGGTGGCGCCGCCGCCCGCGGTTATTGATTTGTTTGCTCTGTAATCCGGTTCATAGCCCGGATTTCACCTTGGAGTCACCTTCGGAACGCCAGGGGCAATATTTTTCCCCCCTTTCCTGGTTCGTGTGTTGTTTCGCGTTCGCTTTCTTTTCGCCAGGATTCCGCATTTCCTTTTTTTTTCCTTATACTTTTATTTATTTTGCGTTATTTTTCTTTACGACTTGTTTGTTTCTCGCTGCGCAAAGTTTCGCTCGCAATTTCGCAAACTTTTCGGGCGATGCTGTTGGTGATGCGATCCTCAACAACACCTGCTGTGGGCGCTCTTTTATGCGCTGCACCATGCCAGACATTAGATTCGTGGAATGCAGCCAGCAGGATATGTGCATGCATATGAATAGGCCTCTGCTTAATATGCATGCAACGCTTAATTATATAAGCCATGAATAACAAACAATTCTGTTTTACGTTTCATTGCGTACCACCATTGCCGGGAATAGAGAGAAGGACAGACTGAGAGAAATTGCATTACAGTGATAGAGAAACAGAGAAAGAGAGCTGGAGCGAAACCGCGACCGAGCTGAAATTTCCACATCCCAGGGAGACGGAACGGATTTAATTAAAACAGAGATTCCTTCTGATTGCCTACACTCTACACCATTGTTATTTCCATTCTTTTATCCCGACACACCAATTCCAATACTTTTTTTTCTTCCTTTCCGTTTAATAAACGAACGTGTAAAACTTATATAATATATTATACCCGATAGGATTAACAGCTATTAAGAATACAATTGCTTGTCAAATTATAATACTTCCTGTTACGCCATCAATTGAATGATCATAGCTTTTTGTCTCTAATTTAACCCAATTTATACATAATTGACAAATCTGACATAATAATAATTGTAAACATTAATTAATAAATTCAAAATTCCAATAGTATTCTAACATTATCCAACTTCAGCAAACTACTGACCCAACCTAATCAAACATGATCTAATCCTAATTAAAATTACGTAACTTCATTTAATCTACATAAATTTCCAACTTCAACTAACTGATGGAATTAATGAATATCATATTTTTTTGTTGCATCAAAATTATAAAATCTATAGTTGAAAGTAATTATTGAAAAATTTAATATTCCACCTCGTTTAAATTTGTTACTTCAATTCTGGATTTCTATTATCTTATCTGCATTTTTATGAAGTATAAACTTTTGCAATTTTGAAAATATGCGTACAGCGTTTTCTCTAAAGTTTGAAAATTATGAAATGTGTGCACGTTGCAGGCAGTAAATTGATACCGCGTTAACAATGCATTCTTTGGACGTTGCTTTTTTCTTTCCTGCAGGGAGAGCAGGAAAATCCCTACGGTATTACGTGTGTTTATTATGCAAGCATATGCATTTATAATTGGAAAGAATGTTGGGAGAGGGGCGAGAGGGCAGGGCTTTCGCGCTCGCCGCTTCCTGGTATTATTTTTATGCGGGTTTTCAGATAAAATTGTTGCTCGTTCCACATAAACGGATTCTATATTTAAAATTCGCGGCAGGATAAATTATTGCACAGGACTACACGAATCGATGTTCATTTGATAAACGTCCACGCGTAAATCACAGAAAACCAGACGTCAGAGAGCTCCGTGTTCCTATTCAATTAACGCGTGAAAAAAAATAAATCCTTCCATTTGTTGCTGTTACGAAATCGTTTACATCTCTTATTTATTTATTCATTTTCGACAAGGTTCAAGGTTCAAACAATTCACAACTTGTGTGTTTTTTTTGTTGTGGGTTCCGATTCTATTTGTAGATTCCAGATTTATTGATGGCTTCGGTAAATAATAAAATTATGTAGTTGCTTTGATATTTTATGCACGATCTGAACGGAATTATTTTAAGCACGGTGTTAGGAATACGCTATTTATTCATTTAATAGAACTGTTGGATATCAGTTAAATCCCGGAGCTTACAGTTTCTGAATAATGCATTCCATTTCAGTAGTTTCGAATAATCGTGGAAAAGCTCCTCGGGTGATGCAAATTGCTTAAAATTCATTGATTTCCAAAACAAAATTATTAGCGTCTAAAGGATACTAATGTTTACAGCAAATGTTGGGATCACAAATATACACGTAAATCAATTACGTCAATAATGATAGTGGTATTAATGGGAAATGCATGAGAGATGCGTCGATATCGATCTTCAGCGATTTCCATTAAGATTTTTCGCACTGTAACCTTGAATGCGGGAATGCCAACATGTTGCTGATTTTGCGAAGACGATAAGGGGGATACAGACGGTGAAATGGCCGTGTGCTTGAACTAACGACTCCTGGGAGTGCTGATCTTTGCTGGAAAGGCAACTCGTTTATATACGCATAAATGGACGATTACAATGCATCTAAATCACGCCAGATGCATTAATAGCAAAGCTTGCTGCATTAAGAACACAGCTGTCTGCGTCTTCCCGCCATTCTCAGATTTCCACTGAATAGCAAATTTCATGCTCAATGGAACTTTAATCTTTTTCTTTGCATTCTAGAAAGTTTATATAGTATTATCAGATGATTTAGGATAAGTTCGATTTTGTTAGGTTAGGTTATTTTAGATATCTAGGCCAGACTGCAAGGTCTATTTATTACAACTTCAGTAATAGATATATAAGAAAATTAATGGAATTATAAATGAGCCACGAATCCTGACTCAATCAATTATAATATGACCTATCAAAATCAAAATTAATATAATGGTAGTAACTTAGGTTAGATTCTAGTAATCAATTTGATGGTAAATCATCATTAGAATCATTATGTTAAGTTGAATTTAAAGATATTTAAATATTATAATTTTAAATGAATATAAGTAAAATATATTGTGAAAAAATCTGTATTAAATTAAATTTTTTATTGTGGTTGTTGGCATTTTACGTTAAAAAGTAAAATTTAAATGTCATGTTAATGGAAGTGGCGGTAAGAAATTAGGTACATGTGGATAAAAGATTTCATTTGTTTCGGAGGTTGTCATTGGAATGACCTTTATAATCTAGGATGCACGATCATTTGAGTGTGTGTTCGAGATATAAGGCGAAAAAATGCGGAAATATAATTTATTTGAACGCGATTACTTCGTCCTTGGTTCCGTTTCGCGCGAGGATCAAACTAATTCCAAATGTCAACGCAGACTACTCACGCACGCACACATCCATGCATGTTACGTTACGTAGGGTAATGGATGTAACACAGAAACGTTAATCGCGCAAATAAAATTGCACTGTCAGCGTCAGCACAGATAACGAGAGGAAAAAAAAATGGAGTTTAAATAGAGCGCTGCCGGTAATTTACGATATTGCCAACCGAATGGAAGGGGAGAGAAATAACAGATAAATAAATGAAACGGAAGACATCGGGGCACCTCAGTGAAAGTGTGCTATTTATTTTTAGGTGGAACCGACCATGTTGGCATGCCTGACGCCAATCCTGAATTTATTTATTATCGCAACAATATTCATATTTTCCGTGCTTCGCGTGCTTTATAAATAGGTCTTTGGCGTCTGGAATAGCCGCGATAAATTTCGCTTGTTTTTCGGAAACGCGCGGATGTGGGACACGCTGACACGCCATCTAGCGGAACGCGACATCAACTAATTTTCAAAACCTATTTTCTTGAAATATAATTTGCAGAAATAAACGAAAAGTTTCGTCCTTGGCCCCGGGGCTCGTTCTTGCAAAATCACGTAACAGTATTTTATGCAAATTTCGCGCTCGACGCGAGGAGGAATGGAAATAAATTTCGCAGACAATGCCTCGCGGATGGCGAGAGGCGAGCTGAAGCCAATCGAAGGCGACGGCGGCGGCGGCGACGGCGCTCATTCACTTCTCTAATAATAAATTCCTTGGCCGATGGCCAAAACGAAAAGCGAGACAGTTTGTGAAGAATGAATACAAAAAAAAAAAACAAGTAAAATGAACGTTACATAAAGCGGAGCCAATAAAAATGCGTGCGTCGTGTGTATTATGGTTCGAGCGCATTTTATTTATGATCTCACCCCGGCCTTGGCTTTAATATTATTATCGCATGCAGATTATTCAAAGTGTTTATTTGCTAAACGATGTGCTTTGTCTCTTTACATTTTTTTTTAATATAAATTCTTCTTGAAAGTATCCTTCAAATTATTATTTTCTTTTTTAAATAGTTCAGTCACCTCACTGTATTTATTCAATCAAAGTAACTTCTTTTTTTATTAATTTTAGTATTTCTTTGATTTTTCACTTATAAACCTGAATTGAATACAACTTAATTAACCAATTTAATTAATTTCTAATATATTAATTAAGCCATCATTTTCACTTTTTACATGAATTAACGGAGACTTCTACTGTTATTTTATTAGTCACAGATCTTTCTTTGTAATTCACTTACATAATTTGGTATAAATTTATTCTATACCACATTCAAATTTTACACGTTGCTTAACTTTCTGAAATAAGTTTTAAAATAAATATTAAGAAGACGATAATTTTAACACAATGTTAATTTATAAATACGTTTCTTCAAAGGAGATGGTAAAACATGTATGCATACAATATTTACGTAGAGGCTATGAGAAAAGGAACAAAACATTAAAGATTACTCATGTGAGGAAAGAAATAAAGAAGTTGAGCGGTACTTCTTGCACGTGAAGAATTTCGCGACTGAAGTCGTTCGTTTCTTTCTTACTCGCTCTTGTTTTTGGGTGTGGGAATATCCATTGGTAAGTGAGGCTTAGAGAGTCTATTTACGTGAGAGTATGTAATTATTTACGGGGTTGGTCCGAGAGAGGCGGGCCGCGCGGCGCATGCAAATCGGGCGCCGAATACGCGGACGGAATCATTAAAATTCCCCCCGAAGTACATATAATATAAGATTAAGGATAAGAGAGGTTCGTGTCCGGTAATACAAATAGAGGATTTCCTCTATCTCCGGGCAATTAAGGCGATGCAGTGTAGCACCAGACACCAGACGAACCTTCCAAAAACGGGAACGAAATCAGAGAGTTTTGATGCAATTTAATCTTTATTTTATAAATTTTAAATTACTGAATTAATATTTCAAAAAGTATAGTTCTATCTATAAAATGTTGATGTTATTTTTGAAAATGAAGTGACTAAAAATTGTTATAATCTTAAAGGTTTATTGAGTATATCTGAAGTGTCTACTTGTTGAGTCTAGTGGAAAGCATTAGATTGGTGTTGTTGATCAAACAACGACGATTTTCCCAAAGTTGAAAATCTGCAAAATCGATTGACTGGTACGTGAGAATGTAATGCGCCGATACAAAGGTCATTTGAAAGTCACCGTTCGTAATGCTTATCGTTTTTTTGTTGTTGTTGTTGCAGGTGTTGGTGGAATATGACGATGTCGAGTGGCACAGGAGGGAATGGATCAGCATTTACAAAGACAGCCTATTCCATGTGTTCATGGTGGAGCAGGCCCTTTGCTGGGCAGAAAGGACGAGCGACCCCTTCGCCCACACAAAAGGATCCCTGCTGTGGCCAGCATTCGTAAGTACCACGAACACCCCAGTTATTTATTATTCTTTTAATTTTTTTCCTTATAACAAGTTCGTTCAACTCGTATCTAATCAGATTTGATGCTAGAAAACCGTGTTTATATAATTTTCCGCGATTACTGTGAAAATTAATGCACTTATCGCATGCCAATAAATATACGTACCTGAGGCGAAAAAGGAAAGAAAAAAATAAATAAATAAAGAACTGAATAAGTAAATAATCGGAGAGCTTGTAACGAATGTGTGTCTCGTTTCGAAGGTCGAACTTTCAATTTAGCCAATATCACTCACACTGCTGTTGTGTGCTATGTATTTATTATACATGCTATGCGTTCGCTCTACGGACAATTCACATTACATCCAGTTTCGCGTTTACGTATTCCGCGGCGCACTTTCACGCCTTATGAATATGAAATGGCTGGAGTATTATTATAACCGAACGATTCTTCGATAAAGAAGGAAAGGCAAACAGCAGAGGAACGAGGCACGAAGCGTTAATATTATTCCATCGTCTGATTCCATCCACACGCAAAACGAATGAAGAAACTCATTTTCGGGTACGGTTTCGTGTTTGTGCTCTGCCTTCACATCACATCACATTCCCATTGAAATATTCAGTTTATGTATGTAGCTTGTATAAACTCTTTGTGTCACGATTCACAAATTTAATTTTCTATAATATTTGTTTAGTTCACGTTTCTTTCCTAGGTGTTAATTATTATTTTAATTTTTAAAAGATTTGGAACAGTCTCAAGGTTTTCAAGTGGAATCTTTATACAATAATACTGGTTAAATCTTGCTACTTGAAGTTCTATCAACTTCAAGTCTTCAGGAATCTTGTTTTGCACAATTCATCAACAAACAACAACAAGTAGTTGATGGAAGACATCCATCGTTTCACGTTACACTAATAATACCATTAAAGTGTTTTATATCCGACGACTACTACTTTGTTTGACTTAATTATGATGATGCATTATGTTCACGGTTGGTTGAAGTCTGCAGACTTCTGATTGAAATATGCTCGAAGGCAATGTAATAATAATAGTGGTTATTTCAAAGTAGTAGTAGTAGTAGTTTGCATGCGAAACGAGGAAATGGGAAGCGCGAGCGAAAAGAGAAAGATCAACAATCCATTATCGGGTCTAGGAATGAGTTACTATTTCGTTGACTGTCGCGTAAGATGAGATTAAAAGGATTGCGCCAGCATTGGAATTCTGCCAGAGGTGGCAGAAGCTGAGCTTCGCTGCGACGAGAACATATCGCGTTACTACTACAACGCGCTTTAATCAGACTTCAGCTCTCCTCCAAACAACAATACCTCTAATAAATGGTTTTGCACACGACAAACTCCGATTTCACGAGGCTGGCAAATTAAAGAAATTCGATATGGATTCATAGGAAGCTAATCAAGACATAAAGAAGTTTCTGTATATTCAGTTTCATAAAATTTCAAATTTACCAAATTCTTAGAAAGTCGTAATAACTATATTATGATTGATTTTAATTACTTTAATTAGAATATTCTAAGATGGAAAATATCTTGATTGACTGTGAATAAAGGGAATTTATGAAAGATTGCTAACAATGGTGACATTGCTTTCGAACACATTTCGATCTTAATTGATGAAAGAGCTGAATCCAATTTAAATTAATTGCAGTCGAAGGAACAAGGAAGGGGGAAGAAAAGAAGCAGGAAAATAGAAACGTACAAAATCGTGTCGATTACGCAATCTTCTATTTTGTTGTGCCGCTGAGTTGGCGCCATTAGTGAAGCGTTCATTAAATGAGTAATAAAGTCAATGCAGTAATGAATTTCTCTTTCTCCTTCTCACAATAACTATATTATCCTCTTGCTCCTACCCATGATTTACTGTACATCTTCGGTTATCTCATTTCTCTCTCTTGCGAGGAGTAAATATCTTTCGACTCGAGTGGGCACTAAATCACTGACCCATAGCCAAATTGTGTATGTATATACAAACCAGCTACCAATTGCCAATAATTAATTACATTACAAGTTGCGCTGCGAACTTGTGAAAATATAATTAACTTTGCTGAACTCCGCCGTCGAGTGGCTTTTCACTTCGGGAAAATTCCCGACGAGCAAAATTTCATTACAGAAATTTATATATATAAACGACCGGAGAAGGTACAGAAAGAGAGATAGGAAAAAAATAAAAATAAACGAAGTGGAATGAGAACAAACAGGAGAAAAAAATGTATACGAAGCAGATCAAAATGTCCCGTTTTTAATTAAAACGCAAAGTCAGGCGATGTTTTTCTCTTCCTTGAATGTTATTGAAATTTGGGCGATAAATGCAATTTGTATACAATCTATTAATCTTTAAGAAAATTGCTTTTTTTTTTGTTATTACATCCGAGGTTAATTATAATCTAAAGTTTAATAAATTAGTTCAAAGGATTATATTTGATATAAGAAAACTCATTCACAATTTTATACAGGTAATTACGTATAAATACATTTATTTTGCACATAATTTATTTTTTTCAATTACATTTAATTAATAATGGATTTTATGTAAATTTAAATCAAATTAAAATTCACATAATTTTTCATCTTGAAAACACGAAAATAATAGTTAATTCATAAAATGATAAAAAAACTAATGATTTACATTAAAAATAAGTTGTTTTGTGATGATATAAAATAAGGGTTTTCGTGTAATTAACTAGTAACGCAAATTCAATTAGTTTTTGTGTTGTTTTTCGTTTCGAATTCAATCACAACAAATAATTAATACGGGTATAATAATAGCGAAATGAATGCTGGGAATTGAGAGAGGGGAAAAACACAACAAACGATTTTATTTTTAATTAAGCGTGCAAACATATAAATCCTATTTTTAGATCGCACATGAAAAATAAATTCGTTTTCCTGCGAATCGATATTTACACGGGAAATGAAATAAATACATTGCAGATTTATTTATTTTGTTTATTATTGACAGAGTGAATTCTATATCAATTACGTGAAAACAATAGTTTGTTTATTTTTATATCATTCCGATAATTTTGAAAATTTTGGATTATTTCATAATAATATTAATTGTGATTTAGGTATTGAATTGATGTTAGTGGAATAATACAAAATACACGTCTGTTTGTAGCGGAGGTCGTCTTAATTAGGAAACAAATTCATTCGCGTTGCAAGCTGATTCGTGAAATACTCATCACGGGGAATGAAGGATCTGGTGATTCTGGTATTTTTAGAAGCGCGAGATGCAAAACAGTTTTAACCGCAAACATGGGACAAAAGTTATTATTTGTTTAATTACATTTCATTTTCATTTAATTCCATTTATGACCATAAAAATATTTTCAACAAAAAATAAATTAATTGCGAGTTTGCAATTGAAACATTTAAAATGTTTTACTAAAACTTTCAATCTAAATAAAAGTGAAAGTTAGTTTCAATATTTGAGAAGTCTTCATTTATTGTAGAGTTAAAGAAATGTATGAAGTAAAGTTTTTCAGTTTCTTCATTCTTAGAAGTATTAGAAGACCTTGTATAGGAAATGTAAAATGCAGTCGAACATAAAGCGGAGATGAAAACGTCTTTATTTCGAGAATCTGAATGGGATCGCTCCACTGAAAATCCCATGTGGAAAGTGTCTTGGCATTGAACCAGTTGGGCTATTTAAAAATGCCATTGGCTGTGCCTGTGCAGCGAAAATAAAGAACAACAACAACAATAAAAAAAGAAAGAATTGTAGTTAAAAAATCTTTCATTCTCTGTAATTCTGCTAATAAATGCTGTACATTTCAATGTCAAGAAAGTGTGTTAAAAAATGTTATTGAACTTTCGAACGGCTCCCATAGACACACATATAGAACTGTAGAACGCAATTCGCATTCTAATTGCAAATAATTATGAAAATTAATTGGCTTCCATTTTACGTGTTGTGAGCTGTATGTGTGTGTGATTGTATAACGAGCGGTAGGCATGACTCCGCAACCGCGGTATTTCCATGCAATTAAGTGCATTACAAAACGCAATTACGTCTACACGAAATACGGAATATTTGCTCGAAACAAAAAGTCGGTTTAACCGTCCGACACGCGAACTTGCAAAAAAAATAAAATAACCAGAAGATTATTCGTTGCGTAACGTTTTTTTTTTACGCAATTGATTGTGTGCGCTGAATGCGGGGGAGGATTGTGGAGAGAGAGAGTGAGCTGGGAAATAAAATGTGCAAAACGGTGTGAAACTCTCATCTCCTCCTACTCTTCTGGTTTGCAAGAAGTGGGTCAGAGTCACGTCTGCGTCGGGGGCGACAGAAGCCGCCGACGGCGGCGCAAACTCTTTCGTGCAAATATTTTGCGTGCGAAACGGAACGAAAATGGGGAGAAAGAGGAAGACGGAACGAATGCTGAATACATTTCGTTTTAGTAAACTGCTCGTAATTGAATATGAATGGAAGTTTTGCAAAGTGCAATCGTTAAACTATAGCGAATTTGTACATTTCTTGATTATTCATGACTCTTATTAGCATTTAAATCGATTCTAATTATTGCAATATTGATGTTTGGAAAATTCGTTGGTAAAGTAGAAACATCATCCTAAGATCAATTTTTTTTTATAGTTTTGATAAATAATTCTGATCTTTCGATATATTTCTTTACGAATTATTATTATTAGAATTATCCCAAAAGTTGGAGTCTGTTGTAGAATTATAAAGTTTTGATGTTTTGAAGAGTATAGTTTTATTTTATATATTATTTGGTAGTTATTTATTGAAGTGATTGATGTATTGGCAATGTAATCGAAAGCGATTGAATGATTTTTCCATTGATCAATTCGCCGTGTGATCCAGTGTCGTCAAGATCGTATCGTATAGCGATTACGTACGTCGTTGGTCGTCGTCGCATCCGTGAAATAGAATGCGCCCAAATACGCAAGGAGAAAGGAAGATAAATACCCCTGACTAATAATAATAATAGAGCGCGTCGACTGCGACCATTGTCCCAAATAAGGGCCAGATGAGATCTGGGCAATAAATACAAAAGGCCTTATGGGTCAGTGCCCTTCCTCGTCCTGTTCTTCGGTCGCCACTGTCGTAGTAGTACTCTGCCATTCCAATCTCATTTCGTAAATAATGTTCATGCTGCCGTGGAACAAAAGGTGGAAAGGCTTTGCCCCGTCACGTGTAACGCACACAAAACACCCAAGACGCAGCTTGGGTCAAAAGAGGAAGAGAATAAAGCGAGAGAAAGAGAGAGAGAGAGAGCAGAGATACACCGTGGTCGGTGCACAATCAAGGGTAATTTCGAAGACTGTGTCAGCAACAATGGCGAAGCGGACGCCTTCTCTCGCAACGATAAATCTTTATTTTTAGAGTTTCTATTCACGATTCGTATTTACGGATTAAGTTTATTGCATTCGAGTCTCCTGTACTACGCACAATAATCCTGCACACACAAAAGGAGCGGCTCTAACTCATTTTATGTCGTTGTATCACGATTATACTTGAACATCAATGGTATAAGCTTCGAAACATTTGTAATCATGTTAAGTTGAAAATAAAAAAAAATAAAGATTAAAATGTTTACTATAAGAATATGTTAAATAATTGAAAATTGCTGTTAGGTACCCAATACTTTTGTTCAAGAATATTATGAGTTTACAAGGACATTGAAGTAAAGATTCTAAAGTGGTGTTAACATATTGTTATATGATAGCAGCGAATGAGAAAGAAAACAGGTCTTCCTGAATAATATTCTGACTTAATTTTTTACCTCTCTCAAGATATTAGCTTGATGTTATTGGAAGTGGTCTACGAAGAAAATGGTTGTGAATTGAAAAGTCAGTCATTACTGAATGAAAGGTTAATGGTTGAATGTAATGATTGGGATAGATTGATGTAGAGGGATGGGATGACCCGAAAGGAGAGCAGTAAAGGTCACGACAAAGTCGAAAAGTTATTGGCTCGAAATGGCTCGCAGTTTTCCAACGGAGCGGAGCCGTGGATAAGCGAAAGTGTGTCACGTCTAACTGTAAAAAGTGCAGTCGAGTCGAAAGTTGTTCGATCCTGGAGGTCGGATTAATTGGCGCGGCGTCGCGCAACGTTTCCAGGGATAATGAAACCGCGTCATCTCCTCATCCAGGAATGCATCCAAACCGCCATCTCTTTCCTCCTCCCGACGACTACACCACTCGTATTCGATTCCACCGACTATAAATACCGACGTGACTCATGCGGAATTTGGAGCCACTTTAATTGGATACCCTGACTGACTGACTGCTCATCTCTGCCTCATCTCCTCTTCCTCTCGCACACTCACTCGAATGTCCCTCCATCTCTATTTTGTACCTCCTTTCACACAACACAAACGCCCGATGATCATGATAATTGCCATATATACAATCGCATTTTACCTGACGCATAACGCGCACTCTCGAGGAATCCGCTTCTCTCGTTTTGTTTGTTTATTTGTTAGCTCCTCTCTTCATTTCATCATTCTGCCCGAAGTGCGTGCGTGTGTGGTGGCTACGATCTGTTAGCACTCGAGATTTACAAACGGAAGTCCAACGTTCATTACACTTCCCGACGACCCACAAACGCTACTACATGTATCTGCGTCTATTTCAAAACCATACAAATCACATGGGATTTACATCAAAAGCATGAATAAATAATTTAAAAAAAAATCATAAATAACAAAAATATTGCTTCAGTATAAAATGAAATCAATAGAAGTTTAATATTTTCAATATTTATATTTCATAATCTTGTGATTTCTCTTGTTCTCATAGATGTTGGCATTTAAGTCTATATAGGAAAATTATTATGTAAAGCTGTAACTTTTAGAAGTTTAAGTTGGAGTGAGTTGTTCATTTTCAGGAAAGAGAATTGTGGGAATCCTCACAGCGAATGCATTTCTCTCGTTGTGCACACGGTGTGAAGGTCAGACCTGATGGAAAATTGCAATATTTTCCAGCAATTGACTTTCAAATGGTTGGAGGATAATGAAGAAGAGGAGGTCGTCGTCGGCGGCTTTTAATATTCGTTACTCGCGCGCGAGATTTATGTGCAAAACGAACTGTAGATTATCGTGCGTTGCATTGTATTAATATTATTATTATTAATATTTATGTGCGTTTTTCCCTTTCTCAGTCGAGCGAGTACGATTTTGTTCACCTTCGTTTGACCTCTAATTGCGTTCGAACAGCCAAGTTAATATAAGCCACTCTCCCCACATGGGAAAATCGAAAAAGGAAAAATCCTGTTTGCCATTATTATTTACGGTGGTCGTCGTTGGATAACTGGACTTTCACTTCGTCGCAATGAAGTCATATTTGAATTTGCGCTACCATCTTCGTTCCCCTCGACCTACAAAGCTTTTATTTATTTTTTTCCTCTTGTACATGTTAAATCGTTCGGATCTGGCGTTTCTAGGTCAAGGCGAACGCAGGCCGGATGAGTCACCGCAGTTGGCCGTAGTTCAGATGCTCTCAATGTAGTAGTCATCAATTATGATGTTGTCTCTTGAGACTTGTCATCGTGATACCAGTGACGCATGCAAAATTATTACACTTTGGGACTCAAGGAATATAGAATTACCAACAATTTAGCAATAACTTGGAAATCATTTGAAACTAGGACAATCACTACTCGCAGAACTTTATGTCTGAAGAACCTTTAAATGAAATTCTAATCTAATTAAAATATACTTAATTCAACGTAAACTTATTTTCTCTAATCTACAAAACTGAGCCTAATCTTTTTCTGAAACGTAACCTAATTAAAATAGAATCAATTCAAAATAGTGAACATTCTGAATAATGTATGTGATAATTATTTAATAATTTAGCTAGTGGGAACAATGTTAACTTTTTTTTTGTTATATTTCTTGATGAAGTAAAAATATTTATGCGGCTCATTGTGTTCTGCGCTGAAAATTGTATACGATATTTTATATTTTTTTTTGCAAATTAATTTTATTTCATTTGCCTGGTACAATAGGAAAGCATGTAAAGGTGAACAATTCCAAAAACGAATCTATTGTCTGCGTTCCGTGTAATACGTTTTATTGTTATTGCCGTACGTGAGATTTTTTTTTCCGTTTGGATTCGGAGCGCGGATGCGGATGTGCACGGCACATTTGAATATTATTTACGGACGGTTTGTAAATGAAAATTTGAATAAACAATTCAATTACGCGACTTAATTAAACGTACGCTCAATTTTGTATAACTCAGACCAACGTAGGGCATAACACAAGAATTCTTTTCCGAAGTTAAAGATTAATTAAAATTAAGCGAAATATCCTTTGACATTTAGGTGACAGTGACAGCTGTCATCAAGCGTCAAATCGACGAACTGGTGAAAAGGTTGAGAATCGAATATAGCTTATGTCACAAGCGTCAAAACATCATCAAATTTGTAGCAATAGATGGTAAACCTTTATGTGTACGATCCTTAATGATTTCGTGTTGTTGTATTGTTTATTAATCTAATTTTTGGATGTGTTTTAATTAATTGAAGTCGAAATAATAATTATGGGATTGGGTCGAGTTTCAATTAACAATGGCCGTCCGGCAAAACTCTGCTATTATGAAACAACACATTAACTGCGGATTTCATTATTCAATCGACCGCGCTGTGCGAACGTCGAGTTTTTCATTATTTACTATGACTAGTGCTGCAGGAATGCGAATCACTATTTGAATCAATTATTTTGGTATTTCTTTTCAAGCAATACACAGAATTGAGCATGAAACTAGTTATTAATAATGGACAAAAAAAATATATAAAGAAAAATGAATGATTAATTGTCAGTATTTGCATCAATTGTTTTCGTAAATCTTTTGTTTAACTTCAACCAATTGTAAACTCGTAACTCTCATTACTACATACATATTCAGAGCAATATTTTTAATCATTTAATTTTAAATAAAAATTATAAAAGATTTAAGAATACATCAGTACTACATTCAAGTATAAAATTCCCAATCATTTTGAATTTATAACTACATTTTAAAGTCATTCCAATGAATCAACATGAAAATTGCACAACTATCTTTAATTTCAGTACTTGGAATTGAAATGCTTCACCGACTGAAAGACTCGTATACTTGCAACCAGTGAGTTTAAACAGAATTGCGGAAATTTAAAAGCGTGCAATAATGATGTACACTTAACATTGGATAATTGGACTTTCACTCGACGGCGCGCGTTGAAGCCGCCGAGATTGCAATTTGCGTCTTTCCCTCGACCCACAAACCTTTGATGTCTTTCAGCAAAGCATTTGATTTTACAAAAAAAAAATAGCGTGTAGATTGAACGGTTGCGCGGGTCAAGGATAATGGATATTCCTCTTTTTCCTCTCCTTTCACATGTCGCCAATAATTTCCATCCCACATTTATAATAATTTTCAATTTTTACATGTCTTAATCTAAAATTCTGTAACCTAATTGAATATCAAACCTTTTTTTACATTTTTTTCTACGCGGAGCTGAAAAGTTTCTCCTAGTATATTAAATCCATATAAATTTGGTTTGGGCAAATTTATGCGCGCAGCATCCAGGACGGCAACAAAAGTTTTCGCGTCTACTCCGGCTCCTTTTTCGCAGAAGATATCTCGCAAAGTTTATCTTTATTGCCTTCTCTCGCATTCAGGCATCGCCCTTCGTCGCAGCAGAGAAAGAAACCGGGGCAAATAATACAAAAAAAAAGAAGAATAATCTTCCTCCTTCCTTGTACATTCGCCTATTATATAACTACAGTAGGTATAGCCATTGTGTTGTCCGGAGATAACTATCTTCCACTATCCTTCTCTGTGGATATATCCATTCTCTCCGTCTCTCTCACATGATATACTAGTGTGTTTGTGTATATTTAGGTTGGAATCAATTAGGGCCGCCCTCCGCAATTATCGTTCGTTACTATATGTAGCATTTCGGATTAGTAATCGCGATCCAATTTCGGAACGGCATTAAATTTCCGCCCACCGGAAACGCGACTGCTTTCAAGAGCTCGATTTCAATTGTGCCGCGGAAAATTGCACCATTGTTGCTGCGGACGGATTTTTACACATTCACATCTTTTTTGTTGTTGATGTTGTTGTTGCTCTGTTTCTTTGTTCACAATGCAAGCGTAACGAACGAGAGATGCATGTATAATAGTTTGAACTTGTATGATGATCTTGGCGTTGATAAGGCTGCCCGAGAGGAATGTGCCGTCTGCATGCAAAAAAAAAACACACGTAAACGGTTGCTTTCGATTTTGCCTCGAGCTTCTCAAACTTGCTCTGATTGAAATCCAGTTGCTTTAAACGTTAATTATCTCATCTACTACTAGTTTGATCTTCCGGTATAATAATATACACATTTTTTTTACATAACTATTACATAATATTATAATAAAACCATTTCGATATGGATACAAATATTTCTGTTAAGTTAACTCAAACCATATAACTTTTAGAAGTTCATAATTTATTGTATTTATAAGCTTCAAAGATTTTGATCAAAAGTAAAACATAAGCTTTGCTTCATAACATAACACTTTTCTTACATAACTATTAGATAAAATTATTATTGACTAAATATAATATACTTTCAAAAGGTTTTGTTTTTAAGATTATTTTTAAGTTAATGAAATTTGTTTGTTATATTTTGAATATTATATTTTTTCTTTTCTTTGTAGACCTTCGTGCCTTTGGTGTCAACTGTGGATTTGGGAGGCCAGAAGCAGCCCGTGGAATTTCTGCTGGATAGGGAGATAGCATTCGCAGACTACAAGCAGCTGAAGCCGTTCAAAGTGAGTTTTAAAGTAGAAATCGTTAAAGACGCTCGCTCGCAAACTATTTGCATTCCGATATGCAGTCGCTATTACGCAAGTAACGCTTTAATTCGTGTTAGCCTTGAGGCTCTCTCCGTCTCTATCCGCAATTAGTTCGTGTAGGCTCTTTCGTCCATCTCTTTCCTGCTTCTTCTTTAATTTCATTCCCGTCGGTCTTTGTTTTTTTTTTCATTATTTAGCATAATTTATTTTAATGGCCTTACGATGATTGTTGCTATATGGTTTATGCATTCCCACATTCGTTTTGTTCGTGCTCGTCTTAATTACCACCATAAAACAATACCGGTTTCCATGGCTACTCTCTTCGCAATGTTTATTTTCCTTTTATCTACTCGATCCAACTATTCGCTTTTCTCCAGCAATTTACGTAATATTTACCAGTTAATAATAATGAAGAGAGAAAAAAAACGAGGCGCAGTACGCATACAACAATTAAAGTTACCTTTTACGGTCAGCTCTAACTCCTTATCGAGTGGCGCGACTAATCGAATCGATTGTAATAGTATCTGCATCATTCCATTGCTTCGCCTCATTGTGCTCGCTTTTCCCGCTCAGCTTTGCACGTGAAACGTTACGCAATCGAGGCTGGACATGCCTTTATTCCGATTGTTCATACTGTTTCATTTGTAATTTTTTTTTTTGCTACACCCCACAATGCTACGATAAAATATAAATCGCGGCGATGCAACGAACGCGAATGGAAATACGCAAATGTGTCATGCAGAGGCGATATCGTTTATCAATGTCACGGGTTACTCCGATATTTTGATCCCGATGTTATTTTCCGCCCGTTAATGAGCCTCATTTTCCATCCGACCTAATGGTCTGCACTTGCCCAACAGCAATTTACAATGAAATTGCTGATTATGTTATCGCAACTATTAGCTAATTGATGCACCGTTCAATCAATTTGAGGCAATCTTTAGTTTTATAATGCTAATGACCTTCATTATTTCAATATCTGAACGCTGGTATTATTATGGTTAATTATTCATACACCTTGCACCTTACGCAATTAACAATTTTGTCCTAGTTATTTCTTTTTTATTTCATACATTTTGATTTCTATTTATAACGTTATCATGTTTGTGTATCTAGTATCTAAAAATAACTCATTTTATCAACGTTCTTAATGATAAATCTTTCATGTATTAATTTATATCATTCAACAGATTTCTTGTTGACTACAATCTTAAACTACAATTTATATTTGAATCAACTAAATTGAGTAAAAATTAAGATTCTTTGTCTTTTGATGAAAGCGTTATAAATATAGGTGTCATTTATTGCGGGAAATTAATTAGTGAAATTCTATGAATTTTTCTTCTCTCTTTGTACGTTTATATATATTTATTTATAATGGATCAAAGCTGGGAATGCCGGACTGGCTACGGGCCAATAATTTCCATTTATTTAAAGAATAATAAATGGCACGCATCGGATCCGTAATACATCCTTGGCCTCCGCAACGAACGAAAATAATCAATGGACAAAAAAAGAAATAAAACGACAAAGCTTGGAAACCACTTAAAGCCGGACATTAGAAAAACATAAATCCTGGGGTTTCATAAAAGTTTATTGTTGCAGACTATACGACATATAAGTTTAATCAAAACTAACTGATTTATTGCTTCCATCATCTTATTTTTTTAACCTAATGGAAAATTCCTCTACAATTCCAAAAACATTATTTTATTTTACTTAATAAATTCTCAGATTAATGCCAATATTATCAAATATTTTAGAAAATGTGTTCTAAATATTAACATAACTTTATATAAGAGATAGTACCTTAATGTTGTTACCAAGCTTAGTTTTATGTAACAAAAAAATACCAAAATGATAACATTTGTTGCATAAAATCATTGAACAAATTTCATTCATTGGTTTTTACCAAGAAGTCTGATGAATTGAAGTCATGTATAAACATTGGATGTTTTCATATATTCTTTGTTGGAACATAATATTGACTTAAATTAAGTAAATTCACAAAGTAAATGAAAATAATATAATAAATAATAATTTTGCACTTATATAAATAAAAAATCTTTCAATACTAAAATAATTCTTTCAATTAGTAATGAGGCTCAAATTGGTACAAAATGAATTAATTCGTGGGAAAAGGAAATTATTTCAATATTAAAATACTTCAGGAAATTGTGACAAAATTACAAATTAAATAAAATATGATGCAATTCGGTTTTAATATTTAATTTAATATTTCCGCTCGTGCTTGCATTTCCTTTGTGTGCTTTCAAGTTGTTTATAAAGAAGGGACGCACATTCTGTTTTCCTTCTTTCCTTCCCTTATTTTTTTTATTTTTATTTCTGTTTCTGTTTTTCTTCTGCCTCGAAAAGTAAAACCTTTTCATTATTTACTTAATGCAGGGGTGGGCCGCAATTCGCAAACACAAACAGAAAACCTGTGTATATTCGTAACCCCGAGTAATAATTAATCGCATGTCGGCGCCAAATCACGTGCAGACCCCCCATGAAATGCGGAAAAGGTTAAAGAACTTTTTGTGTGTGTGTGTTGCTTTTTTTTTTCACTCTGCTTCTTTTCATTCTTGGACTCTCCATTATATTTTTTCTGTTCCCGTCGGCGATTTTTGCAGACGTTGCGTGCGTGGTCTGGGTTCGCTCCAAAATTGAACCCATTTTTTTTTTGGGTTGCTTTTACCTCCTGTTAAATGATATTAGATTGGGGATCCGGCTGCTAAATCCGTGCTGACGAGACAATTAATTATTTCTGAAAAAAGAAATATATGAATGAAATAGCTTTTTTCCTTTATAATTTGCAAAGCATCCGCCAAATTAAACACACCAATTTAGGAAATCAGCAAATTACCGTTTCGTGATTTGCAAAATGTTTGACTATTTTATTTTTTAAAACTAATAATACATTAGAATTAAATTTTGTTGTTTTAAAAAAAGAGTCTTTTTCTCTTGTATTTTGGAAATTTCTTTTTGTTTCCAAAAGTGTTTTTACGTAATAATAATTATTTTGAACATAATTCATGAAAAATTCATAACAAAAAAAAACTGGAATGGAAAATATTTGTAAAGCTGAATATACATTAATTATTGGTAATTTGGTGTATTGTGTTTGTAAATTTTATAATTAATCATCGACGATGCAAGTAATATATGCAATATTTTAATTAGTTAATTAATAATTTAAATTTCGTTTTATTTTTTTTTGTTGTAGCGCAACATTAATTATTTACGCGGAAAATCGGCTACGGGGCTAATTGATTCACTTTTCCGAAATATCGTAAATGTTGTTGTTCCGTAATTACAAATGCGTACAGCAGGTTTCCCAGAATCACGAATCGACAAAAACGATTACGTAAATTATATTTAGACAGAGTGTAAAGTGTTTGGGCTGTATAGTAATTGTATAGGTGAAAGTTGTAAAACCCTTTTAAAAGGGATGGTCGAAATAACACCCTCGGTTGTTACCTGAAAAAAAAAACGTGTAGGGTCGTTTCAGGTAGAAGGAAAACTGTATCAACCACCTGACGCAATTCTGAAAGGAAGAGGCGTTTAGGGTCAATGGACTACTAATACTTTCAGACATCTTCTCGTCCCTTAACTACATTTTTTTTTGTTATTGTTTTGATTACTTTTAGATTTTTTAAGTTGTGACCATGTGAAATATTTATATAAGAAAATTAATCTTAAACTCCAACATTGCCAAGGGCTCAAAAGTCAGATGTCACCATGTGTCAAAGGTTGAGAAACGCTGATTTAGAATGAAAGAATCTCTTATTTTCATCTAAAATAGAAAATGAAATTTATTGATTCACCACAAAATATCTGTCGGAAATAAGACTTTGAATAAAAATCGTGGTAATCGCGTGCATCAAAATGAAGCGGTGGAAGGATTCGAAGGCGAGTCGTTGATAAATCGCATTTTTACGTTTCCCCAATATTCGCATTAATGATTCCATTTCGTGGGAAACGCGAAGGAAATATTGCATTTTTGATGCGACGATTTGTTATTCTCGCATATTTATATGCAAAACACTTTTTTTATTTGGTTAAAAGCCATTCAATCAATCGTAATGATATTTCCAATAAAATTGGAGAAATTGATCAAAATTTTAAAAAAATACTATTAGTTGTAGTTTCTATGAATAACTTTTCTAATTTAACGGTAGATGCTATAATTAACAATAAATCATTAATTAATTAATTTGAATATCAAAGTTCAATTAGTTTCTAAACTTTAAATCAATTTATTGTTAGTGAGTAGGAAATAATCAATTAAATCCTAATTATCACAAATCACGAGTGTTTTCCTCTTAAATCCATGATAAACGAAGCAAACTATAAATTGCATCTCAATGTTTTCCTAGTAAATATCTATATTTACACTAGCCGTTTAATTTATACGTCTTGTATTTGTTTGGAGTCGAACCAATTTGTCTCCCATCCAAAGAATTTATATTTTTATTCGAGTCCTGACAATTATTAGACTTATGCGACGCATATCAGTTTTAATTAGAAGTAATTAGTGCAGAAATAAATTTTAATCTAATTTTGATCCATTTATTTTTAGTTTCGTTTCTCCGCATACATTTTTTTTTTGAATCCGGTTTATTGGTAAATCTGTGTTGCGGTTTTGCATCTGACGGCCGGATGATGGATGATTACATTTTATTTGTGCGGTTTTGAAATTATCGAACCCATTTAGTCATACACACCATGTAGATTATATGCCACAAGGCGTTTATTTCTGTTATTTTTTGGTGTTGTTGTTGTTACTGTTAGTATTGCTCAGTTTTAATAATTAGTTGAAATTAGATCGTATCCATTAATATAAATTATAAACCGCGGTTAGAAAGTAAAATTTTTCAACGCAAAAATTGCTATAATTAATGTCCAATTCTGAATGTAGGAAAAGGCAATTAAAGTTTAATCTGTGTATGAAATTGCGTTAGTATTTAATGTATGTAACTGGTAAAAAAAAAAATGGCAAAACAATAATAGTTGTGCCGCCGTACATAAATTATGTAATAAATGAGATTATTTATTAGGCCGCGCGCGTGGCTTTTCTCCAATTTGAACGGAAGCCAAAGCAGAAGTATTTAGGAACAAAGGCTCAAAACTTCGGTTTCGAAATGCCCGGAGTAATAGTAAGTTTCTCTCGGGGCCAACAAGTATTTGATTTGATTTGTAGTTACAACTCATATTTATACACTTCATTGTTGCATATTTCGTAATTGGAGAATTGATTTGTAAATATTTATGTTTCGAAGATCAAGAACAGATTTTTTATTTATTTTGTTTCTTCAATTTAACGAATATGTTTGACAGCTCTCACCTTGTGTCAAATTTGTGGCAATTTTAGAATTATATGAGTGATGATCTACTGGATTATAGTCTATAGTTGCGTAGTCTGATGTATAAAGGATAGGGCGAATATATCCGCCGTAAAGTGTTAAATTTATTTAAATAGACCGAGTACAGTTCCTTGAGGAAAACCTGTTTAAATTATTTATAAATTAGTTACTTTTATCAATATTTTTTTAACTGTTAATAATGATTCTTGTTATAATTTACAAAATAAAAACTTGATATTTTTATATAGATTAAGAAAACTGGTAGATCAGAAGTGGTTGTGTGTCTTTAAGTGATTACATTGTAAAGAATTATAAATGGACTTGTAGTTCAGAAGAGTAGAAGATTATTAAATTGTAAAGAATTGTAAATGGTCTTCGGAAAGCATTAGTGTAATGGGAAACAATCGGAGTTATTTTGTAGCCTTAATAAGTTTTCGTGTAATGCGATTTGTCCTAATAATTGTTTAATGGAGAGGACGAAGAGATAAAGACAAGGAGAAATACCTCCGGGACTCCGTTCAGAGAGATACTTTGTATGTTATGAGTTTATAACTGGTTTGAATGTGGTCGTGGATGAAAACGTCTTGTTTAGATTAAGTGAAAGGTCAACCACATCGCATCGCGATTGGTGCAATCCGCAGACGGGAGATGAGATGAAGCGAGATGGAGAGAGAGAAGCGTTGGTTATTAACGAGTTTCCTCCGACGACGAGTCGGAGGAGCCTAGGAGGAGGCTCCTCTCCTTTTCCTTCAGAAACAACATCTCTCTCTCCCACGCACACAATTCATCCAACACTGAAGAAGGCGCATTCCGGAAGTGGTCCGAAACGATTATGAATGTTAACGTAATTGTAGAGCTGGTGACGGTCACGGAAATCACATCCAATTAGATGCACCGCACCGTCCATTACGGTACACCCAGCGTACCGATGGACGGAGGACGAAACTCATAACGCGTTTACATAAATTAGCGATAATCATCGCCGAGAGGAGATTTCTTCGTTTATCCAAAGTGATCCGGTACTAATAACGGTACTGCGCGAAGACCGACGGCGCCCAGCATCTGCAGTACCAGCACCAGACGACGGCGACGACGACGTCTGCCTCAAAGTACCAATGAGGAAGAAAAACGATACGAGCAGACTGAGAGGGAATCGCGACTAATGAGTTTCGACCTAACGGTACCATCTCATTTATCCGATTGATTTTTATAATTGGATTGCAAAAATATCAGATTTATTTGATTGATTTACTAATTGAATGCAAAAAAAAAGCAAAAATTGGACATCTAAATGGAAAGAAATTGAAGTCCAAATGAAGTAGATGAACAATGATTTTAATAATAGTATTATTTTTATAGTATCATTAATTTTAGTAATTAGATAATTTGGGAAGCTAAAATCTCATTAATTCGATTGAAATGAAACGGAAGCAACGATAAAAATCTATATATTTTTTTCAATTAATTCGATTGATTTAGGAAAGGAGAAACGGAAGAAGCGAAAATCTGTTGTTTTTTTTTTCTTCCTTCTTTATAGTATGAAATAAATTATTAACTTCCTGGCGTCGCGTTTGACCCAGTTGGAACAAAGTTCGGTGGAAACTAAATAACGCGAAAAAAAAATTTTGTATATAAACACACGTACTCTCGGTTGGAATGGGTAAATGGAGCGAGTTTAAATTTCCTTTTGAAAGCAAAAGAACAATTTCGACGAGGGAAAAATGAACACTGGCTCGCAGCAAAACTTCTTTTTTCCTTTCGTCTCTTCGCTTTTGCTTTTATTTGCAACTTTTTAACTTTGATCTATGTTTGCTGTAAACTTATATCCTTATGACTTTCATTCAATTCTCCCATCAACTTAATGAATTTTCTCTGTTTATTACACAACCAGTATTTTAATTAGACGTAATGTTAATATAACATAATTTTAAATGTTATATAACATAATTTTAAATCAATGTTAATTCTATCTAATTTCATTATAAATATTAATAATTGAGAACTAATGATGATTATTTTCATTATAAACATAAATTAGATGATTAGAAATGACCTTGAATCAATGTAAATATTGATAATCTATCGTTAAAATAACACAAGGTAAATTAATTGGTTAATTATTTTATAATAGTTTACAAATAAATCTTATTTATTTAATAATTGCGTTTCAACTTGAATCTAAGTACGATTAAATGAAGAATTGTTGGACAAATTAAATCTTCTGACCTATTTCAGACAGCGGTGTTTCCATACACGTACAGTAGAGTGGCATTATTATTTCAATCCATCTGTGCGTGATTAATTTCAATGCCGCGAATTACGCATTGACCTTAAAAACACACATCATAATAATAATACATAAACGTTGGCGCGTTGCGACCAGTCGATTTTGGGCAGGTCAGTGATGTAATTGCCGCGACCATGAAAACCGTTTGCATTCTGGGAATGAGCGAAAGAAAGAGAGGAAGTGAAGGAGAGGAGGAACATGTGCGAGTGCGTGTTCCGTAATGGAAACAAAGAAAAAAGGAAGAGAATTGAATTAAAGTACGGAACAAAAAGAAGTGAAGAAAAAAAAAGGAGGAGATTGAAGTGCAAACAGCGCAGCGGAAGGCGTGTCATTTTGATGTGTGAAACATGAAGGATGCATGCATGTAATAAAATGGGGGCTAATTACGTCCGCGACACACAACAAGTGTTATCAATTTACTCTAATTGGCAAACTACCTACCATCCGCAATTTATTAAACCGTCCCACCCAAACTGAAAAATAACAGCTACCATCACCATCAAATTACGTAAATATATAAACGGTATTAATGGAGACATTAGTACACGCTACAACTTTATCCTGCATTAATACGTGTTTTTGAGTTTCATTTTTTTAGTCATAAAATATATGGTAAAAAATTCTATAAATGTATTTGGTAATTCTTTGTTTATAGATCAAGATTATCGTCAGCAATAGTAATTCAAAAGTGGTTATTTTGTAACGTAAACGGAGACAGGAGCCTGAGGGTCATAAAGAAAATAAAATGTTTGTGGGCGATTACAAAAAATATATATGTATAAAATAAAATTGTACCGTATTCCTTGGAGGCCAAAGACCTTCGTGCATATACGATTTTGAGCTTTTGTAAGACTGACCCAGAGAATTTATTTATAATTATTCGTGGAAAAAAAAGGCTATGCACGTTTCGAGCGTTAATGTCAGGAAAAAAAAAATAAGATTAAATCTTCATTAAAGAATGTAAAGTGAGATACAGAAACACGGGTTTTTACTCTCAAGTACGACCGCATTATTTAAAGGTTAATTAGATCTTAAGATTATTAATCGGATGCAGGTGTCGTTTAAATTAAAATTAATATTAAGCAAGATTTTTTTTTAAATTTTAAGTCAATAATTTTATTTGTAATTGATTTTGTTGTAATATGTTTATAGATGGCGCTACTTGTATTTGATTTAATATTTACTTAGTTTTTATATTAAATAAAATATTTGTAGAACGAATGTGTTATGCTGGTTTAATAATAAATGTTATACAATTCTGGGATAATAAAAAATCTAAGTAAATGGTATATATGAAAGTAGTGATAAAGTTGGTGTTGGTGTTCCTGGAAGAAAATCTCCTCTTATTAATAATGATAATGCCGCTGCATCTGTTGTGTAGCAATTTTTATTGCCATTCCTGGAGCGGCGGCAACCGTCTCTCGGCGCATAAAAGAATCCCAATAACTTTCGTTCTTAGAAGAAATCTTGTCACTTGCCTCGGGAAGACCCTTCTTGGCCAACCGGATAGCATCTGTTATTTATGAACAGCGCTTTCATATTGTCGTTTCTTGTCCTCCTCTCTTCCCTCCTCATTCCTCCTTTCAGATTGAAATATCGATAGCGCTCTCTTATATTTACCTTTTCTTTCATTTTTTCTTCCCAGTCGCAAACAGCGCACGCTCTTGAAATTTATATCACATAATATGGAGATTGTAAAGGTGTTCGATTATCTGTATTTATTCTACCACTTTACGATAGCTTATCTCCCTCGATCTCTTGACAAATTAACAAAATTTGTACGTAACGATATTAAATTCAATTCATCGAATAAATGCAGTAAAATTTAATTTTAGAACAATCATTCAACAGTTAAATAAAAATCAAATCTTTTTTTCAGTTTTAATCCCATAAAATTTGTCAGTTAATTTCAATTAATTGTGTCCAGCTAAATGTAATTATTATTTAAAAATCCAACTTATTTGTCTGTTAATGTCGATTACTAAATAATAGTAATTAATATTTATACAAAAAAAAATACATTAAAAATTAATATAAAAAAATGTTTTATTGATTTTGTTAAATTTTAGAAAAATGTTTTTTGCTGTAATTACTATTAATTATTATGATAATTTGTTTGTAGATTCGTTATGAGTAATGAATTATTGTACTTTTTTATCGTTGGTGTTAATAGGACGACAAAGCGGTTTGTATTCCTGAGTTGGTTTATGGTGGCGATAAAAAAAAAAGTCTGTTGATTATTCATAATTGTGATCGTTGTGTGTTTGCGGCGCAATTAGATTTATATGCATCATCCTTTTGGTGCATGTGGCTTCTGTTTTGTTGTTGGTTCTCTCCCTCTTCGCGGATGTCTCCTGTGTGTTCTGGTGCTGGAATGGCCGCTCGATAAGGCGCAGACCTGACCTCGTTCCGAGTGTTGCATGGTATGGTGTATGTGTTTGTATGTATGTGCAGCCTCCGGAGTAGGCAATAACCTCGTTAGTACAATAGCTCTGGGCTGATTTATGGTTTGGAGCCCGGCACCGGCAATGGATTGCTTCATTCCGCTCCTGAAAAATAATTGAAAACTTTAGGCCAGACGAGTCTCAATCCTTTTTTTCTTCTTCAGCGTTTTCATTCGATAATTATTGGACTCTCCGCGCGACGTTTCCTGCCCATTACTATTCACGTCCCGTCTCCTATACTCCCATGAAACCATTTGCTATACTCGCCCATCCTCTCTACTGATTCATTATTTATATGCGTTTATCGGCGTGGACGTACGAATGTCGTGGGCAAATACCTAATGTATTCAATGGGCAGATGAGCCGTCACAAATGAAATGCAAAACAATTTATTTATATGCAGATGCATGGTGTTTGCAATGAAACACGCCACGTTTATTTTATTTTTTTGTCATTCATCTCCCGCCGCTCATTTCAATTCGCTTATTCGAATTTTCCACGACCTTTTTGCCTTTATGCTTATTTTTACGCATCGCGGGGGCGAAATTCCATTCAAATTATGAACAATATGAAGCCCTTCCATTGGCAGCCAACAGTCACTGCTAATACCACCACCACCACCACTCCTTTATATATATATACATGCTTTATATATATATAGAGAGAGAGAGAGAGATCTGCACGGCAAACCGCCGCCCCTTTAAAACTTATTATATTAAAACTTTTAATAGACCATTTAAACTTTCCACCGACCGTCCACCTCCCTCCCTCCCTCTTTTTCCACATCTCCTGTTGCATAAACTAATAATTAAATTCCGCAAATTAATCCCTCAATGGACTAAATACTATTACTTTTAATTAGTTTGCCCGACACTCACCACCGGGGTTTATTTTCCGACCGGAGTCACGTATCCGATCGCCCGTCAAATTCTTTTCCGTTTCCGTGCGCCGCTCATTCATTCCAACGTTACGCCTTTTCTATTATTCACGTCGTGACTGCAGGCAGACGCACCACCAACTTTGGCTCTCTTACGCCAATTCCAATGGAGCGGTTTTAGTCCTTGAACTCTTCGTCAACATCTTCCAAAATATTCCTGCCGCAGTTATTTCAATTTTACATCCTATATATTACTTTCTTTCATGATAGTTAAATTTTGAACTTTTATTGCAAATAAACCCTTTTGATGCAAAAAAATTTTATAATGTTAATAAATTATTTATTGCAATAACAGATAAAAATCTAAAACATATTCAAACAAATATTTTACAGTTTATAAGGTTCGCTATAAGAGTAAGTGTTAACGTTTGAAGCATTAAGAACACATACTGAGGAGAATATCAACTGATAGTGCTAATCACAAAAAGTACGGAAATCAGTGATTTATGCAATTTGCTATTGTCCCACATTCCTTATCTGCAGGTTCCACGAATTGCGACGTTATCTCTTGCGTAATGATATAAGCTTATTGTGTAATAATTGTTATTGGGAAAAAGGTTTTGCTTGAATTGCTTTGATGAATATCGAGAGAGATGTAGCTTGAGTACGATATGATGAATATACTTGAAGATGAGGTGCAGAAAATAGTTTTAAAATTTGCATACAGACTGCAAAAAATAAGATCATCATAATACATCGTTGAGTCATCATAAGCTTATCTCTCTATTTTGATATCTAAAAATAGACGTTCCATTCATTTAATTTCGAAAATTTATTTACTTAATATCAATGATTATATAAAAATGTGCGTCACTCATTTGGATGTTTGTGCTAATTTCTAGATATAATGACAATGTAGCATGGTAAAATGTAAACAAACTGATATCATTTTTAATCAATTAAAAATAATATTTACTGAATATTTTAATATTAGTTGAAGTTCTTTTAGGTGAACTAATTTTAAAAGGTCAAATAAAATAGAAGTAAATTCAAACATTTACAGCTATTATTAGCGCACGATTGTTACGTGAACAATAATCCAAAGATTTTATTAACCTTGTATCTTGATGATGATGGCATTCATCCATAGAAAAATCGACTAAAAATAGCTGTTTCTTTTTTTCTCGATGAAGTGTGTAAATGAATGTAGATTTTTTTTTTATATATGGAAATCGAATTAATCTGAGTCGTGCATGTATTTTGTGAATACGTTTTGCATAATTCGGTTTCTAGTGTTAAGTAATAACGACTTCTCTCGAATGCAATGTGATTAATCGAAGCTCAAATACTAATTCTTTTTTTTATTATTATTATTAATAATAAATAAAATCGTTGAATCATTCAGCAATTTAGCTTAGATTAAATAAATGGAAGGCGTAAGAAAAAAAAAAATTATACGAGTATGCAAATCGAATGAATGATGAATATTTCATTAGTTTTAAAATACTGTTGTATAAATATAAAATGTATTTAATTTAAAATTAACTTTTAAATGTATGATTGAAGCAATTGAAATATGATTTAGAAGATTGCAGGCGTCGATTAAGAAAGTCATGTTTCATTTTCGAATGAGCGCGTAATGGTTTTATGATTCGATTCCAGTCTTGACCCAATTGTATAATATATTGATTACTTTTACAAAACTGTCGGATTAATCGAAGTAACTGCTTACTAATCCTAATCCAGTTTACCCTAATCGATGAAATGAACTGTACTACATTAGCAGCGTCCGAGTTGATGATGAATTTGGTAAACCGTTGTGTAGGAGAGCGATGATGATCTTTGTTCGTGCCATTAGCACTCGGATTGCGCAATTCCGCGGACAGTGATCATCATCGTCATGAGATGTGGGGCAGAACCGTAATTGTATACGCTTTATCTCGTTTAGAAAGTATCGAGTGTCGGGACGGACGTATCCATGCATAATGTGCATTTGAATATGTAATTTTCGGTTGTTGAATGGATGGTCGTGGGCGTCTGGTTATATGCTAATACCGCATAACGGAACCCTGCCATCCGAAACCCAACCTCCAGCTCCCTCTCACCATATTCCGACAACTACCATCATAGCTTGTATCTCTTCAATGCAAAGAAGCGAAAGACAGACAGAGAGAGAGAGAGAGACAAGGAATTATTTTTATTGTACAAACATTTTACTTGAAAGGAAGGTACGTTCGAAGCTCCTAGCTGATCGATTGTTTTGATTGTGTCGTGACTCAATGCTGAAGCTACGGCTAAGGAAGGCGATAACGAGTTTTCTACGATCATCGATTCCTTTATATGCGTGTCGTCTCTTTCTTCCTTCATTTCCAACAATCTTTGCCACGCTATCATCAGCATGCACAGTATCAGGCATTCATTGGCGACTTGATCTTTACACTCGCGCGCCATTTCATTGCGATGTCACGTATCTGCCCAGAGATCCATTGACCCATCGCCGTCGCACATCGCGCATTCTAGAAGATCAATCCATCTCTATCTCTCTCCCATAAACCTCCTACATCTTTCCGGATTAAATAATATTTACTCGACCTTTATTTCAACCACTTATCTATCCCGGCTCCCATTGCAGTCTCACTCATCTCAAGCTCTTTTTTTTTTGTTCCAAAACTTAAGTGCTCTAAAAACTAAACAAATAAGAGAGAGAGAGAGAGACGAGATATTATTGTGACGCGATTTTCGTGTTAGTAACAGGAATTTATTGTTTATTTTCGCCGCACTTGACATCGGTCTGACCTTCAGGATATTCCATTTCGGAATATGGAAATCGGCTTCTGCTGTCGCAATAATCCAGATGTTACGCAACCCGATGCATTCCCGTGCCGTCAGACTTAAAAGTTTCATTTTTTTTTTGTCAGCGGCATCGAAAGGTCAGACGGTCGAGCACATAAATTGTTGATTTAGTTAACATATTTAAACTTTGTGTCTTTCTCCAAGAAACACATCTATATCGCATTCCTGATTAGTGGGAATATGCATTTAATCTTGCTTGAGCTGAATGGGTGAAGTCTTATTTTGCTTAGTAATTTTTTTCACGCTTGACCTACAAATGACCTTTCCGATGTTCCAACGATTGTTGCAATGCGTTTCCTTGCATAAAGCACTTTCAAAAACGTTATTAAATCAGTTACATCTTCACCATTCGGAAATATGACATTTTTACCATAAACTTTCATGAATTGCAAATGTTAAAATCATTTTGCATTCCTTACAATTCCGTATAACTTATTATAACCAATTTTTATAAAAACAACAAACTGTATTGGAATCAACAGGTGTAAGATATTATAGTGAATGGTAATTGGACAAATTATACTTTGACATATGCAAACCCGACGACACCTGTTGTATTTGTCTCTGAGAATAATTGCGAACAAAATATAAATAAGCAAGTGAATAATAGTTACCTGGAAAATGGTTCCACGTCTGAAAAAATTATATACTAATTGCTTTTTGAATGTCAGTTCAATTAATAAATAGAGAAAAGGCACATTAAGAGGCAATAATAAAATTAATGAATATATTTTTATTTGAAATTGTTATTTAAATAGGTTTTGGTAAGAAAACTGTACGTAACGAAACCTTGACTTACAAATGACCTTCAAGAATGAGAACCGTAACGTTTGCAGAAAAAATCTGTTAAAAAGTGTATTCTAGCATAACGAAAAAAAAAAATTGTGGAGAATGCATATTTTTTCTTGTATAATAATGTAAGAAAAGCTGAGGGGTGCAAAGAAGGGAAGGAAAAAAATGGCAAGAATGCCGTTATTTATGAGGGGCGACATCGTAAGTAATTCGAGTCGGTCTCCGCTTCGTCCTTTATTCCTCTGTTATTGTGAATTCCGGATACATCGTGGAGAAAGAGAAGGACGAGGATAATAAGAAAAGAAGTGCCGCATGCAGACGCACAGGCTCCGACATTGACAGATGTCTTTCGGCAAATTTTGTGGGAACGAATTTGACGCGATAATTGACCTCCAACTGACCTCTGCGCGAATCCATTTTAAAGTTTCAATTTTCATAATTTCGACCACGATTCTATTTTTGTATCAGTTGTTATTTACGTCTGCTATTATTAACTTTTTTGTTGCATTGTTGTCCTCAGATCAATGCATTATTTATACACGTAGATATTATAATAAATGTTGTTTGGAATTCGCGCTATCTTCCGCGCTATTTCTATATATAAATACTGATGCAATTTTACAATAATCAGTCGGTGGAAAGTTTCTGCGTTGTGTGCGTTATTTATTTTTGATATGATTTTTTTTTATTCATTGTTTGCATCGATAAATTGCGAATTGATCTGGGTTTATCGAGGAAACAACATAACAAAAATCGTAGCGAATTGCGTTTATTTTCCGTTGAAAATAAAAATTTTGGGAGATATGAAAGCGCTGAATTGGTTTTTCGAAAAAAATAATTCGATTTTCGCTCTCCAAAATATTTGTTTTTAATAATAATAATAATGATGATGAGTGTGTTGCAAATAGCGTGATCGTAATATGTTTTGACGTGAGAAACGGAATTTTATGTAATTGATTTATCTCTGTCGCCGTCCGCAATTTATCTAATAATTTAAACAAATTTAATTGCGGTTTAAATATAGACTGCACGTTGATTCATTCAGACATGATCTACGAACTAATAACCTAACTAGGAAGCATGAGTTTCGTGGGCGTGGGTGGATGGGTGTGAGCGAGATGATGTAAGTCGTAGAATGAGAACCACGACTCACGAGCACACATATAATAAACACATACACTAATTATTATTACAGCCGAGTAGTCGGCGTTTTTAAGGTCACCTAAAAGTCACGTCTTGTTGAAGCTTCTGTAATTACGGCGAATCATATGTTTTCTTGTTCACGGATTCCTCTTTACTTTTATTTTTTTTTCATTTATGCTGCCTTTTCCCATTGTTACGTGATGCATCATTTTTTCCCTCATTAAATGCACCTTTTTTATCTTCGCTCATCAGAATACTTTGTAACTAAAGAGTATTTGTACATCTTTGTTATTTCGCTGCTAATTGGTGCATGGGAACTTAATGTAAGGTCATTTTGCAAAGTTTTATTATCAAAAACGATGTTAAATAACAAGTCCAGAAATTTGCGGTGCCTCAAAATAAATCAATTAATTTCGTGCGAGTTTTATTATTGATTCAGATGATGAATTTGTGTGGGATTTATAAGAAGTGAAGGTTGACAAATTGAAAGTAAATTTGTCCCAGTTTTGAGTGGATTCGAGGAGAAAATTGATTTTCCTTGGCCACCATTCGCGCGCGCTAACTTTTAGTTAGATTAATCCGGAACTGAAGATATAGATGTCTGAATAAAGAAGGTATTTTACATTATTTTCCTCCCCTTTGCGTGGGCGTGTGTTTCTGTATACGTGCATGGATAAGTGTGAGAGAGTCTCAAAGTTCGTCGACGCTCAAACAAACAAATTTATGAGAAACTCTCGGTAAACAAGTTTAGCAACTTGTAACGAGAAAACTTCATTTCACCATTTAAAACTTTTCCGAATTGCATTAGCATTCCACCGATAGAACCAAAGATGGAATAAATTTATCCATTTAGAGGCGAAATGCACTCTCCTCGGAGAGTCTTTGTCTTCTCTCCTCGTCTTCACCAGTACGTCTTCGTTGCTCCTTTTTGCTTCCTCCACTGCTCAGCTCACCGCTTCTTTTATTTCTTTCATTCGCTATTCTGTTACGGCCATTATATATGAGAGATGTACCGTTTTCCAAGTGAAAGTTCCATTCGAGCGAAAAGACCGCTGCTGTAAAGGAGGCGGAGACCTCTTATAGTATTACACTCGAGGCTCCGGCTATCCGAAGAACAAGAACAAGACCTGCGAGAGAGGGAAGAGGAAGGACTCTTTCTGTATTCCTCGCTGCTTCTGCTGCATTATTCATAGCTCGATACATAAAAATGTCATTCACTGAGATGAAGCGGTGAAGAGGAGGAGGAGGAGGTGGTGGTGGTTGCAGGATGTATAGAAGAACCAGTTCTAAAAATTAATAGCGAAACTCCGCTCACCGAAAAAGAAAGGGGGAAGCGCCGTGGGGCGAACGCCATCATCAGAGAAGCAAGGTCAAAGTCCCGGGGATTCCCCGCTCTTGAAAAATTCACTTTAATTAAATCCCAATCGGAATCCACTCTGCTTTAATTATTCATTCGGACGACTCGCCTCCCGGTTTCCCGACTAATTGAATTACTCCGAAGGGCTGTTTATTTTTGGCTGCTTGTTACCACCCTTCCAAACGTTATTCAATTCGCATCGAAAACATCAATTTATTACAATGAAAATACAGTGTTAAACTTATTAACGTATTTAAAATAATTGTAGCCACATCATCTTATATTGTAATCAATAATCATCAATCCAAATAAAATCCCCTACTCGCGTTGCTTAACTTTTCTAAAAACAAAATTTATAATTTGGGAATTTGATACTGTAGCAATATTTAATTAACTTTCATTTGTAACATCAAAGCTTTATATTTATTTAATCATCAACTTTGTGATAATGATATTGAAACTTGATATCCTAGCAAATCATCTCGGTTTCAAAATTATGCTCTTACCATATTTAATTAATACAATTTTATACACAAAATATTGCTAATATTAAAATATTCTAAGTATTTTTTTTTAAATATTAATTAAATAATAATTGCTAATATTGACATTTTAAATTAACTGTTGTCGATTTTGATTTCAATTACATTTAGATTTATTTTCAATCTAATTTACTTTTTTTTTATTGAATTCCTTAGAAAGTGTAAAATACAGTTGAAATGCAATTAAGAGAAACTGTTTAATAATTAGAAACGTTTTATTGACTTTTTAATTGAGTTTATTTTTAATGAGTAAAGTAATGTAATGTAAAAAATATTATTATTAATTATTATAAAAATATGCAGAAATATTTTTGATGAATTACGTTTATTAATGAATGCCACAATTGAGGCAATTTACTATAAATCGACTCGTAAATTACTGATGTAAAAAATTATAAGTTCATGTAATAACACTTAATTGGTATATTTTTTTTTATAATTTAATTTTAATTCTCAGACAGGAGAATTTAATTTATAAATAATCCTTTTTCTAAAATCAAGTAAAAAGAAAATAAATACGTTAAAATCATGATAATAATAATAATAATAACACTGATTTGGCTTAATGAAATAATTCGATTTCCGTTTCCTGTGCGACGGCGTTAGTCATGTTTCTGTGTTTGTTGTTTCTTCGGTGATTGCGTTACGACTTTCTTCTCGACGCCAAAGGACATGGGATATTTGGCTCGGAGCTTTGAAGACGAGAAAGAAAAAAAAAACAGAGAAAATGGAGGAAAATATGGAATGTAGGAGCAAATAGCGTAAATGCTGCTGCTCCGTTATTTATTTGTATTATTACTTGGACGATGATCGGACGTCGCGTAAACAACAATTAATTCTGTTTATTATTTACGGAATTCGCCGGAGCTCGGATTTAATAATATTTACAGCCAAGTCAAATCATTTATAATTTTAGACTTTTCGATGTTTTCATTGCATTTGCGGTTCACTTAACTCTCAACACCGAAATAGAATATTCAGATACAAATTAGCAGAAGTGCAACTACAAAATAGTGTGAGTAATGCGGACGCATTCGATGTTTATTTTGAGTAATTAATTTATTTATCGTTGATATTTCTGTTATCGACTTTTGCAGGTGTAAAATAATAAATATTTACTAAATTCCAGATCATGCACAATACTCGAAATATGAAGTAGTATTTTTCTGATGATATCTGGTTCAGGTGATAAAATGAAATCAATTGCAATTATCGTAATTATTAAAGATAATAATCTTAAAAAATTATTTATAAAGCATACAATGTAATTAAATATTTTCTGTAAAACAAAACATAAACATTCCCTAAATTAAATTAAAAAAATCAAAATAAATTATTTGTTGAATTAATAAAATTTTAACTTAAATAAATTTTAAAAAAATCTCAAATTACAAAAATTTTAAAGTTATATCATTTTTATTTTATAGCTGAGATTAGTTTGATATTCTAATAAAAACAACATATTTATTGTATAAATGTTATGAATTGGTTGTTTTCGAACTGCGGAGGGAAATGAAAACGTAATGGAATACAAACAGTATAAATATTGTTTTACCGAAATATAAATATACCTGATGTACAACCTTGACAGGAGTAAAAAGCAACATTTATTTCTTTATTATTTTACGGATGATTGTGGACAAGATTAAATATGGTTTCTCGCATGAAACAAACACACACAAAAAAAGCCGTCGACCTACATAATGTTTTATAAGGACAGTAATGAGGCGGACATAACAGCACGTACAATTTTCGTGTCATACCAATTGCATGTAATCTTGCAAGTAAAGAAAAAAACTTTTTCTCCAGCACTTTTTATTTATCCAATTATTTCTATTTCTTTCAAATAGATTGCAAAAGTAGTTTATATATAAAAAAAACTGTTATTTCATTAAATTAATTAAATTAGGTTAGATTTTAATTGTTAAATAATTCATCTAAGAATTTTGTGAAATAAAATGAATCAGTATTTTTTACTATGTTTAAAATTATAGAATTGAAGAATAGAAAATTACGAATATGGTGTAAACTATTAAAAAGGCGTTATTCTTGATTAGGTTTATTGTGTAGTATATATCTGTGTTATTTATCTCTTTTTCTTCATCTCATTCCTTTCTTGGTCTTCTTTTTGTTGTTGTCGTGTTGCGTGATGTGTGCTGTGCACGTATGGAAAGAGATTCTAAATTGAAATTAATTGCTTTGCGCCTCGAGGACTTCCTCGAACCACGAGAGCGTCGCGTTCCATCTCTTCTTACCCATTGTGTTCGTCCGTCTATCGGGCTTCCTGCGGAGACTCTTCGTTATATCCGTTATATTTAGTATTCATCTCTGGCCTTCCACTTTCGGAGCTCGTCATTATAAAGCGAGGACGACCATTTTTATCGTGTACATTTTTTTTTATTCGCAATAACAATAAATTAACGGTGTACCGTTTTCTTTTCGTTGAAAAAGATTGCGAGAGTGTTGGATGTAGGTAACATTCCTCGAGATCTCAGACGATCGTCGCTCCGGGTTGGTAGTTTCGGGGCGTGAAGTGATTAGCATATAATCGTCGAGGATTGCAAGGGGAAATGCGATGACTCAGTTTTCAGCTCTTGTAAGATGATCTTTTCGTGCAGACGAGGCAGATTCAAGTCTCCACCTCTAGCTTCGTACATGCGTTAAGGCGAGATGAAGGATCGTGGAGACTTCTTTCTCTTTCTTTCGTCGTAAAATTTTATCCCATCAAGTAAGCAGCGCACCAAGAACTTGAAACCAGTTCTCGCCAATAATGGTGTTTTAAATCCTGATATGGCCGTGGCATGGTTGCGGGCTACACAGTTTCTTGTAGGACTTTCTTAGAAACCTGCTATACTCGTTATATACGCTCCGCATGTATGTGTGCGCGTATATAGTTTTACTCCGTTTTCTTTTCTTGTTCTCCTGCTGCCTATCGTTTTTTTCCCTTCTCTGTCTCTCCTACCATATGATTCTCGTGCATGCACGCAACTGGTTAATGATGTTGTTTATTTGGGCGCGTTCTGATTTATGTAGGAAACTGTGCTGTAATTGCTTCATTTCTGCATGATGATTATTAAACCATTTTTTTTTTTGCTCTTGTTGCAGGAATGGGATACGACGATACCTGGTGTCCGGGAGTATCCGGAGCTCAGGATGACCGTTCGCAGATGGGCAGAGCAGCAGGATGGCCAAAGGATTCTTCTCACCACCCCCAGTGTCCTCGTCGGATACAGGGTCGAAGTTTACAGGGCTGAAGGCACCACGCAATGGTACACTGCCGTCATCGTTGGATACAATGAAGCTTCAAGGGTAAGATTTAATCTCATGTTTGCAGATTATTATTTAGAAAAACTTCAACTTGAACAATTATTAAATATAATTCATCAAATTCTGGTAGAAAATACATTAAAATCTGTCCGTCGACGCAAATAATTTAGATATGAACAAACATGGGAAGTGATTGAAAATTTATTATAAATGTTTTAGGTTTGTTTAAATTAGAAGTTACATGTAAACAACATACATATATTTCGAATTGAAACCGAGAAGTCGTTGAAATTGAAATCACTGCAGTTATTATTAATTTATTTAGCCTCAGGGAGGTTTCGTTATTTATTTAAGTATAATGAAAGGAAATGATAAATTAAAAATTATTAAGTGGTTATTCTTATGAATCAATGAAAAATTCATGAGACAATTTGCTTAGATTCTTACATATATGAAACACTAATGTATTTCAAATTGAAATTGTAAACAAGTCAACTCATATAAATAATTATGTGAGTGAGAAGTTGTTGAAATGTATCAATATTTGTTAAAATGTATCGAGAAAAAAAATTGTCAACAATGAAAGAAGAATGGATAAATGGAAGCGTAGTAAAATGGTTGTTATATAAATATAATAGCTGTGGACGTAAATAGAGCGGCGATGAAAAAGAGAAGCCATGAATGAAACTTCAATAAATCTAGTCGGAAATTAAAGATAGCGCCGTGATTCATGCTGTAGCGTAGGTGAATACGTGCTAAATAGTAAATTGCTTTTCCAATATCAAATGGCTGCCAAAAATAAGCGGTCGTAAAACGGCGGCGCGGTTGTTATGGTTCCGCTGGCAATTATTTAACACTCGTATTGCCAACTTGTTTTCATCGCATTCTTCGGTCTGTTTATTATTGACGTTGTTGCATTAAGAAACCGGCCGAATTCCGAGAACCGGGGGAACGCATCATCATCATCATCGCTAGAGATACCTGTTTTTTGATTGATTTTGCTTCTCCGTATTCGTCTCAATATTCATGGTATATTTATACATGGAATGAACCTATCGCTGCAAGCAAATAACCAATATGAGTTGTAGCAATAACTCGGTTCAAACATGGGCTGTGTGTTCTCGCGTCGTTTTTTACTTCTTCATCTCGCAACTCGTTTCTAAACGGTGGGTTTAGAAATACGTCTTTTGATTTATGGACGAGTTTCGTAAAGTCCGGTATTTCCTGCCCTAAAACGCTACTAAAACACGATCCCATTTTATTGGTCTCAACCGCAATGGATTAAGAATGTCAGTCGCATTTCCGGTTTGCTGTACGAACCATCAACACTCTCTCTTTGTATTATTTTCTCTGCCTCTCGTTTCGATACACATCTGTAGCCTGTGATTTCGATGTGGCTCCTTTGGAGCTTCGATCAGGTTGTGGATGGAGTGAAGCAGCGTATGAGTGTGTGAACGAGCTTTGTTTACAATTCATTCCCGCGTTCAATGGAGCACGACTAATCGCCACAGGACTCGGTTTTCCTGTGTGCGCTAGAAAGGGACGAAGCTCTGTTTACTGTGCATTCCACGAGGGCGCCGTAAATTGTCGTCCAGACATAAATGGGCCGGACGCTGTAAAAAGAGAGAATGGTACAACACTACACACTCGTACACTTGTTTTTATTTTGCTGCTTCCAATTACAAAACATTCGTTTCATACGACATTAAACTTTTCAGCCGTGTGTTGTGTCTTCGATACCGAAGGCATATTGTTCTTCAACTTTAATGGCGAGAAATGATCTTGCCTCGTTTGCTACTAAAATCGGAAACGATCCATTCCCCTTTGATTTAAAACTACTGCTGCTGCTAAAGGCGTACTCGTTATTCGAAGCGAAGAATCCAACAATATAACATTAACCTAATTAGGAACTCGGACCTGCCTTCTCCTAATACAGTCATGGGGATATGGGAGTCTAGGGACTACGGCAGCAAATCTCCAACAAACCTGACACAGTAAAAACTGTTACAAAAAAAGTTAACGAATCGTTAAGAAAACTGGTATTCTGGATTAATTAGATTCCATTTACAGCTGAATATAATTTGAACATAATTTATTTTTATTTATTCCAAACAATATTTTACGAAATTTATAATCGAAACTTCAAAACTAGTAAGCTTCAATTCACAATAAATCTTGAAAATTAATGAATGACCTTTAACAGTAAAATTTTCTTTCCTGAAACTGCATTAATTTAAAAAATCAAGTAAATTAATACGATTAATTCAATACGAAATTTACAATCGTTCTTCTAAACGATTTCACTGAAATTTTATTGAATTTGATTTAAGTGCTCTATTTTCTTATAGCTTCAATTCACTTTCTAAAATGATCAGAATTCCTGTTTTGCTTAATTTTTTTCTTTAAAAACCACGCACAATTTCCACCGCAAAAAAAAAGAAAATAAGACGACGGGAAATTCCAAGTCTGTGCAAATGATACACTATGATATGATGATATCCACTCACCGAACGTCGTTTGCGGTCAAGATTCCAGAACAATCTCGATTCTTCACCAGCAACTCATATTTCATTACAGTGCGGTTAATTTCCCTTACGTCACGCCATAACTGCACCGAATGAAAAAAAAAATGAGATAAAAAGCCATGTAATTGTGCTTCTTTTTGAATCAATTCTTAATGGCTTATGTAAACATGTAAGGTCAATGGGCTGTTTTGATCAAAATGTTTTCATACAGATTCGTTCGCCGCTTGACCTAATAAATAAATTGATACGGTTCAAATTACTTGATGATACAAAAAAAAAGACCGAAGATCAAAATCCTGTAATAATCATCTCGAGAAAGAATTACATCCTCCGAGTATTCCCTTTATATTTCTCTCCCGCCTGTACAAAACAGCGTAATTAACGTTACAGAAATAGACTCTCTCTAATATTAATCACGTCTGCGCCATATTCATTTTTATTTTGTTTTGTTTTTTGTTGTTGTTGTTGTTTGTTGCCTTCAAATTGAAGCTGTATTTATAGCGGAGTCCACGTGGAGAGCGAAGATATTTCTGAAAATAGATAATTGATTGCGTAATGGGCGCGGGTGGTGGCGGAATCCACCTTCGCCCAAGGCCACGTCATCTCTGAGAGTGGAAATATCAAAGAGGAAAAAGCAGAGTGGAGAGGCGCGTTATAATCGATCCACTGTGCGAACTAAGGGAATACGTAATCAGCAGGAAGGCCGGAAAATATTTACCGAACAACAACAACAACAAAAAGTTTTATTATTTGTTTGCTCGTATTTTTCCCACCCGGATTGGAAAGTGAACGAGACACGAGCCGGAAAAGTTTAGCTCAAATAAAAGTTTATTTTCCTTGCGGGTGGATTTGAAATTGAATTTTTTCAGCGGGAAACTGTCAATTACCGTAACCGTTTCTATACTCGCACAATGCACACGGCTGTAATCTAATCGCATCTATGAATTTCACGCTTTGTAAGTGTGTTTATTAAGGCACCACACCGCGGACCTTGAACTGAACTTGCTCAAAAAAAAAAAAAACGTTTCGCGTGTTTCGAATGGTGAGGTCGAACGCAACAAACGAAAATGTGTAATTGGCATGAACGAGCAGCAAGAATTCCGAGATCGTTGCTTGTATACTGTTGGTTTTGTTTTAATGTTTTAATTGCAGGTTTGTATATTGCAATGCCGTACACGACGAGACGAGATGCTGATTACGTAAAATTACGAAATCTTTCACTCGTTAGGCGTTTTCTAGAATTTCGCACCAATAACACTGATGTTCCATATACTCCATTCAATTATATTTTCCTCTTACTATATTGTAATATAATTCACAGAACATTTTGCTTCATTCTTAATAACTTAATTGATGGATTGACGTTGGTAGATCTGAAGTGTAGATAAGATAAACGATAGGTCCAAGTACCTGTCCTTGGGGTACATCTGATATCATCGCAAAGAACACATCTTGGTACTTTATCTCAAAAGACATATTTTTAATAAATAATTTTCTGATCTAGTTTATGCAATTTTGCAAGAAAAAATAGTCGTTTCAGTGATAATTTTTATTCACTCAAAATTTCCTAAAAGAAATTTGATTTTTTTGAGTTAAATTGAATGTTGTTGCAATTTCAAGTGGAAGTTAAGTTCATAATATGCAATAGTAACAAAGTAATATTTTATAAAATTTAATAATTTGCAGTTGAAATTTTATTTTTCAGGTTTAATATGTGAGCATTGTGCGGTTTACAAAATTCACTATTTGCTTTTCATTTGGAGCGTTTCAGTTAAATGGAACGTAGACTACTATTATTATGACTTGCAGTGGAAAGTTGCGATTTTCCAGCTGCGCCCGTTTCATATTCCGTTGCTCTCGTCGTGACCACCGCGTCCTCCCCGTACTTTTATTACAAAATTCTGAACACAAAGGATGTTGAATAATTAATGCGAAATCCTCTTTATTTATTTTTTAATTAAAATATTACGGTTAGTATTATTACGGTTTTTTTTTTATTTCATCGTCGAGAGGAAATCGAGTACATGTGGAAAGTGAAATTTAACATAATAAACACAATATTAAGTACAATGACTTTGCAGGATTTAATAACGTTGCAGGAATTAATGCAATAATTTATGATGCATTTAGGTTTACGCTATAATTAAAGTGGATTTGCATAGAAACTGACGGAAGAGTAGAGGAAATAAAACTAAATACGTGTACGAGTTCGAAGAGAGTAACTGAAATACAATCAAAATAATATAAGACTTATACATGTTATTAATTGCGTTTCGTATGCAAATCGCCTTTTAATGCACTTCTATTTATCTCGTCCTTTTTTTATGTACACTTCTGTAGCGCTTTCAATCCGATCTATTGAATATTAGAATAAATTCGTTGTAAGTAAATTGTTATAAAATTTTAAGTGCGTAAATTTAATTTTCTAATTTAAGCGTATTGTAGACGAGATTTGACTGTATCTGCATTTCTCTTTGTTATTGTTTATTTGTGCATATGGAAAGCATGTAACCCATAAACCGAAAGTTTATCTTGGGGGCGAAAGGTTTTATTTATAGAAGTTGCTGCAGCGATAAGCGGGGCCCGGCTGACCCCGCTGATCATCGGCCTGGGCGAATATTTCAATTTGTTAATCGTTAAGGATTGTTTGACTTTGCTGAACTTTTCGTGGTTCATGAAAAAAGTAGTTGCAGTAATTAAAAGCTTCTCGACGCGAATACCGTGAAACTACAAACTGCAAACTGTCAGAGGACAGCGGAAACTTTTTCGTTGCGAGCGAAATCTCGTTATAATTATTAAAGTCGGGGCGGCGAGAATTACGCCTGTTGTTGTTAATATGCTAATTCCTCGCAGTCCCCGTTAATTACTCGATGAGATTATCTGCACCTGTCTTTTAATTAAGCGAAGGTCTCAGGTGTTGAACAACAAAGTTGACGCTACCCGGCTGAGAGTGGGTCGACTTCAAAGGATCTTGCGTAATTGTAATCGTCGATGCAGGCAATTACAGTTTGCTTCCATATCATCATGTAATTAGATTTATGGTTTTTGGAATTGATGAGATGAGATGAACTTTGTCACAATTAGGGACAAAGTGTGGAACCCCGTGGTCGCTCTCCATTTATAGGTTATAAAACGTGCAAAGTGTCATATTTGTGACATTCGTTGTTTTCTTGAAATTATCTGTCAAAGTTGAAAACGTAATATCTTATGCAAAATATAATAATGATTTGTAACGATCTAGGGATTTGGATTTTTCAATGGAAATGGAATGAAACGAATCCTTTATATTCTTTTTCGTAATTTGTATATATAAATTTTATGAAAAGCGTGGAACGAACGTATGCGAGCATATTGAAATGTGACGTAGGATTCTCGAGTTTCCTATTAAATAAAGCTGATTTAATTGAAAAGCGCTATATGAAATATCATTTTTCAGTATTACGCTCTCCCATTGCTTGACATTTGCCGGAGAGGAAGCAGCATTACAAAGAGCGACCTTTCCGCGTAGGAAGTACTCCAGCATCCCACATCCTGCATCCTCCCGCGCTCCACCTCAACCACGCAACCAAATTGCAACTGAACCCACAATAGGAGATGCCTTTAATGCACGATACACATCACGACCAAACCGCAAATCCTGGAATATCAGGATGCTCGTTCCGATTACATTCCGTCCAAGTGAAATATCAAATGTACATTTAATAAAAGCAACATTTAATACCACCGAACATCAATATTTAAGTTTCGCGTTTTATTTTTTTGTGTAATAATTCAATCTCGCTGCGGGATTGAATGAGAATCCGCGCGTTGTTAATTTTAGCACCGTCCGCTATTTTTAAACTCGCGGAAAGAATGTAAGCTGTAACGCGATTAATTAATTAAGTGAGATTGAAGACCGGTCGGAGGAATGAGGCAAAAAATAAATAAAATGAAAATAAAAACGTTGTATCTTGGCAGAGTGTTTCAGTCATATTTCACGATGAAAGTAAAATTTTCGGTCTATGCTAATGGAGCCAGGAAGTTACATTCTTTCTTTTACTCTGTCTCCCCTCAGAAGTGCGATATTGTAATTGCTCGTGGTGCAATTAAACGCGAAAAGATTTAATTAGATTTTATAATTAGTTTTACTTTAAACGGTTTCGAAACGTAATAACCGCAACTCGATTTATGAATAGAGCTCGGCAGCAGCAGCAGCAGCATGTGTTGGTTGGTTGGTAGATGAAGTTGGTGAAGTGTGAAATGGGGCGAGCGATCGTGTAAGAGTGAGAGAGAGAGAGAGAGTTGCCACGTATACGGAATAGAGCCGATACAACAGAGTGTGTGTGTTTAGAGAGAGGATCTATATAGAGTGTTTGCGGCTGTAGTTCATAGAATGGCTGTATAGTTTAGTGAGGTATGGTTTCAGCAAAATATAAATTGCTCACGGGTCAAAGTTGCGCGCTTATAGGTAACGCTCTTGCCGTATGGAATGTCCGCCTTGTGTACAGTTATTCCAGTTATTTCATCATGGCATTGCTCATTGCTGATTGCTGCCTTCTCATTCTACCTCTCCGCATTCCGCACAAACAAGCGAATAACAATAACCGAAAAGATTCGCAAACAAGGACAAAGTTGATTCCGTCCAGAAACAACCACCCTCCCCCCCAATTCCTTTCATATTTCACTCGACCCAATTGAGTTACACCCCCAAACGAAATTACCTTCCACGTGTTATTTTCCTTTTTCCGCTTCATCTTCCGTTCGAACGTGCCATCATCGTTCTGCAGAGGGGCATTCTCATCCGCAAAAACTTTCCACTTAATGAACATAGTTTCACGCTGCAGCCGGTTTAATTACAGCATTTTAATGGTTTTCGAAAAGTTTGCGTTTCATCGCCGAAACCAAATAACCTCTTTTTGTCAACTCGCCACGAACGTTTCCAACCGAAATTTATAAATTTCATTAAACACTTTTTTCCATACACCTTTTTCTATTCATATTCAGCGTTTTAAATATTTAATTGCGCGTATAACAAAAACGTTACAATGCATTAAATTCCTGTTTGTATGCAAATTCCCTGTGACCTTGCAACACCATTAGTTGAATATTTATGACCGTTTTATATGTAATTAATTATTATATACTATACCACAACTTCATTAATTCTGCTATTATTTATAATAAATCATTAAAATTAGAAATCAATATTTATTCCTTAAATATTTACCTATTAGCAATTTTCATATTTTTAAAAATTATTATCCTAAAATTATACACAATGTAGCAAAATTTAAATAAATCTTTTAGAATAACACCATTTGTCTAATGGCAAAAATAACCTTGATAGACCGTTTTTTTTTTAGCTGTTGCTATTTATCATTCTCGACTATAATGTATGCGATCTGTGTTTATGGTTTGTAATTTTTTTTTTCGCCGCGGCTTACATTACGCAATTATTTCTAGAATTCGTTTAATTGCCGATCAAATGAATAATAAACGTGCAAAAATAGAATTCTGGTTTGCGGAGTCGTATATTAATGATCGGCTGATTCATAAAAGCGCATTCGAATTAATTATATGTTATTATTGCCGTTTATTATTTTTTTCTCCTTCAAATGATTTGGATTTTCTGATTTATGAATAGTTTAAAAGACGCATCGTTAAAAGCAGTTTTATTATTTAAAATAGTTTTTAAATTATCATTTTTTTATTGGTTTTCAAAAATATATATTACTTATGAAACTAAATATTAGTTATTAATTGTTTGTAGTAATATATTGTAATTTATGTTTGTCAATAATTTATAAATAAAAGAAATTATGCAAATTCTAGGAACTGATTGAATATACAAAGTTCTACGTTAAATAAACAATAAATTACATCAAACGAGTAGTCAAAGATCATTGGAAATAATAAAACACATGTAAAAGTACATCGCATTTATACAAGTGATTTGTTTCACCAATTATTACTTTTGATACAAGGTGACAGCTGTCATCATTATGTCTTAAAAAGTGCATATATATTCTAGGTTGATAATCTATGATCTATATCATTCACTTAAAAGGAATTCCGTTGAGAAACGTTAAAAAATTCTAAATGTCAATGAAATAATTTTGTGTAATATGCAAATCTTTTATTAATTTAAAAAAAAGTAGTAATAACAGAACTTTAATGCGTTTATTGATTCCTGATTAATTATTCGACTATATTAAATATGTAAAAAACGATAAAATGTTTTAATTAAGCGTGATGTAACGTTTTTTTTGAGAATTTTTTTTATTAATATCAAATAGGAGAATGTTTATGAATAATTGAAATTTAAAATTAATAATGCATTAAAGTTTATTGGCATTACATTTGCAACATATGTACAAAACGCTAATTTAATTGTGGATATTATATGATATTTATTAAATAAATAAAGAGTCGTACATTATGATATAAAATAATGATATTGCAAATGCTCGAAAATAAAGTGGAGTTAATTGCATTTTGAATAAAACATGTATTTATAGATCACATTATTCGATCTTGTATTATTATAGAGATTCGAAGTGGTTGAACATTTTAATTAGTTTTTCTGATGCGGACGCCCGGAAATCGAGAGCACATCGAATATTTAATGAATATCAAACAGAAAGTGCAATCAATTTTCCCCCTGGCTGAGCTTCGACGTCGTTTTTCCCTTTTTTCACGTTATTAAAGCCCGGCTTTCCGGAGGGTTTGGAAGAAGAAAAAAAAAACGATGAAGGGAAGGAAACGCGAGAGCAAAGGAAGAAGTTGAAGAGGGATAAAGAAAAATATATATAAAGCGGAAATCCCCGTAGGGATTAATAATTCAGGAAGTTCAAACGCATCGCAATTAAACTTTTTTTTTTTTGTTTCTTCTTTACGCACTTAATTTATTTATGTTTTTTTTTCTTTCTTGGATTTTCCCCCAACGAAGGACCTGACTGTAACGGATGATACCGTGCTGGAGGACCACAACGAGGATCCTGCTTTGGTGCAGATGCGTCTCATCGGAGATGGAGGTGAGTCCAAATCCATTTACTTTGAAGTGTATGATTGCAACAGTTTTGCTCTCGTAATAAAAGCGTGCTTGTCTGGGAAAACTCAGGTCTCCGAAAATAGAAAACGCTCTCGTGACGATCAACAGTTTTCGCCTCGGATTTCCAATAAGCGAATCAATAAAGAATTTGCAACGAATATGGGTCAACATACGAATTTCGCTGGAGTTAATTTATTTATTCAACCTAATCCACTAGTTTATCGTTAACATTTACCAGATTCCCAAAAGAAACAGATTATGAATTTTTTTTTTTTTGTAATTTTCGTTGAACATTTGCATAATTCAAGAGATATTTTAAATTTAAAAAAAACTGGTTTCAGTCGTAAAAATTTAATATAACATGAACTTTCTTCTTTAATTATCGGTTTTATTTATTCACTCAAACCCAGATTGAATTTTTTATAATGTATGCCAGTAGCACGATGATCTACTTTAAGTAATACTATTGAAAATTATGTCTTTGTTTTAAAAAAGTTTAAAATTTTAACCTATTCATATGAAAAATCCAGTTCCAGTAATAAATTCAATATATTCACTTTCGCACTGAAACAAGAATGCGAGTTATATACACGTGTGCTTTAGTTTCAAGTCAAGAAATTTATGAAATAAAATATTAAGTTTCCTAAAATTTGATTTTAAAGTAGATTCATTCAGTTTAATTTTAATTAATATTTAATGCAATAGTTTATCAAAAGTTGTTGTTGTTTTTTTTAACATCAAATGATGTCTACTGTAATTGTGATACAGACTTGAAACCTCTATCGGTATAGGAAATGTGATAGCCCCGTAATTCTTGAAGAAACAACTCGAGCGTGCGTTTATTATTTTAATAAAGAGCAGAAAAAGAATCGGGACGATAAGAAGATCAAGTAGCGAGAGTTCATCAGTGGTGCGACCTTCGATAACCTTGCAAACGCGTCTATTGATGATGGTTTTATTATCAATACGTTGTTTTGTTTACCCCATGTTTGGGAACACGATCCTCCCGCTGCCGCCTCCGCCGCCGCCACGCAAACATCGTCGACCCGAGCCATTTTCGTTTCGTAATAAATATGCATGCATGCATTTAGTCTGGCTAACCGTATCCTCGCCCTCGGAGGGGGTTCCGCCGCCTCCGCCCGCCACACAGTTGCAGTTTTCGTTGTTTTTGTTGTTGCGATGGGCGGCTGCGCCGTCGTTTTGTGGAAAGTCATTGGACTGGTCTTTGCGCTCTCGCCGCCCCCGTCCGCCGTCTCTCCACCATTTAATCGATCCATTAAATTCCACATAATGCAAATACTGCGAGAGAGGGGTTCCGTTATTATAATTACCGAAAATCGCGCACGCCGAACACCACCACCACCGTACAGCAACCATTAAAACATTAAAAAGCAAAATCGCGCGTCAACCCCCTAAAACCCTCCTCCTCCTCCCTTGCTTTCCGGTGTATCGATTCGGAAAAGGGCTCGTTTCGTCCGAGGGGGGTTGGTTGTTGTTGTTGGTTGTTCGCACGGCAGGCAGCAGAAACACAAGCGAAAAAGAGGAATCGTTCGTCGCGTGATCAACAGGGAACAAACAACAAGACGTCCCAAGGACGGACGGAACTTTAGTGTGTTGTATATAGTCCCTTTTCAGTATTCCCATGCGGCGTTCCGTGCGCGGCGGAAGGAAAAACACGGAATTGCGCCATTAAAATTGTAATCGCGTTGCCCTAGGTTCTGCTTTCCTCTCTCTATCAAATCCGACGCGGCCTGTGACTTTGGTTTCACCTTCAGCGCGATCCTCTTCTCTTCTCCTTCGCTTTCCTATATTTAATTCACTTGGAAATCGGATACCATCATCTCCATTATATAACATTTTTCACCCTTCAAAGGACAGGACCCCCTTTGTAGTAAATGGATTCGCAGCACGTGGCCGCCCACCTTCGCAAATCTAATTGCTTTTTTCTTCTCTGGGAAAGCGAAAAGAATTATATTTTCCGATTTTGATCTGAAATGATCAACCACCCTGCCGCACGAGGATTGAATGATTGCAATGTGCTGCCTTCCCCAGTGCCACGCATAGTTAATCGATATATATATGTTGCCCAAACCCTGCCCTGGTCATATGGAATTACAATTCATAATCTAAATTCCATTCAGCAGACACGTACACACCCTAGGTTAGTGTATCAACCCAATGATGACGATTTTCGGATCAACGCCGTTCTCAATGCATAGTTTACACTAATTGCTCATTTTACACTAATTGTTCACTCTATTTTTATTAAACTATATTTTTCATAATTTCTATAAATTAAATTATAAAATCTAGTGAAGTGTGAAGGTTCTGAATTTCTATTCACTTCTACCATTTCTAGATTTACCCAAAATCTTAAAAATAAAAATAAAAACGAAAAATGCAGTCTAAATTTTTCTAAATGGTAATTTGCATTTCCAAATTCCACGTAAACACCGGTCGGTCTGATGACTTCATAACATATTCCATATAGTGTGTGTGTGCCGCGTGTAATAGTTTATTTCCATGGAAATTTGCATTGTAACGTCCATTTTAGTACGAACCCAAACATGGAAATACCTGTTTTGAATAGGAGAAACAAAATCTGATAGAGCGCGTTGTAGTAGGTTGTAGTTTTTTTTTCGGTTTTGTTTGTATATTACCAGTGTTTCAGCTTTATTTATGTGCGCTCCGCTGTGGTCCGAAACTGGCTGCAACGCATAGCCGAAATTCCGCTCGATGGGGTACAGAGTTAACCCCTCCCGGTCACTGTGTACATTAACCCTTTCTGTACGCACGAGTCAGTTAGCAAACTAGAATAATTGTATTTTACACGCGAACCTCTGGAAACCTATTTCCGTTCGATTGTTTGCATATACAGGATACGAAATTGCAGCCAGATGGCTGAAGTCTAATCGTCGGCAAATGCCCGTCTATTTATCCTCCGCCGTAATGCTTGTGCATTTCTTTTCATCCGTCGTCCTCATGCATTGTACTTTCCCGTGTCGCTTAGAACTTTCCGAGAATCGCTACCAGCATTAATCACCAATGCAATAATAACTTAATTTTACAGTCGATAACTGCTCCGGGTTATTGACATTCAAGCACGTACTTAAGACTCACACACTCTCTTGTTGCGTCGAACGTCGATCTTGAGAAAAGAGAAGGATTGGCGATTTCAGAAAAAGCTATTTATTAAATGCAATAAAACGAAGAGGAAAGTAATAGAGTAAATGAAAAATTTGGTATTTGCATGCGAAATTGTCGCTCGCTAAATATAGAACGCACTTACGCATTTCATAAGTTATGTAAGAATGTAAATCGGTGCTGCCTGTGAGTGTTTGCTTACGCAGTGGTGGTGGTGGCCCATCACATTCCGCCTCGTTTCGCCATTCACGTTCGCAGCTTTTCATTTTTATTTTACAAACGTAATGATTGATTGATTCATAAAAATCGATCTCTTCAAATTATAATTTTTGAAATTGATGATTTTTTGATTTTCGAACAACCGTCATATCGCGATGTACTAAATATCTAGAGAAAAAAATTGTATATCAAAATTGTTAATTAATAAATTAAATAAGTAATGCAAATCGTTAAATTGTCGAAAAAATAATAATATGGTTATTAATAGTATGAAATTGGTGAGTGAACAGAGCAAATATAAAATACAGTTTTGACTTTCATTTAACCTTCAACTCTTCCTGCACTCACCGCTAAACGAATAGATTAGCACATTTTAATTTTAATTAGAAGATTTCATAACTTCCAACGCAAACAACAAAAAAATGTGAGTCGAATACTGGAATACACAGTTACGTCGTCTAATTTACTGAATGACGATTCAAAAATATATATTTATATAAAGTCTCGGTAAGGAAATGAATGCGATTTAAATATTGAGGAGAGCGAGAAAAAGGTGGAATACGAATTCTTACCGAACGTTTCTCTTGACTTTCATTTAACCTTCGAATCTTCCTGCGCTGCGTCGAGAGCAGGTCGAACGATTTAATTAGTGTTATTGCAATTATGTTATATTCAATTAGTGCGTTGCAGAAAAATTATTAAAAAGAAGATTAATTACGTTTATTCCCAACGGTCAAGTTGGGACAAATATAATTGCAGTCCAGTATTATTTTTGCAACAACTAGAATTGCTTGCAACTTTGTGCAACAACGTATAGAAACGTAGTCTAGTCCTACCAACAAAATTACTTTGCTAACTCGGAACAACTCAAATATAACTTTTGAAACTATTATATTTTTTTTCAATTTGGAACAAAGAGATTTATTTATATTATACGATAATATAATAGTTTACCAACTAAGTTTGAAACGCATTAAAAAGTGAAGATTGTTAACTAATTAAATTTCTATTTCGTCATTTCTAAACGGTACAAATTATAATGAACCGGGATTATTTTTTTACCTAGAAATTAATTATTTAAATGATTTCCTTCTACTCGAATATACATTTTTTTTTCCACCTCCGGCTGTTCTGCTTTTGGTTTCGATTTGCGTAGGCCCCGCTAACGAATTCAGAAGTTATAAATATTTGTTTTGACGCGTCTCATCGCATCGAATATGCACAAACTCTTTTTTTTCCTTCTCTCTTTTTCTGTTTTCTCTCATCTCTCGCCGACGAAATCGCAGAACCGATAAATGCATAACAGTCGTCTCCGGCTCCGGGTGACGCAACGGATATGCCAATAACCTTAACACTTAGAAAGTAGTGACTTGTGTTTCCCAGTCGAGCGCATTCATTTCATTTTTCTTTAATTAACCCGCGCTGCTAATTAATAAATTGAATCAATTACGGTAAACCGTATGTATAAATAATTAGAGACAGTAATTAGCATGCGATTCGGTGCGCGGAGCCGGTGACCTAAACTGTTCGCCAATCCTGTTCGAATTCGAAGCAATTATCGAAGTTGAAGTCGAACGTTAAGGAAACGAATTGCATAAACGAATTCGAGTTTGACAACTGCGGCTCTTCCGGTGAAACAATTAAAGTTATGTCTGCGCGGAGAAGGGGGGGGGGACAGGACGTCGATTGGCACGGGAAGTTTGCGTCGAGTGGATCGTTACATGGTCGTTCCCATGGAATCCGATATCGATGATATCGCTCTCATTTTAATTGCTTCGGATCCGACGAATTATTATAAATTATTCATTAATGAGCTCACAATTAATGCTGTATGCGATTCAGTTTATTTTTTTTCGTATTTTGATTATCCACTATTTATAATCAAATTTAATTTATGTTACCATTAGATTTATGCTCATTACACGATACTTGATAAGTACTTGGCAAATACTGTTTCAAAATTACGTTTTTCATGCAAGTTATATAACAAGATTTACGCAGTATAATTTGTGTCAACGATATTTTGATGGATCGGCAATATTTGATATCGTATTTCGCTTACTATTTGATTAGCGTAATTCTTCGAATATTCGCATCGTCGTGAAGGCAAGACCGTAATTCGCTTCATTCATATTACGTACCGGTCCGGGAGGGATGCGCAAAAGGGGTGAAAGAGAATAATAAATGCGATGTACAAAAGGAAAATGTAATAACTGCGATTACGTGCAAAGGTTGTTTGGATTAGAATTCGATGGTCGTGTATAGAGAATATGTAAGGGAGATAAAACTGCACGTTTCCATGGGGGAATCCCCCCCTTATACAACGAAAGAACAATTTCGCATGAAATACGGCGTGCCGTTATTAAAGGAACATTTGCGCTTCGGCCCTTTTTCTCGAGTCATTGTTTTCGCCCTTCGCTTAATTTTTATTTAGTTCCTTTTTCACGAACTGAAAAAAAAAGGAACAAAATGATTTGAGGAATACTTCGGAAATTTGCAGCGGAATTATAAATAAGTCACGTTCTTGAAATACCGCGGTAAACATTTCGTGTTTTTGTACGAAAATAAAGTAGCCTGCATGTTGTTTTTCTCCCGGGACTTATTTCACTTCGCCATTTCCTTCTTAATCTTTCGTTCCCTTTTGTTCTTCGAAAGGAAATAATAAAATGCAGAAGGAGTGGAAGAAAAAAGGAAATGAGGAGGAGATGGGTAAAGTGCGCGATGAATAAATGGGAAACGATAAAGTTGTTTTACGAGTTTCATGAACTTTGATTATGTCCATAATTTCTGTTGGTCTTTTGGGAATTAATTCTCTTTTCGTATATTGTTTTATATATATTTTTTTTTCTTTGTAATCTCCAGTTGTGGAATCGATCATGCGTGGGGAGAACGTGGGGATCACCTCTCGACGGTCCCGATCCGCCGCCGTCCTGCATCTGCAACAACCTGTAAGTATATTTGCCCAATCTCCTGCAAATCCCAAATCGCCAAAGGCAGCCCATTCCGTTCAACATCCGTAAACGTGTTTCAGCACTTTATTTGTTAACTTGTCTTCGTTTCCTTCCAAATCAATCGAAACTGAACACAAATTTATTTCATCCTCCAACTTTTCAGTGGAAAATATCAATAGTTTTATTTTAATGCTATTCTATGTATGATTGAATTTAGAGGCAAGAAACTCTTTGCTCTCGTAAAAGTACAGAAACTGAAAGAGAGGTAGACTCTGTGTGCAATCCAATATTAGCATATGAAATTGCGAGAAAGTTGTTCTCTGTGTGTGTGGCACGACGTGGATGAGAGTGTTGTGCCAAAGTGTGGTATTGCACCTACGGACGGTTAGAGATAATTTGGCGTGCGGTTGATGACCTTTCTTTGTCCTCCAAACGACTCAACGCCGCCGTCGCCGTTTACCGTTACACCTGTTAGATTTTATTGAAACAAGAATGCCGCTCTAGCGCATGACTCGTTCCTATTTCTTCGGTTATGTCGAAGGGCGGAATGAATTTGAAAAGGAAATGTTAAATTTGATGATGATGATGAGGCTAATCAATAGCTTCCGCATTATATCGGAAGACAAAAAAGAGGACATCAGCGTCGGTGGGAAGCGCGCAAAAATTGCAAAACCGTGTCCTATTTATGGTTCATCACTCTGCAGACGGAGGAAAGCCCGAGCCGCCCCAGAAATAGATTTAGACTGAAAATAAAACAGACTCCGCCGTCGCCTTGCTTCTGCCCTCGGTCCGCTCTCCGCCACACCTATGTTTTCTTCCTTTCTTTCCCTCTTATTTATCCACTTCCAGGGATAAATCCAATTTCCAAAACTGAAAGTTTCATTTGGAAACGTACACACACACACAGATACAGCGAAACTTTCCGGAGGCGGAAACTTTTCCGCCAAGTTTAACGGACAACAATTTAACACTCTTTTCCATTCCACTTCGTTTTTTCTTTTATTTTGTTTGCTTCTCGTTCAACTTCCCCGTCTATTTTAATCTAGGCGATCGATCGCTTTATTACTTTCTCGGAAGCTTTCTCACAAATGGAGTGTTATTGAATATTTCAATAAGGCGTTCACAATTCGTGTCCAGTTTATCCAACCGTCGGGACTCTCTCCCACCCATCATTCCTAGTCTACTCTTTTTATTTCGGACACAACACCTCCCCCCTTCGGACGAGTCTGGTTTCCTTTATGGAAAGAAAAAAAAGGAAAGAGAAAAGGCAAAAGAAAAACAACCACCCGGCCTGGAAATAGATTGTTCTAAATTACAGTGCACGAGAAAATGTGAGCACTAAATTACAGTGTGTACGCCTAGTCTCATGCTCCGGACCTAACCTAATTTATTGCAGAAACTCATAAAAAAGGCAACAGCACCGGTCTCGAGCGCTCATCGATCCCAGATCGATTGATGTCCACGCTAATTTCCGAATACCTCCGCCTTTAAATTTATTATCCCCGCATTCTTTCCTTCAATCTTCCCTCCAACCACCGCCACCCCTCAGACTCGGGGAAATTCTCGGCAACAAAATTATTAGTTGGCAGAGTTCCGGGGATTCCAGCCAACTTCCGGTCTCGATGGGATATGCACGACGTTCACCTACTAAGTACATCGGTTAAAACGTAAAATTGATTTTCGGTTGAAGTTTGAATCTCGTCTCGAGCACGGAAGTACAGTTTTAAAGGATGCAGAGCGGATTCTGCATGCATGTATGACTAATGTGGTCGGGACGAACGACTTTCTCGTGTCTCGGGGAGAAATAAAGCGAATCAAAGACCGAGTAAAAATGATTCAGACAGAATCAAGCATAAAATGCATTCGATTTACGAGTGGAAAACGTCCGTGTCCGCCGCATGGACTCAACCATGAAAGCAAATGATGTAAATCAAATAACAATAATCATAGATCTTCTAGTTCTTTGAAAAGTGAATTGGAAAGGATTTACTGCAAACAAATAGAAAATAATATATTTATATGTGATTCACATGCGTCGGATTTTGGACAGTGACTCACTATTTTTTTCAATCAATTTATGTTTATTATTTATTCAAGGTAAAACGTTAAAACATTTTATTTAAAAAAAAACTTTAGTTACATAATGCAAAAAGAAATAACATTATAAACATTTGTAATTAAATGTAATATTTTTCTTGGATTCTTTATTCAAACGTAAATTTGAAAGGATTCAATAAACCACTGAGGAAATACTCTGCTTTGTGAAAATACTTTGCTTTATGAAACTTGTTTTTATTGTTGATTCCCAGTGCAAAGCATGAAATGAATTCTTCGTGTAATGTAGGTCAAAAATAAATAACTACTTTATATTATTGAATTGTTAATTGAAAGCCTGTATTTTTTTTGACTATAAACTAGCTATAATTGTGTAAATTAACACCAAAACGTGATCATATCAAAATGAAGCAGGACGACTTTAGGCTTGAATAATAGCAGGAAAGTAAGCCTCTTATGCGATCACCAAACTTATCGATTGGAAACACCTTTGTTTAAAATGGTTCAGAAAAACTTAAATAATGTGCATTTCGGCTCAATTCAGTTCACGTTCGGAATTGCAAATAATAATTTCGCTTCCATTAAAGAGATGTGCGTCTCCGCAATTTCGAGCCGCGAATCGCGCACGCATATGCTAATTACGGATTCGCTAATTACGCAACAATTTCCGAGGCGCGCGGCCGGAAATTCCGCAGTTCCTTTTACGAAACGATCAATTAAAGAAAGACCATTATTCATATTGCTGTAGGTCAGTAAACCCGACGAGTCGCGTATGAATTACGCCGTGTTTCGTGTGAGTAACTCGCAGTGAATAATCCCTGTTGTTGTTCCTTTCTTCTACGTCGTTCTTGTTTATTTTTTTTTTGTTTGTTCTTCCACTTTTCCTCCTCTCTTTATTTAATTATGTTCGCTGCATGGTTCGTAACTAGAGAACCAATGTACAGTTCCACTGCCAACGGGAGAGCACAAAAAGGAAACAATTGAATCCTTGAGCATGTTACAGTTTGTTTTTTTTTCGATAATTTTTATGTTTAAGCTACAGCAGCAAAACTTATTTACTTCGCGGATAATCGTTTCCTTTTACAACTTTAATTTGTTCGTTACCCAAATGCATTTCAAAGTCTTCGCAGCTTAGTCTGTAATGCTATCAAATTTACGTTTGACAAGACGCCATCTATTATCATAAATTTTTGCCAAGAAATATAATCAATTTATTCAAAATTTATATGAAAAATATTTAGTTTATTGATTTAAAAAAAAATAATTTCAGCAAATAATTTTGAAAATGTGTTAAAAAGTAGTTTTCAATTCAAAACAGTTTTAGTTTAATAGAAAAACTATTGATATTTATTTGAATTTTAAAAACAAAATATTATATTGTTGTTTTTAATTGAAAACAGATTTAATTTTAATAGAAAAATAGTTTGAGAAAATTATGTGTTTTGAGATATTTTTTTGTATTGTTATTTTGAAACATTTAAGCTTGAAATTGCTTGTAATTTTGAGAGTTGATGTGTAAGAAGTTTGAGTAGTATAAATTGCTTAAGAGTATATCTGTAATGGATTTGCATAATAATACGGCGTTCGAAATGGTAAAATCTGTAGAAGGGGTTAAAATGTAATTAAATTAAATTCGGCAAATGAACCTATAGTATCCACTTCGATTTGCATATTCATGTTTTAAGAGGAGCATATGAAATGGAGAGATAATTAAATTGTTTGCGTCTGGAGGAAGGAATTGATTTAGGGACGTGAACGCGCACGTCTTCTTTATTTTCATCAATCCCCCTTTCGGAATGCGTCGGTGGTTATAAAATCGAAGAGTGGAAAAGGGGAAAAAAGGAAGGAAGGAAAGAAAGGGAATGTTGATGATTTTAATTTGATGAATTGTTTTTAGAAAGGGTGTAATGTAATCGGTGAGCGCAATCGATATCTGGGGCGGAAGGTTTCAAGTGAGCTTTGCGAAGCGCGTGGGTTGAGGAAGGGGTAGGAGAGGCGGAAGGGAAAGGGCGAGCGACGACGTGCTTCGTCCCACTCGGAAAGGGCGGAAAAGGGGAGCGGGCGCACATCGCACACACGCAACATCGTGCAACTTAACATTTGGTCCAGTTCTTGGTAATAGCCGATGAAAGTACATGCATCGCGTAATATCGAGGAAAACTGGATGGTAAATACACAGGAGAGAGCGACTCCGGCGGCTGCGCCCATGACTTGCCCAGCCCTGGCGCGCTGCACTCCGCCCCAGACTTCTCCGACTGCTCGAACCTCTGGATGTGTGGATGTGCTCTTTGTTACGCGCCGTGGATTACCGACAAACATTTTCTAAACAACGTAAACAAAAAAATTAAAGAAAAAAAAACTTTTCCCCAAAATAAATCAACAACAATCCGCGTCATCAAGAGAAGGATACCTTCACCCTATGCCCCTTTTTGGATACTTTGGATATGGTTCTTTAAACTTGACATTGCTCTCTCAGTGCCTAATGAGAATCAGTGCCCTCTATCTCTCCCTCTCTATCTATATGTAATTAGTGATTTGATTGGTGATTGAAGCGAAGTGATTAGGAGGAAAGCTTTAGGTAATTTCACTAGATTACAAAGACCTCCTGAACTTGAACAAAATAAAAAGCACACACAACAGCATAAACTTGTTTTCTCATTAGCTTCATAATACTCACACACACACACATTCACTGCAAGCAGAGACATTATAAAAAACCATTTACATTCATTTCCTGTGGCAACATTTACACGTCCATCAAAATTCACTCTTCAATCATGCAACTGTGGTTTTACGGTCCCCGCGGTTTTCCGCAACGGAATAATGAACGAAACCAGAAAGAAGAAGGAAAACGAAAGCAAAAAATAAATTGAAGCAAAAACAAGCCCAGAAGAAAACATACAACAGCCCATACACATGTCCGAGTAAATAAGATAACCGGTTCCCAGGTGGTTCCCTCCGTACCTATATTTATTTGTCGGCTCCGGCTCATTACGTTGGATGGAGAGCGAGAATGGCCATTTCGCAAACTCTTTTTGAACAGGTTTTGTTGGAACCGGACTTACCTGCCACACACAATAATAACCTTGGAACAACAAAAGACCATAAATCAGATGTGCGGCGAAGAAACAACAACAACAACATCGGCAATAGCGGTGGAAGAAGGAGAACGAAAAAAAGCTGCAAATTCTTCACGCATTTTTCGATTTACAACTCGCTCATTTCTTTGACCTTAACTTTTTGATCGGAATGCGTTTGCCGCAAGATTTTACTCACAACCAACCCCCTCACTCTAATTGATGAATGAATATACTGTGTTGATGTTTTTTTTTTTAAGTTGTCTTGTTTTTCTGTTTCTCTCTTCGCAGACCCGCGTCGCCCGGGTGAATCCAACTGTGAGGAAACCGCGCACCGGAAAACCGGGCGAATCGATCCCGCAAACATCGCCAGAACCACCGGACAAAGGTGAGTCTGACAACAAGAAAAAAAAAACATACACTCAATGGCCTTTCAATTATTTATTTACTCTATTGAACGATAACATCCATCAGATTATGAAGCTTCATCATAAAACTTCTACCTTGACTTATATTTAGGTAGTTAATAAAAAAAAACATGATCTACCATCACTATAATAATTATTCACCAGTAATAAACTATGAAACTTTGAAAAAAAAAACAGACTATAAGCATTAATTTAGTCGAAAATAACTTTTTGTGTAGGTAATCTGCGGGCATTAAATGCAAAAGTTTTAACTGGAACACCGGAATTTACTTTTCTCTTCCAGGGAAAACTTCCAAGCAATTGCGGCAATAAAGTACTTAAGAACTAAGTTTATCTAATGGCCTTCAAATTAAAACACGAACTCTAAATCAGTGTTGGAATATTACCTCTTTTAATACAAATTTAATATCAAGAAAATTAACCACTTGCAATTTGAAAGGTTCAGTTACAAAGAAATTTGTATGATGGAATAATCTGTCATTAACATAGTTAGCATAAGTTTATTGCTGCATTCATCGAATGCTTACGTTTCAAGAAGAATTGTAAGCTTCTTTTGGTGACAATTAAAATTGATTTGTGATTCTTGACTTGGCATCAACAAAGTGAGCGGTTGCAACAATCGTTGCGTTTTCGTTGCAGACTTTCAGCATTCTTTCGAGTGCAAACGACAATTAAAATTGAATGGTGATTCCGATATTGCGGTATGTCAGTAATCTTGGCGTCAACAGAATAGAGAAAGATGTATTCGAAAACAGAATGAAAAAATAGTAATGAATAATTGCTTCCTTGATTATTTATTTTGGCATCAATAACATCGAAACTTTGACCTGCGATTCTCGCTGCTTTTTGGATGATGCACCGATGCGACGATGCATCATGCGGAGAGGCAAAGAGAGAATGAAAGAGGAACGAGCGTAAAATGCAATTTCCCAGAATAACTTTTATGTATGTTAAGCCAACCGTTTGTGTATATGTATATTCGTGCATGTACGTCTATCTGCGTCAATGTGTGAGTGAGTTTGTACATAGCCAGGGCCTCGGATTATTTACGTGTTCCGAAACAACTTTGCGCGATTCCTAAACAATGCACGAGAAAAAAAAATAATGTAACAAGAAATAAACGAAAACAAGAGGAGCTACATTTTCCGAAAATGTATTTTTAACCCGTCGTATTTCCATTCTAATTTTTCTCCCATTTATTTCACTCTCCTCATATTTTTTTCTCTCGTTCTCGATTCAATCCCGAACGCCAGATGTTGACACTGTAGGAGGCGGCAGGTTGGATCTCCTCCCCACGTACCGCTTTTATTCTCAGTTTAGGCGCCCTTTCAGCATTCCACGACCCTTTTCCTATCTCTTTCCGTCACACGCCCACATATATATCTCTGTTTCTAACCCTCCCCGACGTCTCCTTTCAACCCTTCGTATAATCTGATTTTTTCGCTCGAAATTCTGCTTGTTTTGATACAGTAATCCTTTTCGGGCTTCGGCCCAATTTGCCAGCTCCTGCATAATCTTAATCCCCCCACCCATTAAGATACGAATCGGATGTTAACTTAATGTTTGATCTGCGTTACACATAATTAATCCTTCCTGATCAATTCCGAATTTCGAATTAAGTTATTCCACATTTCTCTCTGAATGAGCCAACACTTATTATCGAGAATTACTATGCATGTTTCGCAGGATACGTTTAATGGATGCATTAAGACGCAGGGCACGTCCTGCGATCGATTAAAGCAGAAGTCTCTCTGGATTCTGGATGTTTATGATTTGAATCGATTCCATTAAATGTTTGTTGGATAGATTGCGAAAACTCGTTCCGCATCAACTCAATTAAATCAAAATGATGTTGAAGAAGAGAGGAGAAAAAGTAACGAATCTTTGATGTTCGTCGTACGTTTATGGTCCTTCAATTAAAAATAAATTGCCGGAGCGGTAACAGGCATGTCCTTTTATGAAAATTAATTTCCTTTTATCGATGATTAAAATTAGACTTCCGATGGTCGTCTTTCGATTTCGTTTAAATTGCGAAAGGTGAAAGCACGTTCCATCAATTACTGCTACCCGAATCTCTTCGATCTGACTCTGCGTACGCTTCGAGTCTGCAATATAAATGACCTTAAATAACCTTTTACATCATAAATTTTTAGTCCCAAGTTTTAACAATTAACGTTTCAGTCGATACGATCTCAATTGAACCGTAATTTTGTAATATTCGTTTAATTTTGATATTAAAATTCTAAGTACATATACATTTGTATTTTAAATTGCTCGAAGCAGTAAATTTTCATTTAAACTACAGTGAGGTGTTGTTTTGTGTTGTCATTTGTGAAATAATGAAAATGGGTTCACGCCCAAACCGTGTCCTCTTAGATGAAACGGGAAACGAGATGCAATTGGGTTACATCAATTCCAATGCATTAAAGTTTTGCAGTTCTTAAGTGGTTTCCCCCTCGCGATCCATAAACGTTTGATCGAATCATCTCCAAATTGGTCGCAGTCGGGATGTTGATGGTCGGGTCCGCTGCTGCGTGGGGGACGGAATTCCAACTCGCACACTCATAGTTAGAGAGTGAGAGACACAGCATCCTGACCGTAACCGATTCGAAGTCATTTAATAATAAAACGAGCGGCGGGGGAGAGCCGTAAACTATCCTTATTGAATCCCGAACTTTCCGAACCTCTCCCAAGTTCACCAATAACCAAAGAGAAAGATAGTAGTAGTAAGCAAACAGTGAGAAAGAAAAATGGAAGAGAATAGAATGATGTATGTGTTTGGCATTACGCAATCTGGAACTGGGTTAAGCTATTCTGTTGTCACAGTAATATATAATGGTAAAATGTTCTTGTTGCTCGTTGGCCTTCCTCCGCGCCGAACCGAAAGGTCAACGACCCGGGGTCTTTCTCTCTCGCCCCCTCTTTTACAAAATCTCTTTCTCTCTTACAATTCATCATCATCTTGCATTTACTAGCCAGGCTGTTAATGTAATAACAATGCGTTAGAGTTTTGTATCGGCTAATCCGTTGCAGGCAGGCAGGCATTCCGATCAATTGGTTATTGTTCCATCCATCCGGCTGCGATCCGAAGATTGATGATGAGGATGATGATGATGACGATGCAAAAGTTGCAATATTTTTATCAGCCAATTTGAGGCTAATGCAATTACGCGAAATTGTGATGAGCATCGCTGCTGTGGCTAAAATAGAAAACATCTTTATGGCTTCTCCGCTTCGCAAGGCCAGCAAATGGCCGTTTAACTGTCTCAAGGGAAATTGCCATCTCACTCGTTCACTCTTGCTTCGTTCAACCTTTGTTTGCTGGAATTGTGTCAAAGATTTATTGACGGTTTATTTTTTATCGCGGAGATATCTTCTAATTCACCGGTATTTCCCAGATGGAGGAAATGATATTGTTTAGGGTCAAGGAGAAAACCTCGCGGGTGCATCTACTTATTCAATGATTGCAGCGCAAATGATAAGTGGATGATGCCGTTGCTTTTTTTCTCTCTCATCAATTCAAGCTCGAGTTCCCTCCAATCTTCGAAACCGTTCAACATTTAACCTCGAGGCTTATTCCTGTTTTCCAACCCAAATTGCTGCTTCATTCAGTTATCTTCAATAATTCTGATTAATGGGTTTCGCAACAACCAAGTGCATGTGGATTTCCTCATTTCGAAACTAACAACAAAAAAAAAACCATATTTTTGTTTCGGGTACTTTTCCTCGAGGATTACATCCAACCAAATTTATGGCCTTGTCACTTTGTGTACCGAGCAACACTCTTACATTAAACCATTAACTGAGTTAAAATAGATTACGGAGTTTTTTTTTCTAGTTTGCACATTTAAACCGGTCCGTTTCCTTTCCAGGTACTTTTTGCTTTGTCCATAACCAACACCTTTTCAATAAGACACAAATCCGAGTTTAAATAAACTTATTTTTGCATACAAACTACTTTTCTTTGTTACCTCTGAAAGTCTTACAAAGTTTTGGCTTCTGATTCATCTGGAATTGTCTTCTATCTAAATATAATCTAAAATGTTTTTAGTTAATAAGAATTTTTTTTTAATTAAATAGAAATACTTTTGTAAATTTTGTGAATTTTTCAACTTAATTTAAAGTTGACAGCAGAAATTGAAAATTTGATTATTCTTAGCTAATGATTTTTCTGTCTCTGCGGTGATGTCCTTAAAATATCCCAGAGGAGGTGTTTGACGAGACGCGTCCGGAATACGGATTGGGTTCGTCCTAGAGAGTTTGGCCGGGGACGTTGAAGTTTCGTCGGGTTTGACAAAACGTAAATAGAAGAAAGAAAAAGCGCGTAAAAAATGCCGCTGGGAAATGCGAGAATCAATAAAATTAGAATCGCTCCTTTGGCACACGGTCTTAATGAACACATTCTAAACTCGTGCGTGACACAGTCTGATCTTCTCTCTCTCAATCTCCGGCTGTCCTGGCCCCAAGCCAGGGAATAGCTCCAAAATGATAAATAATATGTAAAGAGATAAACAAAAAAAAAAACAAAGTATTAAAGAAAGAGGATGAAAATGCAAAGCAAAACACAGCGGGTATTTCCTCTCCGCACCACTGGGACGACCTTCGTGCGACCTCTGGGATCGCACTGACCTGGGCAAAAGTGCAGTCATAATAATAACAATATTATAATTGATGTCGTAATGGTGCTGGGGTGGTGGCGCAGAGACTGGTTGTTGTTGATGATGATGTGGAGAGAAGAGGACCCCTGAGGCGGTCAGGAGGAGATGGGAACTGCTGTTGTTGTTGCTGCTGCTGCGGTCGTCGCTGCAGCAGCCTCTAACCCATTGTTCAAGTTTCTCTCCTTTTTTTTTTCCAAGGTTGTAATTTGTTCTGCGGGGAAGGCCCTAATTGCATAATAAATGCCCCTTCCTCGACCCGAAATGCGCGTTTCGGGCCTTCCACCACGAAGAACGTGATCGTGTTCAACGGCGCGGATCTCCTCTCCGTGACTTCTCCAGAACAACAACAAAACAAAAATATACAACTTAGTTAAATTGGTTGTAATTAAAAAAAAACTAATACTATTTATATCAACTTATATTAAATCATTTAGGAAAAAATGTTTAATCAAGTAATTATGATGTGATACAAATATAAATTTAGTTAGTAAATAATTGCGGTTAACCAACAACTTCCATATAAAATAAGTGACAAAATGATTACTATACTAAATTAAGAATCACTTTTAATGATATGATACTGAAATGATTTAAATTAAACTAAAAATATATACAATTTGATCTAATATTGGTCTGGTTACGTTCCAGTTATAACATAATTAAGGAGAGTAGTGAAGAAGACGAGACAGGGGGTTGGAAGGAGACTCGACTCCACGTTTATTTCATTCCTATCCGTGCTGTACTTACTCTCCCGTCTCCGCTAATTAAATTGATGCCGAGATGTAAAAGGAGGAAGTAGACGGCTGTATGTGTGTGCATATCTCTTCACTCTCCCGGTTGTTATATAAACCTTGCTTAGAGTGTAGTACCGTTAAGCCATTCTGCGCCGCCCAACTGTGAGATTGCACTATTGATTTAGTGCTCTCTCTTTGGTCTCTCTCTCTCTCTCTCAGTCTCATTCGCACACCCTTTTCTCTCTTCCTCCTTCACCCTGAAAACCGACGGGAGTTCGGAATGTGCGAATGCTTCCTTTCACAATTCTGCATCATCCCCCTTCGGTGTGTTTCGAATCGGAATGACCTTGCCCAGACTTCCTCCTGCCACCACCTCATCCCATTACATTCAACCAGACCCCATCTACCTGCTTAATTCAACCATCTCCTTTTACACTAAGACTCTTCCCATACACGCATCTCTCTTTTTCATCCTATCCAATTGTTTTCTTTTTTTTCATTCTTTCTTTATATCTGTACTCTTCTATATAGCAGACGCTTCAACTGGTATAATAAAGAAATACCCTCGGGCGGAGGTAGACCGAAATGTCGGATCCGGATCGCAGATTCGAACAGCAAACAAGCGAATATTAATCTATATATGCACGTGAGTTTTGTCGGTGGTGAAGGGTGGGTGGTTTCATTCGCATGCGTACGCCGCCCCCGCAAGGACGACGACAACAACAACAACAACACCGTCGGCGGCGGCGGCATCGGAATTCAAACCTTCCCCTCCCCTCGAGCGCAACATCCATTGTGTTTTGCCGCCCCCCACGAATGCACACACAATACACGTACATCTCTACAAAGTGATTATTATTTGTGCTGTTCAATTCCACTCTCGTCCTCCTTTTTTTGTTTTTTTTTGGTTCATTTCAAATTATTTATTTGTACATAAATTTCGCATTTCCACGCGCGGTGGGGCCGAAACAAAATGAAAACGAACAGCAACAACAACAGAAAAAATAAAATAAAAATGTATATGAATGCAACGTAGAGCAACAACATAAATTTCGAAACAACATCAGCACAATACGAAAAGGGGGATGGAAAAATCCGTTCCGCGTTTTAATTTGATCAAATATCGAATGGCATTCGTACGCCCGAAATCGTAATTTATTCAGCTCGTTTGTTTTTGCATTGCAAATAAATGCGTTTTCTGTGCGAGCAATACAAAATTGCATTTCCGGTTTATTCCAAACATATTACCATTTGTTCTGCACAAAAAAAATTGCTGATCTTTAACTGCATTAACGTACCTCCCATAAATAGTTATCATAGTTTAAAAAATAATTAATAATATTTTTATAATGATACTCATTTCCATTCAGATATCATGATTGCCACGTAGTTAATAGTTAATTTAAGAGAAACCCTTGTCGGGCGTGACGTGACATGACGTGATATTAGAATTTTAACGCACACGGTTCTGCTACATCTTGAAAGTGCTTCTAAATATTTTAGCATCTTTGACAGCTGTAGTGAATAATTTATTAGAATTGTTAAAAACATTTAAATTAGTTCAAAAAAATAATCACTTCTCGAAACTAGTTTCTATTTAGGTTCGAGATAATGCTGGATCTTGAAAAGCCGTTTGGTTTGATAATTGAGTGGATGAACCATAATTTTAGTCTTTATGTTTTCGTCTGTCAGAGTTTGGAGGATAATTAGAGATGACCCTCAAGCGTTTAATAATCTCATCCTTGCAGCATCTGACCGCGTTTCGGTAGGGCTTCGAATCCCTCTCACACGTATTCTTGGCGAAACGTTGCACATCGATGATGTTTCCACATCCTTTACGGTCGAAACGAGTATCCAGATCAGCAATGGATAAGGATAATGCAGCGCCCGTAATTCCAGTAACGAGTAAGGAGCGTTTCTTTTTATTTTAAGTAATCAAAAGCGCTTCATAATTTCTGCACCATTAAGAGAAAGAGAGAACTATGCTCGTAATGATCACCTACGGGCATTCCTTCATCTTTCTCGAAGCGCGGAACAGGCCTTTTGCTGCATAATTAATTGCCTATTCCGAAACGCTTCTGATGGAATTTATTGCAAAAATGATAAATCCCTGAACCGGAGACCACTTAAAATGTTAATCACACCAGATACCATCGGACTTTGTTACTAATCCATACATAAGTAAACATACTTAACGAATGCATATAAATAATTCAGCTACAAGTGATGTAAGAGCGTAGCTACTCGTATTATGACTATTCGGATTAAGTTAAGGTTTTTTTTTTTGGCGTGAATAATTTAAAGGTGTATTTCCTGTCACGAGTTTTGTTAAGTACGAGAGGTCTCGAATTTCCAGAGGACCCCAATCCCATGTAAAACCCTCTGCACGGAATGGAAGGGGGACTTCGTTAAAAGCGATGACCTATTCACAATTCCGAAACGGATAATATGTAAACCGATTAGCGTCAAAGCTTCATTGTGTATTCTTTCTATTCAAAAAGACATGATTCATCCAGAAATCATTAAAGTCTTACTTAAATTACATTTTAAAATTAAAACAGATTTTCTTTTTAAATACAAATGATTACAGTTTTTAAAACTTAATTTATTATTTCAGACTGTTGATGATTTCATCATCCAATCACATCTAAAATTATTGTTATTAAGCTTAAGTAATCTTTTTTTTTTTATTAATAAACGTGTGCTATATTATAGCAGTGTTACAGATAGTGGTGTATGTGATACGATTATTGAGAATTTACCGTTAATTAAATAAAAGGTGTATTAGTGTAGCGGACAGATGATTTCGGTAAATGCGGCTATTAAGTGGTATTGATCTATAGATCAGGTGCGTAACCATTCGGATGTTAATTGAAGAGCATCTGTTCAAAGATGACCGAGCTTACGTAACCGTTACGATAAGGCCGCCGCTGCCACCGTTTATTATCGCGCTCCGCGGAAAAGCGGCGTCGGGATTTAGAAGTGCGGCATTTCACGTTTGCTCGCAATCCGCCGACTTCCGGGTTCGGATGAAAGTAATTGAATCATCGAAGGCAGAAGAGGTTGAATAAAAAGAAGATGAAGAAGAAGTATAAAATCGTTACATCCGTTGCGGACGCGGAAATCGGCTTATTGCGCAAATCTGTTTTATACGGCGCTGCAATTCCTCAGCGATTAATTTCCATGCGAAACGAGGTAAAAGCAAAGTACGAGTGCCGAAGAAGAAAGAATAAAAGACCGCGGCGGTAATAAACTGGACGTGTGGAATGGAATGGATTGGATGAATGGCGGGGATAATTTCCTCCCGGTGCAGTCACGGGATTATGCAAAAGAGCGCTTGGCCTTGTTTTTGTCCGAGTTTTTCTTTTCCATTCGCTCGTTCCTATCTGTTTACGTTTCTTTATGCCTTGTTGTTTACAATCGGAGGACGGATTCCATTAAAAGTTATCGGTTCGCTTAATTGGAACTAATCTAACTGCACGGGTGGATGCTATCTGTATTGTGACAGGTGGTGGCGGTGGTGGTGGGGATTGGATGCAGGTATGCGCGCGAAGATCACAGCTTCCGCCAACGGTTGCTACGGATTGCAGTGAAATGTTGTAACTATGACAACCCCTAACGGTTCCATAGCAGCCGCGTGCGTGCTGCCACGAACTCGAGAGAGCGGGGGTGGGAATTTCGCTGAATCACCTACATACGAAAACCCATCCCCCTCAGGCCCACACCCAACCTAATTGAATGCCAAGTGGAAATTTTCCAACCGCCCCTCTGCGAAACTATTCAGATCCATCAACGCGCAAACTGCAACCGCAACCAACGAACCTTTCTTTCCTCATCCACCACCTCACAAAAGCAAACGCTGACCTTCGCAACAAAACCACAACCCTAATTTATGTCACAATAATAACGGTAATTCTTCACATCTTTCGTTTACTTTATTTTTTGATAAGCAAGTTGTTTATTTCGAATCGTAATCATTCCGCAAACTTCCCGAACTGAATTTAATCCTCAACCCCTTTTCAACAGCGCCGCCGCCGCCTCGTCCGCCCTTAATTAAAACTTTTGTGCTCAATTGGCGCTCGAATTTACTACACAAACTCGATTCCATTTAAGGGCTTTAAACTTCTCCCCTGTTTTTTTTTTGTCTGCGACCTTTTCCAAACATCACAAAAAAAAAATGTTTTTCTTCAATCTTCCCTTTCAACAACTTTCTTTTCAAACTTTTACTTAAAATTATTATTACCTTTTCGAACATTTTATTGCACTGATCTATATTTCTTCAATTCAGAATGAGTTAAATATTATTTGAATTTTAGTATTAATATGAAATTAAATCAAAGTTCATATTAAGAATATGATATGATATGTGAAAGAATGCCAACGAAATGTCGAGGTTATAGACCTGTGATTAATAATTTAAAATTGATACCATTCTCTAAATAACACATTTCAAATTGAATGATTAATTTATTATCTGGATGTGAAAACGCCATTATTTGCTTTATTACGCGATAAAGTTTATCTCAACTATAATGTGTTGCCATTAATTTGTTTATCACTCCAAACACAAACTACACGTATACAACAATAACATCAACAACAACAGCGACGACGACAAATAAAAACACGTAGTACACATTCCATGCGTTTTTACGAGCGGTCTATATACGTCGGAAGGATAATTTATCGTCCTCGCGCGGAATGCACGTAAACAAAGCGACGTAAAAATATAGAGGAAGAGGAATAATTGCTGCTCCAGCAATCAGCAAGGACGTCGCACGTCTGCGTCTTAAAGGATAAAAGGAAGATCCGCCGAGGGTGCGCGTTTGTCTATTCAGACAAAGAAATGTCTCTGCAATCTCTTTAAACCATCTCGTAATAGGTATTTGCTTCTCTCTGATCCGTGGATGAGATGCACGTCCTATGCAAATATAGACTTGGAACTACACAAAAAAAAAATGGGTTTCCAACAAACGCACGCATTACGAGGAAAGAAAGAAAGATGAGAGAAAAAACGTAAACATCGAGCAAAACGAATTGCTTTCGATTGCGACGTGGAAAGCGTATCAGGGTAAAAAAGCTTCATTGAAGTCCGTCCTCCCTTTTATGAATGGAACGTTACTTGAATCTAATCGATAATCCTCCAGTATTATTCATTCTGTAAAGCGGATGCAACATCAACGTCGTATATCACAATATTTAGTTCATTTTATCATTATTAATATTTTTTCGGTTCTGAAAATAACCGGTATTATATTATAAAAAAAAATAGAATGTTCAGTAATAACATGCATTATTCCACTGAAAGCGAGTAATTTGTAGAATATTAAAGGACACATGCAAACGTAACGAACGAGGCAGGTTTGCTAAACCGACGAAAACCAACATCTGCCTGGCTTCGTCGGAACGTCGAACATACCAGGAATTTGCGAGCACAATGGCCTTTTAACCTGCAACCGATTGTTAGGAAAATGGTTTTTGATGCTCGTTTAATAATGGCTGCAGGTAATTTTCGAACAATGCAATTGAACGATGGGATGAAAGGATACGAAATAACAAGTTTAAATTGATTTATCGAAAACTTGACGTTTCATAGTTAAGCAATACAATATTTGGATAGATGATACTTTTAAAGTTGTTTATTAATGAAGTTATACAATAGTTTTAAAATTGATGACTTAATTAAGAAACGTAGGTAATGTCAAGGAAGTATCAAGGATTAATTATGAAGTTGAGTTCTATAATTAAGTAAGGTTTTGTGTTATCTCGAACAACCCGAACGTTCGGAGAATGGTTAATTCCGATGCAAATTTCAGTGGATAGCATCTAGGGAATGTTAATACGGTAATAAATTAATGTAATAAGTTTCGTAATGCCGCGTGGAAGGTTCGTAACTGAAATACAGTTCTTCAAATGATAATTTACGACGTGATTAATCTGCAGGATTAGTTCTTTCTAATTACTGCGAACGCGTCTAACGTATGGTCAAAAGGTGTTGCGTAACAGAGACACGTCGATAAATATTTTAGCGATGCGGGTTCGGTCGAGTTGGTGGGATGAAGCAGCAGCTGAAGACCGTTTGCGAAGCGTGGAAACGGGGAGAAAGGAAAAACGGAGTGAGCAGCAGGTGTTTTCTGCAATTACCAGTAGAAATAAAGAGATGAAGAACAAAAAAACAAATGTGGAGCGGATTCGGGAATGAAGAAATCGATCCAATGAAAAGCAGCAATGATTGATTTGGGAGGATGGAAAAAAAAATGATTGCGTGTCCTTGACGAGTCTTTGGTGAAAGTTTATTTATTTCTTGGGCGCTCCGTTCCACGGGGATGGCACGGCCGATGAATTATGAATGTCTTCTGAGTGTGCAAAAATTAATTAAGTTGAAAAGGAGTTTAAGGGGGAGCGGCGCTAAATAAACGTGTGTTGAAATTGCTTGAACTCGAGCCAGAAGAGACGTTATGTACTATATACGTACTTTGTACATATATGCCACTACATATATATATATAAAAATTGGAGACTTGTATCCGTGTTAATGACACACTAGTTAATGAGCTTTTTATATTTATTTGATCTAAAAATACTCTACTTGAAAACTGCATTACTATTAGTTGCTGTTTCTTCATTCTCCGTTTCTCTCCATCCATTATTCTGCCATTAAACAGTGCGATATCAAATCAAGGCTTCCTGATTGATAAACTATTCGTGTTTCGGCTTTTCCTCTGCATTTCTCCTATAACTCTCTCCTTGTTTCTTTCAATCTCGCCAGGTCGTAAGTCCTGGGGAGAGCAATGGGGGGACGGTAGACCCGGATCATTTAATAATAATAAAACATAGACGATGGAATGTTGGCTGCCCCAAGTGTTAGTGTGTATATCTGTCGGTTATATTTATGTTGGCGTGTTTCGACCCACACGTTGCAACAAGGGCAGAGAGAGAGCCTCTCAGCGTGTGGGTTGTACACCAACTTGGCAAGGAGCCAAACGAAATTACTTCTCGTCTCTTCTCCGCTCATTTCGTATTATTTGCCTCCTCCTCCTCCTTCTCATCTCACCGTTTCACTTTGCCTCATCTCATTTTTCCACCCGAGGAGCAATGGAAACAACGACGAAAGAGATGAAGAAAAAAAACGAGACGAATTTGGTCAAAGTCATTTTGAGGTCATAAACCTTCGGAGCTTCTTCATCTTTCACATTAGCTTTTTTATTTCTTCTCCCGTTTTCGTCGTCTCTCCGCACATTTAAAGAAAATCCGTATATAACTTATATGCCCATCCTATTTATAATCAAAATTTACAATATAAAATTTTTATTTCAATAAATTATAATCAAAAACAGATAGTATTGTTCCAAATCTATTTATATAATTAATTAAAAAAAAAATATTATTGTTAATAATCCAGATAAAATAATTAAATTAATTAATTGCAATATCAACAATTATGTTTTCCATTTATCAAACGTAATACATTAATCCACAAAGATTAAACAAAACCAAATTTTTATTTCACCAATAAATGAGACGACTTTCATCAAAGTCATTTAAAGGTCATACAGCTTCGAAGCCTTTTCATCTTTCACTACTAAAAATCAAGTATATAACAATAGATGTGATCATTTTGAACAAAGGCATTTGAAGGTCATCGAGGTTATTAAAAATAAGATCATGGTCAATATTATATTATGTAATGAATATAAATTTAATTAAAACCTGGAGTATTTTAATTTAATCAGATTAATTGCAGTGATTTAAATAATATAATTAATTAAATAAGTCGTTTGGAGGTCAAAAACTTTCGGAGTCAATAATTATTATATAAACTGCAGCAAATAATACAAAATGTTAAATGAAGATTATATAAAATGTATTTTATTAAAAATGTATGATTGTGAACGTGATTCATGTTCTTGTTGGTTTTTTTTTGATTATGTATTATTGTGGTGTAGATTTGATTAAAATAGAAGTAAAGAAAAAATGCAGATAACGAGTTGTGTAAATAATGTAAGTGCATGGAACTGTCTAATCGTTTCGGAAAAATGTGCTATTTTTTAACGACATTATCATGTTTACTTGAACCGATTTGGAAAGTGTAAACATTTGCAGTCTAGTCGTTCGTATCCAACACAAATTTTATATAAACTCGTTTAAGGTCAACATCAGGTTTTCACGAAATGCGATAAATACAATTTACAAATTTCATTTAAAAACTGCATTGTTTTGTGGTTTAATTAATTTTTTGTTCAACTTACCAAGGTTGTTTAGAGGTCACAGTTATATATTCGTAATTTATATAAATGTACGTGTAACTTGTAAAGTACTTGTTTCAAAACCACAAACATTTTTTGTTGCCATAAACAACTTTGCGTATGTACTTTTAGAATTGATCGTTTTGCTTGAGCGCACAATTTTCCACAAAACTTTGCAAATTGAGTCGGATTACACTCAATTATTCATGAGCGAGTGTCTTAATTAAAAGTTCTGTCCTCGAGCACACGAGAATTCGCAAACTCGATTCCCCCGTTTATAAAGTGCACTCAATTTCTTTTCCGAGTTATTTTCTTTCTTTCGCTCCCATTCGCAAATGTTTCGTCTGGACGGGACAGTTTAATCTTTGATCTAAATATTTCTTTTCATATAGATTATATAGTAACTAATAATTTCGAATGATGACAATGATGTGTAGAAGTTAAGAAGAGTTTTGCGCATCGAATGTCGTTTAGAGGTCACAGCCAGTCTGCTTCAATGGCTTCGTTAAGGGTAATAACTTCTTCTCGTCTCCTCTCATTCTTCACCGCATTTTTTTGTCCCCCACCGGTCCTCCGTTCTGTTTTGTTTCGAGGGGGTTCTCCACCTGTCTGCCCGAGCTCGTCTCTCGGGTGGTTGTCCTCTCTCATTGTGCATCCACCTCGCACTCTTGCAGATCCATCCAGTCCATCTCTGTCTTTCTCTCTACATTTCTCCCTGTTTATTTTTTCCTCCGCATTCCTCAGCCACATGTTGCCCTTATGTTTTTGCCCCCTTCGGAAAACTAAACCGGATTCCTCCGTATCACCTGCCGCCGTTCAACCCGGGGGCCGACCTTTAAATGCCTCTTCTTGCTTCGTCCTTCTTTTTATATACTTACACATACAATATTCTCTATGCACATACACACTTACACATACGTGCCTGTATGTATACAAACGACAGCTGCTTCCGTGCACCCTACATATTTCCTTCTCTCTTTTTCTCTCCGCATTTCTGCGTCTCGCAACTTCGAACTTCTCATCCGAACTTCGTTTCGTTCAATGGCCGTAACCCGCTTTTCCGTGCATCGATCGTCGCCGCTGCAACTTCCAGGACTCCGACGAAACGTGACTCGATTACGAAACTTTTCCCAAAAGCCTCTGGCCCCGTTTTCCTTCCTCATCCACTCGCACAACAATTTATCAAATGCAATTACCGCATTCGCTCCAAACAATCATACCATCCATTACAGACCGTGTGTGTCTTTCCCGATACTACTTTCCTTCCATTTTCATTTCCTCCACCATTCATTCCATCCTTCCACCAAAAAACGAAACAATAAAACCGTAACCGTCTGCTCACTATTATGCAGTCCATTATGCGAATGAAAGAGAAGAGTTGATGGAAATATTCTCTCTCCGGGCGCTTTTTAATCTCAACAAAAAACCGCAAACGTGTAATCCGCCTTTTCGTTTTCCCTTCCAAACCGACGTTCTTCGTGAATCGTGAGATTAAAACTGCTCCAATCAATTAGCTTTACAGCCACCGCAATATTCAACCAAAAAACGTATCTCATAAAACCAACGATTATCAAGACCATTGTGTTGATCGAAAACTGACAAAAAAAAAACGAATTGTCTGGATCAAATCATTTCCATTTGCATACACATTTCATTTTTCCTGTCGTCGGTCATTTCCGAAACGCAATGGGCGGAAATACACCTACACATTCGACCACATACATAAATAATAATTTTAAAAAAAAAGTCCGTATTGAATTATTAATGAAATTTGGAACGAATGCAAATACGGGACACAAATTCATATATTTCGCTGCTGTATGCACGGGCTTCCACCTGAACGGAGGTCATTTGAAAGTCAAACGTTCGTCTCTATGGAAACAACGGTGCGAAACAAAATTGGTGCATTCAAAGCGTTTTACGCGATGTTCGCTTGTTTTTATCTATCGCATAGAAAACCCTTTACCCGAATCGAATTACATCACGTTGCCAGAGCCAAAATAAATGAAGTTACCGCAACAAAACAAAAGAAGTCTGATACAATTTACTTACCCAAAAATAACTATATACTTTCTTGTGTTCCCATGGAAACTAAAAGTGATCTCAGTAATTAGTAATTTAAGTAAACATAGATAACGCTTTTTTATGAATGAAATATGATATATTTAAAAAGGTAGCAAAATTACTTAGAAACTAATTCCAGTTATATCTGTTTGTTTATCCAAAAACGCGAATTTCGAGTTGAAACTGTGAGGATTCCTGCGAACGAAACTTCGGTTATTATAACGAACAAAGTTAATTGTAATATTTCCACGTCGGAAGCGAAATAAATTAATCAATAGACGTGCCTAAAGTTTACGTGATTAGCGCTTTCTATGGGCGAACGATGTGTAGGCTTTCCTAAAGGTCGTTTGAAAGTCAAACTCGTAAAGTTCCTTAATTGGATTCTCCTTTCAAATTTACATAATTGCATATTACAAATTGATTCTTCTTATACTTTTTTTTTTTTTAAATAGTTTTCACACTAAATATAATTAGTTATTACTTTATAACTTAACGGAAACAATGCAATAATTAGACTTTAACGTTATTCCAAGTGAAAATTGTAATTAAATGGAAGAATCACTATTATTAACATTTATTTATGCATTGCGTAATGAAAGTTTCGATTTATCAAGCGTAAAGTTATTAATTATGTAAATAGAAAAAAATATATATGAATGCATTTCCTGTAGCAGTTGCGGTTAATTTATTACGTAAAGGTCATTGGAAAGTTAAACTTCTAAATTCTGTAATGATACGTTATAATGTGCAAAAATAAAAAACGCATACATTGTATCTCCTTATTAAGTTGAATGAGTAGTGTCATCGAGTGAATTGAATATTCATTTATTGCTAGTAACGTTACAAATGAATTGAATTACCTTGATTAACATAAAAGGTTAATACAATGATAAAATATTTGTCTCCGTGTAGCGAAGGTCAAAAGTAGTTTAAAGCTAACTATTTCGTTCAATTAGTGTATTTGTATAAAGTGTATTATTTTCTTCCCAAGTTGAATGAAGGTCAATTGAAAGTCAAAGCTTTGCGGCAAGTAAAACATGCATGGACCAGATTCGGAGAGCGCAGTAAATGCATGGAACTGCTGTTGGTGTTGTTGTTGTTGTTGTTATTGTGAAATGAATAAATTTTAGTGCAAATCAATAATAATGCAATCGCGGCATGCATGCAGCTGGTTTCCAATCTCGCATTTTGAACCACTGTCACCGGTGACCTGATTTACATTCGACCGATTAAAACAGAACAACGCGTTTTGCTTTTTGTCTCCGATAATGCGGGAATGGAAACGCGGTCCGTGGAGAAAAAGAAACAGACGAAATGGTATAATAACAGTAGTGGAAATAGTTGACATGGTGGAACGGTTTTAATGGAGAAGGAAGGATTAGACGATTAGGAGTGGAGACCAGATAACCGTGTCAATAGCCTCTCGTGAAATAATTTCACATAGGAAACATTTACTACAAGAACAAAAAAAAAGAGTGAGAGATATTATGTATATTCTAAGTAATTGCACTTTCTTTCAACTTCGGTTTCGTATCTGTTCACTCGGAATGCGGGGTTGCGTAATGCAAATATAATACGCTCGATATGCTAATGGGCAGGTGATAAAAATACGCGCAGATAGATATGTAAGTGTTTTGAGTCATATGAATTGGTCGGAGAATGGAAAGCTTTTTTTGTTGTTACTTTCTTCATTTCGTTGCCATTTTGCTGTTCCTCTCCACCGTTCGACGATTTATTGACGCAATCCATTTGTATCTGCTTTTTTTTTCTTGTGGGAAGGTATTGTTATTAATAATAAACCAGTTATTCAAGCATTGTGGCGCGCATTGTTGGATTTCCAAGGTCGCGGAATTTCTGTCTTGGCATATAACACACAATGTTGAAGCAGCGTTTTCTCCTGCTCACCACGGTTTCCTCTACCAGTTTTGTAGATTAGATCATTTCTCTCGAGATTCGTTACTTCTCTTTTTTTCTTTGTGTTTCTTCTCACAAGTTCGCTCGCTCTTGACTGGCATTTCGATTCTTTCCATTTTTTTTTGTACAGAGAGGGGCCTCCGTTCCCGACATTTCGAACGTGAGTCAGAGATCCTCCGGATTGCCGATGGTGGTGAGGCAGGCAGATCTTTTTTCTATGATTGCGTCCGAAGCGCGCGATCCTTTATAGGTCAAGGATTCGTCGGGTTTTAAAAAAATAAATAAAATGTACCGAAACAGGTTGTACGTAAATAACTTGAGTTCTTTTCCAACGAAAGGAGAGAATAATAAAAAGAATAAATAAAACAATTTTGATATGGTAATAAAGTTGCAACGATGTTGCTTATTATTTTTTCTCTTACTTTTCGCGCACCTTGACTCGGATTCCGTGTGCGAGGGGGAAACGGCGTGTGATGACTCCGAAGTGAAAATCTGGATTCCTGAGAATCGTGCATTAAAATCTAATTACGTAACGTTCGTTAATTGTTCCGACTAATTACACAGAACGTACATAATTTATTGTTGCCGTTACGATCCCGAAACGCGCAGAGGTCGTTTCAAAGTCAAACGGTGCTTCTTCCTCGAAGCAGAGGTCCCAAAAAAATCAAACTCATCATTCAATTATCAACTTTCATAAATTAGCAAATATTTTAATTATCTTAAAGATAAACCAATACCTTAAACCAATATAGTCGAATCGAAGGAAGACTTTCATACGAAATTGAAACACTCACGCGATTGTTCATGCTTTTTGCCTCCACGAAACCCCAATTATTTTAGGCCAGCTGGTATTATAATGTACGACCTACTGTTATTACTTTTTGGCTTTTTGAGCGAAAGCCATAATTTGCGAGACAAACCGAAAATTCTGCAATCTCACTGCACGCAGGTAAATTCATATATTTTTTTCTTGTTGTTTGTTTGAAAGGAAACGGGTTCAAAGTCAGTAATTGCGGAGTGCTGAAATTTAGGTATTCAGGTACCTTTTACCATTTGTCCACCGGACGTCTCATTCTAAAGCGACAGTTTACTCAACTGGATTGACTAGATTTGCTACAGTAACAAATTGTAACAGAAATTGTATTAGCAAATATTATTATTAGTAAAAAGTTGTTGAATTGTAGTTAATACTATGGTTTCATTAAATTATAGGCTATATTATTAAATGATGTTGATTTTAACTTTTGATTGCTGGTTTGATGTGATCACCTCAGTACTTTGATAAACTGCTTCTCATTTGGAATCATGTCTCTTGAAGAGACAAATGGAGATTTATTTGGACTAATTTGTGCAATTCTATTGAGGCCATGTAATGGGATCGTCGTAAGGGGTGGCAGCGGTGGTGTATGTCTGGATTTACGAGGAAACGAAACGGGGAGAAATTCGATACGTAAATAGCCGTGACTAATAGCTTTACTTATGCTATCAACGGGTCGCTTCGATGGCGATGGGGGGTAGAGAATCGTGATCGTCCCCCCAACGCCGATAAGAATGCAATTAACTTGACTCATCTCATTATAAATTATAGCAAATTTATTTCGCAATTACTGTATTTTGTCGTCAGCGCGACATCAAAGGGCGGCGCGAACGATCGCGGGGGCGGCGGCGAGCGCGTCTGGAGCACAAACAATATCCTCGCGGCGGCGTCCCACCATCCCCATGGCAACTGTCAATGTCATATGTCTGCACGTATATAGACGGGCCACGCGCGCGCCACCCCCGCCCGTAGCGCAGCTGCCCGGGCCGAGCGCCGCCTCTCAACCCAATAACTGTTGCCTGGCAACCCTCCGTGTCCTCGATTTCCTCGTTTCCCCGAAACGGCGGCGGCGGCGGAACCAAATTGAATGTTTATGTTATGATGAAAACACTCTTCCCTCTGACCCCTCCCTCCTCGACGCTACGTCGTCTATGCCCTCCCGTTGCCACGTAGCGAGTTATTGGGGGCGGTTCGAAGTACAAAGAAGCGAACAAAAAGAAAGATGAGAGAAAGGAAGAGGATCAAGACCACTCCAGAGCAATTTTAATTTAATACGTATTTATATATATATACAACATTTTTGTTGGCAAGGGGGTTCCCCTTTTTATTCCGGAGCACCGGAATCGCCGTTTCGCGCCATGTTTTTGGCAGTCCTCCCAAAGGTGACGCAGACCTGTATGTATATATATATGTGTGTGTGTATGTGCATACTCTCTCCATAACAACACACATTAAAGGAGAACTGCTGTAGTCCCAGTGTTCCTCATCCTCCTCCTCCACCTCACCACGAAGTGAAACGCGACAAACACACACACACACAAGTGTAGATGTATTGCAACGCAACTCGCGTTGTGTCAGTAACCCGGACGACCGTAGCCTAGCCCGGCTCGCCGCCTCCGCCGCCGCCACTCCACGCCGCCCACACCGTTGGGCGTGTCACAACTGCGCTGCATCGTTAATACCTGAGCCGTTGCACAGGCATTAAAAACAACCAATTATCCATCATAGCACGACCATACTTGCTGCATTCGGAATACACTCTCTCACACACAAACACACCTAACGGGATGCGAACTTATTATTATATCCTTTTCCTCTCGCACTTCACGAGATATCTTCGCTTCAGCCGATCGCCGCTGCTAACTCTTTCCGGGTCAGCCGACATCCAGCATCCCTTCAACGCTGCACGCTACTTACGCTCAGTATTCCATTCATTTCCGGTCTAAGAGATTCCCATGCAATCAACCAGCTTGCATCCATCTATCTATCTACTCGCATCGCGATCCGCTGATCGTATCTCATCTAACCGATAATTCCCTGTTGAGATCAAAAGTCAAGATTGCCCATCGCTTTCCTGCTCAACCATCTTTCATTTATAGTTGCATTTCAAAGCAATCCTCTTCACCCAACAGATTTATCTCAACTGTACAACTTCTATTTTCTTAATAACCGTTTTCAATGATCATAAAATGTTACACTTTTAAGAAAGTACAAATATAGGTCTGTGGTAAGACATTTATGTAATAGTAGCTTGAAATATTGTATCGATACCAAGAACAGTTAAGTAAACACGGCAGCGCTTTCTGCGGTGTACATTTTCTAGGTCAAATCTCCATTATAGTCGCTCGATTGTTGTGTTTGTTGTGCAACAATCATATTTGAAATAGCTCGTCGGTTGCAAGGCTAGATGAGATGGCTCAGATATGCGAGCAACGAGACCGACGGCAATCGCGCACAGCTAATTAAACTCATTATGCGCATAATTTATGAATATTCGAAATTAACGTGCAATTAATCCGATGTACGCACATCCCAGGATCCCGTTCGAGCAGAGCAACATCATCGTGTAATCGTGTTCCGTTACATTGTGCAAGCGAGGACACGACGAAATAGGACAGACAACAGAGTGTGTGTGTGTGAGAGAGACCTTATTTATGCCATCCTCGTCTCCCTTTTTTTTTTGTATCTTCACTCATCCTCTTCTCTCTCTCTGCTCTGTCCACTTCAGTTGGACATTCCCTTTTGTTTTCGAGGCCCATTTATTATCGCTGGGCGTTTAATTCGGTGACAGATACATAAAGGGCAGGCCGAGGGCAGTGCCGTCCGTCGCGGTGCGTGGTCCACCGTGGAACACGTGACCAGTATGCAAATGGCATATCTATCCGGTGAGCGTTCAACACACAATGGGTTAAACATTTTGAATTGCTAATGCTGCATGCAGACACCCCTCTCTCCTGAGAGAACGGCGAGAAAAAAATAATAAAAAAGGAGAAGAGGACGAAGAAAGGGCCACTTTATCTTCGAACCCTCCCGCATTCCAGTCGACCCTCTCTGGAAGCGATCCAGCGAAACGAGAAAGGGTGCAACACAATGCGATTGTTTCGCTATTTAATTGGGGCGCACAAGACGTGACCTTGCGAGTCGCAATCGAATTCTCTGCACACAATTGCATACAATTTTTATAAAGTTGCAAAATTTACTAGATTTCTTCATTCAGCAAATTAATAGATGATTATTTTCTTTGCTGTTATTACTTGAAATGTAATAAATAAAATTGCAAAAAAAATATAACTTCATATTTTTCATAAAAATATATGAGAAATTTGTGAAATACTCATTCTTCGGTTACAACTGAAAGATATTGAGAAGTTGGTGAGCAACTACGGAATGGGTCATCTTTGGGTGCACAGTAGTGTGTTGGTTGTGAGTTAGGTCGTCTGGGATGAGCGCAAAACAGAGATACTTGTACACAAGTAGAGGAGGAGATGGAGTGTGTATGTGAGGGAGATAGAAGAGAGTAGTCCCTGCAGGCGCTTTATCTGTTTATATTGCATGGAACATGTTATACACAGAGGGAAGAGAGCAAGATAACAAACGCGTTTTGATAGAACATCTGTACGTACGTTCGTTGCAGAGTATTTGATATTTTATGAACGGGAACAGCTGCTGGCAGTGAGCTCCAACCAGCTTCGAGCCAGCACCACCCACAGCACAGAGAACGCAAGCACAAAGGGAGAGGACGAAGCCGCACGAAGTACACAATACAGAGAGAGAGCAAAAAGGAGAGGATTAAGCAGAAAGGGCGAAACACCTGACCCGTTCCATTAAAAAAAAAAAGCGGAGCCCGTGATTCCCTCTATTCTTACCGAAATGCAAATTAGCTTCTTCTTAAAAAAAAATTCCTTTCTTTCGCCAATATACCATTATTATGTTACAATATTTCTTCTGAATGCGCGCATGCAACCCAACCATGCCTCGAGGTTACAGCCATTATATTGATTGCTGCAGATGCGATCGGGCGAGCGGCCTGCCTCTCTTCCTTTTCGTCCATATACATAAGCACAGAAGAAGGCCTTTGCATTTCTCGGCACCGCAAATATTTTCCAGCTCGTCACGTTTCTCCGATCGCGAAAATATCAATAAACGCAATTTTTAAACGGAATCCCTTCGAATAGCTAACAAGTAGGCGAAGGAGAAGAAATTAAGCGAACACGCTCGAAACAAAACAAAACACTTCTTATATGTGTATGTGTTTACTCGGCCGAGTCACGCGGCTCGGCCTATTACGCTTTATTGCAGCCACAAAACCTGTCGTTGCACTTAACTTTCCTGCGCCAGATGTTGCATGCCGCATTCTACCACACGGGTTCTCCTCATTCTTTTTTCTCTCACCCATTCTTTCTTGATGTTTTTCTTTTTCCTCCCTCTCACTATCTTTCTTTTCCCTTCGCCATTATAAAATCCAATTTACAATTTTGAACGTTGACCTCGTAAAATGCAATAGCCGAGTCTAGAAGATGCAGCAGGCAGATGAAATACGAGAACGGCGGTAGTTCGATGATTAAGTTTAAGTGGAGTAAGTTCAGAATTTGTTGCTACCATCTGGATTACTGTTTCATATCCGTAGCTATATGTAAACAATATTTGCAAACTACCTTCAAGATTCAAGACTCAATAAATATTAATTAACAGAGATCTATATATGATATTGGTAGTTTGGAGATCTACTTTTCTTTTGTTACTGCCACCTGGTACTACCGCTTTATTTCCTCAAGTAGAACACTTATTTTTAGAAAAAAAATAGGTATACTTAATACAATTAGGAACTCTACTTTTACATATGCAAATCAGTTGTCTTAAGGTAGCTCAAAACTAAAATGATTTGCTTTAATTAAAACGTTAGGTATTATTTACTATCAAAGTTTGTTTCTCAAGTAGTAGCTGTACACCCTTAGTGGTTAATTAATAATTCAAGTAAATGCAGAGGTTGTCAAGTACGTATACATAACAAATTACTTACCGAGTATTGATGATCGCTTAGTTATTTGTGTATTACCCTTTTTACCAATATTTACCATTTTTTCTACAAACAAAAAGTAAAACTTCAGCTACGTGTGTGGCGAATGCTGTTTTCTTGGGGATCCTTCAGACAACACACGATGACCACTGGTTTTAAAGAATTGACGTTACGATTAGATTGACAGATTCGATTTGAAAAGAACAAATGTGTTGCTATGGTGACTACTCATAGAAAGCTTTGATTATTTCGATATGGTAATTTACTATTGCACGAAAAATGATATAGCTTTCATATCATGATCAGCGTAATCACGTCGAAGTCGAACTCGATATTAGTGGGCGCTACCATTTCGGAACTGCTGCCGTTTGCCGGCGATCACGATGCGAATATTCAATCTGTTAAGATTACCGGGCGTCTATAATTTGCGAGAAATAGGTCAATTTTGTCTCGGGATGCAGTCGTGAGCGGACCTTTCACGATGATAGAAATAGTTACACTTCGATAAAAAGACGGTAAGTTCACGGTTCCAGGTATTGGAGAAGCATGGCCTAAATACACGTTTACGTAAGTCAATATTATCGGAACGCAAATAGGATGGAAGCGAGTTTGTTTAGGATTACACGAGGCGGTGACGTGCGTCGAGGTGGTAACAAATTTTGAAAAATAATCGAATTTTTGTTTCCTTGATTAATTCGAAAATTACTTGCAAATAGCGCAAACTGTCAAACAATAAACAATTAGGTTATTGAATTATTTATTTTGTATCAATAGAAACGTATATAACTGCTGTTATACAAATTATGTGAATCGTGTGAAGAAGGAAATGCGTTATTTTCGATGATAGTAATTTGAGGAAATTGCATTGCTTTGAAAGAGGAGGGAAAAGAAGTGTATCAGTAGAATTTCTCCAATATCAGGTAAGTAATTTCTCGGCAATTGATTGAAACGAAAAATGTATGTATATAAACATGTGTATTGCTGCAATCCCATTAGTGTGGCCTCGATCAAACCAAGAAAATAGATTTCACTACCACGCGCGCATTACATTCCTAATGTCGCCTTTCGAGGATCCAGGGAAAATACACGGGTTGCACAATAAAAATATATCGTGCTTCCTCCTGAAACCTGAAACACTTCGCCTCGAGTTTTCAGCGACCGTTAAATCCCCATTATTTATACATAAAAGTAGAGAGTCTTCAATCCTTTATAACTTTCATCCATTTAACTTCCAATCGTGTTACACACATTGTAGCAAGATATTATTCAACCCTATTCCGCTTTCATAATACAGACACACACACAGAGAGAGCTAAATTCCGGTAATCCCAGCGGCGATCCAAGGTCTCCCCCCTCGAGGGAGGATGATTTTCGGAATTCGTCTGGGCGACTTGATTTTATGACTCCGAAACTAATCCAGAAAGTGATTGAAAACTTTTCCCGAGACGATCCGACCCGAAAACACGGGCTCACTCGTAAATCACGAATCTTTCAAGAATGAGGACAATGAGAACCTGAAAAGTTTCGCTTTCGCTCGATTCATTTTTTTTCTTCTTTCTGTTTGTTCGTTCATTTGTTTTTTTTTTAAATGCAAATGAGTGTCGCCGCGCGCCATGGATTTCCTTGCGGCGATGAGTCACGGAAAACTTTTCACCCTCAATAACGATCTGTTTTCACCGCTCTATTTTCGTGTCGGGAAATTTATTGGAAGCATCCGAAACTGCGTCACCCTTTGTTCGCTCATTTTAGATGGGAAAAACTGTTTTCCCTGCACTACCATATTTTGTTCCCATTTGCAAACCAAAATGCTTTTGTGCAAACCGCGTTTGAAGTTAACAAGTGTCGAATTTAGTTTTGTATAGTATAGTTGAAGCGAATCCTCGACCTATGCCAATTTTCAAACTTTAGGGACAGATCAAAATCGGAGGCAACAAATTATAATGATTTATTGAGTTCACGAAACTAATTTAGATAAAGTTTAGTTACAAATATTGAAAATTAATCAAAAAACTATTTACTTGGAAAAAAATTAAGAGCATTGAATGAAATGCTGATTTTTTTTAAAAACATATTTATGCGTGTAATATGAAAATAAATTGTTCGCAACTATGTTAGAAGTTGATGCAACTCAATGAAATGTGTGATGTTGAAAAATTACTTTGCATATACTAGGGAATTTACTTGGCACTAATCCAAGCATAATTGCGCCAATTTCTGTTGCAGTGGAAGTTCAAACATCGAACATACAAATAGTTATTTTAAAACATTCGCTATTAATAAAATGTTTTATTGTTTAATATAATCTATTTATTAATCATAAAAAAATGATCTAAACTTGTAAACTCGAGGAACAACGATATATTATATCGCCGGAGATAGTAAAACTTGAATTTATGGTTCGTTGGTGATTTTGCAAAAGATTTGAACCTTTACCGTTACCGTTCCAAGCGAAATAAAGTGCTGCTTCCTGGGTCCTAATATGTATTTATTGACAATCAATTCATGCGGATTATATGAGATAATAAAACGGTATTTATTGTTTAACTTCTAATTCAAGACAATAAAGTTTTTTTTTTAACTGAACGTAAAGAACTTAATAATACAGTTAATGATCATTTATTTTTGTTCGTATTTATATCAATATCATTAGTGAAGCTCGTAAAACTTGAGGACATAAAAATATTGAAAAAATAACAACTAGTAGTTTTATTTTTACTAACGAGCGATTTCTAAGGAGTTTGTATACAAACCATTGAATCCGAATGGAAGTGTATCAGTTTTGAAAATAGGCAGTAGACAAAAATCATTATGAGCATCCATAAATCCATTGAAAAGTAGGTCGCAAAAAGCAAATATGTTATTAAAAATTGTTAACACTTCATAAATTCTTGTTTTTCTACAAGTATTTTATTGGAAACTAAATAATTGCTTTTCATGCACTTTTACAACTAATAATTTGTCAAATAAAAATACATTTTTTCATAAATAAAACGAAGTATAGCTTATTTAATTTAACAGATATTGAAAACATTTTATTGGTCAAACATTTATATTGAAGATTCTTATATCGATTTAGAAATGGTTTGTTAAATGTGTGTTAAAATTTTAATTGATACTTTTTACAGTTAAGTATAAATATCTGAGAGCTGCTCATGAAATAAATAAAGTAAGCGCCGTTTACAGTTTTCTCGTGCGAATTTCGAATTAATTAGTCGGTAATTTGAAGCGATTTCGCGTCAGTTGTAATTAATAATTTCTAAAATAATTATGTCTGCATTAAAATAGGTGGAAGTAGTGCGCGCGCGTTGCAGAATAACTGGTACGAACTCGAAGATAGAAATCATGCACTTACTTACTTACTTACATAGATGCGGCAGACTCGAGAACGGATTTGGAGTGGAATGGCAGAAGATATATATACGTACGTGTTACGTGCAACGCGATTTGTAAATGTCGAAAGACGAGCGCCGGCCGTTCGTTATCCCGGTTTTAATTGTAATCATTGTTGCGAGAAATGGAAAGTGGACGTAATCGAATGCGAATTCACCCTCATAAAACACACTTTGTTGCTTTATTTGCAGAAAAAAAAAATCGCTAATCCAATTTTAATTGGCAAATAAAGCGCGCACAATGAACGCTCGTGACATATCGAAATTGCGCAAAATAATTGGACTTTCTGTTAATTGATTGAATTAGCGTTTGAAAACTGTTAAACTCCAACATTGTTTACTCTTTGATATTCTAAAGATAAAAGTAACCACGAGATAACTGCTTAATGTACAACACGAGTTATCTCGTAGTTGACGAAAAAAAGTTCAAAATACATTTGTGAGTTTTAATAAGTTGTTTCTGAAATTTATGAATCAAATGCTTAATGAAACTTTTAGGTGTAGCACTGAGTTATTTATATTTTTTAACTGATAATTTATTTTTTCATTTAATTAGATTTTATATTGTAAATGGTTGAAGTCTAATTAGGAAGCGGTTTTGGGAGAATTTAAATGAGTTGGAGACAATTTAGGAATAGTATTTTTGATAATATAAGCGCGAGTCTATATAAAGTTGGAGTATGTGGGTTGGCAGCGTTCCTCTCCGACGATATAACTCCAGCCAAAAGCAATAAGTTTTTATGTAATCAATCTTTATGGCTTCTTTCTGTCTGCTGGTAATATGATCGCTGTTATTGAAGCAGTTTCCTAGTAACTCGAATGAATGTACGTAACAATAAAAAAGATATAACAGTTCAAATTCACGTTGGAATCGTGGGAGTCTCCCCAGAAACGGTACACGAGAATGAATAATGCATTTCGGTGTTGAAATTTAAAAAAAATAAAATAAAATAGAATTTCCAAGGTTATCGTTTTCGGGAGGAATTACGCTCGCAGATAGAAGGAAACTTTAAATTGTTCTATTAAGATCGTATCGAGAACAAATTTATGTTGAACCTTGGAATACTTGTTTGTTGAAGAGCTATTTTCTCTTGATCCAAGTTAAATAAATAACTCTGGTGATGACATCCCATGCATCCTCGCACAATAAATACCATATTTTTATTGGGATCCGATTGAAACAACTGTGTGTGTGTGTGTAATTTTAACGCGAGAAAAAGTAAATAAATAGCCGCGACGTAAAAATAGCGGCCACAACAATCTGCCAAAACTGAAATAAATTCGCGCGGCGCGAGAATAAATAAATAAATTTGGAGCACGTGTGCGTTGTGCGAGAGATGCGTTTATCTGGCTTTTGGCGTCCGGCCCAGAACTCTCTTTACACTCCATAAACAATCCTTAATGGCAGTAAAAAAGGAAAGGATGAAAACAAAACGAAAATGGAGAAAAAGAAGTCGTGACACGGAGGACGAATCGTGGATGGAAGAAACGCAACAAGAATGAGCGTTTCAAATCGCGCATTACACTTTCTAAATTTACTTTTCGCGTGAAAATAAAAAGCTGCAACGATGCGGGTAAGCAAGCATCGATTTCGTGTAAACTGGTATAAATGGAAAACCGGTAGAAGCTGCGACGAGAAATTTTCCACTTCTTTATTTTCTTGCGTTGATATTGGTTAAGTAAGCCAGAAGAATCTCGCTGCATTGTTATTCCTTTTGCAGAAAATCTCATCAATTTTCCAGAACGTCGATTATTTATTATTATTATTATTTTCCAATTCATTTATGCGACTCGCTTTCCTTGTGCTGCATTGCTCAATGCTTTACGATGAGGCTGCGGCGAACGGTCAAGGATCCATAAATAATGCAAATTTTCCGCATTTTCGTGACCCCGATGATTTCAATTGATGCCTTTTTGGAATTTCGTGCACAAACACACTCACCACAATCTATATATATGTATTTAAGTATGTACAGATATATAACGTGCGCGGATGGTGTGTTAAATTATTTATGAGGTCGTGACCGATGGGAGCGAGACCCGTTCGGAATTCGAACGTGTCGTAAATTTAAAACGGAATTTGAATAGAAATGAAATTAAATTTTATCCAGCCGAGTAAATAAAATACGTGAATAGATAAATACATTTATAAATAAAACGCAACGCAACGAGCAGCGTCGTACGCACTCCGTAATCAAGCGAAATTCACTTTGCATTCAATATCTTATCTACGTCCGGACGATTTTATTTACACTTCTCCCTCTTTGTGCTCGTCCTTTCTCCTTACGTCGTGACACATTTTTTTTTATATAATTCGCGATAATTATGCGGTTTCAGTCGTTTTTGATTACAATAATTTCATTAGTTGTAAACGACACAAATACTTCACTTCCATGTATTAAACTAATCATTATCACCACTGACTCATCCGACCTTGAATTTTATTCAATTTAAATTATGTTGTTCCCCAAGGAAATGCACTTGGACCTATCACATCAATACTTCAACTCTAATAATTATTCAATTCAATTTTAATCGTAAAACTATCAGTTTTCTAATAACAAACCATAAGTGATTAAAAATGTAGACAATTTAGTAATTATTACTATAAACACATGCCTTTGTATATAAAAAAAAACAAATAGATTCTTTAAAAGTAATAAAGATTAATGGGAGTAAGTGAAAGCTGTTTGTATTTGATATTATATTGGCTTCTAGGTATAAAGTCCCAACTATCGTTTGACAACAAACTGCTGATTTATGAAGCCATTCTTGCAGTGATTTAAGGTTCGACCTTAAACGAACGTTTTATGTTGGAAAAGTTATATTAAATGTCATTTAGTTAAATATTTAACAATTTAATGGTGGTTTTATTTATTTTTAATTATTTAATGACGCTGGAATAAACATACAATTAGTTATTTAATTGATAATAAATTTATATAAATAATTATAAACAAAAAATAATTATAATAGTCGATTTAGAAAAGTTGTGTAATCAGATGAAAATTGTCTAATGACAATAAATAAACTGTATAATGAACAATAATAAAGAAAAACGCGTTCGCGCTCTCACCGATCGCATTAAACTGTATCTAAAGTCTGATTGCGTGACGACCATTAAAGTAATTACGTGACTCCATTTATTTTTATTGTAACGTACTTTCGTTGCATCGAAATATCGGTGGAAAGGTTAATTGCCATTCCGCGTGTATTTATTATTTTATATTCGATTCTATTTATATAAATATTCAAATTAATTGTACTAATTTCAATAATAACGAGCCGTGAGAAATGCTAGTTGTTAGCATTAATAATAACGTTTTATTTTATTTTTTCTGTTTTAATTACAGGCGAATCGTTCATTTAAATAAATGCATTGAAGTGTGTGTGTGTATAAAAAAAAATCTCGTCCACTCGAGAAAGTAGTTTAACTTTGAGGTATTTCCAGCATTCCTCGTGCTGTTGTATTCATTATGTACACGTATGCTTCTCTCTCAGCTCGTATCACGGAATTTCAAGATCAATTTCGTAACGTGCATAAATATTTGACTCGGAGATGTAATAATAATAATAATGGTTCCGCAACGATTCCCATATTAACAGTTTCTCTATTCTTCCGATGGTTCAAGGGCATTCGAATAAAAGGAAAACGCAAACTGTTTGGGGCGAAAACTGGATAGGCGAGAATCGTCTTCTTTTCTTTGTGTTCGTGCGAGAATGGCAGGACGAGGAAAGAATCGTGTTCGAGGAACTTTGTAGGGAATATCGATCGTGGTGGTAGTTGTGTGCATTGTGAGGAAACTTCGGGTGGAACTGTAACAGCGGGTCCCAGGCAAATCATTGCACTTAATTGAAACCAGTCGAGAGGTCTTTAATCCTTCAGAAAAGTTGATTCGGAGGAACAATCGTGAACTTTTATTCAAGCCACATTCACCGATATAAATAGATTCATTATTCTTAATGATAATCTAAATAATATGAAAAGAAATCAAAATTTACAAATTTACTTATTTTATCGCTGTAACAACTAAAGTTGTAGAAAGATGAGTAATATTATGTTAACATCAATTAAATGTTTTGATTGAATTCATATCGATTGAGAAGTTAAAGCAAACAAATTCTGGACTCGCTCCACTTGGGAAAGAAATCACTTAACAAATACTCATACATCAATACTACTTGAGAACCTTCAACCTTATTTAACATGTGGTTAATTATTTTGAAAAATATTTTTGTGAGTAAATGATTTGGAAGAGATTTTAGTAATAAAAGTCGTACTAATAGAAATTTATGAGTTTTAAACATTTCAATATTAAAACTAGCAATGATGTGTAAAAGCAATTAACTTATAAAGAATTTGAATTTTAACGAAATTTATGTAATAAAGGAAGAGATATTGTTTTGAATTTAAAATGTATGATTGTTGCAATTTTAGTTATAAAATAAGGGTTGTAGCTGTGACATCGACGATTCGTTAGTCGTCGTTGTCATCGCGTTAAGGAACTAAACTTGAAGGCTGAAGTTGAGTAATGAAAATAGTTGTGTTGTTAATTGGTAGATAACAAGAGAAGAAGATGAGGGAAGTTCCGAGAGGGATCGTGGAATTACCGAGAAGAAGATAATGAGGTGAAAGTGTGTCGTTAATGATGAGCATATGTAATTGTAATTGGTATCGACCGGCGGGGGGGGGGGAAATGAAATGCGTACAAGATTAGAGCGAAGAGTGGGAAACTGTTGATGGAAATGCCTGGCGTCTAGCCGAGCAATTTCCACTGTTTGCGCACTAAATTGATATAAACGATGAATATTTATTTAATGTATTACACTCGCACTCGCGCACACGATTCATGCAATGTATGTATTTAAGTGTGTATGAGAGAGTTGTTTGTGATGAGTCACGGAAATCGATTGCGCGCCATTTTGTGCACCGAACCCACCACCACCACCACCACGGTCACTTTGATTCTTCCATCGCTGCAATTTCTTAAGCCTTCCTGCAAATCGAAATGCCCGAAGTGGTGGTAAAAAAAAAACAGTAACTAATGGTTCTTTCAGTCGTTTTGAAAGTAGTGGTTAAGAGGATTTGATGATTTTCGTTTTCGTGGAAAAGTGCATGGTTGATCTTGCTGCAGAGTTGCGATCCTAGGTTGATGATGATGATGATGGTCTCTTGCGTGTACAAGTTATATGCGGATATGAATTGTTGTTGGCCGGTTTTAGTCACTTGTTGCTCGGTTTCGGTTCTGGTCGCTGAAGTGGTGAACCCTGCCGCTCCTTCGGCAGTGATCGTGACTGGTTTGTCGGCACCTACCGGCCGTTTCGGAGCTCCGCCGCTCCGCGCCAGTCTTTTGTGCCACCTCGAGCTGTGCGGATGTCGCGTACTAATCGCGCCGTGCTATTTCAAGGACACATACACAACTTTAACAGTGCCCCCCACGATCACTACTACAAACTACAGTTCACTCGATCCAACTACGTGCTTACACATTATTTTTTGATTATTATTCCCATTTTGGATTACCCGTGCACATTTGGATTAACCAAAAATAAATATACAGATTAACAATTGTGTGGAGATATTTTCTATTAAGTTTAACAATTTTTTTTTGTTCATTGGTAAGTGTGTACATTTTTGAAGATGCAAATCTTGATATATTTTCCCTTCGCGTAACCATCATGTCCATTGTGTGAAAGTGCTACGAAACGAAGTGCTATGCTTCCCGACCAAGTGGAACTCCTCTCACGGTTGATGCTCGATTTCTCCTCCGAGAGAACGGCGAAGACTCTCCGTCCAGTGATAACCTTAACCCATCCCTAAAATCTTCAATAGTATTCCGGAAAAACCGCCCTGATCATCAACACGCAAGCGAGTAAAAGGGTCTACCTACGCTCTATGGGTCAGAATACCTTTCGCCCTTTAAACAACCTTGACGAACCTTTTTTTTATATCCACATATACTGTTACCGGCAACGGATTAATATTAATTAACATCAATTTCCACTCGAAAAGAAAAACCTTCATTGCAGAACAATGGAAAACATATAATGCGTCACGATTGATTTTCCTTTGTTGTCGGGAAATGAAAGCGGATCGATTTTGCCGTTTCGTCAAAACTGAAAAATGTAACGTTGTATGCAAATTTTGCAACTGAATGCGAATTGCAGTGAAAGCGATCAAAATATTGATTTTTTTTATTATTATTATCATTATTAATAAACCGTCGGGGTGAGGATTGGAAGTGAAGGTTCCGGTGCGAAATCGCCGCAATTAAAAGCAATACTATAATTTTTACTTACATTTAACTTTCTAATAAAGTTTTCATCATAAATGATTTATAATCACTGTAACAAGAATTTTATTACTTATGGGGAAAACCCTTGAACTTACGCATAATTAAGTGGTTTTCAAATTTACACAGAGCAGTGAATATTTAGTGATGTGAATAAGAAAGTGATGGATTTCCTGTGATTGTGCAAAAAGTGATTTACTCAATTTGGACACAACGATTTACGAAGCAAAATTAAACTTGTGCTGAAGACTATTTGGATTGAAGTGTACGCAAGAAAAGAAGATTACAATTAAATAAATTAATCTTTACTCGCTTGATTGCAACTGAAAGTGTTAATATTTCTACTTACTAAATTGCAGATGTTAACTTAAAAACTGAAAATGAACTCTGCTTTGAAAGAAAGTTTCGGATGAACAAAGTTGGAATTTTGAACGTGATTAAAATGCGAATTTGTAAAAGATTTAATTATTTCTTTTATTTCGAAGAGTTTACGAATCTTTATGTTCGGATGGTGAGGCATAACCGAGAGGTGAAAGCAGGACGTTCTTGTGTTGTGTTTTTTTTTTTTGATATTTGGCCAATAATTCGAAAGTTCAAAGAGATCATCGAAGATTCTTCACGCGGAAGAACGATTTTTTATGCTTTGTGTATGTATGTGCGCACCTCCATGCATTATTCAAGAGTTTCTATGAGCTTGTATAAATTCTTTATTCTATTTTCTTCTTTTCCGTTGTTCGTGTTTATGAGTGATAAAGTCGCGTGAAATGACAAAGGTGAATGATGCGGATTATTTACCTTCTCTATTTATAAACTGAATCGATTTCGGACTTTGTCTAGTTTACTTACTTCCATCAATTATGATTATTGCTTTAAAGTAAATCAATATTATATCTTACCTTTAAAAAAAACAGTTTCCATTAAGTTAATAAAAAAAAGTGTTGCAAATAAAATTCGTGTCAGTTTGATTGACTGCTACGGTTCTTTTTTAAATTTCAAACTTAATTACTTCGAAAAGATGCTTACAATAAATTTTAAACCTGTTTAAAGTGATCGAGAATCCAGTTTTTTTTTTTTGGAATTTGAGTTCTACGAAAAACATGATATATATCGCTTTAAGTAGTTATCATGATTGAATGGTTCTCATAAAAAAAAATATAGTGATCCTAATGGAATTTGGGTGAATGTTGAATACTGTTGATAACTGATCTTATATTTTGACGATCTTGTGATTAAATATACTACGCTGGGAATTTCTGTGTAGCGATTTACATTTTATTGCTTTGACTCACATTATCTGCGAGTCAGGAACAGATAGACGTTTTATATTTTTGTTTCTTGTTAGTTCTTCAAATATATTCGCCGTTTCTTTTATGATTTATTTACAATTTTTTCGTTGTCTGCTCGATTTAATTGAGTCTTGCATTTTTGTTTGTTGTTTCATTGAAGTTTGCTTCTTCTGTCTGCGTTCTCTCTCCGCGCGTGAGTTGTGTTTTGAGGCGAGGTCGCTTTATTTACATAACAAAGAGCGTTTCTGTCTCCGTTCTATCTATTTATAAACATGTGTTCAACAACAAGGAAAAGGTTATCTGTAGAACGAAGGGGGGAACTGTTCGGAGGTGGAGGAGGATGGTGCAGGAATAGAGTAATTTCTATGCGGCAATTTAATTAATTTTCATCGTCGTCGTCGTCCGTTAAATATTCATTAGGTTCTCGCTCACCCCGGGTTTCTCTTTCCATTGCTGCTGCAGCTCCATGCATGTGCATCAGGACATTATTTTGCCGAATCTGGGTTAGAATGAAAATGCATAATAGATAAAGGCTTGGAGTGACTGACCATGAAATGCCCGGTTCCGAGAATAGCAGTAATTGCGCGCAACCAGAAAGATAGAGAGAATATCATTCTTTTATGTTCCGTGCATGTTGTGTTCAGTCTTTCCAGAAAATCCATTGATGAAATTATTTTTGATGGATGGACGCAACCTTGAATCGCGCACGGGAGAAGGAGGTGTCACATCGTTGTCAAAGGTCAATCTAGATCGTTCAACTTGTCTCTCTTTCTCTCGCACACTTAATTAACAAAACCAACGCCTCGAATTTCAAAACATTTTCTTAATTACATTACTTGCAAAAAGAAAGCAACATCGTCTACGGTAAACGCACAACCAGTGTTTATCATTTATCTTCCATGGAACAGTCAATATTTATCTTTAATACTCCACAATATTTATCAAATCAATCATTCATTATTATCTCAAGTTTAAACACCATAAGACTGTTTATTCAGCTTCAAGATTAAAATAATAATATTTCAACCAAAAGTTTAGTTTTATCTCGCATGAATATATTTATGAACAATTAAAGTAAAAGTTTCATGTAAACGTGTAAATCCATCGATTCTACAAATATGTACTGTTATAATAGAAATATCGATGAGACTTTTGAAACTGAATATGAAGAGTTTCGTGGCGCCGAGAGATGATGATGATGAAACCTTCGATTTCCAGTCATTCCAGTTGTTATTCAATCCGAGATGCAGTTAAACGCACCGTAGGAATTTCAATGTTATTTCGAAACACCATCGCCTTGGGCAATAAAAAAATATATAATACCAAGCGAAATTCATGTTAACGCGACAATAACAATCCGGAGAACACAGAAAAAAATAAATGCAGAATCTGTCGTCGTCGGTGTCCGTGATTCATCTTCGCCCGAAGCGATTATTATGCAATTGCCATGTGAGGTTATTTAACGATAAATAAATAAATCGTTATATACATAATATACACTTTACCTTGAACGGTAAAAGCGCAGGAAGATAAGCAAATCGTAAATGGAAATGCGTGACACATTTTTTTTAAGTACATTCAAATTCTTGTACAAAATTTATAACAAAAATTCATTAGTAAATCATATTTACATGTGTTTCTACCTAATTAGTTAAATAACTGTATATTTGGTTAAAAATAATTGTAAAAAAAAAAGTATGAATTGTGTATAATTAGAATGTTGGTGTTCGTCGCCCCACGTTGGTTGCCAAGTGCATATTATTACTTAAAAATAATTACAAAAAAAAAAGAAGCGACTTCCTGTTCGAAGCGAAATTAACAAACCTAAACTTCCTGTTTATTTTTTCTTGCTTATTTACGTAACGAGCAATTTAACGTGCGATCATGTTAAGTTTGTAAAGTGCAACTATTTGGTGCGGATTATGCGTGGAGATGATGATGACCTTGCTTCGATAATAATGCGAAAGAAATGTGCTCTATCATGCGGCTTTAGACAATTATAATATTCCTAGAGAAACACAATGAGTGGAAAAGCAATAAATTCCAATGACTGGGGAATTCGTGTATAGACGTGAGAGTGTGTGTGTGTGTTGTCACGGTTGGGACAAATGGAGTCAAGGATTCAAACTGTGATTCAGCAGCGATGGAGGATGAAGAGAGATGCAGTGGTTGTTGCGTGTGAGAGGAATAAAGAAAGAGAGATGATGGTGGTGGTTGGGAGGCTGGTAGAGAGTTCGGAGCTACAGCTCATATTGCTGGGAGGCGGTGAAAGGGACAGAGTGTACAGATGCAGGAGTGAGAGAGGCGGGCAGGCAACGATGGCGGTCGCAGTGCAGTCACTGACCTCTATCGGCTGAGCCACATTGCGTGATCACATAAAATACAACAGTCTCTATAATGGCCATCGATCGGACACACCGACACAACAATAATAAAAAAATTTAAAAGGAACAAAACGAAGTCAAATAAAAGGAGCGCAGAAAAGACGAAACGAGAGAACAGAATAAATAAATGAAAGAAAAAAAAAGCGAGCATTGAATATTCCATTCCTTCCACGAAGCGAGCGGAGAAACATCGTTACATATAGAACGTCCGAGAAGTGGAACACCGCGCTGTAAATAATTTATACGGAAAATATAACGTTTTCACTGAATTAAACTAATTATAAATTTAAATATTTACTTTGTGTAATCTCTTCGCATATCTCTGTATACATATGTATTTATATATATATATAAACCGTTGCGTCATTTGCATGTACATAACACGAAAAAAAAAATGGGTAGACTAACCGAAAAAATAAATAAACGCGAACGAATATATAAATAAATAAATAAATAAAACGTGGTGGGTGTAAAGGGGGAAATGTGAAATGCAATGTTGTGCGCACAAAGGAGCGAAATTTAAATTTGATAATGCGGCAACTTTCCGCATAATCTATTCAGGTTTTCGGGGCGCCGCCAACTTCGTAATGAATTGCGCTCTGCCAACTTTTCGCATTTAAAATTCCCCAGCAAAAGCTCAATGGCACCGCGCGACGCGACGCGCAAACAAACAGAATTCAACGAGGACGGGTGGGATGAGATTTACCCTTTTATTTCCGTGCAAAAGTTTCCATTTATCCGAGGTTAAAGGTTATTCGACGATTTAAATTATAGCTCTGCGGTTTTTCTTTGTCCGATTCGGCTTCGTCAATCAACCTTTAAAGCTTTATATCTAATTACTTAATCTTAAGGGATTTCAAACAGTTTCAATTCATTTTTTTCGTCAACTGAAATCTAATTACTTTTTTGTTTATAAAACTTGAAATTTAATCAAATATTGTTGTTGCTAAGTTATTTAATGTGTAATTTGTGGAAAGCGGTACGTTTTCAACGCATGCAGATTTAATTAGTCTGGCGCTTAATCTGCTTTAAACAAATGTTTGGAACTTGCAACGTTTTGATCCTTAATTTGCGTTTATTACTACTACTACTACTCCGCGAGTTTCGCAACGCATAGTCAACATATTGATTTTCCGCTCCGGCTGCTTCATAATTCAGTTGAAGAGGATGCTTCCACTCTCGGATCACCCTCTGCCACATTATCACCGAATTCCTTTACAATCGATTGCCCTTCAATTTACAATAATTCACAATTTCATTCACAAATTAATTAAAGTAATTTTATTTTTTAAAAATTATAAATAGGTATAAGTATTGTTCATCGCATTGTGACTCAAAATAAAGGAAGGAAGGAAGCCGAGACAACGCGCCCACTTCCGTCTTTTTTTCTTCTTTATAACCCATGAACTTTTCTTAATCAATTTAATGCGGTATTTCTTTTATTTTATTTTTTTCGTCCCCTTTTTTTACGGTTCGTTCGACGCCGTCCCTCCTGCTTCATCCGAAAGTCGAGAAGGGAGATTTGTTTTATGTCCACGAACCTTCTCTCAATCAATTTGCAAAGGCACGAACGGAAGAGACGAAGAAGAAAAAAGTTGTTTTCGTGACCTTTCAGCATCGTAAATTCTTCGCCAGATTCATTACCTGATTTGGTTTAGTTGAAGAAGATTTACAAAATGTATCCGTTATTTTAAAACTTTCATAATTTTGGAGACAATTTGCAAAAAAATATTGTTAGCAATTAAGCATTATTAGTTCATGAGCAGTCGTGAATTTTCTAGGTCATCATAGTTTGTGCTGATCGTGTCACAATGAGATATAACCGAAAACTCTGTTACGTTTTTCGCTTATTCAGTTCCAGGAGAAAAAATGCAGCAGAATGGAAAGCCGAAACCGCCGTTGTGGCATTCTGCGCGATTGCTGCAGACGTGGCGCATTCGTTCTCCTTTTGTTTTCCTTCGCTGATGCGATTTGCTGAAACTGCTGCGAATGTAATTACACCTTGCGACCTTGGCGCATGGGAAATCGCGGATTGGAGCTGATCCAGTCGACCGGAATTTCGTCCATCCATGCATTTATTATTGCGGCTCTCGTTCGCGCATTGTTCTTCCACGTATATAAAACAATGTTTGCTTCCGTTCCGCGTGTAATTGCAAACAATTGTGGGATGGGAAGTCGTCGTCTCCAGCGCATCGCATCCCATTCCTGACCGCTAATTCCTTCCCTCCGTTCTCCACTCGGAGAGCATAATTCATTTACCATTATTATATACTCGAGCCAGCGGAACGAATCCGTCTCACAATTTAAATAAATAAAGCACAATGCTACGTTGTGCTCCTTTTTTTTTCCTCTCCTCTTGCCAATGAGGTTTTCCATTCGTTTGCGAAGTTGCGGTTTCTTCTTTATTTCTCTAAATATACGTGTACTGCCGTGTGACCTCAATACAACTTTTGCACAATGCTCGAATCCAGGAAACGATCGACGATTACCATTCAAGTGTCCATCTTCAAACTTACTTTCCACACTCGCATTTAATCATATTCTTTCAAATTTCCAATGCATTATTAATCGATTACCATTCAAATGTCCATCTTTTTAAACTTACTTTCTACACTCAAATTTCAATTTTATAAAGCATTATAAATTATTCACCGGTAGTTGAATAAAAGAATTAAAAAAAAAACGCGCAGTCATTGATTAAGTCCGCCGTGAATACATTGAATCGACCCGTTTTTAGTCTACAGGAAATAGCTATATTTCCTGAATTATTCATCGACCATAAATTACACCTAATAAATAATTGATCATTCTATTTTTATTCACCATTATTACTATTTTAATCAACAAATACACAGTTTATTGTGTAATTGAAAAAGTGCATTTTACGTGAACAGTTAGTTCCCATTGTTGTGCTACGAAGAAATGAGAAAAAAAAAACTTCAAAGTTCTGAAAGAAAGTGGATTCCGTCCAGCTGTGCGCTATTATTGGAAAACCCGGACAATGGTTGAGGCTCGTTTTTTCTCACTTTGAAACTGAATATTTCCTGAAACGATTTTGATGTTTCAAACATTATTTTAAAATATTTATTAATAAAAAATAAATAAATATCCATCAATGATAGTGAACGTGGGAATTTGAACCATGTTTCTCGGAGGCAGGATGTTGCAAAATCTTTAATATACGTTCAATCTGAAAGTTCATATTTAACTTTTTTTTTGTTAATTAAGAATTTGGAATTTTTTCTTTTGTGAGGGGTGAAAACGTCTTTAAGATTATTTAGGTCGTTAGCTGAATTCTTATTAAGTGCAAGAATTTTGTTTACGTAATTTTTAATGAGTCCACGCGGGAATTGGGAGATTTTTTGTAAAAAAAAGTCTGTGTGTTTACTTGATTCCATTATCCGACGTTGGTTTAATTACTTTTTCGTTTATACGTAAAAAAAATATATAAAAATAAATGAATGAATCTCGTGTCCTTTGATGCTTGACTTTGCAGCCGGAGTTTAAAGGAAAGGACGAATTGAAGGGAAAATATATATCTATGTATATATATAAAAAAAAGGAGACGAAGTCGAAATTAATTCTCTTTACAAATCGCGGAATTCAAAAGGGAGGGTTTATTCTATATAATTAAATTCTTCACGATGATTATTCGTGGAGAGACTTTAATGGGACCGGGTGGATGGACGAACGCCGCGTGGGTTTTCTCGAGTTATGTATTTGGCCTCCATTCATTTGGGCAAGGAATCGGTTCGTGGTAGTAAAAGTTGCCTCCACCTCCTCCTCTTTCGGTTTCTTCTTTCAGCTTATATTTATTGTTCAGCCGGTTGCGGTTCATTAATGTTGAAATTAATGTATTTGGAAAGGAGACTATAACATGTGTGGAATATAATTAAGAGCGAACGATGTACGCGAGCTGCATGTCGGTCGTTATTTAACATAAACCGGTGTACCGAAAGCTGGTCATGGGTTGAAAAGAGAAAGAGAAGAGCCATGGATGGATTGAAGTGAGAGGAGGAGCGAACGGGTTTCCATTTTGCCGGTTTTACCTCCCTCATGCATTATTCATCGCTTAGAAATATATCAAACAACAAGCAGCAGTAGCAGAAGCGACGACGGCAAGAGACTCTCATCGTTGCTGTTGTTGTTATAGATGATGATGATGGTGCCGTTTCTGGAATTAACACAATGCAGGTTATATAGAAGGAAGAGAAGGGCGGGCAGGTACAAATAAGTAAGTTCTGGGGGTTTTCGCTTTGCTGATCCGACGCAAAATCGGATACCTCGTCCCAGTTGGGCGGGAGGGAGTAGAAGCCGAGAGTTTGCTTCGGTAAGCGCAAAAGTCCTGGGATATCTGAGAAGTTGGAATCGCTGCCTCAGATCTTCCAAAGGTCAGCACTTTAAACGCGCTGCACAAACACAAACTTTATTTGTTTCGAATGCTATCCCTTCCCGTTCGTTATTGCCGTCACATCTCTTTTATCTACCTGGATTGAAGGCAGTAAACATTATTATATTTTGTTCGAGTTATTTCAAGAATAATTCATGAGCCAGATGTGTGTAACCTTCTGGAAAGAATTGATTCATCAGCAGAGGTTTTTATCTGCAATCTTTTAATGAATATGCATGTGATGTTGTTGTTGTTGTTGTGAGGACACCAGAATGACGAGGAGGGAAGTGATCCAGTTTCAACGCTGCGTGCGAGCTCGGAATCGGTGATAAATCTGTGGCACGCAAGCGGGGGGCGACTATTGACTCCATAGGAATGGGAACGGAGATAGCAAAATAAAGAACATAATTTAAACGCTTTCCACGCAACTAAATTTACAAATGAAATTTATTGATTCTATCTAACGGACATAATAGTTGGTAATGATAAAAATTGTAAGAATGAAGAGATTGTGACATGTTTTATCGCGATACTAAATAAAATAAGATTAGATCTTGAACAAACAATAGTAACTGTGAAAATTTGTTATCGAAAGCTATATTAATTGCATTACATAAATTTTGATAAAAGATTGTTTTATCACGTAATTTAAAGAAAAAAAAAATTGTTAATAGAGCATTGACATTTGTGCTATTATCGAGGAATAATAGATAATGATAAAAATTTGTAAGAATTTTTGATAAAAATTTAATTGAAGTACGATTAGGTCATTTAGTTATTTTATAATAGAAATGATAATTTTTAGAAAAAGTTGCAGTTAAATTTTATTGTATTTAAAAAATAAACTGGATGAAACTGATTCGTTATCGTGTGGATCAATGGATTGAGGGTGATTAGGGCTTCTATAAGGAACGGAGAGGTAAATACCAAAAATAACAGCTCAATTAATGGCAGCTAATCTAAAATCTGTGTTGCCGTTGCGAGTGCATTGGGCGAGGACTTTGTACGTTATTAATAGATAGCCACGTGCGTCGGAGATAAAGGCCAATTATGTTAAACATACACAGACACACGTAATATTCGCGTTAAATGCACGAAGTTTGCAAAAAAAATAATAAATTGTATGTAATCGTTGCTAGGCTAGACGTGATCTGTTCGCGAATCCGGTTATCATCTGTGCACGCGCCAAGGGTGGGAATTATCGTGTTTTATGGTTTCCCTACGAGAAGGGACCCCAATTTCTTTAAAGGGGAGAGAGATATGAGGCCGGAGGATATATTGATCAGCGGACCTAGGGCCTAGGCAACGAGCCAGTCGAAAATAAGAAGGAAGAATAGGATCAGATCGTTTTAATCTGATTGAGAACTTTCACTCGGGATAAATGTATATATATATAGGAGAGACGTTCTGAAGTGATGCCAAAATCAATGGTGGGCGTCTCGTAACAGTAATAATACCGGGAACGACGAAAATAGGAGCGCAATTAATCGGATATAGCCGAGTCCAACCTTGACATCGGAGGCTCCGCTCCATCCAATTTGCGGTTTAACAAACTCGTAAGTGGGATAATGCATTCCGCTGCGAGTTGTTGTTATTAAAAGAAACGCACAAATAAATAAATGAACGATTAGAAAGCTTCCATCCGAGGTGGGGCTTTCACTTTCATTAACTCGGCCCGAGGAGTTGCGACACATTATCATTATTGTAATTGCGCTGCACGAGGAAATAAATGTTGTTATTGGAAAGAAGGAATACGGGGCGAGCGGAGCGGAGATGAGATGAGTTTAGAAATCTGTAACGCAGATGGTGTGCACGAGTTGAAATTGGTCCCAATTATTGTGGCCTGCCTCTCTTTCGCTCTCTTCGTCTTCTCCTTTGTAACAAGCACGGAACGGAGATAAAACAACAACAACAAGACGAAGAAGATGATGATGATGATGAACAAAAAAAAGGCATCACCGACTTCCGAGTAATTCAACTGCAACGAGAGACGCTGAAGCAGATGCTAATCGGGGCGTGGTTGAGCCGTGTGATGCAATGGATCGTGACCGGTCTCGGGCATCGCGAGAAGACATCATAATAATCATCATCAAGAGTGACTCACTCTCATATTACAATGAATAAATAGGAAAAGAACACCTCTTACATGCAGCACACTCATCGCAGTTCATGACCTTCAGGAATAAGCAATTCGAAGCAATCAATTTACATACAAAATTGCATCAAGCAAAATCATCTCCTCCTTTAATTAATCAATTCTAACATAACGTTAGTTCTGAGGCGCATTTCACCAAAACCGTTACAAATTTGAGATCAAAATGATTCCAAGACAAATCCTAGATTGCTGCAAAGTTCACCTAATTTGAACATTTCTGGTGGCTACATCTTACGTTGAACGGATGAAGCGGCACCGAACTTCGCTAATTGCCTCGTAATTATTTTGCGTTTGCCGTAACTCCGCTATGAATATTCATATCCATTTAGCAAATTACGTTATCTCATCTCTGTGTTTACTTAATTAACTCGTGGAATTGATTCTAATTGTCGTTTCACTATCAGAAGGAATGCGTGGGAAGTTCAACGGCGATACAATTGCATTCCACCTTCACACAATTGATAAAACAAACAAATGAAATTGATTTTGCTTTACAAAAAGTATTTGAATATGTTCCATGTTGATTCATAATCCCGATGAATTAATGTAATCATCCTATTTCCTACTGTTTCGTTGGAAAATTGAACTGGGCGTCAAGCGTCGAGAAATTAAGTCCGCTTTAAATTTTATGACTTAAGTAAGCAAATTAAACGGCGTTTACTTAGTTACTTACTAACTCAAAGTAGACTGGAGCCGGAGAGCTAATGCGTCGTCGCGCGGGTCGTGCAAATATTTTCTCCTGCAATTCTTTGTCGCGCTATTTTATTTTTTTTATTTATTTTTGCTTCTGAAATATTTATTTACTAATTTCGCAACAACGAAAACGCACGCATTCTAAAAGCTATTTATAACCAGATTCGTTCCGAGAAATACTGGAATGTACAGTATATAAACTGTGTATAAATTATTCAAAGTTGAATGCATTGTGAAGCATCATCATACAATGTTACTTGTAAATAGTGTGAATATTTGTACACATAAAAACTTGACTTGAAGTTTCGGGTCTAATAATTACTGAAGGATATTTCACTTTTGATAGAAATGCATTAAATTTATGGTATGTTGTAAATTGAATTTGAATTAATGATGAAAAGCGTTTTAGTATAATTATTTCCGGCGCTGTGTAATTTCTCCCCGCGGTAACGACGTGGAATTGAGTAAATAACAAAATGAAATAAATAAAATGGATTGAAAAACTAGGACAACAATTAATGCCTTATGAGCGAGTTTGTATGATATATATAATATATATATGTATCCGAGCTATTTACATAATAAAGTCGTACGGTAATAGCATGGAGCGCTCGAAGTAAGTGGGGAAGTCGCCTGAAGTTGTTGGGTCGGTCGGAACGTTCGTCGTAAGTTGTTGTGTCTTCTTTCTCTCTTTCTGTCTATGGGTCGGTGAGGAGGGGAGTTGACTTCCCCTAGGTCGTTCAACTCGTTGCTGGCTCGACCGTCGAATGAAATAAGAAGAGAGCCCCGGTGTTGTTGACTTCGACCTACTTCGCTAACGATTCCTGTCTAATGAATATTTTATCTGCATTTGTCCCGCACACAATGATGGAACCTAAATTGCCCTTGGCTTCTATTTTCTCCCACTAAGTCGAAATTCTTTTTATCGTTTTGCAGGTAGAGGCGTACGGAGGAGGAAGTGCAGCGAGAACAACGAGTCTGGCAGCAAATTGAAGGGATTCTGCAATATAAAAGAGGATTTGGAGAACAAGCCGGGCAGGAAGAGGAACGGAGTGAATAGAGGCGGTTCGAACAGCAACAACGGCAGCGGTAGCAGCAGCAGGAAGAAAGTTTTGGAGGAGGCGAACAGCAGTAAGCTGCGGGATTTGCAGGTGCGCGTCGAAGATTGTCTGCCCAGGGTCTGCGTGGCGACGAGCGAACAGCCGCAGGAAGAGGAAGATAGCGTCCTAGACGATGAGACTAGCAACGGCAGCAGTGTGCAGTTAGTGGTTCCAGCAGTGGACGACGTTGGTGAAGTTGGTGGTGATAATGATGATGAGCGTGAAGTTGATGTGGCAGTGGCAGCAGAAGAGCCAACGGTAGTTGGGGAGGAGGCTAGTGCAATTAGCGAGGAGGACGATTGTGTTATAGTGGCTGATCCACAAGAGCAGCAACAGGACGTGGAACATCAGCAGCAGCAGGAGCAGCCGTCGAAGAATCGGCAAGAGCAAGAGCAGCAGCCGCAGCAGCAGCAGCAACAGGAACAGCACGTAGAGCGCGAGTGCTCGAGCCGCGGTGACGATGACGGCCCGCTGTCTTCGTCCTCGCCTTTCAGCAGGATGGAACTCACCGAATCCGCAAGCAATGCCGCATCGTTGCTCCGCTTCCCGGACGACCGTTCCGACTCTGGCGTGAGTTCGCTGCGATCAGGCAGCGGAGATGAGCGTTCCGGTTCTCGATCCAGCGCCCTAAGCTCATCAGACGAACCACCACAACAGACCCACTGCACAACCACCAGCAGCAACAGCAGCATCATCCATCAGAGCCAAACTGCAGTCAGCAACAGGTCACCGCTGTTCATACCGTCGTCGGGTCTCTCCTATACCTCGACCCCGACGAACAGCAACTCGAGCAATTCGAGTAGCACCACCACCTCAGAACCGGTGCGCGTGTGGCGTGACCCCAGCTTGCTGTTGGAGTCCGAGCCGCACGTTCGCCACATCCACAGTGTGCAGCACCAGTCGCTGCTCATGTCGCACCCATCGACCCCGGCCGCTTCGGGCCCACCACCCACCTCAGCCGCAGCAGCAGCAGCAGCCGCCGCCGCCGCCTCCAACCACCAGTCCCTCTATCAGCCCGTGGCGCCGCCATCCAATCTCATGGGTCCCCATGCTCCACATCCACCGCATCCCCTCCAGCAGCACCATCTGCAGCCTCAGGGCATCTACACCCACCACATACCCAACGAGCTGATATGGGGCAAAAACCATTATCGCACCATCCCCCACATCATGGCCCCGCAGCCGGGCCATCCCGATGAGCCCGACTACATCCTGAGCTCCGGCAGGATCATAAGGTACTGTCCATCGCCCAACCCCACTAAAGAACAACCTCAACTAACTAACTTCATCACACGCAGGCAACAACCAGGGCAGGGTAGTCGGGAGATGGAGAAGCAGAAGGACCGCGAGAAGCAGCAGATGGAAAGGGAGAAGATGGACCGCGAGAAGCGCGAGAGGGATTTGGAGGTCGAGAAGCAGCTGACAGCAAATCAGCAGGTGCAGCAGCATTTTGATCAATCTCTGAAAATAGCTCATCAAAAGGTATGCATGCATCCTGTAAACTGCATGATAGAGAAATACGCAAAAAAACATACATGCAATGTAACCAGTAAATAATAACAATTTTTTTGTTTCTTTTTGTTCGCAGAGCGCATGGAACATCATAAGCAGCATGCCACCCCCAAATAGGGGTGGAGGTGGTTGCGAAGAAGTTAAACATGACCTGCTTCAAAGGAACGACAGGCACGGCAGGCCCGAGCCACGCGACAGCAGGGCTTACTATTCAGCCAGTGTAAGTATCAAAATCTAATAATTACAATTGTGCGTAACAATAACGCATTGAAAGTTTAATTTTCAAACAAAAAAAATAACACTATTGTTCTTCATCATTTGCATTAAAATTACACGCGATATCATGATGAAGCTTATTTAAGAATCAATCCAAAAAAAGAAGAAAAAAAAACCATTTAGAAACGTAATGAATTATATGCATATCACAGACAATTAACCTCGCTATAAATCTAATACGCATAACATAACAATAATACATTCCTAGAATAAATCGACTTAATGAATTGAAATCTATATATATATATAAATAAACGAGACACGAATAAAAATGCAATTATCGGAATGACCTCGTTTGATTTTTAAAGCAACTTTAAATAAAACTATTGAACGAGTTATTCGTGCCATTAATGCAAATATTTTATTATTTATATATTAATTTATTAAATTTATACTTGCAACTGCTACAATGAATTGGTAAGCGGTTGAGCAGAAAATAAAAACTGCTGTTCTCGTGTGAAATGGAACTGCAGAGTAGAAAGTAACAAGCGCACCAATTATTATTATTATTATATCATCATCGCATTAAAATATCGCGTGTCAATTCTCCCGGTGGATACCGTATCTGGAACGCGTTTCATTATAATAAAATAATGAATTGAAGTGGAAGAAAAGAAATGCAGAAATCGTGAATGTGGATCGCTCTTCTCTGACTCCTCTGTTGTTTGTTAATGGCGGAGACGAGAAATCTTGGGATGATGACTATTCGAAAACGAACTATTCTATTAATATCGTACACATTTCCATTGAATATTTGCGCTGTCTTCTAATAATAACTGTGTAGAAATCTAGGAAGTAAAACCGATCAATTTCAAATCTGCTTATTGAGAAGAAAACAAATGATTAATACATTTATGATCTTAATGAAAATAGTTTGGACCAATATAAAAAAATCACTGTAATTAATAACATTAAATTTAACAAAAATAATTTATATATTAATGTAATGGTTTAGTTTAATTCGAAATTGTTTAACATGTAGTAAAAGCTGATTTATCATTATTTTTTTTATTTTGACACAATGTGTGAGGAAATTAAATTTAAACATGTAAATTGGTAATGATGGAGGAGGAGGAGGAGGCTGTGGAAAAATAAATCTGGTAAACAATAGATTGTTTTGACGGGTACCAAATAAAGCGCTATTATGTTGTTACGAAGTGAAGAGTAATTACTGTTTTCTTATACCGCGATGTGGCATTATTTGGGTTTACAGGCTCAGTCCAGACCGATCAACGTGTCTAGTAAGGCTGATTATCCGCCGCCAGCGCATTCCAGCAGATCGGGGACGTCGAAGGTCTCAGAGAAGATGGTCTCTGTGCACGGATCACTGCCAAAAGCGGAGATGTTCGCAGGAATTCCTGCGTTCCAGCCGCACTATTTCAACGAACCAAAGACCAAGGACCACCATAAGATGTCGCATGGTAGCGGTTTGCTGGTGGCGAAGAGCGAGAGAGATATGCATCCGAATCCTCCGCCTCTGCAGAGCGAGCTGAAGAACTCGGTGATAGTGAAGCACGACGGAGGTAAAAACCAGCACCATCTATCCGAGCAGCGTGTGTCGATGTCCCATTCGCCCGGACCGAAGATGAAGGCGGACATGATGCATTACCTGTCGCCGGGACAAGCGCAGAAGGGTGGCATCTATGACTACAGGAGCCAAACGCAATCGCCCCATCACATGCCGCACGCCCCCAGTCCACATCACCTGCAACCGGAGAACTTGGGTAAATCGATGTACAGATCGGGTCAGATCCAGAGTCCGCTGCCGCAAAGGCAGTCGCCCCATCCGCATCCGCACGCACCACCTCATCCGTCGCCGGAACAGTTACAAAGATACACGAATCGCAGTTCCGAGTCCCAGGTGATGATCTATCCGACCTGCGGGAAGAACAGCAACCACTTATACATGACGCCCTCTTCAACGGTGGCGCAGTACACGGTGGCCCAGAACTCGCTCTCCAATCCGAAACCCAAGGTGAGCAGTCCAGCCCCGCATCACTTCTACGGGAAACCGAACGCGGTCATCGGTTCGGGGATGCCTGTAAGCAGGTCAAATGAGCAGGCGTCGAGCGGCGGCAATCCGATACAGCTAACCTCGAAGCCGCCGCTTCCTTCATCAATATCCCCGTCTCCTTACCAACAGGTATCTCAATACAACCCACCCCATCCTCAGAGCCAGAGTTCGATGCCTTCATGTCGGCCGCCTCCCGCTCACAACAGCAGCAAGGGCAACTCTGCGGCTCACTACGAGCGGATGTACGGTAGCTCCGTACCAGGCGGATTGTCCGTGAAACCCACCATCCAACACGGGACGTCTCCACCGACGGCCGCCTCAGCCCCATCTCCGGTAGCCAGAACTCATTCGTACATGTCAGGCGTGACGCATCCGTCCCAGAGCATTCCAAGCGTGCACTCAGTACAAACTCAACCGCTCGACTTGGGCGTCACCTCCAATAAATATGAATCGGCCCTGTCGCCCAAGAGAAAAGCCACGCCAGTCAACAACGTGGCTATCTCTTTGGAAGTAAAGAGACCCAAACTGGAGACGACTCCCACCTCGCAACAACAGCAACAACATATACTGCAACAACAACAACAACCACCGCAGCATCATCATATGCAGCAGCAACAACAACAACAACCACCACCACAACAGCAACAACAACAACAACAGCAGCAACAACAGCAACCGCAACAGCAGCAGCAGCAACAACAACAACAACAGAATCTCTCAGTTTACAGTGGTCCGCCACAATTGGCGAGAGTCAGTGAGCCGAGTCCATTGATTGCGAGCGCTGCGACTACGATCACAACCGTGGTGAACACCTACAGAGGTCCGACGCCTTCGCAGAGTCCCTCGACTTTAGCGGAAGTGGTTCCCTCGGATGTTAGTGTGACCTCCGTGACGGTGCCTAATGAACGACCACCCAGTTTAGACAGCAATGCCTCGTCGGTGGTCTCAACAACGGCTCCTCTGACTACAAGCACTATCTCCGAACCGACAACACCTATCAAACTCTCCACTCCGAGCGCGGTGGACTCCGAAAAGTCCAACAGCCCGGTGCCGACAACCAAGTCGAGTAATCCGGTGGCGAGACATTTGAAGAAAGCGTGGCTACAACGACATACGGGAGAAGATTCAGAGGATACTACCGGCATAACAGGTGGTGGAAGCTGCGTGACGCTTCCACTGAATATAAGCAGTGCTCCTGCTCCAGTGAAGGATACACCGCCGCTTTCGTTGCATAACATCGGTTCGATGGCTGTGAACAGTATAAACAAGACGAAGACGCCCTTTCCGAACAAAACGAATAACAGGAAAGTCCACAAGGAAGCTAGCCTGAACGGACATCCCGTGGACGGCGTCAGCAAAGCGGACGACTCGTCGAGCTCCGACCAGGAACGAGGCAGGAAATCGCCGCCGAAGAGAAAACCACCGAAAGTGAAACGAAAAAAAGGGGGAGGGGGCGCCCCAAAAAAAACGTCAGAAGAACACAAGAAAAGGAAGACTAGTGGAAGCGCTGCGACCGTGAACAGCGAAAGCGGCAGCGATAGCGACAAAGAGAGTGTCAGCGACAAGGACTCGGATTCCGGTGCAAGCACGACTGTCACTGGCGGGAAAAAGGCGAGTGGCAGCAGCGGTACGACTACTGGGAGTGCCAGCAGCAATTCGGCCGCCCCAAAGGACAAGGAGCCGAGAAAGAGAGGAAGACGTCCAAAGACAAAAAACGATAAGGGCGAGGAGCCGCGAACTAAGAAGTCCAAGGATGAATTAGTGCCCCAGCGCGACCCCTTTCGCAAACCCCCCGTGGGGCAACTGAAGAAGACCGGCGAGAGCTTTCTGCAAGATGGACCTTGTTTTGAGGTCGCGCCGAAGCTCGCTAAATGCCGCGAGTGCCGATGGACACCAAACCAGAGGTCCAAGAACATGCCTAACATCTTCTGCCGGTTCTATGCGTTCCGACGATTAAGGTATACGAAGAACGGCCAGCTCGCCATCGCCGGATTCTCGGATCCGCATAAGGATGCATTAGAAGTAAGTTGGAAATAAATAAACACCATTTATAAATGCGATGTCAGCAGTAATTTACTTTTCTTTCGATCGTCAGGACGACTTGAAGCTTTGGCTGCCATCGCCTGAGTCGCCGCCGTCCGACCTGGATTTGGAAACCTCCCGGTTTATCCTCAAGCAAGTCGGCGATCATTTCTGCAATCTTCTTTTGCAAGAGAAAGAAGCCCACAGCGAACATATGTCAGACGGTTAGTATTTCTGCATATTCAAAAATGAAACAAAAATATATTATATATGAAAATTTATTTACTAATATTATTTCAGATACAACTATTGCGTGGAAAAGAGTAGTGCAGGGCGTACGAGAGATGTGCGACGTATGCGAGACAACTCTGTTCAATTTCCATTGGGCTTGTGGGAAATGCGGTTTCGTCGTGTGTTTGGATTGTTATAAGGGCCGGAAGGCTGGAACGATAAAGGTGTGGGGTGAACCGGGTAAAGATCGGGATGACTTCTCCTGGTTGCTCTGCACGAACAGGCAGGCTCACGAGCAAGAGAAACTGATGCTGACGCAGATAATAGCAGGCGATTCGCTCCAGAAACTTGGTCGATTGGTGCACGAAATGCGAGAGCTGTGGAATGTGGAGCAGCACTGCGGATGCCAGATAAGCAAGGAAATGAGTCAGAAGTCGAACGGCGCTCGCAAGGAGATCATCAAAAGCATCCTGAAGGCATCGGCTGAATTGAACGGCATCAAAAAGGAGATCAAAGAAGATCCGGATAAGCCTTTGGCGAATGGCGGCGTCAACAACAAAGATGACAAAAGTGCGTTGAGCTGTTTGGCCGACGTCGCATCCTTGGCGGAAGAAAGGAAAAGCGAAGATAGCAATGATGCCGACTTTTCGACGTTGCGGGAGCTACTAATCCGACCATCGCACAAACCGAATGGAAGCAGCCGAGCATCCTCACCTGTTAATACACCTAAGTCTAAGAAGACCAGTCCGCGATTGGAAACTTTGGACGAGGTAATTTCCAGTGTTATTGAAGATAACGTCCCGGCCACCGAATCTGCCACCAAAGAGCTGAAGCATTACGTGCCCAGAGAGAATTCAATGGCGAAAACCCGGGGAACTTTACCCATTAGGATAATGACGTTGACTGAGAGTAAATTGCTATACCCGGACACGCCTCACAGCTGGTTGTGCGATGGAAAATTGTTGCGGTTGAGCGACCCGGTGCACACAGGAAATCACAAGATCTTCCAGGTAATTAATCATTGTCTTTTATGCTATCATGTACTAACCGTGTTATTATATCTTTAGGATCAATGGAAAAGAGGGCAGCCTGTATTGGTGTCAGATGTATCGCGTTATCTGAACAAAGACCTTTGGACACCGGACGCGTTTGCGCGCGATTTCGGGGACGAGAAAAATGATTTGGTGAATTGCATCAACGGAAGTTTGGTGTTTAACCAGCCAATGAGGAAGTTCTGGGAAGGCTTCGAGCATTTCTCCAAGAGGTTGAAGGATGATCGTGGGAATCCAATGTTGCTGAAACTGAAAGATTGGCCGTCCGGTGAGGATTTCGCTGAAATGTTGCCATCAAGGTTCTCTGATCTGATGAAGGTGCTACCGCTCTCAGACTATACCCACAGAAACGGCCGTTTGAATTTGGCAAGTCGCCTGCCGGATTGCTTCGTGAGACCTGACCTAGGTCCTAAAATGTACAACGCTTACGGTTCAGCCGTGCACCCGTCCAATGGGACCACGAACTTGCATCTGGATATATCGGACGCTGTAAATGTGATGGTTTACGTCGGAATCCCCAAGGATAGTGATAGTGATGAGCACATCAAGGAAGCGTTTCGGGCGATAGACGAGGCCGGTTGTGATATACTGACTAGGAGAAGAGTTCGGGATAAGGGCGAACTGCCTGGTGCTCTGTGGCATATTTACAATGCGCGCGACGCCGACAAGATCAGAGATTTGCTGAACAAAGTGGTCGTCGAGGCAGGAGGTGTCCTGAAACCCAATCACGATCCCATCCACGATCAGAGCTGCTACCTGGATGGCTCGCTAAGAGAACGCCTCTACAAGGAGTACGGTGTCAAAGGATACGCTATCGTGCAATGTCTAGGAGACGCCGTCTTCATCCCAGCCGGTGCTCCACATCAGGTCCGGAACCTGCACAACTGCATCAAAGTCGCAGAAGACTTCGTGTCTCCTGAAAACGTGTCGCATTGCTTCCATCTGACCCAAGAGTTCCGCGACCTCTCGGACACGCACTCAAACCATGAAGATAAACTGCAAATAAAGAACATCATCTTCCACGCAGTCAAAGACTCGCTCTCGAGCCTGTCCAGCATCCTGAACAAGCACATCAAGTTGGAAAAGAGCGAGTGCAGCGAAAGGAACGGTGATAGTGGTGCACAGAACAATGCGAACTTGGACTCATCGAGTGAGCCTGCTTAAAACTTGTGATAGTAGAAAAACGCTTAATATTTTTCAGCAATTTTTTCTTACTCGTGTGATACAAAAAAAATTAAAACTATATATAAAAAAAATGGTTGAAAAAGAAATGAAGAAAAACGGACAGGACACTGGAATTAAATAATATGTTTAGTTTGTGTGTGTGAGTGTGACTGTTGATGCACGTGAGATGTTTTTTTTTTTGTTTAATTATTATGTTTTGGTGTACATATTTTTGTTTTATTATTTTTTTTGTACATTGACTTGAATGAAATGCTGAATATGCACGGTTTATCTTCCTGTTAGTAGTGACTCGTGACTTTGTACCGGTCACCAGAGTTGTAATTAGCCTCTTTCTCTCTATCTATCTATCTACTCTATCTACTCATTTGTTGACCTCTCGGTGTCTGGGACACTCTGGACGAAACATAAGAAGGAAAAAATTTGAATGAAGATGAATTGAAGGTTTTTAAAAGATAATGTAAATAATGTCAATGTTGTACCATTTCCGGACTTTAACATCTAGCACAGATGATCCGTGCTCTGCAAAGGTCTCAAATCTGTGATGATGGCTTAGTCCTCGAATTATGGTTTTATATATATATATAAAATATATATTATGTGTACACACACACGCGGTGGTCGCCAAGTGTGCGGTCTTCGTCCCGTTTCTGGTCACCTAATGTAAATATTTTTGTCACTTGTATACTGTGCCTGTTTGATGAAGAAGAAAGAAAATGAAGAAGATGACGATGTTTAATTTGTTTTATTTTTTGTTTGTTTTTTGTTTTGCTATTCAGTATTCTTCTGTGGGTTTTGTAAAAAAAAAAGAAGCAAAGGATTAAATAAAAATTGAAGTTACATAGTTGAATATTTAGTGAAATAAAGCGGAAAACGGCGGCAGCATAGGTGAAAATTGTTTAAGAGAATATTGGTGTATCGAAAAGTGTTCTCAAGTAAAAAAGAAAAAAAAGAAATAAATAAGAAGCAACAGCAACACACACAAGAAAGAACTCTCATCGCGAGAAGTGCTATTTCATTCAAAGTGCCAATTATTACGAAAGGAAAAGTAATTTAACTAAATGGATTATGATGTTAATTTTTAAGAAGATTTAATATGGGGATCTCTGACAGGTCACCAGCAACAGCAACAACAACAAAAAGAAACTACGACGAGCAAAAGAAGCAGTTCCGTTTCATTTTATTTCTGTTTATACAAATATTATTATTTTCATATATTATGTGAGTGTGTAATTATATCTACGAAATCATGTTTTTGTTATCCTTGGGGAATATTATTATTTTTTATTATCATCCTCCGCTGGATGCAGTCTCGGTCTTTGTGGTTGAGGTGTATAGCCTGTCAGGATCGAGTGATCTCGACTATTATTATTACTATTATAGACTTCTTTTATTTTATTTTTTCATTTTTAATTTTATTTGTTTTTATGTACAACGATTCTTAATAACACATACTCACACTTGTATATCAGAAAAATTGACGATGTTGGAAAAATGCTATATATATATATATATATAATAACAACATACAAAAATATACGCAAGAAAGAAAATGGATTTAAAAATGGTGAACCCTAGATAAGGGTTGTTACATATTTATATATATAAATATTTTGTATATTTTCTAAAGAATTAGTTTTTACTTTATTTTATTCATTTTTTGTCTGTCATATATGTAAAATAATGTTTCAATGATAAGAAAACACGTATATATAATTTATTTGCTTTTTTGATCATTGTACAGTAGGATAGTTCATATGTTTTTTTATGTACAGAGTACCTTCCTAAACATATATAAATATATATATATATATATATTAATGAAATATATATATAGATATATATGAGAAAACATATTTCCTTTTTCGCCACCCTTTCCTCCCGCCCCCCCAAAAAAAAGAAGAAAACTCGCAAAAAAAAACAACACACACAATTAATATTATTATTAAAGAAACAAAAAGAGGAAGAATATTACTTTTTTGTACTATGTATATTATTGTAAGAAATATATATGATAGGTTTGATTAAGAAAATGTTTATATTAAAGATACAAAAAAAAAATCTATTACTATTATTACTACTACTACTACTATTATTATTACGATTGCTAAACTAATACTGAACTTTCAAACTGAGGACGAGATGAGATATGAGACGAGAAATATTTTTCAATTGGACGAGTTTCGTTGCGAAATGAATTTATAAGAATATAATTACACTATCTGTTGTCAAATATAAATATATGAAAAATGAAACACGAAAAACGATTGCGAAACAACGTACATGCAATATTCTCCTAACTAATTCACGAATACCCCCCCTTCTTTCTATCTGTATTTGCAACTTTTCAGCTTTTACGGTAAGTATCAAATTTGTTACTGTTCAAAAGTAATTATACAAGTATTTGCGTACTTGGCAATATTTAATAGCTTACGTTATTTATAACGAATATATGAACAACTTTTATTGAGCCTAGTTTAAAATAAATTTACTGGTATATTTTAGAATTTTTGAAAATTACATATTTTATAAAATTTCCATAAAAGTATAATACTTTATATACATAAATCGCGGATGAACTACTCGAGTCCAAATATATTACAATTTTTATTTATATTAATCTAACAAAATATAAATTCGATTCGTAAATGTTGTGAAGAGTCGGACGTATAAAAATATTGGATGTACTATTTTATTTTGGAAGGTTATTTAAAATGCAAATAAAGGCATTTGAATAAATGGAATGATTTGGATAAACACAATTGCAGCTGTGGTTCAACGTTTATTAAAAAAACTTTGTAAAAACAGGACAGTTGGTTAGTAGTAAAAATAGACACATTCGTATAAATATACTTTTGTTTGTTTATCATAAAAATAAGAACCAAGTGCGTATATAAAGTTGGAAAGATTTGTGCGAATTGAAATGAAAAACATTGTGTGTGTTTGTTTCAACAATTTATTAAATTTTTCTTGTGTCCAAAATAATTAAGAATTTATTGTCGGCAAAAGTTCACGTATCCGATAGAACAAAACAAGTTGTGAACGAATTTGCCAAAATAGAAATCATTGGATGAGACACTTTTTTCGATCTTCGTTAAATATTATATGTGCGTAATTATATTATGTATAAAAATTAGATGTAACAAAATTGCCTTGCTCCAAGTAAAAATCATTTGATTCATATTTATTTACAAAAAAGAAAAGAAACAAACAAGAAAAAAATAATCGATCGATCGATATTGACGATGGGCCCTTTTTCAAAGAAATCCTCCATCCGTACCTCGTATATAATATATATATATAAAAAAATTATATATATATTAAATATATATATTTATATTTCAATATGTACACGGCGGTAACAACAGGAAAATTAATTTACTAATTATCTAAGGTTATACAATCCATCTGTATATATCATATAAATAAGTTAAATTTGTTTAGTAGTATCGTTCTTGCTCTTGGGATCAATACTGTTCGGCGGTGGTTTTACCTCTGATGTTTGAGAGGCGGGCGGCGGTACCTTCAATTTATCTAGGGCTTCCTTGGGAATCGTCGTCGGTTTGCTCGATTCCAATTCTAAAGAAGAGATTTCCGGTTCCGGTTTCTTCTCCTCCTTCCGTTCCTGCTCTTTCTTCAAAGCCTTCTCGATTTTATCCTCCACCTCCAGGATTTCCTCCTTCTCAAGCAACTCGACCAATTCGTCCACCTGCTTCGGGCTCAGATGAACGTTCTCCTTTCCAATGAATTCAATCACCTACAAAATTATAAAATTAATATCGCGTTCGTGGTACGTACTTGATGCTGCCGAGTTAACCTTTAGGACATCCTCGATTTTAATGGCGCCATCGTGATCGTCATCAATTTTACTTAAGACCATGGAGATTTGTTGCAATCTGGATTCGTCGGGCACGTTTTTGATCTGCTTGATTGCAGTCATGATGTCTTCGATCTTCAGAAGCTCCTCCTTCTTATCACTGGTAATTTCCTGTAAATGCTTCTTGCGTTTCTCCTCCTTCACTTCCAACTCGTTGAGGACGTGATCCATTCGGTTGATCATCTTGTGTACTTTCTTGTACAGTCGTTTGGCTGCCTTGGTTTCCTTGATCTCACCCTTAGGAAGAACAGCGACGGTCTTCCTTAGATCTTGCACGTCTTCTTGGTAATCGGCCATCTGTTCCTTGAGCTCCTCGATTTCAATCTTCTCGACGAAAGTTTTCTTCTTCTTGGAGATGGCATCCAACGCGTCCTCGAGCGCCTCCATGTCTTTGGATATGAGGATTTCCTTCTCGCGCTTCGATTCTTCGGCAGTCGTCATTTTCTTGATACCAGTGTCGGGTGTAATTGTGGGCGCCTTGTCCAAAAGCACTTCCTTATCCTGTTCCATCTTCTTGAACTCGTCACCCAATTCCTTCCTTTCCTCCCTGATCTTCCTCTCCTCTTCCATAATAACCTCAAGTTGCACTTTGTTATCAATTTTACCCTCCTTTTCTCCGATAGCGGCTTTAGTTTGCGTAACAATGTTGTCGGGAAGTGCGGAAATCGTGGCTTTCAACTTATCGCTGGTCGGTATAGTTTCAGGCAACATCAGAGCACGAGAAAGAAGGAGCAGCGAAGGCGGGACCTTCTCGTTCAAACTAAGAACCAACCAATCCTGTAGTTGCGTCCTTAAACGAGCCTCGGGAACACCCAACGCCCTCATACCGCGAGCCCTACACGCCTGTTGCAACTCCCACAAGCTCAACGAATCCACACCTTCCTTCTGGATCATCTTATCGTCAGCCGCCAGAGTCCTCAATTTCATTCGCAGTTGGAACCTTAGTAGATTATTAGTTCCCAAAGTTTGCACTTCCAAAACACGACACAACGCGACTAACTGGCTACGCGACAAAGAATCCAAGGTGATTTCGTCGTGGAACAACTTGGAAAATTTCAAAATTTCGTCGTTGGAAACGTGCTCTCCAGTGTTCCTCACTTTGTGGAACCACTCGGAAAACTCTTTAGCCTGCTGAGAGTTATGGTCTTTATGCTGAAGTGACATATCATCCAATGTCTGCTGCAAGAACTTGGCCATTTCCAATTTGACTTTAAGATTCTGCTTTAGCTTTTCATCTTTCTCATTGGCTGTTTGGAAGGTGGATGGCAACATCCCAGGGAAGAGTTTTATGAACACTGGCAGCAGCAATTCCATGAACGGAACAATAATAAATACAGAAAATGGAACTAACCGAAACATATCACCAACAGTTCTCATCAGCAATCTGTACTCCCTACGTGACAAGGAGTTCCCATTCAATACCCTCCACATCAGCCCACCAGAAATTTTCATGTCAATGAAAAGCAGCCTGAAGCCATGGTAGTAATGCACTATTTCATCAATAATTTTCTGCTTAATTGATTTCTTAGCCACTTGCTTTGGTGGTGATTCAGCTGGCACCGACTTCAAATCCTCTTGTTTCTTCCTCAGCGCTTGCACAGTCACTTCCACTTTCGAGGATGGTTTGAGTGGTTCCTTCTCATACAGCCTGCTCGAAAGTGAGAAATTCCTAATGAGATCATATTGTGGATATGATGTCCGCTCTAATGTAGAATTGTTATATTTTATTAGTGAATTGAGGCCAGGACTGCTGTACGACAGGATCCGGTTGGAGTGCTTCAAGTCATCATATATGAACCTGTTCTGGCACTTGTGGCAACCTGAAAAAAAGCAATCCAATTTTTCTTTGTTCCTTCGAAAATCATGCGGTTGGCATTAATCCGCGAAAATTATCATTTATTTAACTTTTTATTCGGGTTGTGATAAAGCGTTGATAACGGAGCGTAATGGATTCGAAAGATGCGAGATGAGAAAAATAAAAGGCTTGCGAAATATGCATGTAATCCTCGCGAAGGTTTTCCAAGAGCTGTCAAAGCGGAAATTCGCTGAAAAATCGCGTTATTTTTGCGTCGTCTCTAGACGATTTTCCTCGTAAACTTACATCGTCTGCTGATGTTGGTATGCCAGTTATTTCTTAAACCTGTCCTTAATACAACTAGCATTTCGGTCACTGTTAATTTCCTTGGGTCGGTCTGTTGGCTCTCTCGATTATCCTCCAATTAAATCACATCCAATTCTCTAAAATCCATTAAAAATCGCTGCCTTTCGTCACCTACATACGGGATAGCACGGCCAGCAAATTCTCTCTCGATTGGTGACTTTAGAAATTTTCCACACTCACATTGACATCACTGCCTGTCAACAGCACTAACCACCACCAACTACGCAAACGAAAACTTAACGAACAAACTTAGCACCCATTAAACTTTAAAAACTCATCTATTAATTACCAATATACACATCCAATCACGAAATCAAACTTAGAGAAAAGTACAAACCATAATCAAAAAAACCTACTACCAATAAAACCTACATTGTAATCGCCTCTTAACTGGCTAATAAAGTTGCCTATAACAACTCAACACTTTCGAAGCTAGTTACATAATGTTACAAAAAAAATTCTAGAATATTATTTATTATTAAAATAACCTTACGCAATAACGCCAAATTATTGTGACATAAAATTTCAAATAATCGAACAGATTTTTTAATTTTAATGTAACACAGCATATGTTGTGATTCATTTCTTCGATGCATTTAAAAAGTGACTTTAGAGATTCGCGCAACCTCCAATTAGCATTCGATGTGAATCGAAGCCTTGACTCGTGTACATGCATTTACCGTTGAAATAATTTCTCCAAAAGGAAATAGCAGAACTTGTACTAAATAAAATTCATATAAAACCATCATATAATTTATCAATTTTCCTGCAATGTTAATGTAATCTTGAATTTAAAAAAAAAAACAAATAATTGATAATTTAAAGCTTAACTAGTCTGAAATATTTAGATTTGTTAACTTATTAACAAAAAAAAAATATTTTGAAGCCATGAATTGGACTTTTCGACTTAAATCTAAGCTCTATAATAGTTTAAGTAGTCTTACAACAAATACTTAATATTTGATTATTGGGTTGCATACAATTTATTATGTTTTGTTGTTGTTATTGAATTGTCTTATCTAAAGTCAAGATTACAAACGATAATATTAATATTTTTATGAGGACTTATCCTATACATTATCGAATGTCAGACAGATATTTTTACGTGCACTTAGAATTGAATGCAGTTTTATCGACAAATGTAAATTAAATATCGTCTAGATAATAATCAATTTTTCTATCAAATTCTATTTAATAATAAAAATCACACAAAATACAATTTTTAATCCTATATCAACTTATTGATAAAATTTATTAAATTAACTCGGAAATAATTTAATAACTTTTATCTAATTCATAAACCTTATCTTATTAATAATCTTCTTTTATTCAACAATTTTGTTAGCGTTAAAACAAATATTATTAATCTTACTAGGGTCAAAGTCTTGACTCTCAGTATCGACGATCGCATTTAACTTTATAAATTTATATTCAATATTTTTCACGTGCTTTGAAGAAATTTTTAAGTAGACTAATAAAAATAAGGAAATTAGTTCACATTTATTACATTGACATTTAACCGAAGCATCTTCTTCAACTTAGAAAGTAACTTAATATTAATGATTAAATATAAAATATATCCACTTAGTTTTATTAGAAAATTACTAGGAAATCGATGGACTTAGTTCGTGTTCCATGCATTATGTTTGAGAGATTCCCTAGCATTATATAAATAACATGTTGCACGAAATTACCAGTATTTTAATAAATCATTTGAAATTGCTTATAGTTTTATATGTTTGTTTTATATTCCTTTTACAAATCAATAAATAAATAGTAAATTTAACGTTTGTAAGAAAATATTCAATGTATAAAATAATTTTCTATAAATTTTAAATTTATAAATCTAGAAATATAAACAATAAATAAACTTACATTATAATAAAATTATTGTCTTATAAAAATAAATTGTATTAAAACTTTGAATATGATGAAAATTATTTTACACGATTTGATTTATTTTAAGGCTAATTAAATTAAGTTACTTTTGTTTAGTTTATTTTGTAAATAAACTGTTAATATTAAAAGTAGACTTTAAATATGTTTAATAAATTCGTAAAACTATGTAGACTTTAAATATATTTCTATTTTCCTAATGAAAAGTTTAAGATACTCCATAAAACTATGTAGATTTTAAATATCTTTTTTTGCAGTAGTTAGTTTAATAATTGTATAGTAGAGAATAATTGATGTTTGTACTATTGTTTTGGATGGTGACAATATAAATCAATGGATACGAGTGACTAATAGTTTTGAATGAAAAGCGTGCAAGTTGTGTCGTAAGAATAGTGGGATCGATAAATTGCGTTTTGTTATTTGTATGCAAGTTATGCAATCGAAAGTTTAGAGATTAGCCATGAGACGTGGAGATAAGCACGCGAATTGCACTTTTCCTAATGTCCGCGTCACCCTTGAACGGATGTTATTTTGGTTGTAGCGAGAAGGGCTGAATGTGTTTTTCGGGTTCAAAGGTGATTTGCCAGACGTGGAGCACCAGGTCGTCGAACGACCCCCCTTCGTTTCGCAGGACGAATGAACCTGGAATAAGCGAAAACAGGGGACAAAAAGTATAAAAATAAAATAAAGGACGAGAAGGACGACGAGATGAGAGTATCAACAAAGTTCGGGCAGACGGTGGAAATTACAATGGATGGAAATGCAGCGGCGAAGGGGGTACCGTCGAGGGGAGAGTTAAAGGACCTAGGAATGGTTGGGACATCATCCTTGAAAGTGCCTTTGCTCGCACGCATCTCTACGTGACGTATCGTCGGCTCAGGCAGGCGCAGTTTGAGCGGGACTAGCTCTGATTGGCACTCTGGCCATTGTGCCTGGCTGCATAGCTGCCATGTTTTGTTAATTGTGGGGTGTGTAAAGACAACTTTGGGACTAAACATCAACCCCGATCGTAAGGTAAGTCCAAAACTCGAGCACCATCCGAAAACCTATACGGAATTCATCCACCTACGAGCCTGTCATCGCCGATAGCGAAACAAACGCCGTCTATTGTGCAATGTAATGGCGTACTTTAGTTTGTGTTTTAGACTAGTTAGCAGTAGTATCCTAGTTCGCTATCCAAACCCGTCAGGTTTCATAGCCTTATCGTCTGCCATCAAGAATCCATTTGTTTACAACCAAAAATGTGCATTCCAATTTTTGCTATTTGTTGTCTTGTTATTACCTCCAATCGTATACCTTCCCTCTACTAGGTGGTATGCATTTGTCAATGGCGTTCCTGTGACACTGACTGTCACACTCCTTTCGTCATACCACTGAAATATGCATGACACTGACAGGCACGCAAAATCGGTGTATCCTTGAAATGGGTGCACCGTGTGCACGCACCATTAATTATTGTGCATTCACGCGTTAAGACAAGTAAAAGAAAATTAAAAACTAAACCGAAAAGAGAAACAATGGCAATTAAACCCAATTAATCTTAATTGACCGATGGTATTTCGGCGTGGCCAGGTAATTCGGTTATTTTGCATTGGTTAGATGAAAGGTGAGTGTGCATCGCTTTTCAACGGAATGGCGGGAATCGGTCACGCGCCATTCCCTACGACCAATGCAGCGACGCGTTTTCCCAACACTTTTCTCTTACACACAGCAGTAAGTATTGATGTTTATCTACGGGAATTCGACTTTTGGACGGTGATCGATTCTCTTGTCCTCCTTTCGTCTCTTCTCCTACGACGCGCTTTATTTCTGTAAATGTAAACTCTTCGGAGGAAGGAAACAATGATCTATAAATATATCGGCGTGTGTACGTTTTAAATTCACTGCTGCCGAGCGTATTCAACCCGACGACTGATAAGCCTCGGCACATTTATTTACTCCATTTTTATTTTTAGATTTCGAACTGCACTTAAAATGCACGCAGAATTCAAGGCCCCTCAATTCTATATTTGTAATACCTCCAATATAGGGGTGATCACTGTTTTCACACCTATTAATAACTTCATACCAAATAAAAATATAAGTGTCACTCTTGATCTGGGGGGACTTAAAATGAACACATTTTCTTTTTTCAACTGAAACAATTAGGGCGTACCTTGCCTATTATCAAGAGATCTAACTTCACCATAAATCGAATTTAAAACAAAGCTATTTTAATCAACTTTCAAAAAAAAAAATGACAAATTTGTTTATATAAATTTGTTTAAATATAAACTTGAAGAAGGATTAGACTTTCAAAAATTAGATCTAATTCCATGAAATTTGATAGTGCGTGTTTAGTAATTGGCTGTAAAATAATGGGAGTAATGGTATTAAAGTATCTATTACTAATTTAGATCAATATGTTTTTTTTTGGTATTGTCGGAAAGTGAATTTAAATCGTTACTCGTAAAATTACAATTATGACCCGAAGTTTGAATACCGATGTTTGAGTTCTGAAAATTAAGGATCGTTAAAGCACTTTGATGAAACTATAAACTTTCCAATTACAATATCGATTGTGATTCATTTGTAATTTATTTAATATTTGCAACCTTTATTAATCTTAAGAAACACTTTCCTTGTATTTTAAAATTCACGATAAAATAAAGAAATATTTTATGTACTGCATCAAAGTTCTTTAATTGCCTATAAAATAAACGTTTTATAACGAATAAATGTTACAGTAATTTTAATTTAAACGTATCAAATGCAAATATTGGGTAATGGATGAAGGGGGAAAATCAGCTGATCCTGTCCCGAAAACCTATATTCCGAGGAGCGATACTTCCGTTTCTCGGTTTTACACTTCGGGGATTCCTGCTCCATCGAGCTTTCGTAATACATTCAATTAACGGATTGTTAGGAAATCGGAGCTAAATTGGATTTTCAACTAATAAAGCGGAGTATTCATCTGCCATCAAGCTATTTCGTCAGATATAATTGATTTTTCGCCTTCACATCAAACATGTATTATTTATACAAAGATAAAAAAGCATGTTTTCCTTAACTGTTTTTATTTATTCATTCATATCTATATGTATACAACTTGTATGATTAAACTGTGTGCTTTTCTAATAAACTTATCAATTAAAGAGAGTACTTTCATTGATGTTTTCTGTGATTATGTTAGACAATTGAATATTAAATTTGCCACGTGTACGTTGTGACTCACCGTTTGCTCATTCATGTTTTTGTTCGGAACGAAACTTTTGCTTAAGTTATATGCTTTTCAACAAACTTATCGATTCGTGAAAGCCGCGGTCCAAAGGTCCGCTATTGATTTTTCTCCTAGTCTACTATCAGTGTGTGGTGTATATATAAATTTGGTAGAAAGTGTATAAATACTATTTCGGGTCATACAAAGTTAAAATTTTAATTAATTACCGCATTCCCTGTCCCTTTCCCACAGCTCAAAAAAAAAGTTAGATATAAAGCACGCAACGAACATTGAATGTCAACAATTTATTTAATTAATTACTCGCTAATTGTACTAAATTTTTAGTTAATTTCACGATTATTTCCACAATTTATCTTAGTTAATATAATGCAGGTCTTAATTAAATCTTAAAGATAGATCAAACGCTTTAAAGCGTTTCAGTCGTTGGGCTCTTAAGCTGTTGTCAAGTATATTTATAGCTCATTTGTATGGTATTTAAGCCTAAGTAGGTATTTTCTATTTTCATATCGTCTTTTCTGTAAAATCACTTTTTTGTAGAAATATCCAATAATATTTCACTAATTCGGTTATAAAGTGACTGCTGTCATTTTGAGATCCATGAAACAATTTGATGTCAGTTAGCAAATGCTTTATAATGTTTATAACTCAATAATAATTTGATTAATGAACTTGGAATCAATCAAACATTGATCTGCTTCTTCAAAAACAAGAATTTGCTCTGTTTGAGGTTACAGAAAAGTGCTTGGAGATAAGCCAAAATTGACACATCCTGTATCTAAATATACAGCTTACTAAAATGGATATGTTAATACAATTTTAACATTTTTTAAACTAATCTATCATAATAAATCAATCCAAATAATATTAACATTAACCGCAGATTATAATTATACTATTAACAATATTCATAAGAATTTAAAATTTAATTATATTCTGAAACAAAACAGTTGTTTCATTTGTTATTTGATAAAAAATATTTTATGCAGTAACATCATAAAGTGAGTTTTATTATTGTTTGAAAACGCGAGATGAATCCATATATAATTTGGATGGATCATCATTAGCCGTTTAATTTGGTCGATGAATCTATGAATAACTTGGAAACCATTCAAAAATTGACTCACTACTATTTACTGCTCGACGTACGGCGATTTTTGTGAATGAACCAATACTCTATTAAACTTCATGACATATGTCAAATTTGACGTAATAAAATTTTTCTATTTCATAGATGTCGTTGTTTTCTCTTAGTACAACTAATTATGAATGATATTTTTTATTGTTTAGACTTAGCATATAACTTGTGTACTTTACTTGAAATATACCAAGAAATAAAATATGAAATCGCTTGAAATATACCAAGAAATTAAATACGAAAACATGTTTTTCCTATAGATGATGCTAATAACAGTTCATATAATCAAGTTTAAGATATAAATTACTTTATAAATATTTTAATAAATACAATAATTATATAATGGTTTTGTTATATAAATAAACCTAAGTTGTTATATTTCATTCATACGAAGTTAAAAATATTTACATGCACTTGGCAACAAAGAAATAAGTACGCAACGTGCATCACGTAATCGTGCGTACAATTTTTCTGCTGACATTAACCCAATTACGTCCATTTCTTATTACATTTATGTGTAGCACACATACGAATTGTCGTGATTTCATTTCTCAACAGTCATTAACTTCGAACGTGAAACAAAATAAAAATATGTTTATTGATATCAGAAAAAAAGATAAAAAATTAGTCTAAACAAAACGTTGATGAAATACGCAGTAATTTATACAAAATTTATTGCGGTTTAAAGAAATGAAACTTGGTAATAATAAGGTTGTTGTTAAATATCTTCAATGACACGTAAAAGTCATTTTAGTTGTTATCAATCGAAACATTAATTGACTTTAATTAATCGAAAACTACTGTTTGCTTTTTTCGTTTACATTTTCAACTCTTGAACTTCTTTGTGATTGCGAATGTGATTCATCGAAAATCCCGTAAATGTATTTGTTGCAATCACAATTCCGGTCCACTTAGAATCGTCACAGTAACCTCATGTTTTTAATACCCAAGGTTTCGTCGCTAGGAAGTAATTATCATTTTGCTATAATCAAGTGGTTTTACGTCGCGAATAGTAGAAAAAAAAAGACGAGCGGAAAGAAGGATGTGGTTAAAACGCCTACGAGAATAACGTATTAATAGTAGAAAATATGAAAACGGCGCAGCTTTAGTTATTTTAAAAATTCAATTTGCTCTATTTCCGTCTGTTGCAACGATTCTAACAGATTTCTCGATTAAACATTGGATCATCGTGCTTCCTATACGCTTATCATTGCTTTCTGCACGCAACGCATTCAAGGCCATCCGATCCAAGAACGTCACTACAAAAAAAACATCAATTTTATAATTATACAGGTTGACATTTAGATGTGTATTCCATTCGAGACAATTTATGTACTTTTTTTCTCTTTCTTCAATTAATTCCTTATTTAATCTGCGCAAAGAAGAGGCTTTTACTACGAATATTCAAAAGATACAGCGTCTTACCACTGGAACGGATTGTGCTTCTCTCTGAACATTTATGGAGTTGAGAAGGTCAAGTTTTAATAGCTTTTATTTCTGAGTTTCTTCACCAACAAAAAAAAGAGATGTTTAAACAGCATTCTATTTTAATTATTAATAATAATAACAGAAACTTTATACTTCACAAGATTTTCTCTAGTTATTAATTAAAACTTATTCTAACAAATTTTCTCTGTTCAATTTATAAACTTTCGTTAACAGTTAAATATTATATAAAATCATGTAAATATTGTAAAACAGGAGATTTCCATTTAAATTTTTAATATTGATTGATGATGAAAAATGTCGGTTTGTAGTACTATTTTGTATTTTATCATCCCCATCATTGTGCAAGTTACTAAATGCTCATTCACTTCGATTCAATTTATACACAGGTTAAGCTATAAATTCATCGAGAATTTAGTTCACAATGATATCAATGCGGTCTATAAATCCTCAAAGGTGTATTGTATAACCTGATACGCCATCTATCCATAAACGCTGGAATTAATATACTGAATATTAAGATATTTCATGTTATATTGTATAAAAAATCTTGTATAAATTTACGAAATAAAAGTTTTTGATGGATTATTAAAAGAATATTAAATTGAAATAATAATTTTGTTTTTTTTGAATGTGAGAAGTGAAAGGAATAAAAGCGAAAAGAAGAGTGTCGCATTGATTACTATAAAAAGACTATTATTGTTCACGGACGACGCCGACGTTCGGCATCGCGACGCTAATTTTTATGAGCCGCCCGGCGTCGACGCTTTCGATTTAACCGGTAAATGCCCTTACGGTCTGACCTCCGGATTTCGTCTCGTCGCTGGCTGCTTACATCTAGAGGTCAAAATCAATAGAATCTAGAAAAACCCAAGAAAACTTTTCACAATCTTGCGTCTACTTTTTACCAAACAATTATTTCATACTTTAGTATTAATCAATCAAAACGTCATTATTCTGTATTATATTTAAAAAAATAATGTAAAATACATCCGCGTTTCTTAACTGTCATTCTTGTGTCAACTGTCATTCTTATGTCAACTGTCATTCTTATGTCAACTGTCATTCTTGTGTCAATGCGAGAAATTTGATTTTTTAATGTTTCGCTGTCTCAAATGAAAAAGTAACAATAAAGTATCTAAAGTACACTTATTATTTAAATTTAGTCGCGTATTATTATCTAGAGGTCAAACTGAATAGTTCTTACAAATGTCTTAGCGCGTACAATGCAAACATGTTATTATTTCATATTATTTTTCACAACATAATCATAGAATATCCAATTACATGATAACCACAAAGTAATCGGAAGATAAATGAAAATACCTAACCTGCACAATAATAATTGCACCGAATGTTTATTATTTTTTTCTCTAATATTTATTCGCATGACACATATATCTATCCGATTAAACAAATTAACCGCCAGATAAGATTGCGGTTATCTCTTGTGTAATAAGAGGCACGCGAAAAAAAAAACATCAGACGTGAAACAACAAAAACGAAATTGCATTATAGGCAGATTCTAATTCTCCGTTTCTATCTGGATGAATGGGAGGCTCGAACTTTGACCTGCGGATGGTTAAAAATACCGGATTTGTGGTTAAAAATAGCACTGGTTCTGGCTCCTTTCCGCTGCGCCTCGTGTACCATTGTCCTTTTTTTCCATTGGGGTCTATTTTGAAAGACGACGTGAAAATGGTCTTTGTTGTGTCTGATGCGCGCGCGATTCCCTTTTCTTGTTTGCACAATTTGCTTGTACCGTACGGTCGTCGTCTCGAAGTTGTTCCAAGTCTTTATGAAAAGAGAAAAGAAAGAATGTCTCGGAATTGAGCGAGGTTTGGGTCGACCTTGACCACTTCGGGCACGATTCTCAAAGGCGTTTTAACACTTGCAATAATTTTACTCGGAGCCAACAAGGAAAGACTATAACAATTGCTTCGCTCTTTTTACCACCTAAATCTTGTCAAGCCAGGGGGCGCCTTTTTGTTAACTTGCTTAAGATGCCGACACACGTCTAACAAATACTTGATTAGTTATTAGAAAATTATTCGTTAAAACATCGAAATATTAGTTGCCTCATTATATGTTTTTCTAAAGACTGATTAGTAAGATTAACTGAAATTACAAAAATAATCATTTAAAAGGAAATTAATTGTTTTGAAGAAAATGTTCTAAACAGAAATCCGGAGTTGAAAACAACTTAGTTTGCCAAGTAAATTCCAGTCTAGACTGCTAATGATGTTTTTGTTTCACTTTAACATAGATAATTATTGGAATTATTAGAAGATTTATTTGCAATTTGTTAATCAATGTCTTGTTTTTTTTTCAATATTTCCAATTCAAAAATAATAAAATTTGTTATTTATTTAACGCTGAAAAGAAGTTATTCAACTTTTTACTCGCTACTGGTTATTAAAATACGTGCCATTTTTTTCTCTCCGAACAAATATTTATATGTATAATCATAATATTTACATATTTTTTGCGTTCTCGTTGCAGGTTTACAATGGGGGTCTGCAAAGAAACGAAAAAGTATAGTGATTAAACCTGAAAACCAAGTAAGCAAGAAGAATAGACATAATAAACGAAGAAGAAAAGAAGTAATCAACCCAAGCAGCATAAATCACACGAAGAAACAAGAGAAGTCGAAATAAATAAAGAAAGAAAGAAAGAAAGAAAGGGAAAGAAAATAAGAAAGAAGCATTGGAAACACGACTTGGATTTGTCAGCTGCATTCGAGTGTCCCTTTTGGTTTTTTTCCGGAACGCTCGTTACCTCGATTTCCTTTTTGTTGAGTTCGTTTTATTTTTGATTTTCTGATCCGAGTTTCCGTTTCCGTTTTTTTACGAGACGCGAACTATTTGTATCTATATATTTATATATATATACATAGAATATTATACACGAGAAATAACGACAGAAAGGAAGAAGAGAAAATAGAAAAGCACTCGCAGAATCACTCAGAAGAAGAAGAAAAGGGAGAGAAGTCGCCGCCGTTTTTTTTTTGTTTCGATTCTTTTTTTAAATTTTCGTTTGGGGGATTATTTTGGGACGCCGATTAAAAAAAAAACTAGGGAAAGGGAAGAACGAAGCTTAACTTGGGCAAAGGAACATATTTATGTAACAAACACTTACTTCTTAAACACACACTCACAACACCACACACCCACCACCACTCACGTTTAAGCGCAGGGATTGTTACGAATTTACTGCTGTGATGCGTCTAATTATTCATCGATTGGCACCTACCGAATATTTTGTACAATGAGTAGAAATCGAGACGTAATTCATCGCAAAGTTGCTGTACTCTACATTAGCAAGCAGTCGCAGACCTCCCGTGAACTACCGAACTGCTGAGCAAGAACTAGGAACAAGAGGCTCGAAGGATAACAGCAAGAAAGGAGAAGCAAGGATTTGCGTACGGAGAGATCCACCTCGCATGGTCTTTTGTCATCAAAATATTTATTAAGGTAAAACTATTAAAATTTTTGTCTTTGATTTCTCAATAATTATTTAATTTATAATAATCTAAGATTAGCGTTAAATACTATAATTTGATTAGTTAATCTACTTCCTCAGATTATTGATACTAATTATTAGATGAATTAAATTATTCGTGTGTAAAATTAAGTTTTGCGGGTTAATTATCAATATAAACATGTTTCTCGACTTTTCTGGAAGTTTAGTTTTGGACACATTTTGTTGGTTTTGTATCGTAAATCTTTGCACGTTTCAAAAGTTGGAGCAGCTGTTCTCTGAAAAGTGTGCTCAGTAAAACAAGTTTTTCTTTTGTGTAAATATTTTCCATTTCTTCAATTCTCCAAATTGGTTTCTAATGGCGCATTAAAATGTTTTCCCTTAAATTGCCTTATAATGGCATGCGAATGGTATTCGCACATTTTCGCTGAAAACCACCACCACTGTCGGTTCATCAGGTAATTTTCCGAGTGTAACGAAAAGCGTCGCTTTGAGACGATTCCAAAAAGTGAACACAATAAGAGGCAATACCCGAGTTTTTGTTTATTTTTACGACCGGGTCAGAGTCAGATTGTAAAATATTTGCGCGCCTCACGTGCATCCCCCGCATAGAAGTTCCCCTCTTAAAACGAAAAGTGCAGATGCCTAAGCGCACTTCTTCAGTACACATCTCTTGAAGGTTTAGTGTATACCTCCTCTTGGTGAACAAAGCGGAGTGTGCGTGTGCGTGTTCCACCCTAAGCTTTTCGCATATTTTAATTGCAAGTTACTTACTGTGCGGGGGCCTCTTTTTCTCTGTTTGTAGTATAGTATGAAGTATCCACAATTGGTCTCCATGCCCTCGGCAGTGTCTGATTGGCTTGAAGAACAGTTGGAAGCTCGTGGTATTGATGCAGTCGTCTACACGCGCTACATTTTGAGCCTACTATATCGTGATCCAGTCGATATAATTTGTCCTGATCAAGATCAGCTGTCAAATAACGGGAAGGTAAGCTTCATCTATACCAAAAAAATAAATAGTACATATGTACTACTGAATCAATGTCAATATCGATTGATGATAGGCCTTCCTCTAAAAACACTTCTGGACACTTCAAAATCTCAAAATAAAAATTAAACTCTGGGTTTTATTTATTTGAACTTTTCGGTGGCTAAATTAACAGACTACTAGAGGGAAGGCTCACTCTTATTACTGGTGTAGAATTACAATTGTTTAATTGCATGTAGGATTTAAGACGGTCTGGAGGAGGTAGGAAGAGATTTTGTCGATCTTCCGATTATGCACACGCTGATGCGGACCAACTGAAACGCTCGGCCGCTGTTGAATGTCTTAAGTCTGCTTCTGATCAGGTATTTACTAACAACGAGAATCTCGAACATCGAGCATATAAGTTATAGACGTACATAGTAGAATATGAGAACCATATGTTTATTTATAACGTATTTTTTTTAATTCTATTTTATCAAGCTTCTAAATACTGCTTCTTCTACGAGAAGGATAGTTTTTAGATATAGATTATTTCTATCTAATAACACTACTACACACCGAAATATATTGACTTAGCACATATTCAATATCTAAATTATCAATGAAAATATTTGTTAATCAACAAATTGATAAAGTTTCACAATTAAAATGAAATTACTTTTCCACAACTGATAGCCTTGTTTTTATAAATATTGTAATATTACTGGATAATATCGAAGTTTAACGTTAATCTAAACATTGTAGTATATTGCTTAATTGAGGTTATTGAATATGTTTAAGGATGTATATTTTTTTCTTCCAAATTGATGGTTCTTGGCGCACGCATAGTTTCTTTCACTAATAAATAGATTTTTTCTCTTAAACTTACAAAGCACAACAAACCTAAAGTTGAATGATTGATTTGGACAATTGATCGCTGTAAACAATTGTATTTATTAGTCAATTGGTATTGAGTGGTTAAATTGGAATACACAAAATTACTACATTAATGAATTTAAATTTATACTGAAAATTATAGTTGCATAGTTTTATGATATGAGGCTGAAGGAAATGTTTTCAGCATGCTCAAATTGGTTAAGTGTGCCTATTATACTTCCTACGGGAAACGTTTAGATTTGTTGTGCAGTGTGATTAAAGATTGTATATTGTAATGTCAGAGAGGATTAAAATGTGTTTTCTTTTAGAAATACGGTATTGAATCGCTGGTGGATGAGCTGTGCGAGAAACTGAAGGAGGTAAAGAACGATACGACGACCGTAGAGTTGTTTCAGCAGCCGGCGAATAGTAGCAGCAGCAACGGTGAGCAATCCCAGCCGAAGACGGGCACAACCAGTCAGGACCCCGCGAAGCAGTACTACGCGGCCTTCCCGGCCCTATCCGCTTCTGCGGCTTCTCCGAAGTTGATCACTTTGATACCCAAGTGGTTCGGATCGCCGAAGAAGAAGGGCCCAAAGCGCGGCGGCCAGAGTCGCTCCTCCAGCAGCGAGGAGAAGCTCCATTTACGCGTGGACGCAGCGGATAATATGAAAGCGCGCGTTCCCAATAAGAGGTTTAACAATTACTATAACAGGAACAACAACAAGGCCGTCACCAGAAAACCTCCTGTAGTCGAGATGAACAGCGACCCGTGGGACATGTACAACAATAACAACAACGCGAAGAACACCAAGAATCTGGAGGCTATCTGGGACTCGGTGCCGATGGATAACGCGAGTATGTACGATGATCTGCCGGTGGACATAAGGGATCTGCTCGATTCACCCACGCCGCCACCGCAGCAAGAATACGCGGAGATGAACATGGCAAGCGTGCGCGATATTGGAGAGAAGAAGAATAATTTCATCCAGTGCGGCACTAACATCACAGCCTCCATCTGGACGACGGCCGCCGCTCCCATAGAGTTTTTCAATAACTGCTACAACACGAAAATTGACTCCCTGGAAAATGAACTGACCTCCTCTTGGCCGGTGGAGGTCAAGGAGAACGAGACGAATTCGTTCTTCGAGACGTACAACTTCGGCGACAAAGACGATGAAGAAGTTGCCTCTTGGAAATTGGAGAAATGGTCTGAGAACGATGCTCTGGATACCGAAGTTGATGATGAGCTGGCGAAGAGTCTGGTCAAGTTGAATCACTGCAGCGAAGAGAGCGGCTTCGTAGTGTATAAGCCGCAGCCGTGCCTGTACAACTACGGGCAAGCTGCGAAGCCGCCGACGGCTGCGAAATTGCCGATTGTCACTGATGACAAGGATGACCTGTTGAATTCGGCGAGCAGCCACTTCAAGCCCATCAATGAGAAGGCGGAGAGCAGTAACAGTTTGAACGGGCAGTACGCGGACGGCACCACATTTGTGATTCCGAGCACCCTGGATAAGGTTAATTATAAGAGGAGCGATAGCGGACTGTTGTACGTCGAACCGGAGTTCGGTGGAGTCCCGAAGAAGTATTTCGAGCACAAGAAGGTCAGCGATGAGCTCACCATTAAGGTGCGCATCAAGCAAAACGACAAGGCATGTCAAACGGACTTTGATTTATATGTTTGCGATTCGGGTCTGGCGACCAGCGGAACCGCTTCCGCATCCACCACCTCGGAGGTCAGCCGCAGCGAGGATTACTTCTTGTACTTTCCTGGAGACCAGGAGTTGCTGCGGATGGAACAACAAGAGCAAGAACAGATCAAGTGCAGCTGCTGCTTCGGGTCTCTGGAACTTTGTAGCGAATGTCTTCAGGAGAAACTGGAGAGGACGGACAGCGTCGTAGCCGAGATCTTTGGCAAGGATGTTATGAAATGCGAGAAGTGCAACAAGAGTTGCCAGGAGAATAACAACATCTGGAGCGATGTGTGCATGGAATGCATCGGGATGGTCGGCGAGGTGGGTGCGGTCAGTGACGTGGGTCTTGTCACCGAGGAGAGGGATCAGTTTCGCGAAGACATCCGGCAGGATTGGGAGGAATTGCTGACGGACCTCAGCAGCGTACACAGGAACAATCTGGAGCAACTGCCGGTGGCCGAGGTCAGCTACAATATAAATGAGCTTATAACAGGTGCAGCCAGAGAGTGGAAGCCTTTGCACTCGCAATCCTTCAGCTTCGCCACTCGTCTCCAGGAGGATTGCCTTTTGAAGTTGGCCACCATCCCAACCCTCCGCTCGGTCACACTCTGAATTTTTACCTAGAGGTATGTTTTTTGGCTTAATTTTTTTACGATTAGTGTTTTCCTTGTAAAATATTCTATTAATGAGAGAAACTGCCATATTAATTTTAGCGCAGAATTTTTCGATTCCTCCTCATCCCCACAAGCGAAAACACTAATTTATATATACTACATACAATATATATATATATACAAAAAAAAATGCTTATACATTTAGGCTACAGAACTTCAATCACATATCAAACTAAAAAAAAATCAAGATTTTTGTCCGCTCCCTCCCATCAAATCCAACGCAACTAACAAAACTTACAATAAACTCGCAGTAACAAAAGACAAGCAACCAAAATAAAACTCCTCGAAGTTCTGGTTATTATCCTTTGTTTGTACCATTTCGTTCGCCTAAAAAATATTGTTATATATACATATAATATCGTAAACAAAAAAAAAAAAAGATTGAAAACACAAAAAAAATTATATAATACGGAAAAGAAACAGTCTCTCCCGTATAAACGCAGGCCCCCGCGCGCGAAAGGAGACTAACCCAAAATCCCCCCATTTCTCTCCCCCCCAAAACCCCTTATATAAATATTTACCTTTTTTTAAATTGTTACTCGTTTTTATATTATAATGATTATTTTTTCCTTATTAATATTCAAATTTTATTATTTCATCAATCGAGAAAATTTATAAAACTAAAGTTTGATGTCATTCGTTGCCCATGCGGTATTGTTCAGAAAGAATGGGCCACATTTTTTCCCCTATATATTTTTGTTTGTCAATTTTCCAGAAAAGACAGCGTTAATTGTTGGACGCGCATAGCAATTGAAAAAAAAAAAGAGTGAAAGAGAGTAGAGCAAACATTAACAAAAAAAACGCGCTAAATTGTGTAGTCCAAACATTATTAATTACAAGAGTCGAACGGTGAATATTTTTTTATTCACCTGTTGACAAACGCAAGAGAGAGAAGATATTTATCAACTTTACGATATACATTATGTTTTTATTTTTCTTCTAATTGCAATGAATCGTTTGTTTCGTTTGGGAAATTCTTGTGCCGCTCGATAATTTATTATTTAACAATTCGAGCGGAAAACGGTGTGCGCGTGATTCAACAATTAAAGCTCGCAATATACAGTGTTTTTTCTGGAATTTCTAAATATTTTCCATTTCGTTGGTTTGTTGTGAAATTATTAACCTTTTTTCGTTTTAATTTCGTTGATTTTTATTTTTCTCACATTTTTGTGTACATAGAAAATCGAAAAAAAAAAAACAAAACAAAAGAAATTATGTAATGATGTATTTTTGTAGGGTAATTTGCGTTTTGTTTGGTTTCTCTTCTTAAAATTAATGAACGTCCAGAAGCTGATTTCTGCTAGACGCGTTTATATATAAATATATATAATAGAAAGAGAAACATATGTATATGATGATACAGAATGAGAAAAGTTGCGTTTAGGGGAATCCCCTGAGCGATGGAATGTGTAAATTAGAGGAGCGTCGTGGAAGTGAGATCAGAGATGGCGCTCGCCAATTATCTTTTTTAGTTGTTTAATTAACGGTAATCGTTTCGTTTCGCTATTGGTTATAGTGGATGGAGAAAGAAAAAGAAGGTGGATTAACGTAAAAAGTATAAAAGAAGGATTAAAAGCACCTTTAGTCATTTAGAGCCAAAGTTTTGTAGCTCTTAATTATTTAAGTAATTAATCTCCTCTGTAACCAATCTTATTTTATTTTAGTTATTATTTTTTGTTTGTTTTATAACGTAAGAAAGGGCTGAAGATGCAAAATCATCATTTTTTGGTTCAGATTGTTTTATTATATATTTCTTTAATCTATTGGAACAACTTTTATAAATCGATTAAATTAACGGAAATAATTATATAAAAAAAAATCTTCTCGAAGCCCGCGTTATGTAATTGGATGAGAGTAAGATTTGGAAATTAAAAAAAGCAACAAAAAAATAAAATAAATATATAAAAAAAAACGAACCTTTCGCGTTACCCAACCTCTAAAAAAATAAAGCACACCAAATCTTACTGAGATGTATGCAAAAAGAAGAGAAGAAGGGTATAAGTAAATAAATAATTAAATAAACTTTGTACATTTATATATAAATATAAATTGTGTATGTTTGTTGTAACATGAAGCACCTTGATGAAAGCAATTAAGTAAGAACAAGAAACAAGAATTTTTCATTATATAATGTATCTATCTGTATACAGTGTGAACGTGTTTTTTTTTGAGAACATTTTTTTTCTGTGTGCTAGTGAAACAATATTTTTTTTTAAAAAACATACCGAGGTGCTTTCGAAAACGAAAAAATAAAAAACAAAAAAAAATACAAAAAAAAATCTAAACAAAAGAAAAGAAAAATACAAGTAAAGTAATGTAAGAGCTCTCCGAGACTTCAGTTGTTCGCTGCGTTTATGTTCTGTTTGTTTTTCTTTATTTGTAAGTGAAGATAAGTTTCAAGTCGGAAGAGAAAAGCGATTGTTTGCCATGGCGACAATAATATTATTATGTAAAAAAAAAAAATAACAACAAACAGCGAACAATTTGAACCTCGTTGGATCCGATCCTTCTTGATTATAAATATGCATATACATATATAGATTTATTTCGTTAAGTTATTATATTACCAATTTGCGAGAGACGGATCCAATGATGTAATTTATATATCATTCTTCTTAATATTATTATTTTTTGTTTCTTGATATATTAATTTCAATATTTTTTTTTTTAAATAATAAGTAACGAAAATGACGAAGATGATTAAGAAAAAAGCGAAACAAGAAGAACTTGAAGAAGAAAAATCGAGAAAGAACGAGATCGCGCGAATCCAATTGGTGGATGTTCATCTTTTTTTTGTTGTTTGTTGAACATCGACCATCTCGTTTCGCCGATTAGATAATTTTCTTTATTAAAGTAATTAGTATATATGATATATATATACATACATAGTCTAACATCTTTTTATTATTTTAGTGCCTAAATGAAAAGAAACAAAAATCTCTAAAAAATATCTATTACAACCTTTTGCCTTACTAGTAAAGTCCCGACACAATTTCCTCCTTTTTACCTCCCTTCAAAAATCTAAAGTTATATGAAAAAAAAAAAAAACCAAATATATATCTATATTATTATGATTATTATTTCATTGTTATGTGTCCGTAAAGAATATGTGAACGAGAAAATAAATTGATTAATGTATTATATTATATATGAAAAAAAAAAAAAATAAAGCAGTTGTGGCTTATAATGTAAAGGTGAAACAAGTAATTGAAAAAACTTGTTTTTCCTAGCCTCCCCCGTTCGTCTAATAAATGCAATTGTAATAGTAAGATGGATTTTATTTTATGTAAATTGAGTGCACTGTTTGTGTTGTATTTCAATTTCGTTTATCGTATATTAATTATTTTCTGTTTCAATTTTTCTTTTTTCCTCCGGCGAGAAAGAAAATGGATTTGTTTATTTTTCTTTCTGCAAAACAGATTATTTCGTTCTCTTTAAAGTTTTGTTCATTTTATATATAATAATCGTTGGTTTTTCTTTCATTTGTGTATGTTCTCTCCACGGAGAAGAACTATATATGAACGACGGAAGAATTAGACGATGAGATGAGAACGATGGAAATACATTTCGATGATGTACGTTTCATTAAAAATGCAGTTCACTCAATGGTGTTAAAGAAGAATTAATGAAAGAAAGAAATAAATAGTACTTGATGCGTAATTATAAATATTGATTATACATAACATGTAATTAATATGTATACAAAAAAAATATAAATATGAATATATTTTTGTTGTCCTGAAAGCAAAAAAGAAATAGAAATGATGGTGAAATGACGAAAATATATATATAACACTAATTTACAAGAAACAAAAAGTAACTGAAAAAAAAAGAACATAAAGGGAAATATCAAATAAAGAATGCAAGTACTCCCAATTTGATTCGTGTTGTTTTTTTTTAAAACCTTTCCTTTCATCCTTGTATTAAGTAATATTATTAAGAAATGCAAAAATAAGGAAATATAATTTTAAGCAATTCCAAAAGAAAGCAGTTTGTGTTCTTTACAAAAGTTTATATATAAAATTCGTGAAAACAGCGTTTCTCAACCTATGGGAGCGTTTCTCAACCTATGGGTTAAGTTAAATTTTTAGTGGGTTATGAATTGACAGCTGTCACCTTAAGTCTGGTGAAGTCGATCAAAGTCGATACTTTAACTTCTTTAAATTTGATATTATAAAGAATTACGTTGAGAATCGTTTTTCTATTAAACATAACACCATATAATGAACGTAATCTTCACATATATACATATATAAAACCTATATAAAACCTAGGTTAGATATACATCTAGGTTTTATATGTATATAATAGTAAAAAAACAGATGTGGAATTGAATAATTCAATTACTTACCAATTAATTGTTGTTTTAGAAGTTCTATTCGCGCACTAAACGGAAGAAATATTGGAAGATAGAAGAAACTTCTTGATTCAAACTTTTGAAATTAATTTTAAACAATGTCAATGCTTGTAAAGACGAAAGAAAGTGGCGCTCCATAAGGGTTTCTTGAAAGCTGTTTAATAGTGTTAATTTGGTTGCCTATAAATTGCAGACAAACTGAAAATATTCTAATAATAATTGTTATATAAAATTTTATTTTCAAATATTAGATTTATTTGGTTGCCTTATATTAATATATAAAAATATTATATTTAACTTATTTATGTCGTTTTATATTTATTTAATCTATAGACTAAGAATAATAAAAATGCTCTCTACTTTTTATGTAATAGTCTAATAAATGAATGGAGCTCATACATCTCCCACAGTGTTTTATTACATAATATTAATTAAATTAACATAAATAACTTTATGTTCCCAAAGTGGAAAGATTTCTATCCAGCAGTTACTTTCAACAATCACAATAATCCACCTTAATAAATTAATATCTGTATGCTTTTGCCAATATTTTAAAATGTCTTTTTATGTAAATAAATGTTATGAGTAATAAGCTTTAGAAAATCCTTAGTCTGGAATTATTTTTTGGAAGTTCACCGAATGTATGGTGTCATTTTATTAGCAGTAACCAGAATATTTTTTTTTACATAATACAGATTTCTCATTGATTCATGCGCGAACAATAGTTGGTCGAGAAGGACCACCAAATGAGGTCACACTCTGTTCTTTGAATAGTAGATTACATGAAACTCTTTATGAATGTATAATATTCATTGAAATTCTTATGGTTCACCAAAAGATTAACTAATCAAAGAAATAATTTATTTGAAATGTAATAAATGTATTGGATTAATAATAAAACAACTATTGTAATTTGCTTATATTGAATCAAATTAAGTATTTTAAGCATAAAATTTATTAATCGTCTTCGTTTTCGTTCAAAACATCTTTGAAGCTGTACGGTTGGAAGGGGTAGCCCAAGCCGATGAAGAATTTGCTCATGAATTCCACCCTGAAGAAGGAAATCAGTTGTATTTAAAGATAGTGAAATAATTTTGTTTGTACTGTAATTACCAATGAAGACGTAGAGTGTGCAAGAACGCACTAAGACCTTCCATCATGACGAGGACGGCCAATGTGAGCACAGCCCAAAACGCGAATACGATGAAGATGAACGGCGCTCCAACGAATGATGTCGATGAACCTTGTCTCATCACCATAGTCCACAATACTTCCGACAATTCTAAAGAAAAAAGAAAGGTTTATATTGCTTGATTACTAAAGTTGATTATCTTACGTGAATGGGCTAAGGAGAGGGCCCAAAGACGCAGGTAAGAAGCCGTGTGAGAAACTGTGCTGAGAACGTATTCGATGGTGTGGATCGCCTGGTAGATGAAGACCTCGCTAATAGGTTCATCATCGCCGTGTCCGTGACCATCGCTCTCTTGCTTCTTCACAGCTTTTTCTTCCAGTGATTCCGGCTGCAATTCCATTCCTCTATTGATATCTCCATTGCTTTGCACCTGCATTTCAATGTTAACATATTAATTTGTTATTTAACTAAATCTCGAGATTTTACGTTTTGCTTCTTCTTCCTTTGAAGCATGATGTATATAGGTTTTCCGAACAGCATAACAGGAATACAAATTACACCTATTACGACTAGGATCATCTGAAGTGTAGGTTGGAACTCGAAGATGTAAAGGTCGCAGTTGTCGTGTGGTGTTGGTTCTTTGAATAACATCATGTTGATGAACATGATGAGGATGGAAGGCGCACAAGATGTACCGACTCTGTAATCTGTTCCTTGAGCTCCGTACCTCACGAATTTGATGAACATCATGATGACCATCCAACCGAAGAGCGCGACTAAGAAAATAATCTGCGGCAAGAATTCCAAGAAGATGCTGAACTTCTTTTTGAAGTGTCTGAAATAATTTTAATGTAAATAATTTAGCTTGAGAGTTTCTTTTTTTGAAGAAGAAACTTACACGTAGTTGACAACGCCCATGCAGACGCCGAAAATCATGTGCAGAACACCGAAGATGATGGACAGCTTCATTTTGAAGGTGTTCAAGAAAATGATCTTGTTTTTACCCATCTGCCAGATGGGATCCACTCCGAATGGATATGGAATTGTATCCGAATCCACGGACGGATTAAATTCTATGTATTCGTTTTTATTGATGTCATACAATGAAATGCGATCGACTGCATCCACCCAATTGGTGCCGAAGATGTTCATGGACAAAGAGAAGATGTCGTTGTAGATGAATCCGGTGTAAATGGAGAACAGTCCCATGAGGAGGATGATGTATCTGCCGCCGAAGAAGATTTGCCAGATTTCGCTGTTAATCCTTTTAGCTTCGAGTTTCTTCTCGAAAATGCACATGTAGGCTCCGAAGAGAAGCATAATAAAGGCGTGACCGACGTCTCCGAACATAACGGCGAAGAGGAACGGGAAGGTGATAATTGTGTACAGAGCTGGATTAACTTCGCGGTATGACGCCATCCCGTAGGCGTCGATCAAGTTTTGGAAACCTCTGGTGAACTTGTTCGTGCGGTTAAAAGTCGGAGGATTTTCAGTGGTGTTGATTACGTTCATAAAGGATGGAATCGAACTGCCGCTGGAGCTCTAAAATAACTCAATTAGTTTATTAAAGCTTAATGTTTAAGAGATGTACCGAAATAGCGGATAGAGTTTCCTGGACTTTAGGGACGTCGTTTAATGGAATCCAGCCTTCTCCAATTAGACATTTCCTGGACACGTCCATGTTGAAGAAGTTCATGGTGTAGTAGATGGCCTTCATCTTACGTACCATAGTGTTCCAGTTACTCATCTCTTTAGCGACGGCGTTCAAGACTCTCTGACGATGATCCTGAGTCTGGTTGAGAATCAGAGTTAAGTCTTCTAAACGCGTCATAACTTCCTTGAGCATATCTTGGCATTCGTTAGAATTGCTTGGGCATGGGTATACAGTTGCCCTGAATCCCGAGCAGACTTTGGTCACGCGACCTTTCAACTGCTCACCTTGGAAGAAAGCGACGAACACGGTTTTGTGCACCTCGTTACCCTGCAAAAATTGTTAATATCCAATTACTGCTGTTTAAGTTAACATCTTTAATGCTTACGGTAATTGGATCCTCCAAAGTTTCACCAATATCCACTTGCTTGAGGAAGACGTTACCTCTGGAGATACGCCAAAGCATTCTCTCGAAAGATGGAATTCTTTCGCGTGCAATAACACCGGCTACGAAGCTCAGCTGACATCTGGTAACCTGGTGAATGGCATCTTCGGAAATCAACGCTTTGTGTGAGGAATCCATAGCGGAATCTTCGCGCTCATTGAAGAAAGACTGAGTCTTCTCGAGGACGTATTTAAGTTCAGTCAACTCCATGAAGTTGGATTTTAGCCTGACGCTGCTTTCGCTCATCTCGACGATTTCTTTCTCGGTTTTATCCAAGTGCGCCTAAGATGCATACAAATTACTTATACGTTTACAGCGAAATCACGAAGAAATCGGACCTCTAAATCGATAATTTCCCTTGGGTTCGGGGCCTTCGGCTGCTCGGCCAAATAGGGAATCGCAACCTTGTCTTTATGCATCTCGGCCTCGACGTAACGCAGCTTCCTCTCCATATCATCGCAGCGGATAACCTCCGCTGCAAATTTTCTTTGGAAAGCGTTAACATCTTCGTTTAACTAAATTAAAATGACATACAGTTTTAAGAATAACTCGTTTAATATCAATAAAGTTTGCTCACATCTCTGAATTGGACGACGCCTAATTCACCCAGCTCGGACATCAGAGGATACGCAGCTTCGGGCTGGATGAAGAGCTGCGCCAGGACCATTTCCTCGCTCCTGAACATCGACCCCATCTTGATTTCCTTCAACCTTACCTTTTTTCGGGATGAAGATGCTTTCACGGTTCACCTAAAGCAATGAGCTTGACTCGTGATTTGATACGATTCTACCTGGTTTCAATACAAATTATCACATGCTCAATAGATAAGGATAAGAATCGATGATAAATCGACGAGTCCTCGTGATACATTTTTTCCTCTCAAGTATCTAATCCATTTACAAATCGTGATTACGCAATGCCGCTCTCTCTATATAAACCTATAAGTTTAACATTGAAATCGCCAGATTAAATAGAGTTACATTTTAGTAAACATACATTATCTTAAGATTTTTATTCAAGATTTACCAATTAGTTTTAACATGCACAAAGTTTATTAGATGGAATACAATTACAAATATTTATCAGTGTACGTTGAGAATAAAGATTTATTCATCTTCATTTCTATTCAAAATATCTTTGAAGCTGTATGGCTCGAAGGGATAGCCTAATCCTATGAAGAATTTACTCATAAATTCAACCCTAAAAGAAAGAAACAAGTTTTTATTTATAATACATAAATTATTCTCAAATTACCAATGCAGTCGAAGTGTGTGCAAGAAAGCGCTCAGGCCTTCCATCATCACGAGGATTGCTATTGTTAGAAAAGCCCAAACAGCGAAAATAACGAAGACGAACGGTACTCCGATGAAAGAATTTATCGAAGATAATCTCATTATCCTAGACCATAACACTTCAGATAGTTCTAGAAGCAAAAAAGATGAATATTATTTGATTACTAAAGTAGATTATCTTACGTGAATGGGCTAATGATAGTGCCCAAAGTCGCAGGTAAGAAGCCGTGTGTGAAATTGTACTAAGAACGTATTCGATGGTGTGAATCGCCTGGTAGATGAAGACTTCGCTGATGGGATCATCATCGTGACTATTTGGTTCAATTTCCATTCCATGATTGCTTTGCGTCTAAAATTTAATGTTTATAAATTTTATTTATCATTTAACAATAATTTTACGTTGTTCCGTTTCTTCCTCCTTTGGACCATGATGTAAATAGGTTTTCCTAAAAGCATTGTTGGAATGCATAAAACACCTATTACGACTAGGATCATCTGAAGTGTAGGTTGGAAATCGAAGATGTAAAGGTCGCAGTTGTCGTGTTGAGTGGGTTCTTTGAATAACATCATGTTGATGAACATGATGAGGATGGAAGGCGCACAAGAAGTACCAACTCTGTAATCCGTGCCTTGGGCACCATATATCACGAACTTGAGGATCATCAGGACAACCATCCAACCGAAGAGCGCAACCAGAAAAATAATTTGCGGTAAAAATTCCAAGATGATGCTGTACTTCTTCTTGAAGTTGCTAAATAATTAAAATATAGTAAGTATTTAGTAGATTAAGAGTAATTGATTGTATATTACACGTAATTTACGACGCTCATGCTCACGCCGAAAATCATGTGCAAAACACCGAAAATGATGGAGAGCTTCATCTTGAAGGTGTTCAAGAAAATGATCTTGTTTTTGCCCATCTGCCAGATGGGATCGACTCCGAATGGATACGGGACAGTTTTCGAATCCACGGACGGATTAAATTCTATGTACTCGTTTTTATTAATGTCTTCTATCGAAATACGATCTACTGCATCTGCCCAGCTTGTGCCGAAGATGTTTATGGATAACGAGAAGATATCGTTGTAAATGAAGCCTGTATAAATGGAGAATATCCCCATGAGGAGGATGATGTATCTGCCGCCGAAGAAGATGTTCCAAATTTCGCTTTTGATCTTCTTCGCCTCAAGTGGTTTCTCGTAAATGCACATATAAGCTCCGAATAAAACCATAATAATGGCGTGCCCGACGTCTCCAAACATAAGGGCGAAGAGAAACGGGAAGGTGATGATGGTATACAATGCAGGATTAACTTCGCCGTACGAAGCCATGCCGTAAGAATCGATTAAATTCTGGAAGCCTTTAGTAAACTTGTTCGTGCGATTGAAAGTCGGCGGATTCTCTTTGGTGTTAACAACATTCATGAAAGATGGTATTGAACTACCGCTGGAGCTCTAAAATCACCTCAGTTAGTTTGCAAATAAAGAATTAAATCAATGAAATTTACCGAAATCGTTGTTAGGGTTGCCTGGACTTGAGGCACGTCGTTTAAAGGAATCCATCCTTCTCCAATCAGGCATTTCCTGGACACGTCCTTATTAAAGTAGTTCATGGTGTGGTAGATGGCCTTCATCTTGCGCACTTTAGTATTCCAATCTTGCATCTCTTTAGCAACGGTGTTAAGTACTCTTTGCCGATGATCCTGAGTCTTGTTCAGGATCAGAGTTAAGTCTTCTATGCGCACCTTCACTTCTTTAAGCATATCTTGACATTCGTCGGTGTTACTTGGACATGAATGCAGGGTAGCCCTAAATCCTGAACACACTTTGGTCACGCGCTCCTTCAATTGATCACCTTGGAAGAACGCGACGAACACGGTTTTGTACATTTCATTGCCCTTTAAAAAAGCGCTCAACAAATCATTTTTATGTTTTTTTTTTAATACATACGGTAATTGGATCTTCTAAAGTTTCATCTACATCCACCTGCTTGAGGAAAACGTTACCTCTAGAGACACGCCAAAGCATTCTTTCGAAAGCTGGGATCCTTCCGCGTCCAATAACACCGGCGACGAAATTCAATTGACTTCTACCTTGATTAGTTGCATCTTCGGGAATCAAATCGTTATGAGAAGATTCTTCGCGCTCATTAAAGAATATTGCAGTCTTCTCAAGCACGTGCTTCAGCTCAATCAGCTCCAGAAAGTTGGATTTCAGCTTGATACTGCTTTCGCTCATCTCCACGATCTCTTTCTCTGTTTTATTCAAATGCGCCTAAATACATAAAAATTATATTTCTCTAAAAAAAAAATATTAAAAGAAATAGAGGACCTCTAAATCGCTAATTTCTCTAGGATTCGGTGACTTCGGCTTTTCATCTAAATCGGGAATCTCAACTTTATCCTTCTGCATCTCATCCTCGACGTATCGCAGCTTCCTTTCCATATCATCACATCGAATCACCTCCGCTGCAAATTTTCTTTGGAAAGAGTTAACATCTTGGTTTAACTAAACCACGGAATTCAATTAACAAAGCTCAACAAACTATATAATATTTATATACTTACATCACGAAATTGAACTAAGCCTAATTCACCCAGCTCGGACATCAGAGGATAAGCAGCTTCCGGCTGGATGAAGATCTGCGCCAGAACCATTTCCTCGCTCCTAAACATCGACCCCATATCGTTTCTTCTTCTACGCGATCCTTCCTTTCCAGATGAAAATGTGCGCACGATTCACACCAGAGAATAGAGACACCTGCGTTTGTATGTATTTATGAAGTACCAAATATGCAGTCACATGTTAAATAGATAAGGATAAGAATTGGCAATAAACACGCATAACATCGTCCATATTTATGTTTTTTTTTTAAATTTATAAACATGTTATTACTGATAATTCAACGAATCCTCACGGCAGATGTTCAATACGAGTATCTAAATATTTACGTCATTACATAACACAGCTTTGTCTGGCCGCATTACTTTTGATAACAAATTCGCATTGCGGATTTGCAAATCCAATCAATTATTTTACGTCTCTCTTCATTATCTTAAAAATTCCCCGAACAATAAATAATTAAAAGACTAATTTATTAAAAATAGTTAATAAATTAAAGAAAAGATTCTGAAACACAACTTTCTGTAACTGCTTACACACTAATTGCGTCATAGCAACGCAAATTAAAATAATGAATGTTGTTAATTCTCACTGACATACGTCATATTTGAGTAAAAAGATTCACGAGTTTGTATTTCAGTCATGTCTGCAGGTAAATCAATTAGAAATGTTTTGCTTTTCAGTGAAGATGATGTTTTTGCAGTTTATATTGAGAACGATCCGCATCAGTTCAGGGGATTTTCGGATCGCGATGTGCGGAAGAAGTTCGTGGTAAAAGTGTACACGCTGCTGATGATCCAGCTCTTAATCACCGTTGGAATTATAACGGGATGCATGTTTATGTAAGTTACGTTTCGTTCCAACATGTTGATAGTTTTGAAAGTAATTATTTTTTGCAACTAAAAAAAAAATAATTAATTCGTTGATAGATCTAATATGATTAGTTTCATGTGAAAGATGATAAGGTATCTTACTAATTTGAGATATGTGATGTAAACAAAATTGATTTATTTAAATGGGTGATAAAATGAGAAAATTATTATTTTTTTGTACTAAATGTTTAGTTTATGTTTGATTTAATTTTGTTAGTGTATTTTATTTGTTTAAATACAATTGTGAATTACATAATGAACATTTATTGATTTAGACCTCCAGTGCACGAGTATCTGCAACATGACATCTTCATTATGATCGGAACTCTGTAAGTACTGGTAAGGGTGAGGGAGGAGTCCAGACTTAAAGAGCAAGATTTTGCAGAGTGCCCGCATTTGGGATGCATATAAGCTTGATGTGCTGCAAATGTGCTCGACTCTACGTTCCTTTGAACTACATCCTTCTGACGTGCATGGTGATGCCCTTAACATCGTACCTCTAAAGTGCTAGTTGTTGATTAACTCAATTTGCAGTCGGTGCTCTACGGAATTGGATTCGGATCGATGTCTGCTCGCATGTCCACTTACATAGTCTTCGCAGCTTTGGGACTGACCGTGGCCATAGTGGCCATCCTCACCATAGTCGCCGCTCTCCCATGCGTACTAAAATAGAAAAAAAAAAAACAAAATTACAGTTAAATTGAAAAGTTTAAATTGCAGTTCGATATGACCGGTTGGGGTATTTACCTGTGCTTCGCTGGCATCGGTTTAGTTACTTTTGGCTCCGTCGCTCTCATCCTAGGCATAGTGTTTCGATTGAGGATTATGTTCTTGGTCTACAGCATCCTGATCACCGTGATATATTCTCTGGTGCGTTTGATTCGAGTTAAGATTATCTCAAGAACGCTAGCTTCCGTTTCAGTACTTGATATACGACACGCAGCTCATCTTAGGTGGAAGGAAGTATCAGATATCATCGGAGGAGTACATAGTGGGCACGGTAAGCCTCTACACAGACTTCATATACATCTTCCTAGCCCTGATGAACATCATTAATTTTATGCGGTAGCAATAACTAAGACACGGCAGTGGCACAAATTTATTTATTATTTCAACAAAGCAACATCTTCATATTATCAATATTATTTTTTTTTTTGGTTTCATTTTTTTTTTGTATATATATACGTTAAATACATCGATCTTTACAATATAAATATTTGTGTATGATACATCGAGTTTGATTTGCAATCATATATAAAATAAATCAACTTCTTTTTTATGTTTAATCTAAGATTTTCTTTTTGTTCATCTTGTTCTTTTGATACTGAATTAGAATTCACAAGAGTTTGCTCCCATTTCAATTTATTTAAATATAAATTCGTCCAGATGACATATGTTCTTATTCATTATATTATTATTTTTTTGGTTAATTAATTTTTCTTTTGGAAATAAGGCCTGATATGTTCTTTTTTTCGCAAGATTTTCCATTCCACGAAGCAAACAAAATATCTTTATTTTTTGGTTATGCGTACTTAGGCCCCGGAAAGAAATTAAAAAAAAACTGGTTACATAATACATCCAATATATAGTTGATATATTTACATATACTATCTAAACATCAACGCATGAACGTCTTGATTTCATTAAATCAACGATCCGTTACATTTAGGTTTTTGGTTAGGTTGCGCTTTCATTTGATTTGCTCCCCACCGTGATCTGTGCGACTTCGACAACTTTCTTAAAATTTCCAACATATCGTTCAAAAGCAATGACACAAATAACGGCTACCTAAAACAAGATACGAAAGACATCTACTAAGGATAATCAGCAAAACTGTTCATCTAACCTAAAATGCGGTGACAGTCTGTCAAAGATTTAGGTTAGATTCGAGTTTGCTGTCATTTGAAGTATTTATCAACAATTTACATATAGCGCTATACTTAATACAATATATTCAATAACAAAGTTGCCTTTAAACTGGCAGTGTTTCCATTGCGTTTGTAAGATATTATTATTTAAATTTAAATACAATCAGCATTTCAGCCGTCGTTCTTCGCCTTGAATTCTTTTCTCTCCATAAAAATACAAATAATTACAAAAATATATTTGGGGAATGAAAAGCGTATCATATCATTGATATCCGTGAAATCTTTGGGATGGTTAATTTTGTTTCATAAGTGGTGGTTTCTTAGGGGGCAAACTTATCCGAGTAACGTTTATTTATTCTTTTTTTTTTTGGTTTAAAGCTCAACGTAATGATAATAATACATTTTCCAATACAACAACGACAATCCTAAATACAAGCACGCTCAACACTCTCGACACTTCATCTATTCCGACAAAAAAAAATCGACAAATCCAAGCCCTTTTTTCCTGAATATTATTATTACGATTACGTTTAATTAATAAATATATTTAGGTATACATACATATAAAATTTCGCGGTTAGAGCGGAAGAAGCTTTTGTGTGTATATTATGAGAAAATGGTAGCGGTATACCGAGATGCACCCGAGGTCCTGGAGAGGAGATTTTTTTTTGATACCGGATCACCGGACTCGACCTCGGGTCTTCAGGGTGTTCTATGTGAAGGACCTGGGCTATGCGTCCACCTCGTGGCACACCTCCATGTAATCGGGGTGCAGCATGATGTCCTTGATCATGTCCTTGAGCATGGTGTACCGCGGGAAGATCGGGTACAGCTTCGAGTTCATGTAGTCGGCCTGCAACAACGATCAACACTTTGCAAGTACACTGCGAATGCAAGATGTGGTAAGGTTTATCCTAATGAGCCTCGAGGTGCATTCGAGCGGAAGGTTCGACACGTTCTCAAGGGAGAGCGATGTCGTCGTAATAAGCCTTGCAGCATGCTATTGACGTTGTTGCATCGCACCTATTAGTGGATCAAAGTTTCTGGGATGAAACCGCACGTGATTTAGTATTCTTGCTAGTTTCGACCCTTCCCGCAGAACCTTGATAAATTGGGGGGAAAACTTATCCCATTGGATTTCGCAACTTGGCAACTTTATGTATAAGAAAAAAAAAACAAACTTTACAAATATCAGACTTTTATGAATGGCTTGCGATATTTCAAGGTTGAATAATTCCATCATAAATTGTAACAAACTCATATATTTATTTATGGCAAAACGAAATATTTGTAACATTTCATAACTATATAGTCTTGGTCTTGTTAGCAAAAAAATCTTCAAAACAGCGAGAAGTATAGTATAATTTTATAATTATATAATAATTTCATTGAAACATCATTATTAAAATGATTAGATCAAATATGGGACATTAGAGATTTGGTAATAATTAGTAAATGACAATCATTAAACTTTCGTTTGAAAATAGTTTTTCGAGACAATGATGTAAAGTGCATTGTGAAATTATTAGGCTAAAGTTGTTTGAACATGTTCTATGGATGTCCGAAGGTTTGTGTCCGCTTATCCCTTGTTGTTCAATCCCCATCCACCTAATCTGCATTGCGCTTTCGTGCTGTTGCATTTAGGTAAGGTGTGTTTGTTGGATTATGCGGATAACGTTACATCATGAGACAAAAACCAATGCACACACTACAGTCTACACAATGTCACATAAAGCATAGAGTTTTAACTTATAAAATTTAAAAAAAATTGTTTAAAATTTTAATAAACAATTTATTACATCTTGAACTTTATGTAAATTAAAATTAAATATCATATTACTATTTCAGTAGAAAAAAAAATTATCATTTGTTAAATTATATTGTTCAGTTCCTTGCTTATATAATTTATTGATATTAATGTATTAATATTTATTAATTATAAATTAACTATTGATTATTTATTTGTCATTATTTAAGATGGGTATATAAAAATATAAAATTATGAATTTCACGTTACGAATTAGTGTGTTCTAAAGGAGGGATCTAAAACGAATTAAATTGAAAGGATTTGTATGTCAATAATGAGATTTGTAGTTAAGTAATCATTGATCCCCACGAACAGGCTGGCCTTAAATTATACAACCCTTAACCACGCGACTTTAATTGAATAAATTCTCATTATCCGACTCCCTCACGAAGCTGTAAAAGAGTAGAAGAATCGATGGTAATCGCTTTTCTGATGAATAAAAGAAACAAACGCCGTTTTCGCTTTGGATAACTAATTAATATAAATTAATATAATCAACTAATTAATATAAATTCCGGTTTGGCGCATCTCGAAGGGAATTGATTCCGGGGCGGAGGCCAGAGCCCTTGATTAATCGCGCTGCCGCCTGTAATCAAATAGTAGCATCCGATATTCCAATATATATATGCATACAATATTATGGATACGCCATGTCGGATGCAATATTAATAATGATTATTATTACTATTAATATAATAATAGAATTTGCAAGCGATAAATTCGATGAATTTATGCGTTCACGTTCAAGTGTCCGAACGTTAATTAACAGCAGACCACACGAATCGCAAACGGACTACCCTGACCAAATTCGGAGACTCGACTCCAAAGCTAAATGTATACGTTTTGGTAATTGCGTTATTAATTCCAATGCGTTTGCAAATTATCAATAAACTCGTTATTAGACTGTCAATGCAAAATAAATTGATTGAACGTAACATGACCATAATTAAACATATATTAAGATATCCGTAAAATGATCTGCAACAGCGTTTCTCAACTTTTTTGAAGCGCATCCTAACATATTTAGTTGGTAATGTTATATCATCAGTTCCTTTTAAAGAAACAAGGTGACAGCTGTCGTTTCGCGACCCTATTGCTAATAGTTTTTCACAACTTCCTCGCTTTGACACAAGGTGACAGCTGTCATTTGGCTGTAATAACAATTTAAAGCGACTAATAATTTGAGCTACAGCATAGTCCGTTTTGAAGTAAAGTATATTAAAAACTATAATTAGAATAATTACCATTTAATTTTAAATATTTTAAATTTATATAGGTTAGGTAAGTTGAAAATAAAAATGATATTCTTACCTTCAATTCGCGAATGAGGTTTCTCAATCCGGAATACTTCTTCAGAAGCCTATACAGGTCGTTCGTCATCTGCGTGTTCTCGGCTTCGATCTGCGCCGTAGTCATATCTGAGGACACAGGAGGAAAAGCATGTTAATCGAATTCCTCGGCTCTAGGCAATTCGCAGACTGCCCTCAAAATGCGAAACAATGGAACAAACGATTCATTCGTTTCGATTGTTTTTCGAGAACGCATCGGGCGTATACTAATTTCGCCGTGAATCAATGCCGCGGAAGAAAAGCAATTAGTCATCATTAATCATTCAATCACTCTCAAGCGCAAACTGTTTTTTATTATGACGTTTGTTTGCGACGTTCATTTTGGATTGATTGTATTGGGGATGTCGATCAAAATGAATGATCTTGGGTGCGGGGAGGGAATAAGCTCAAAGGCAGACGGGGATGGATGGTGGAACACATGCAGGCGGCACGAGGAACGCCTCGGTAAGTTTCTCTTATTTGAATGAAAAGAAAAAGGGGAGGAAAATTGAAAGAAGCCGTACGTTTGGATATGTAACATCATTGCGTTGATTTGTTTTTGTATTTACTTGGTTACGGTATTCATAGAAATATACGAGAAGTAAGTATACATTCAGCTGTAAACTAAATAAATATAGTGAAACGAACGGAATTACAGTTCTACAACATAAAAGTTGACAATGTAGACATAATTCAGTTTTCGAATAAGCTTTGATAACAAAGTGTTTGTTGCTATAGTAACATTAATAACTATATAAACATTAGAGGTAGAACGTACACATTTCAGTAAATATTTAATATCTTGAGGTGTGTTAGACTTCGGTTCGACGCCGCTCTCACCTTTGCCACGACTTTCGCAGAGTCCTTTCGAGGTTGAGCTTGCAATCCCAGCGGATGGCAGCAAAGCAAGCAAACAACCGAGAGAAAGGAGTCACCCACCGGGACCACTTGTTACGTTAATTAACGTCCCACCGAGAAGGCAATATGCGACCTGCTGTTATCACTAACTACAAGTATTTTCCAAAGAAAATATCCTTCCTTACCAGCAGTTAACAAACTACTTAAGCGACCAAAGCAAATATAATTCCCATATTCCATACAACAATTCATTTATCTTTAAATCATCTCTTACTAACTCTACAAACTCTAGTTCTTATTGATTTTTACACAATTTTTGGCCGAAAATACTTCAATCGTATTATTTTATGAACAAATTTTATCCTGTGTACTGTAATAATACGAATTTCGTAATAATTAACTATAAAAAAAATAATTAAAAAATATTTGAAATAACCTTTTGTACAATTTATCGACCGGGACATTAAAGTAAATTGGTAATGGAGAGCGGATTCGTGCCACTACCACGATTTGAACTCGTGCCAAAATGATCGCATCTGTATGAAATAGCAATTAAAATTTATCTAGAATAAAGTTTAAAAAGTTACAAAAATAAACTCTTAACGTCCATTTAATATGATAAAAAAATTATTGTAGATTTACAAAAGTTAAAACTACTTTAGTTAAATTTTATTAACAAAATATCTAAATTACGGCCCGCGGGCCACATTAGGCCCGCATAGAGTTTATATTAAAACAATAGTATAGAAATTTTAGGCATTTTTTATGTATTTTTTGTCCACTTCTAAAAAGTTTATCCATCGCTGACTTAAAGTCTCGTTAAACATATTAATTGCTTGTTTGAGTAACCACAATGCAATAAATAACAAAATTTATTGTTCTGCTTTGCAATTTCTTTCATGTTCTTTTTATCTTGAAAAAATGGAAATTCCGTTTATGTAAAATAATATTTAATACTTTAACTTTGAAGCTTCTTTTATTTATTTTTATATCTTATTATTAATTGCTGTTTGTTAATTTTCATTAAAGTAAATTTTATAATATTATTCAGAAATTTTTGTATGTAAACTAAAATAAATTTTATCTACTACTTTTCTGAAATAATTTTGAAAAATCAAAGAAAATTTATTTACTACAAAATTATAATATAAAAATAATTCTGGAAAATTATTTAAATGTATTTGGATATGATTTACTATAGAAAGTGTAATATATTTTTTTTTTCTAAATATATTATGATTTTAAAATTTTTCTTGTTTATTGTTTTGTTAATTTTCATGAAAATAAGTTCAGGTAAAATTGTTGTCTCCTAAAAATATTCTTTTGGTCTGGATGTCCATATAAGAAATGTTTACTGGATATAATTAGCTCTTTCGTTTGCAAATAAAAAATAATACTGCACACTAATTATGCATCTCGTATTTCAAGTTATTAGAGCTTCGAAGAATGCGGGTCGTTTAAGGGTTATTAACGTCAGGGATTTCCAGAACCCGTCGGAAACGAGAATGCGCAACGAACGATGATATTTCAGGCCATGTGAAAATATGCAGACAGCGATAAGCTGAAAGTTCGACGCTGTAACTTATTATATAAAAAAAGGATGCACTCACTTTCGAGCCTGTCTATTCGCTCCCGTTTATCCTGCGCTTCTTCGGCGAGTTTTGCGGACGTCTTTACGCCTTCACCGGATTTCTGCGTCTTCTCCATGATGGCACAAGCCCGAAGGACGAAGGCAGGCACGGTTTCGTGCTTCTCCTGCTTGGGTATATCCACCAAGGACCAGTACTGCGTTTCCAATCTGATAACCTCCTGGATGGACCGAAATAAAGCAGCGTGAAATTTTTGGGTGGAATTAAGATGTTCGTCTCACCTTGATCATCGACTTGAGAAGCTTGTATCTCTGGAGGATGTTGTTAACGGACTTGCTGTCATTGTATTTGGCCATCAGCGTGACGAGGGACTTCTTCGCGGTGTCGTACGACTCATCCAAGCGCACCCGGACCGCTCGAAGACGCTCGTTTGTCTCGATGACTTCCTCCTTGGTTTGGCCGCTTGCCGTACCTTCATCCTTCACATCTTGCACAATTCTCCGCACGCTTTGCGTGAACTTTCCGACCAGATTCGTCGAACCTGAAATTACATACATTTTTAAAACAAAACTCTGGTATATGAGATGTTAAAAACGTTAATTCATAGAAAACTTAAATAAATTAGTTTTGAAAAATGTTGCTTGAAAAACTGTAAAAAAAAACTATTTGCAGAATTTTAAGTATAAAATTATAGGTGACAAGGAGAAGTTTGAAGGGATAGTTTTGAAATCCTTTTCAATCATAGTGAATAACGAAACTGCTGTTGCGAATCAAAATTCCTCTCCCTTTCGCATTATGTGTCATGTACATTGAGTTTCAAGAGCGTAACAAGAGAAGCGTGAAATGGCGCGAGATTGTGGGAATATTGCGCGTTTCGTCATATCCAGACATCAAGAGTCAGAGACGTCTGGACGTGAAATGAGCAAAAGGAACGATTGTGGCATTCTTAAGAAAGATCAGATCGTTGTTGGCTAACAGATGCTTCGGACGTGAGTCATCATCATCGTTTGATTTATCGAGCCGACCGAATTATTCAATTGCATTAGCCGCAGAACAACAACAAATAACAATAATAAAACCAAAGACGATGAAACAATAATTAGTAATCCATTCGCACGAAATACGTACCGCTTCTTCGGCGTGAGATACAATCTGTACGAGCGAGCAATGCGGATTTGCTCATTCGATAACGAAACCACGAATAGAAATAATTACATTTTTTTTTTGTATTTTTCTATTAATTATTGAAATTTCATTACATGAATTGCACGACTTTTCTATTTATATCTATTCAATTGCATTTGAAAAATTATAGTAAAAGTAATATTTTTATGAAATTAATATTCGTGATTATTACAAACTTGCAATAATCATAATTCTAATATCAAAAATTAAATTATTTATTTTATTTATTTATATTATAATTCGAAAACACTTCATAGATTTATTGTAAACAATTACAAAATATGGAAATTCCACTAACTTTTTTCAGATGTAACAGGATTGGATGAAAATAACTAGATTGGGTTACGAAATGACAGTTGTCACCTTGTGTCAAAATTATAATTGCGTTCAAATATAAACAAGTAATTATATAAATATAGCATTTCCAATCTCTAAATATTATAGCGTTTTTAACTTACAGCTGTCACCTTTGACATCTCTATAAGTGTCAAAAGCGTTTCCCTACTCAATGGGTCATAAAATGACAGCTGTCACTTTGCGTCAAATTGTCAAAATTATATGCTATAAACAATCGGGTTGAAATACCAAGAACACGAAAAAAAGGTTGGGAAACTCCGATATATTACAGCATTTCAAATCAGCAATTCTCTAACAATTGTAAAGATAATGCATCAATTACTGAATATAATTATGTAACTGCAATCAATTTTGCGGAAAGGATTAGTTAGCGTTTGTGCACTGTGCAAGTATAATATTTGTTCGGTTCGGATTAAAATTGGAAACAATGCCTGGAACTAATGGGATTCAAAATTGTAACAAAAGTTTCAATATTTGCAAAAAAAAATAAAAATACAGAAAACGCACATGTTTCCAACACGTTTCGATTCAATTCCGCTGCATTACATCTTGATTTTTAATTAAATATAAAAAAAAACAATCATACCATACAGACACACACACACACACCAAAAGCTGATCTGTGCTTCTATTTTTATTTATTTTTTGCACTTTATTACTTTATCATTTTTGCGCCCTTCCTCGTTTCCATATAGATTATTTTTCCATTTTCCGACCCCTCGACGTCGGGGCTTTACTCGTTCTATCTCTTCCTGTGTGTATATATATATCCATATTGCTTTAACCCGTCGAGTTATTCAGTGTTTATCGTACAAAGGAATACTAGAGGGAAATTATTTACAAAAGCGGAATAACAACGTTGAAAATAAAATAAAAATGGAGATGGGAACGTTCCCTTGTTCCGGTGGTTAATTTCCCAAGTAAATGCCTTTTTCACAATGGATTTGATGTTCGTTCCATTGCAGTAGTTTTCATTATCTTCGCAAAAATTTTATTGCAACACGTCTGAAGTTCTCTTAAAACTGGAAACGATCTTTCCACTTTTAACCGACATTAGTTCGAAGCCGTTTTCACGCTCACATAAAAACATATAATTTCGGAAATTGCATTGCAAAAAATATTTTAATAGCATTAAATCTTCTCACTTTTTTCTCTAAAAAAGATTTATTCAGTTTAATACATTTTATTCATTGTATAATTTATTTCAAGTTCCTTGTTTTCAGATGACAGCAGTCAATTCGTATCCGATTCAGCAAAGTCCCAATATATTGTTCTAAAAGAACAGTAAAAATAATTTCCATCGTTTTAACACTGAATAAAAAATTTAATATTTTTCGTGAGCTTGGCAATAAATTAGGTGGAAACGATCACGTAATATCCAGCACGAAACGGTCGTTTATCGCAAGGATTTGATGCAGGGATGAGGTTGTTTTATGAGTTGTTGAGAGATGAAGTAGTCATGTCTGGAGGCGAAGAATCACCGATAAAACGCATGGATCATCAATCCAGTATCTATCTATGAATGCCACAAGGAAGCTGTTGCAAATTCGAATGGATCGACCTTGACGTATAATTTATTCACGAACGCACACGTTGTTCATCTCTGTTCACGTTTAATATTTATACAAGTTTCCAAAATTGTCTTAAAATATAAATATAATGAAGATGTGTATGCAAATAGCGAAAATCATTAGGATATAACATAAATACTCCAATATGCCAAGGTGAAATGTTTTAGTTTCGGTATAAAAAATGTTTTAATTTTGTTTAAAATTTACAAATTAATTTGTATTCAATACAAGAAATTATGTATTTAAAAAAAAAATGCAAAATTCAAGATCAAACGAATTTATTAATGCATGCATCGGTGTTATTTTAAATTACAAATTTGTTGATATTGGGTCAAAGTTTGATTAAAAGAATAAATACAATTCAAGGACATTTGTATTTATTTAAATGGCATTCAAAGATCCTAAGTGTTGTTAATTTTAAGAAATATTGTATTTTAATAATTAAAAAAGAAAATAAACTTGAAATTTAAAAGGAAATCAAAGAAAAGGAAATAGTATTATGAAAAAGTAGGAAGATCTTCAAAAGAAGTTTCATGTGCATTGAAAAATCTATCAGATTCTTTGACATAAGATGATCTACCTGTCAATCTATTATGAAGTATCAGATTTAATAAAGCTGTCATTTTTTTTTGACACAATCAGATCTATCTGTCATTCTATTAACCTTATTTAATAAATTTGTCATCTCGTTTTATATAAAATCGTCTAACTGTCATTCTTTTAACGTTCTAGAATCTAATTTGAAAAAAAACAGATTTAATTATTTATAAATTTAACATTTCCTTTGACATTAAATCATCTATCTGTCAATATTTTAACATTATTTTATTTCATAAATTTGTCAAATTTTTTGACATAAGATACACTATTTTGACAACTAAATTGACAAATCATTTTAGTTAATATGTCGTAAACTAATTGTAGATATACAGTAAAACTTCTTAGTTGTCAATCTTGAAATATACCTAGGTTTTACAATAAATTTTCATTAATTTAGTGACCAAATACAATCTTTTTTTTTAACTTTTTACTGAAAATCGATGAGGGTCTAAGGATGAGGAGCGGACACAATGATGGATGCAATTTGCGGATTGCAATTTTATGTGCCCGTTGCGTGTATATCCAAGCCTCCCCGAAGGTGGGGTGGGTGTTGGGGGGAGAGTTAGAGGATGGTAGCTGCAGGATTTACAATTCATTACGTAAATTGCGTCCACGGTAGCGGCATTACGAGGGGTAGAAAATGGGAGGGTGGAAGAGCATTAAAATCGATGCGGAAAAGGCATAAAGCGGAGCGGATTTTAATCATGCAACAGTGGTGTTGGCACGAGAAATTAACATATGTCCGGATCGGGTAACCGTTTTTCGGATAATCGAGCATATTTTGTTTTTGCCGTATATTTTTATTTTTCCTTTGTTTTTGTTTCGTTGCGTGCTCATCCAAAAACATAGGCCGTAATTTGTCGACTTTTTGGCCGTGAAAAATAACTCATTGTGCGGGGCCGACGTGCATTTATCAGGACGTAGCATATACCATTTTTTTTTAAATTCTCCCTCCCACACACATATGGATGCTCTTTATTTATTTATTTATTTTTATTCTGCTCATCTGCCAACCTTCCATTTTTCACTTTTCAAAATTTTCGAGCGGAACGCGAATCATTCATTCTCAGCCGACACTTCCTGCCTGCGACACACTGCTGAATTATTACCCACAAAAAATTATGTATTTTCGACAAATAAATACTTAATAATATCACCGTTATGCAGGAAACACAATTGAACAATTTAAAAATTCTCAGAAATTATCAACTTTAATACTTTTATTCAACAGGTTTCTTTTTGCAGGAAATTCACAATCAATAAAAATTTACATACAATTTTCATTTTTCAAAAAATTCATTGTATTTCAAATTACAAAATTTTGTTAATATTAAATTTGATTAATGATTTATAAAATTAAATTCATAATACACAAAAAAACAACAAATTATTATATAAGATGATCAAGGATTAGATATGACAACAGGTGCATCCCTAGATATTAATCTTTATCTGATACCAATACTATTATGTTATTGTGATTAATAGATAAAAATTGACATTTTTATTGAAAATGATTTGTTTTTGATTATCGTTATCGCACGTTTTTAGGAAAAAATTAATTATTATGTATTTATTAAGATGACTTATCTGACATAAGTCATCTGTCATTTTTATAACCTTGTAATATTGTCAATTTTTAGACAATTGAGATTCTAATTTGACAAATCTGTCATTAATCTTCATTTAAATAGTAGTTTATTTTTCTGAAAATTTCATAATTTCCATTCGAAATATTTCAACTTTTGGAGCGCGATTATGGTCAGATAATTTGCAGGGAGGGTGGTTTTATTAGTGAAATCCGTGCACGGCAATGCCTATCCTTTTTTGTATGGTAATATCAGGAGGCGAGTGCTGTTAATTGCTTAAATTAGAATTTAATGCAGATGGCTCATAAAATAGGGAAAGAGCGAGACGAAGGAAATCCTTTAAAAGTTAATTTGCCTGGAACTAACGGCGAGACTTTAATTAAATTACGATGCGAAAGCCTCAACCATCCCGATATTTAATACGAATTATATTTACACTATATTCAGCGGTAGTTCATTTTACACTATTTTTTTGCAAAAACCATTTTTCACATTATTTGTTGCGCAATTTATGGTACCAGCTCAAAATCCCGATCGATTTATCGTTATCCTCCGATAATCCTTATAATGTTGGCCCAGCATTACATTGCACGGAATTAAATTATGCTGCAAACTACCATCATCGTAAATTTGTCCCGCATATCCAGGATATATGGAGAAACCAAAAATAAATAAAATACAGCCGACAACAACATCAAAAACGAAATTTAAATTGCAAATTTTTATATGATTTATATTCCCGTTTATTTTATTTTTTTATCGAATTTTGTCGATTCAATATTCGCCCTTTTTCACTTCCTATGTGTATTTTTGTATATATATATTTTATCTCTCTGTATTTGTTCCACGCATTTTCTGGTTCAGCGATGGACAACGGAGGAAATCCCGGGAAAAGAGGAAATTTCATTTTCGCACGTCCGTCCTGCGATAAATCAATAAAACCACGTTAAGGTCCATTGAAACGTCCATCCGAGAGGCGATTTCTTATGTGTCATTCGATGCATTAACGCCGCTTTTCTTCTCCCGTATTATTTCCCATTATTCTCGGACGTTCCATTCAGAGCGCAGCTGTGTATCTTCACTTTGAATTATATCTTTAATTAAAACGCACTTTCAAAGCCTTCCCCATCGAAATCTCATTACAAAAGGAAATTGAAGTGTAATTCAAAACATTTCAACGATATTAAATTGATTTCTAATTACAAACAAATTTTGCATATTAATTAATTTGGTTCCTATTTCAAATTAAATAAACTAATATCAATATAATTAAAAAAAATTAAAATAAAAATAATTAAAAATAATTAAATTATCTTAAATATTTTTTTAATCTTTATTAATCTTCAAATAATCGTGTTTGATAAAACTTTGAATTTGAGTTTGTGTAATAAGTTTGTCTGGTTCTGTAATTAATTGTTTGAATCAGAGTGGTAAATGCAATAGAGTAACAAATAATAATTGACGGGAAAAAAAGAAGGGAGTTGTTTGGTAATCCCATAGAAAAGGGCAATAAACGTGAATAGAAACACGGATGGCGTGAAAAAGGTAATAAAAATGTATCGCGAAAATATATTTATGGAACGTTTCCTGGTTGGCTGTTGCTCACGATAAACGTGAATCCGTCACGCGAAGAATTATGTGTCTGAAACAGCAGCAACCACCAAACACCGTCCCATTACGGCGCCCATATTTCACGCCGATAACCATAACCGTTATCACAATTTTTCTCATCATTACAGCCACAAAATATACCAGACTCTTTGAATCTGGATAAATCTAACATAAAAACATCGATAATCTAACTCTTATAATTACCAATATCCAAAATTATTGAGTTTTGACGTTGTAAGTAAAGAACGTCATAAGTTTACTTAACTCAAAATAAATTATTTGAAGATTTCTTTAAATGAAATAAAATAGTTTTATTACTGGATAATAATTTTAAAAGTAATAAATGATTGGTTTTATGAAATGTTACGATGATGCAATTTTAATCGCGTTGCATAACTCAATTAAATATGACATTTGTGTCATTTAAATATCGGTTATGTGACAGTTTTCTCGCGGTAGAATAAATTTTGCGTAGGTTATATATAATTAAATAAATTTCTGGAAGATAATCGATGAGACAACACCTCTGGCGTTGTAGTCAGCGTTAATCCCTTAACCGCATCCTACAAGTGGATGATCGAAATGTCGGAGAATTTCACTACGTTCATCCTCGAACGTGAATCGCCGGATCTTTCAGGTTCAACTCTTTTTTCCCTCCAGAAAGGTATGCTACCAAGGCCATCCTATCCCACTCTTCGGCACGCAGACTGCACGTCTCCGCGAGATACTCGACATCGCCACAACCCACGAAGACGGTGCTCGACGCACACCGTCCAATCAAACACGGCAATCCCGCGACATGTTTTAAGAGAAAAACTAAAAATACTACCTGTGATTGTTTAGTTTTGTCACTTTAAAATCATCGTACACTAAATCATCCGGCGCGGAGGAAGAGATTATTATTACATCACGATTTTGGACGGAACACCGAGAAACCCAAAAAAAAAAGAAAACATTATGTAAGTCTCCTAAAAATACACCTGTTTTCCCCACTAAAAATGTTCATTATGTAAAGAGAAAAACGAGTTTTCCAATAATCATTAAATAAAATGAATTTCACGAATAGAATTTCAACTTAAATATATATAGATAAAATAGCAAAATGATAACCGATAAAAAGCGTTTACTTTTTACATGGGAATAAACCCGAAATATTCTATTTATGAAAATTACAACCGAAAACAAGGCCATTAAAGGACAATCATTATTATTTTTCGAAACGGGTATTCCCATCGCTTAACCGCATTAACTAACGGCCAGATGAAAATAAACGCATTTCTATATCAATAATCCAAGCAATTACTCGGAACAGTAAATGGTCTTGAATTGTTTTTTAAGTGTCCATCAGCTATGGAAAATGGTGTGTTTATGCTCGTTTCCTTCGATAAATGTAAATAAATAAATGGACGACCTTCGGTGAGAATTTGCGAGCGCAAAGTTCAATGTTTTCAATGTCTCTCCGCTCGAATCTATGTCAATGTGTCGATTCATTTAACAACCATTGAATTTTCGGAAAACGTTAATTGTTTTACTACTTTTTAGTTCCTGGTAAAAAATAGAATTTTAATTAATATTATTACATCATTTCATTTAAATATATTTGAATATTTCGCATTTATTCGGTTATTCGAACGTAAAAAGGAAGTTATTTTTTAAGGAAATTGTTTATAATGCTTATGCGTATCAGTCGATTGAAGCACGAGTAAACGTATAATTTTATGCTCGAGAGATTTTTATAATTTATGACTATTTCCTTTTCATAATTGTTTTGAACTGTTATGAAAACGGATATTTTACTTTAGTAATATTTTTTTTTACTCCAATTATTTTATTAAGTCTATAACATGATTATGTCACAATTCCATTTCATTAAGGCAAATTAAAATGAAAATATTACTTCAGTTTTTACATCAAAATCATTAAGTCTCATTTCCTTTCAAGTTTTTAGTAGACAAATTATTATAATTACATAATTTTTATATTTTACTTTCAATTCTAATGACGTTATCAAAACAGTTATTAACTATTCAAAATTTTATATTTTAAATAATTATTAGTTATCATTTATTAAATATTTTGTTCTAGTAAAAATTTTGACCGTTAAATTTGTAGCATAAATATTTTGCTTCATTTCTAAATTATAGTTTTTGAATCTTTAATAAAAATAGATTGGAAATTCTATGATGCAATTATTGTATCTCGAATCTATGGTTATAATATTGCCAATTAATTGCAATGAGTAGTTATTAAAGTAGTCGCAGAATTTTCAATTGGAATTTATTTTCCAATTAATTATTTTGCAATATTCTTAAGTTTTATAAGATTTCCAATTAATAGTAATTGTTAATGTGGTTTTAATAAGTTTTAACTAGATCTTGAAAGATTTGAAATCTGTCCCAAGATTTTTCAAACCGTTGCGAAATAGTGGAAAGACTATATTTACATAATCGTCATCTGAGCTACAATATATAATTTCCAATTAAATCTAACAAGCTTTTACTATGATTAAATAATGAAAGGATATGTAACTTATATTTTAATACAGTCAACAAATTTGTAATGAAAACATACTGAAAATAAAATTAGAATGGATTTTTGTGTTGTTAGTGGCGCCTATGCGGATATCCTTGATATAAATATGCATTGGCATTTTACGATAAAGCAGGATTTCGTTGAGGAAAAAAAAAATGCTTTCAATAAATTCAACGTATTTGTCGATAAATATTAATGAAATAAAAATTGCATAAAAAGGTATACACAATTAAAGGTCAGATGTGAATTAAAGAGACAGACAGCATCAAACACAAAAGCAGTAACGTTGCAAACAAGAAGAAATAAATATACGAAAAATGCAAACCTTTTTCAATATAAAAACAATAAATTGCACAGCGTTTTATTGAAATTTATTTTCGATGCATGCGCATCGCCGATAATTTCCATGCATAATAAATTCGCGGATGTATTTCCAATTTGCGTTTTATCTGTATGCCAGAGGCGGATCGAGTTTGACAGTTTTATCTAGTGACGACTCGCAGCTGTGAAAATGATAAGGCGGATATATCCGCCGCTTGCCTTAAAAGTATTAAATATTTAGTATTACAGTTGATGCAACTACTGTATAGTTATAGAATAAAATACTGTATATAATATCCTATTTATTGTTAAAACTTTACAAGTGGAATGAAGCATTTCACATCTAATTTTTTCAGTAAATTTTTAGTTTGTTCTAAAATTTAAAAAAAAAATAGAAATGATAAAATTAATCAGGAACTCATATTTCATATGATGATAGTCTTATTTATTGATTTTTTCATAATAATTCAGCTTTCAGAAAAAAATGCGTTATTTACTTGAGGACTGTAGGTAATAGAAGACCAAAATATTTTTTTTCACAAAAATAATAAATTTAATTGATATTTTTTAATAATAATTCAGTTTTCATAAAACCTGGAAATGAAGAAGTTAATTCCTTATTTATTTAATATAAATATTACTTATTCTTTAGAAGATTTTGGTTTTACTGGTTGTAAACTTGTAGCTGAATCCGATCCTGCCTTACGTTTAAATTCAACATTTCGCAGCGACAATCAAGTTACGACATTTTTTTTTATCCACGAGATTGTAAAGTAATAACATCAACAAGTATAAGAGGAATGCCGTGCTCTGTCGAGTTTTTTTCGCCCGGGTCTTTTTGTAGAGAATCGATACCGGTTTTGCTGAATTTGCAGAGGTTGGGGAGAGATGCGAGCGAGCGAGCGAGCAAGAAACATGGGATTCATGCGTGTTACAGTGTTTCCCGCCTAATCCGAAGGATTCCTGCCTTCCCGAAGGAGTAGCAGGATCCTTCGGAGGAGAAGTAATTGCGTGGCCCGTAAATGTTTACGTTTTCCGGTACTCTGAAAACGGTCGTATTTACGTTCCACCACCCATCCACCCCTTTTCTAACACGACTAGTCTGGCGCCCATCTAACCGTGCTATCCGGGGGTACGCGACGACGACCTGCTTAATCCCTATTACTGCACACTTTAATGCTTAATGATGGAAGAAAGCGCTCGACTCGGCGCACTTTAATTGATGCCGCCATTATTTCCATTTGCTCGGTGTCTCGTATAATTTAAATCTATATTATTTATTATATAAGTGTCTTCAGCAATTAAATCGCGGTATCTTCATTAAAGGGGACGAAAATTGCTCTTTTTGCATCTAATTATTTGCCTCCATTTAATTACACACCAACGCAACATTTTCGCTGCAAATAAATTACATCACAATAAAAATTTATATTATTTTTTTAGATAAACATTTATTAAATTAATTTATTATTTATATTTCTGGAAAGTATTGAAGATGTAAATCAATATTTAGGTATGCAATTTGGTGTATAAGTGGTACTTGAGTTAACTGCGACTGGTAACATTTGCGTAGATATTAGAGAAACTCATCTTCCAAGAGAAGCTATGCCGTTCGCAACTTTAATCATTTCATTAGAGCGAAGACACGGCAGTAACATTAGTCCGTAGACATTAAGAACTAATTTGCCATAAACCGAGTCGCGTTTCACCTTCAACTTCGCGAAATAAAACACACAAAAAGCAAGACGTAGCGAATGCAAATTTTCCTCGTTTGCATAGGTCGTCGACCAAAATTTACTAACCTGAGGTTAATTTCGACTTCTTCATTAACCTCCGCAAACAAGCAAAATGTTTGTCCAGCGTTTACATAAATTGTACAGAAAGTTTCGCAAGTTTTCCGTAGAGCAAACGTGATATGTGCTCAAGTTTTTGCGCCCTCTCCAATTCGATAACTTTAGGTTCCCCAATTGTGGGGTATATTCTTTGGTCCGTGTTATTTGTTCGGAGAGCTTTCTTCTGGCACTTGGGGCATTACGAGATATTGCACGTACATTCTACGTGTCAACACTCTCAAGACGCAACACGTAGACGCCAAACGAAGGGTGCTAATATTTTTTTTACCCTCTTCGAGAATTCTTGAGCGAGCCACCCCATGCAAGGAAATTGTATGTGGACTTATGAAAAAACGTAAAAAAAAAACAATTTCAAGTTGATGCTCCCAAAATATTTTTTTGCTTCGTTTCTGTTGTTGACTAATTTGCAATACGTAATTTATTCATAATTATGATGTAAGGAAATTAAAAATGATGTTAGACGAGATTGTTTATCTATTAATAAATCATAATGTTTTGTTTAGAATCTTCGATGTTAATTGAACGCATTTACTTGAATAACATATATGTAATTATAGTAATTGCACGTTATTACTAAATTGTTTTTGCACGTGATAAATCTCACGAAGTAAAATTTATCGGAGATTTATACACGTTCCTCACAATAGAATTAAATGAATAGTTCTATGAAGATAGATTGAAATTGTCAAATTGCATCACAGCAGTATAAAAAGAATAGTAACTTAGCAACTAACTTAGCATCCGTCACAACTATGATTTTATATGAAAAATCATAGATTATCCATAGCAACTGTCTAACAAAACCTTAAACTGTCAAATGTCATATGATACATACTACAATTACCATAGCAACCATAAAGCGTTATTTACAACTGAAATGTGTATATATGAAGTACATAAATTAATATCGTTTTTTTTTTAATAAATAAATTTCTTTAATTTTTCATACTTTCTTAAAATCTAACGTATTTTTATTTGCATTTCTTAACACCAGACTTGTGTTACAACACAAACTGAAAAAAATAAAATAAAAATACTGTATTTTACTAATCACAAAAAAATTTAAAATAAAATATAATAAATTTAAATATTTCTAAATTAATATCAGTTTCTAAAACATTTAAATAACAATAATTTCGTAACTGAAAAACATTTTATTATTTAATTAATTATAATTCCATCAGAAAATTGAAATGTCAAATAAATTTACCATGAAATTAAAAATTACCTCATTCTACTCCATCAAAAACAGTGATTTATTTAAAAAGTAAAATCGCAATTTACACCTTGACTTTTTAAACATTTTTTTCACGTAAAAATTAAATAAAATATAGATTCGTCTTCATCTTGTCTTCACTTTTAATTTTATTTATCACTTCACGTAATTTCTCCATAAAAATATGTATTTTTGAATTTTTTTTACAATTATTTTTGATGTTTTTATAAAATATTAAATTATCTATTAAGAAAATTTCCTTTGCATTAAATGTCAAAACTTTTTGTCCTCGTAATTATTTTATTAATGATGCAAAAATGTTGTTATTACACATTTTAATTAATAATGTTGTTAATTGTTGTAACTAAATATTTTGATTATATGTAGCAATGTTGGGAGAGTCTATAACCTTTGAAATCGTAATTTGCATAAATTGACTATGCGGAATAGTCAGAGCATATCATTCCCGAATAGCATTTATTACGTATTCATGAAATCAGAAGGAAAAGAAAGCATGCATCTTGCGAGTAAGAATCGGTGCGGCAATTGGAGTGGAAGTAAAGTATCTCCGAGTAATTGCCAATAACCGGAAGCAACTCTCTTCGATTCGACAGAAGGAACCCATTAGCCAAAAACAAAAGAAGATACAGAAACAAAAATTGAAGACACGATTTTCGTAACGAGTTTCTCTCGCATGAATGGAACCGAATTTATTTATTGTTCATCCATATAAAATGCAATTTCGTAACATTTCTTACAACGATTTTAGTTTGTGAACCTTCACGGAATTGTATATATTTCTGTGTATGGCTGTGAGGTTACAGTTCATAAATATGCGGGAGGTCACGTATCATCGAAATTCATTCATGAAAGCAATTTATTTCGATTACGAAAATGCGAGTGTTTTATTACAAACAAACCTATTGAATTTTTTTATCCGATTAGATCATTTAACGCGTAAACAAACACGTACAATTAATTAAGAATCATTATTATTGTATGCTTTTATAAACAAGTTGTTACGGGTTTATGGATATTCCAATATAAAATACACAATTAATTGAAGTTAATTAATGTTTATACTTTGCAATAGTCATAAATTTTTTTTTTTTACTTATTTATATAAATTTCATATAAATTTCATATAAATTTCATATAAATTTCATATAAATTTCATATAAATTTAATTTAATTAATTAAAAAAAATATATTTATTGATTCGTAGTTCACAAATTTTAAGTTCTGTCAATGCTTTATATATTTGCTTATATCTCAAAAAGTATACGTAAGAAATTCTTAGTTATATTTTTTTAGATTGTATATATTTGGTTTCACTTTCACTTATTTTTGTTGTACAAGTTTTCCTCAATAAAATTGAAAGTAATTTACGTTTTGTCAACTAAAATGAGTTTTAAATATATTTCATTTTTACAATTACTTTTCCAGTCTTTAAATATAAAGAAATGTATTTGCTACAAAATTTTAACATTTACCAACAAAAAACTCATAATATTAAGTAGTAAATTTAATAAATAATGTTAAATTTGACAAAAATTAAATGTTAACTAGTTATTTATTTAAATTAGATTTAGAATTAATTGAAGTCCAGTTTAGATAAAAAAAATACCTTCATTATATGACAAATTAGTGAAAAAATAATAAATCAGATGTATTTGTATTGGAATGTTAAAAACTATGTCTTTTTAGTACGTTTTTTTTTTAAGTCATGTTAATTATTAGAAGATTTAGGCAAAATCGTTATGCAATCAGCGGACCGCGCCTTAGTTTCCTGAAGGTCCGAAACGGATTCGCAACTCGGAATCAATTCAATTGATTTGCAAATGCGGATTCGGGGGTGCGACGACCGGACTTACTTCGTTTCCAATACTCCGAACTAATTACGCTCCCAGTTCGTCTTTGTTTCCGTCTCATCCGGTCTTCGCTTTATCCTCTTTCTTCAATTTCGTTTTCATTTTCTTTTTGTTCATGTCCTCTAACATTTTTTTTCTGCACGGATTGTCTCGTATACACAATGTACAAGCAGATAACACGACTTTATTAGATTAGCTCCAGGACCTCGTCCTGTCTGTTCCACGTCGACCCCCTGACTTTATATTTAGTATTCCACGCGACGGATACTCCCCTTTATTTCATCTGCAGCTTAAAATACTCCACTCCAGTTATGATCCTGATAATATATTAATATTACAGTAATTCGGAAAACGAATTAAATCCGAGCGGAACGAAAAATTTACAAATAAAATTTCAGCTGGAATTACGCCGCGCTTATAATATTAATCACATTAAAACTATTCAAACGGCGTTTGTGTACCGATGATATTATATAATATTATTGGATTCCGGGTGGGACAATCCACATGTACATTTAGCGAAATCCCAGCGAGATTTGCGCTTCGAATACTTTATTGATTCGCGCTTTACTAAATATTCATTGCACATTATGAACGTGCATTTAATTTATAATAAAACTCATGCATATTATTTTTTGTTTGTTTAATCAATTCCATTTTGTGAATTAATTTGCGGTTAAAATTTGCAGAAAACCCGAATATCAATTCTTTATAACTACGTCAATTTTAATAACGTTTTTTTTTTGTATATTGCAAAAGTTTAATTTTATGATTTATTTACAAGCTCAGAGTAAAAGTCAATATTTTGATTCATTTTATTGCTAACTGTTACTTCTAAGATGATAAATAAATGGATTTTATGAAGGTCCTAATTTGTATATCAAGGATAAAAATTTCCTAGTAAATTTGGATTTATATTTGTGGGAGTAATATTTATTGATGAATAAATTATAGAAACTAACATAAATATATTTATAAAAAACCAAAAAAATGGTAAATGGTTCAGTTCTTATATTTAGGTGATATTTTTGACTTAATCTGCAAAGTCGAGTCATTTAAAAAAAAAAGAGTATCAGAACTAGTTTGGAGTATTTTAAAAATTGTCATTATCCAGTTGCAACTGTCAAAATATACAATTTGATATTTGATGACTAGTTTGGAGTATTTTAAAAATTGTCATTAAGCAAACATAACTGTCAAAAAATGAAAATGAAATGAAAAATGTTTTAATTTTTTTAATAATTGTCATTATTCAGTTGCAACTGTTAAAATATAAAGTAAATTGTTTAAAGTGTCATTAGAAATATAAACATATTTCTAATGTAGTTTCCTATCTTATTTCTTTCAAAATGTGTTTTTGTCTTGTGCTTCATCACCTTTATGTAATTAGTTTTAAAACAATATGTTGGAATGTTCATGGCAAAAAGGTGAATTTTGTTTATAGTTAAGAAATAGTTCTGTAGACTAACGTTTCTTTTTTTTTGTTACGTGACCCAACATACTTTCATGTACTAGTACTGCAATACAATATTTGATACTTTGACAAAAAGTGACAGCTGTCATTTTGAGATTAAATTAAAAATTTCACATAAACTCCTCTACAATGTTTCATTTCTTTTACAACTGAAATTATTATTTAATTTTTTTTTTTAGTTGAATACAAGATTATGACGAATGGCTTATGGAATACATTTATAAGTGTTAAAATGTGTTGTTGTCGTAACTTAATCTGATCCGAATATCTTTGAATGTAAATGAGTGAATAATTATTTCAATTCCTGGAGATAATGCTCTCATCCAAGGCGAAGTGTTGAAAAAAAAAACGGATTAAAGAGCAAACCCATTTCAGCTCCAGATAACAGCAACAAATCATTATATTTTGACAAGCCGCAAAATGAGAAAAAATCAGGCTATAATTTGTTAATTACGAATCCTTGTTAGCCATAAACAAACGTGACAATATGATTTTCATCTGTTTTATCTCGCAAATTGACCTATCACGAGTTCGCCTTTGTTCAAGCTCAGCGGAGAACAACTGGTGTAATCCGGAGGAACAGAAACTAAATTAGTTGTTTTTTCATATTATTTTATTTTTATTGACATTTGAATGATGTTTTTTTTTTCATATCTCTAACCTATAATACGTTCACATCGATTCGTGGTTTTAAGTGTTTAATTGTGATTTCGGGAAAGGTCGAATATTTGAATTCAGCGCGAATATGTGTATTTTTGTTGTATACGTTTGGATCACAAAAGCCGAAAATCATTGACCGGAATCGAACGCACACTGGAATCATCATCAATTCGAACAGGTTTGTAATGATGATACGATTGTTCGAACCGTTTTGTTTGCACGTCAATTTGATTGCTGTTTGACACATGACACTTCTTTTTATTGGTTAGAAATACATTTATTTTATATTTTTATCCTTGAATTCAATTTTATCCTTCAATATTGTGTGGAGGTTATCTCTATTCGCGTACAATAATAAATGAACGATAATTATGTAATTGATCGCGAAATGACAGCTTTATGTCAAAACTTCATTTTTTTAAATTATAAAGAATTTATGAAGTTTGAGAACTTCTGGTTTAGAGTTTGAATGAAGCAACGATTCCATTACGAAAAACATCGAAGAACGTTTACTGTTTTTTTCTGAAGGACAACATAACAATAATAATGTTTACTTCAACTTCTGTCACGGAACAAAGGCAATAATCTGAGTAACATTTGTAATAGTAATTATAGATTGGTTTAGCTTCAACATTCATTTTCAATTAACCTATTTTGATAATTAAACATACTGATAACGATTTTAATTACGTTATGATCGTTACCTAAGGTCAGTAAACTCGTAGATTGGTACATGCGTAGTGAAATAAATTTGAATAACCCAAAAAAACGGTTTTTGTAATAATATTTATTACCTGTTTTCTTTTTTCACTCGTGTCATAAAATGCGTTGCATAATTGTTGTCTGCGTCGGATCATGATTGTAAACGTATGGGAGGAGAAAAGAGAATGGGAAATTGTGATTTTGGTAGGTTTTCGTTTTGTTCGCTGCATCGTTGATCGTACGCGAATTTTGGATTATTAATGATCGGAAATTGCAATTTGTCTCTGCCCGGTTAAATTGCTTAATAATTCACGGCTCCTCATTAATAATAGTTTCCGGTTACGCAAATCGCGGTGCGGCGTCGGGTTAATATAAATAAGAAATGACCGCACATTTATAAAAAAAAACTCTGTAAACTGATTTCAACCAACAACCGTATACATCACACACAACAAATAATATTACGAAAATTAATTTAGCTGCAATTGAATTAAAACCGAAATACAGTGAAATCGGATACTTTTAAAAAGATAATTTGTTTTGTTGCAGAAAAAAATAATGAGAAATTATAATGATTTTACTGTCAAATTATTTGCCCGAGCGTGACTCGGGCACGGATTTTGTTCATACTCTGAGGTTCGGGCAAATTTTGTTTTGACTTATTGGGAGTGTTTTCATCAGGTATTACTATTTAAATAAATATTTTCCATCTGAAAAATGAATAATTTTCATACAAAATAGAATTTATTATTCGGATAATTTATGTACTAAAAAAATAAAGGATTTATTTATAATTTATAAATTCCTTAAAATCAAGTCGATTACATTAACAAATCAATGAGATAAAAATATAAATATTCTAATTAATAATTATTGCAATTTCATAATTAAAATACAAGATTTCTGCATAATTGCTTACAAAAAAATAGTAATAAATAGAATTTAAAAAAATACTGATTTCTTTTCCTTAATTTTTTCTTAACAGAAAATGTAAGTTTATTGTGTATTCTTTATTTTAAAACATTTTTTTTACAACTTATCTAATTTATTAGTCCTTTCTGAATTAATTAATTAATAATAATAAATAAATAATAAATTGATTATTAAACAGAGTTTTTGAAAAATTATAGCTACAATGAGAAAATTCTCAAATTTTGAAATCTTTGGAAATTAGTATATTTTTCAAATTAAAAAAAAGATTAGTTTATAATTTATTTAAAATTAATTAATTCATAAATAATTTTCTTAATACATAAAAATTCTATACAATTACAATTTTTTTTTCTACAAAGTTGGAAGTAATACTTCTTTTATTCCTGATTCATATTGAATTTACTTACGGCTTCGCATTGTGCGGTTTTGAGATGCTTTTTGTCACAAGAAACACTACACTGTCAGACGCGTTGGTTTGAGGAGATGAAGAGGAATTCCGGTCGAACCGCAGCGCGCCGCAACTGAGACCAGAATGATGAGCAAAGGGTTTTTATACATATAATAAAAAAAAACGACGATTCCCATGTTAATTATATATGGATTTTCGTGTAAGGTCTAATGCCTTTGCGGCTTTGAAAATTTGATTACAGACTACATATACACACGAAGTGTCTCTGTGTATATATGTATTTTCTCTCCACTGTTGCTTTCTGCCTCATTTTTTTTTCATCCCCTTTCTCCATTTTCCTCTTCCTTTTTTTTCCCCGTTCATCCTAGACAAAGAGGACTCAACCGCTTTGTTAATTTTAATTGCGCTCCGCGAATTAATCCTGTTGATACAAAGTAGCGAACCGACACCATCCATCCAACCAACCGCTCCCGAGTTCCATCAAACCCTCGCATCATATTTTCCACCCTCGTTCATTTCCTCATCCACCCCTCTTCTTCATATATTTTTTTTATTCTATTTCCAACCCCCAACGTTAGCTTTATTTCCGCCCCTCCTGAAAATGGAAATAAGAAAGCAACAGAAGAAGGAAACGATCACATCCAAGAATAAATTATTATTAGTTTTTTTTTTCTTCACATATTCTCAAATAAATCGTGAATCGCAAATTGAAACAACACACTGGCATTGCGAAATCTTCAGGCAGATGCGCTTTTTCTTTATTTTCATTTTAGCTTCTCCGCATTTGGGTCAAGTTTACGTGATATTTGCGATGCAGCACGCTCGAAATAATCAGCGAAATGCGATGATGCAACCGTTCAATTTAGCTAATTGATCGTTGTTTGTAACTGGTGGCAATCACTTCTCGCTGCTTGAGTTAGTTTAAATCAATGTAAACACACGAAGAGAAATAGAAAAAAATATCCAAGAATTATATTTGAGATGTGTTTTTGCTTCGTTAAATCATTCTTTGAGAACAGCTTCATGAATTATTGATTTCAGAATTGCTTTTAACAATAATTTCGTGATTTAATGAAAATTGATGATGTGTTTATTGAAATTGTATGCAATTTTCTCTAATACCTATTGAATTATTTACTTACATTTTTATCAATTATAATACAGTTAATGTGTTTGTCTCGCGTTTATTCTACGCGTTTTAATAAAGATTGAAACTCAATTTACTCGACTTACGAACGTATCTCGGTCGTAAGTCGAGAAATACCTCTATAACTGTTTGAAAATTTTATGAATAAATGTGTCAGGAAATGTTGGGTAAAAATTTTCGTTGAAATATGTAATTATATACTTGTCGAAAAAACTTGTGAAACATACAGAAATATTTCCTGTCTGATATTATCAACTATTCTTTAGTGCTTCAAACCGAAACTTTCTAAATGTTGGAAATATGAAATAAAAACATATTTTGTGATAAATTATGAATAATGAAACTGTAATTTATTACTGCGATAAGTGATCTGTCCTATAAGGTAATTACAAATTATATCTACAATTCATTATTCATTAATTCAAGGTTCATTCATTATTTATTCGAATATTAATTTCAATTTAAATATTATAAATATATAAAGTGAAGAAATATTTTTTTTTCTATTTAGAATTTATTTTTTCTAAATTTTTAATTTTTTTAAGCCGCTATTATATGTTAGTAAAGTTTGGATTATTTGTACTTTTATATTCGCCATGTGTACAATAAAAATACTTTAGTAAATCTAAACTTCCAACTGAGCAATTCAAACTTTGCACATTTCACGTTGCTGTTGATGATAATGATGATGATGACATGCGCTTTCTATTGTGTTTCTTGCAAATATCAGCACTACCTTGGCGGGAAAACAAGAAAAAAGGATGTTGGATGCTGCAGAAAGAGAAGCAAGGATAGTTCTCTCAACACACCTAAGTTGCTCTCCATAAAATTCCAAAGATTTAATAAAAAAAAACTACGCTCGTGGGTGCGTTTTACACGCTTTCATTAACCGGTTTTTCCGTTACTATTACTGATTTCAATTAGCTGATCTCTTTATTATTATTATTATTATTATTATTGAAATAATACTATATTTTAGTTTGCGCTTATTTTTTTTTCTGCTTCTCTGTGCTAAATAGTTTCGCGGTTTTGTGTGGGTCTCAATTAGAGCGTGAAACAGTTTGCGGTTTGTATATGAATATGCTTAGAAATTTTCAAACAAACGTTTCGCGAAGAGATAGGCTTGTATCTTCCGCTGAAAGGGCTTTTACAATTTCGTAACTGTGTCAGCAGCAAATGCTATCAAAGAACTTCACGTTTTCGCCGTCGAGCTGGCGTCATTAGTTAATTGCATTTTATCAATTAACGCTGCACGCCGCGATTGGCCAATTGGTAATTAACTGATGTGGCGCCACGGAGATGGTAATCACCTGCGGCACGTATTGTTGGTGATTAAAATCTTTATGGTAAATAGGGCGGTTTCAAACGTTTAAGTCCACCCACGCGTTTATTACTGGGTCATTTGTGTAACAGATATTATCTACTTCAGGATCAATGATTCTACATATTCTTTTTTTATGATTAATTTTATCTTCGAAAAGGTTCTGCTCCAAAAAGGTTGCCGATTACTCTTATGGGTAATTGACTGTTTGAAACCGGACTAATCGTGGACTTTAAAACCATAAATGATCAATTGTGTAAAAAAAAAGAAAATAATTTATTATATTTTTTTATAAATTTAGTTTTTTTTTCCTCAAATTTTCAATCCGGACTATATCTTTAATTACTAATCGAAGCCGCACTATGCGAGGTATTGTATTTGCATTAAAAAGTGCATCCTGCAAATATTAGATAGAAAGTAATTTTGAAATTTGTATTTTTTATTATTAATTTTTATTTTCAAATTTAAATTCGGAAAGTTTTACTTTTAAAATCTAATTATTTTATGAATAAGCAAGATGTCTGGAAAATTTTGTAATTTTAATTATAATTTATTTCAAAATTTACTAATTACAAATTTGTTGTTTTAAAAAATTAAAAATTTCAAACTAATAATTTTGTCTAATTAAGTTGTGAAGTTTTGTTCATGATTTTTTTTAATTTTAAATTTTTCGAAAATTTATCACTTTGTATTTCATCTATGCAACAATTCGTGTTCTTGTGAAATCTATATAGTGATATCAAAAGATAAATAATTGAAGAGTACAGGAAATTTGAAATAATTAACTAAAAATATATTTATTTCTTAGTAAATTATTTTCAAAATTTAAATGTAAATGTTTTAAATGTAAATTGTTGATAAGTTTGAAATTTAACATTTTTTTGATATTCTGAACAGAATTTTGGTGTTTGATCCGGGATATCATATGTCTTTTGAAGCGTACCTAAAGTGGAAGCTTAACACATAATCTTAGTCCTCGGTGTCATGTTCGGAGGATGTAACATAAATCAATGATTCAATTTGAAAGAGGAGAGATGCACGCTTACCGATTCCCATCCTTGTACAACGCAATGTTCTACATCGATTTAAACAATGCTGATGCAAATTCAGACAAAGAGTTATGGTGAACGCTTATAAAGCATCGTCGTATATTAATGGGGAAACAAAGGAGCATTTTGCACAATGCAGATTGATTAACGTTAAACACTTGAACGCCTTTTCAGGAGATGATGATGGTCTTTTTCACTCCACCTCGGGTATCATCAAGTGGAGATATTGAGAGATTGCAAAACTTCTCGTAAACTTGAAATTTTACATTTACACAACTTGTTGCGTCTCATTATATAATTACTACAATTTCCACTCTATTTGTATACTTATTACACACAGTTATTATATAATTTGCTAATAACAATAATTCATTGACATATTTTATAGTTAGCATAATTTTGAAACAATATTTATGTCATAACAACTATATATTTCTTAAGTTATAATTATTTTTTCTATAAAATATCTATGAGAGTGACAGCTGTCAAAAATGAAGTTAGCTGTCAATTTGACAGTGTCAAATAAACTGTCAATATCTAAATAATTAAAATCCGGTATATTATTTTAAATTAAACTATTTGCAAATAGGGTGAACTTTGAATTAAGTTAGAATAGAAAATGAGAAAGGAAGTGCAAGTCCACTAATGTATTTTCCATGCATTTCTGGATTTTCCTCTAGGGATTCGCGCAATGCAAAAAATATATTTGTTTTTCCTGGTGCCACCATCTGCAAAACCGTCCGTAGAGCGAGCACTGCAAACGTCAGTTATTCTCTAATTACTTTCGGTACAGCGCGACATAAATTCCGATTCCATGACGCTGTCTGCTAATTGCGCAAATTTGTTCTTTTTTAATTGAAATGAAAAGAAAAAAGTGCTTCGTTAAGTCCAGACACCAGATTTCATCTTAAAACCAACGCAGATCACAATCTAAAATAGTAATAATAATAATAATATTCCTTTAACAGATTGTGGAATATTTCTTGTTTTCTCTCGAAATAAAATTGTTAAAATCTGCTGGAGAAGTTTCGTTGCTTTGAGAGACGATTTTTCTTGGAGAATTACGTGCAATATTCTTATTATGCATTCGGTTTGTTCTTTCTCCCTTGAGGAGAGGAAGAAAGAAAGAGAGAGAAATGTACGGTCGTAATGCAATTCTTTCCGGTTTAATTATGGAAACTGCGGCGGACGGGGATTCCCTTTGAATAGTAAACCGTGCTTATTCATCGACGATGGAAAAACGTGACTTCGCCAGGGTTCCGAAAGAATAATCCTTGTTTTTCTCTCGTCCTGCTACGCATATGCATTTTATTCCATCATTCTCGAAACAATATCTGCGATCATCGGTTCCTCGCTTAGTCATAGTCTTTCAATGCGTTTTCATTCATTCAGTTTTTAGCAACGGCGTACGAATTATTTATATCCTCCGGTTTCTCGTAAATATTATTAAATGGATCATAATAATATTTACGAGTCATTGATAAAGCATTATCTTTGCAAAAATTTGTTACGAACAACATTTATTGCAATAACATCATCAACATCTAAGAAAATATCAAATTTAATTACAATTAATTTCAATAAATTTTATTATCAATTATTTACAAACATTTGTAGAACTTGAAAAATTGTGAAAAATTCAACACTTTTTATTAACGTTGTTTCTTACAAATTTAATTTAATTTAAATAAGTAAATCGAATATTTACATATTTTCAGAACTAAATAATACATAAAATAATCTTTTCAAAAATTGTGAAAATTCAGCACTTTTTATTAACGTTTTTCTTACAAATTTAATTTTATTTAATTTAAATAAATAAATCGAATATTTACATATTTTTAGGACCAATTTGAAAATAATATATGAAATAATCTTGTAACTTATTGTAGCAGTTTAGAAATGGAATTTTTTTGAAAATAATAAGAAATTAAAAATAATAAAGTAAAAAAATAATATAACTTTTGCAATTTATTTTCTTTACTAATTTTTCTCAATGGTCGTCGATTTTTAATGTAATTTAAGTTTAAAATATAATAGTTTAAAATAGTCTAAATAAATGTAATTTATAAAATATTTCCAGTGATCCAATTTTTATGAAAAATTTAAGGAAAGTTCATTAATCACATTTTTTATAATAATACTTAAGTGTGTCACTTTAGAACTTAGTTTAAATTAAATAAACTTAGATAAATGTTTCTAGATAAAATATTTAAAAACTTAACGGGATTAATTTTATTGAAGTCATAAAGAATTTTTGAAATAATTTTTTTTGTAGTTTATCCACGAAATCGCACTATTCGAGGTATTTCTGTATGGTATGGATTTTTTTTTAAATATTGGAAATTATTTTTATTTATTAAGATGTTTTTATTTTCTGATTATCGTTGTGTTGTCACCCATCCAAAAATTTTATACACTAGAAATTGCTTAACTATTTAAAGACAATGTTTAGGTGAAAATCATTATTTTTGTTATTACAGCACTTTAGCCAATTAAAAATTGGTAAATAAATAAAAATAAAATTGTATTAAAAAAATCATATTCCATTAGTAACAATTATAAATGTTTTTATTTGCGGATATGAAATGATGCAAACGTTGGTAATTACAATCTCTTCTTCAAAATGGATCAAAGAATAAAAAATAGAAGAAAAAAAGCTATAATTATTAGAGAGTAAAGCGTTCTTAAATATAAAACTAAAACTAAACTAAATTTCGATTAATCATCTTTAATTATAGACAATTCAAAGGCGATTCTATGAATGGAAATGCGAGTAAATTAGCTTATTAGAATTAACTGAATGGAATCCATATTTTCTACTGTCTTCCCTCAAAATGGGTGTCAGATCAATTGATCCCGTCGTCTCGTGACGTTTTTGGGAAATTCTGCGGCGCCCGATGCTGATTGTTTATGATTACCAGAGGAACACTTCTGCATCATCACGGACATTCATCATCGAGTACCGCCCGACGAATCCTAAAACTTCGCCAGGGATAAAAACTCAATGCGAGCCCGAACATCGCATCAGTTTCGCAACGGTACTTCGAAAGTTAACAACTCTCCCATATAGTTTTCGTACATCAGACTTCTTTCTTCCACAACACGAACTTACCAAAAGTGAATTCGAGACACGAACGAAATATTTGTACATTAATCATTCGATTCTTCACTTCTCTAAGTAAGTCTTTCAATTTATAATATTTTTTTTCTCATCTCATTCCAAATTTATTTATTAAAGATCAAACGTTTATTTTCTTAAATTAAAAATATTTCATTCATTTTTGCTCTACATTTACATTTTAATTCAGCAATAAGTTTAATAATAACAATGACTAAAATATTTCTTGTTTGCTTACCGCATTCATCGTGATCATTCTTACGTAAACAAATATTATTAATAACAAGTTTAAAATACAATTCATATTACTTTTATAACCATTTCATTTTTCGATAATTATTTTCTTATTAATTAATAATAAAATCCCGATTAAGTTCATAGCTGTAATTTCTTTAAGATTCATTTATATTAATTTTTATACAAGGTTAACAACAATTAATCCATTTGCTTATGATTTTTTTTCTTATGAAAACAAGAAAAAATAAAAAATTCGAAAATAATAGAAATTTTCAAGTTTTTCATCGCTATCGATTTTTCTTTAAGATTTAATGATTGAGCAGAAATTTTCCTTAACTTTTAGAGATGTTAATTCTTATATTATTGAAAATTTATGATTCATAATAAAAATGTGAATTAAAATGATTAAAATAAAAAAAAATATTTTTGTCACAATAATAATTATTTAAATTTTATTTTAAGTAAGTGTAATTAAGAGTGGTCGTGATATTTTCACTAATTATAAAAAAGCGTCACCATCGTTAGATTCTGCGTTGCATTAGTTTCGAAACATTTCCATATTTTTTCTGTAACGTGAGTTTACTTAAGTTTCGTCCAGACATGGGCAACATTTGTTACGACACCAAAAACGCAACCTTCATAACACCCAAACTGTGCAAGAAGTTGACAAGCAACCTCAATCCCCGAGAATACTGGAACACTTTTTATATGGATTTTATCAAGATTTTTCCTTTTACAATTTACGTGATCGATTCTGTTGTAACAACTAATGTTATAATATAAAGTAATGTTAAACTATAAAGTAACATGATATAATAATTGTATGCATAATTATAATTAAAGACGGAAATACTGCAGTTATTTTTTAATATTTGAATCATGAACGTTTTTTCCTATATTTTTTTTATCGAATTTACCACATATTGATAGCATTAAGTCGATTCGATAAAAAAATCCGGATTTTCATTAAAATTGTATGCAAATCCATTATTAAACTGTAATTTGACAAAATATTAATTCCTCAGTAATTAATTAATTTTCTAATACTTTATTTATATTTTTATCAATAATTTAAGTTCAATTATGAAAATTTTAATTTTATGGAAAAATTATTTATAAAATTGTATTATTTTCATTTATAAAAAAATAATGTTTCCTACTTTATAATGGTAATAAATTTTATGAAGTTTAGTAAATATTATAAGATAACAATATTTGAGTCATCAATGTTTTTTCTCCTCATCAATAAATATATTTTTTAAATTATCAGCGTTATTTCATATTTGGATTATTTCGAATGATCAATATTTTATGTATTATTAATCATACTTATATTATTATAAATGTGTCATTTATTTAAACTATATAATCCTTTTATTAGTTTACATAATTAATGACTATTCTTACTGAAAAGAATTCCATACACAAATTCTAAATTTACATTTGAAGAAAATAAAATAATTATTCAACATTTGTTAATTAGAGATTGGAAATTTTTAATCCTTCGTCTAAATCGAATTGTTAAATATTTTTTTTTGATATTCTACAATTTCTTGAGTTAAGAAAAGAAAAAATCACAATTATATTTCAATAAGATTTTTAAGACCGACGTAAGTCGGGGCATTGCAATATTTAGTAATATTGTCAAATATTTTTATCTTTATAAATAAATTTTAGAACCAACAACTTAAGATGTTTTCAAATCTGCTTCTTGAGCTATGATCATGAATTGATTATGTAATAACTAATACAACGTATTTTTAAATATACTTTTCATCCCATAATTATAACTTTCACAATGATTCTTTCAATAAGAGTTATACAACTATATTAAATTATATTGAGGAACTTTAGACATATGACAAAATATTAATGAATCATGAAAGGAACATTAAAATCAAATTAGTTGAAGAATTACATCTGTTTTTCAAAGTTTCTAGCATCTGGTTTTCCTTTCAAAATTCCTCCCCTATCGCATCTTCAATACAAGAAATCCACGATCCGCTTCAGATCTAATTGCTTCCAGTTCGAGTAATTAGAAGAAACTGGAAAGCACCGAGAGCATGCACGTAATTGAATAAAATTGGTAATTTCGGTGAAAATTCAATTTATTTGTTGTTCGGTAATTAAAATAGAAACATGTTTTGTTCGATGCATGATTGTGAGAGGTGAGTGGAGAGAGGAGAGGTGATGGCCTGTGTTTGATGTACAATTAAATTAAATGCAATCTAAAACGTTATTAATCCCGCACGTTTTGTACGACGCGTACGCAACATGCACACACACAATATATGTGGATATATATATATATATAATGGCACGGTTAAATTTTAATTGGCATCCGGGAAATTGTAGGATTTCGGGTGGGCCGCATAATCCAAATAGCCGGGATTATATCGGAAAAGCGGAGAGGCGTTGGGTCAATGGTGGGTTTTTGGTTTCGGAGATGAGAGCGCGCGAATTGTCTGCGGTACTTCCTAAATTCAACCACCTCTATCTAATACAGTAGTAATACGCAGACTTACGCGAACTCGGAGTTACGCGCTTTTCGATCTTGCCTATCACGTAACTTTATTATTATTACTGTATTCAACCCCTAAAATTATGAAAGTCGCAACAAGTTTCGAGGCCGCAGAAATCGTTATCCTTCCACGAATCCATTACTCATCCCTTTGGAAATACTCAGAATTTATAATTAGTAGAAATGGTCTCAATAGATTCAAAGATGATTCATTTAAACGAGTAAAATTTATAATTGGAAATAATAAATTCAAAGCAATGAAAACTTAATTCATCATAAACTTCTTTCCTTTTATTGTTTTAAACGCAATAATTTTAAATAATATAAAACAGTAAAAAATTAGTTAACAATACAGTTTCGCTAATTTTCAACAAATTTGTAGCAGGAGAAAAAATATTTCAAAATTTTTTTGTATAAAATAAAAAATTATTTGCTTTCGGATTTTTCTTATAGAATTTTATATAATTTCTAATAAATATTAAATAAGCTATATTGAAGATTACATTTTTTTTTATGGAATTTTTGCTAGAAAATGTATTGAAAAACTGAAGATATATTTTGTACTAGATATTGAATCTTATAATTTAGATGATCTGTAACAAAGAGAAAGCTGCACAATAAGCCTCGATCGGCAATGAAGTAGAAAGACGAAGTTTATGGAATTTAGCTGTTTTGGTGTACAAACTCGTAACTCTGAAACTCAATTAATCGTACGTGCAAGTGAATTCAAGTATCTTCGAATTATATTATCAATGAAAACTTGGAAATTACGCTACTAATCAGAATCATAAAACTAATACTATTATTTTACTTAATGAATGAATGATGATAGTTTGAAAACAAGTTAGTTAATGAATAATTATACTATGTTAACAAAATGTGGTTTCTTATAAGAAATTTCATATTTTTTGTGTGAAATAATTAGATAAATAGTACCAAGAACTGAACCTTTCGGTATTTCTTTTACTACAATTATTTTATACCTATTATTACTCAATTTATTTATAGTAAATGAAAAATAATGCAATTAGTAAAATATATAAAAATAAATTAAGAAAATGTTGTTGCATAAAATGAAACGTCAATAATTTTTGTAATAAAAATTTCAATAAATTATTGCTTTCTTTCATTTCTTTATAATTCTTTACTTTTCTGCTGTCTATGTACATTTCGTATAATAAATTAGTTAAAAATATCATAACATTTTTTTTAAAAAATTTAAATATAATTAAAAAAAAGTTTCTTAAATTTAACTTTTTTAACATATGCTTACACATTTCATTTAGTTTTAAAATTATTCAAGAATATCAATTCTTTATTTTTCAATTATATTTACACATTTTGTTGAATGAAATTTAAAGAAACGTCAATATTTTCAGTAATATTTAAGATTTTTGTAAATCCAAAATTTCGACACTGTCTGTCATTTCTTAAATAAATATTAACTTTTCTAATGTATTATTTTTTTTGAATAAAATAGTTTTACAAAATATAAATTACAAAATTTATGAAACAGAAAATATTCTTTTAAAATTAAATGTTTGTGAAATGAAGTGAATGTTTCAGACGGTCCTAAATATTGTTGTTATTAGCGAAACCGTATTTTCTAAGTCGAAGGACGGTAGATTAAGTCATCTGTTTTCCATATGGCTGCAATAAATACCAGTACACTCACTCACTCACTCACTGCGAATATGATGTCTGTATATTTATTTTTGTTTTCACTGAATTTCACAGAGACGACTGACTGCATTCGAAGAGCGTGCGGAATTCATTAGCCCGATGAATGGTGTTTTGCATGTTCGTTAACGTCTCATCGGCAGCTTTTAATCCGTTTAATTTGCAAATCACTGCACTGCACAGAAGGATGCATTACATGCGGCTGTTTACTCCACACACCGAATATCTAATTACGTCAGATTCGAATTAAATTCGGATTATCCTTTATTCGACTTAGTCTTACAACAATTATATATATACAATAAAAAACAACACTTGTATCGCTGGAGCAATAATAATCGCTGTTGGAAAAAAAAAGAAATTAAATATTATATAATAAATTTTGTGTTAATAAAAAAATACGAATATTATCGGATATGTAAATTTGAAGGATAATGATTATTGTTGCAACAACGAAAATAAACGTTATGTAACTTTAGTGGATTTTGTGATAATAAAGAACATGATCATTCTGCAATGATTACGTGTTCAATCTATTCGTGCAAGAAGAAAAGTCTTTAAAATGCAATTTCCATTGATGCTGGCTGGCTGAAAAACGTTTAACGCTTAGGCGAGATTTATGCGCGCATGAGCTTAGGTTTTCAGGACTAATTGCGAAGGGTATCCGGAACGTACTCGGGCGAGATTTATGCGGAGCAGCTTCCTAGGTTTCAGCCATAACTCATGTATAGGTTATAATTGCGTCAGTTCTGGGACACTGAGGGATTATGATTAAAGAGTGCCCAATCCTTTGCTAACTGTAATGCATCCATTTGGGAATCCTGCTGCAGTCTGTTGCAACATAACTAAACTAATTATCGAATGATTGGATTTGCATTTCATTAAAAAAACATTTTCGTAAACTGTTAATTACAACTTTTATATTCAAAAATTATCCTATAAAATTACATAATATAAAAAATATGTAATTAATTCGCTATAAATTGTTAAAATAACTACAATTTATTTAATTGAATTTTCAAAGATTAACATTTTCGAATATGAAATATTTAATTAAATTTCAAAATTTGAATCATTAATATTTAATAGAAATTTGTAATATTAAATTATTGAATAATTAAATTTGTATTTGAGAGATTATATCGTTTTCAAAGACATTAGCATTTGGGTTATTGAAATGCATTTGGTTTTGTTGCCACGTAAAATATTTCATTTTCGTATGTGAATTATTTCGGTTCCATTCAGATATATTTCGATTAAATTCCGTAATATAAATGATCATAAATCAGTATCGTAATAATAGTAAATATAGGAAGTAAACATGCTATTTTATAGTAGACATAAATTTAAACACATGAAATATCTGAATGCAATATGCGAATATTGAATGAATGAGAACATTCATAATTTCTATTTTTAATTTATTATTTAGATTTTTCTGTAATTTTTATACAAAAGAAGTTTAAATTTTGTTTTTAATATTTCATTTATATTATTATTTAATATTTACTAAATTTTTTAAAAATATTTTTGAGCATAAATTTAAAAAAATATATTAATGTGACAATTTTGCAATATTTTTTATGAAATTGAATAATTGATTTTTATTTCTTGTTTTAATTGAAATATATTTAATATGTCACGTTTTTTGGAGATTGTAACAGAAATTAACTGTAGTTTCGTGATGAAATGAGAAATAAATTAAATTGATGTATTATTTGGTTGTATATTTTATAGTGAAAATAATTATTTCGAAATTGTTATGGGATGGTTTTGAATTGTGATTTTATGTTTTGTTGCAGGATAATGGAGGTGGTGCGATTGAGTTTAGCGGCACTGGTGTTAGCTAGTGCGACGTTCGGTACTCATCTGGATCAATACGTGCAGCAGGATGGCAGCGTTGCTGCCGAAGCAACAGATCATCCCTCCGATAGGCTCGACGACGTCCATCATCATCGGTTCACGGCGCACGGCCGTCAACCGGAGTCGGTGCCAGAGCTGCAGGTGGGATGCGAAGGGGACGAGCAGAAGGCGACGGCGACGAAGAAGAAGGCGGCGAAGCGGAGACGGCGCGGTTTCTACGAGTGGCAGGGAACGGTGGTGCGGGCGCCGTCGAACCCCAGCTTCACCGTTTGGCAGCCGCCGGTCTACCAGCTGAGCCGACCTTACTTCATCCCGGTTTGGGGATCGGAGGGTCGTCTTCCGGTCTACTTTCCACCGCAGCCGATCCTCATCAACTCGCCTTACCCTCCGCCGGATCGCAAAGGCTACCTTCCGCCCAAGGGCTATCTTCCTCCGGATCCAGAAACTTCATCGACAACGTCAAAACCGATGAAGGGAAGCGACTCGGTCATTCCTATAGTCGACAGGATCCTCGATGACGATGCGCCCATTTGGGACGTGGAGCCAGCAGCTGCGCCACCCACAACGCCGGCACCCTCCAACATGGCCCCGACTAGGAGAAGACGTCCTAATTCGAGAACCACTGCACCACCCCTGGTGCACAGCTCATCGAATTCGAACGCAAACAGCCTATCGCCGAAGCAGCAGAACGTGCCTCAACAGATGAGACCACCGCAGGAGAGGCCTTCGGTGATCCCACCGTCGACGCCTACACAAACGCGCCAGCAACCCAGCAGATGCGTCTGGGCCATCATATCCTGCTGCCAAGCCGGAACAGGCGACGTCAGCACAAGCTGCTTCGAGCAGCTCGGGTGTCCAGGGGCCTTCTGGGACTCGAGCCCCTGCAACACCGACTTCGCCAAAGCGGCCATCGACGTCGCCATGAAATACTACAACACCAAGTAATTCTCTAACCCTAAGAGAATACCAAAAAGAAAAGAAAAAAACAGACTCAAATCCACTTAATTTATTATTTATAAATAATCTTACATGTATATATATATATAAAATTAATTATCTGTGTGTAGCAATAGTAATATTATTCCTTATTTATACAAGGCGAAGAGCGTCTCTTCGTTCATACATATTTTATTTTATATTATTCTTCTCTTCGCAGCGAGAAACCTTTTATGATGGATGATTATTATGTTTAAATATTAGTATTAGTATTATTCTATGTTTTATTCTAAGTTTATATTTGTAAACAACAGTAGCCGGCTTTTCTGGACAAGCCTCATTTTACTGTGTTGTATACGAATGAAATTCAATTAGAAATTAGTGCAGAAAGACCGGTTCCGTGTGCGTACGTATCCCAAGGGTATGTTCGTTGTTTGACCGGCGATTGTATTTATGTAAAAATATAAGAATTCAAAATTCATAGGATCGATGTTATTCATTTTTGCGCTGCATTTATAAAACGATAGATATGTTGTAAAGCTCTTTTATAGATGTATGTATTTTTTTATATTTCTAAATAAAGGCAACGCCGAAATTGTTCGTGAGACGAAAATATGATATTTTTATTACAAACCCAAACACAGAACAATCCAAAAAAGTCAATAAAATTATATCAAAATCTGACTTAAAATTTATTTAATTGAAAATATATTCTGTAGAAGCAAGATTGTCATGTTCCCGTTAAGTTAATTATTGTTCAAGTAGCAAAACGGAAATGATTAAATAAATCTAAATTAATAATTAAGGTTAAAGTTAAGGTTAACAAACGAACAAAATTGTAAAATAAATCAATTAAAAAGTGAAATTTCTTAAATAAAACTACTTTTTTAATTGCTACTCTAATGAAAGACAATTAAAGTTAAGTTTAACAAACATCCTTCAGTTAAGTTTATGAAACAAACAAAAAATTGTTTAAAATGCTAAAATAAATCAATTAATTACTATTTAACAAATAAAAAAATATTGTTGTTTAACAATGCAGAAATTAACATATAAGATAAATATAAATATTTTCTTTACTTTTTAGTTATAAAATAATATTCTTATCCTTCGGTTAAGTTTAACAAATAAATAAATTATTGGTGTACAAATAAATCAATTAAAAATGGAAAATTCCTAAATAAAACTAAACATTACATGAAGTGAGATTATTTAAAATAAATTTTCTATTTTTCAACAATTTAAGATCATAAATCAGAAGAAATACGTTCAGGTTAATCTTTTGTGTCCGTTAAAAGCCAAATATTTAACTTCTTTCAGCAGTTTATTTTTTTCATATTTTTCAATAAAATTGATCGTGAAACGAAGTCGTCGAGTTTTAATTGAGTATCAAACCCCTTCCTCTTCATACCCGGGCTCTTGACACAATGCAAACAGAACGCTACGAGCAAACAACGAGTAAAGAAATTGGAAACGCGACTTGGAAACTTTTCTTGACGAAATAAAATGAAATATATATAAAAAAGGATATGGACGTACGTATCGTCGTCGTCTCCGACCTGTTACTTGTATAATCATTCTCAATCTAGCGGAGAGTTATTTGCAGTTTCGGAACTAAATTTTATTTAATACCGATTCGAAACGTTCCTGCCACGTCAGCTGTCTGAAATGTCGTCGTCGTTTTCCTGTTACACACCCCAGACCCAAGATATATACGGAATTGTGTTTCACGTTTTCGGGATTCGAAGACGAACGACTAATCCTCCGGCAGTTAATGCAGTTACAACAACTGCTGAACTTAAAACTCAATTACGACCGAATCTAATGAGGACTTACTGCTTAACTCAATCGTCGAATAAGTATTTATGACGAACGCAGTATTTGATATCTCCGAATTTAAATTTAATTTTAATTTCATCATTCAAAAGTTAATTTTATAAAATCCAGTATTTCCATTTATATTAACTAAAGTTATACTTTTTGTTCAACAAAATAATTCATTCATGAATATATTTTTTTTGTAGATTTAAATAAAAAGAGATTGGAATGCAACGTGGAATAGATAGCAAAATTATGATTCACCAAAAAACGTCTGCGTCTGCAAAAATGTAACAAAAAAAATATAGGCGAGACGAGAAAGCACGTGCAGTCGTTTTTTCCCATTGATAAATAATTCACCCAGACTACGTTTTTCTTTTGTTATTCTTCCTGATAAGTATGCGTAGTAGACGTCCGTATTTTTTTTATACATTTCCGAATTTTAATGAATGAAAAGATCGGAATTTACAATTCGTGTTTTTTATGAATGAACTTTCTATTTCTTTAATATTTAAACATAAAACTTTTACTTTCCTTTAATTCTTTAAATATTATAACTATTACTTGTTAACTTAAAATTAGCTTTTTTTGTATTAATTGAAAAGTTATTATTATCACCGTTTTGTGTCCCATTCAGAAATAATTATTATTTCTTTTTTATTGATGTTTGCTTGCAAATATTTTTATTTATAACTGGAATAATTTTCATATTTTTTAATTAATTTAAAGTTAAGAGTAAAATGAATATTAAATTCCTTTATAGTTTTTATATATAGGCAACTTTATATTCACATTTTTTAATTGATTGATTTTCTATGATATTTCTGTTATTTATGAATATTTTATATAATTTAATTTTAATGTAATTAACAATAATTATTTTTAAATAAAAATCGTTAATGAAATTAATATCTTGAGTTAAATTTCTTATACTAAAAACTTTTCATGTTTTGATGATATAATCTGTATTCATTGCGTAACTTGACAATAATACTCTACAAATATGTAGAGGAATCATCATATTGTATGTCAGCAGTGGCGCATCGAAAGTTCATCAACACGTAACAACGTCAGTGGATGCACATCTCGCGCTGAATACGTGATTACTACCAGTTCTTGGCATAACTCCAAAGAAGTTTTCGGATCCGAGGCGCAATTGTCAATTGGCACGTGACTACATTAAGAATCGTGTTGATTTCAATCAATATTCGCGGTTTTCTCTGCAATTAAAAAAATAATAATACAAAAAAAATTATATATAGAAAAATAATCTTTCACAAAATCAATTAAAATTCTATTAATTATTTTTTATTAAAAGAAAAATTCAATAGAAAGTAATTTTATTTCAAAATATATTTGTCAATATTCGTAAATATTTCGAAGTTATTGTTTATTTTATTTACAAAAATTATTCTTAAAATGTTTATAAGAAATTCGTCGATGATTTTTAAAAATATATTAAAGTTTGAATGTGGACTTTCCAGGTCAATGTGCAACCCACGTATATTCCCAACATTTGGCCTTGTCTGACGAAAGTCAAATTTTATTTTTCCATAGATTTACATTTATATTTTTTTAGCCGTTTTTCCATTAAATACAACGAGTTTTAATAAACAAATACGAAGTTCATTATTATTTACTGAATAATTTTAAAAATGAATTTTTCCATTTATTACATTCAAAACTAATAAAACTGCAAGCGAAAACTATCGAGTTTTGTCAATATGCAATAAAATTGGGCAAATGGGTGCTTGGGTCCATAACAAAATTTTTATGCGAAATCTGTGGAAAGGAACGGATTCCTTTTTATAGCACGATTTCATGGCTAATAATGTTGCGAAACTGGATGAAGAAAACTGAAATGAAAATGCACATCGGTGGGCATTTTATTATATATGTCTTACTTTTCGTCGGACGCAAAGTGAATCCAATTCGAATTGCATAAAGTTATGGCTATAAATCATCCCCGTTCCCTTAATATTACTATTCGCGTCACGATTACGCCTCAATTGAAACGCGAAAGTTTTAATACATTTTTTTGTTCGTTCCGATTCAATTTTCATATAGTTTGGGTTTAATTTCAGGATAAATCAGGTAATTAACTCAAAAAATATGTAATGCAAATTGGTATAAAATATCTCTATAATTAATAAAAAAATATTAACATTATATATTCTAAAGATTGTAAAAGAAAAAAACATCTTAATAATAATGTGTAAATCTCAGAAGATCAATCAAAATTGTAAAGTATTTGTGTTACTAATGAACTTCTTTTGTACGAAACCAATATGTTTCATCTGATGCACGCTTCATCGCTCACCATCATCAACAACAGAGAATCTGGCTACCAACAGAGCAAACCTTTCAATCCCGATTTTCGGTTTCATAGGACCACGAAAAAAAGCAAACAGGAAGACATCAAAAGCGCTCCGAGGAATTAGCAAAAGGCGAGAGCCTTTGTTCTGCTAATGAACCCCAGCATTCTTTCCATCTCCAAGACTAAACGAAACGAAACGAAAGAAAGGAAAGGAAAAAAACAAGCATCAACAGCGAGATTCTCAAGAATTTAGAATTGTGTACTTAGTTTAGGGCATCCTCTTTAAATGACTTTCTCGGAGGCCGAGCAGGATGGAAATGGGAAATAACAAGAAGGTTTTTTATCCTGCGCGAAGATATGAGCCAGACAGATGTCGCGACAGAGCTTTCGAGATAATATATTACCGTGTACTCCATCCTGCAGAGATTTCGCCTAAAGCGACCTATTACGAATATAGATGATTCTTTGTAATTTTGCGATTTTCTGCCTTCCTTTTTATCTTTTAGTCCTTTAATTTCGAAGGTGACCTCGCTCTGGGTTCGTCCTCTTATTAAGGACGTAATTTGCAGGAACCGTGTTACATGATACCCAAGGAATAACTCTCAAGTAAGTTACTGTTATTATCCGCGACAACTATAATAGAATTTCCGAGCACAAAGGACGTGGGACGAAGGATGCTCCTTATTACGGCGATAAAGGACTTTGGACTGTATCATTATTTCGGGGCTAACTTTAGGTTATTTCAAATATTAGTTCTACTTAAAGGATTAACTATAAATATACGTTAAACTTCAAAGCGATGAAGTTTTTAAGAGAAAATAATTAAAAAAAAATCTTAAATTTTCAAATTTGAATGAAATTGAATACTAAATTTGAACACTTAAAATGTACACATTAATCAACATGATTTTTATGTTATAGAAAATTAAAAATTGAAATTATATATAATTCTTGTAGAACTTTTATAATTTTTAATGAAAAAGCTAAAAAAATAAAATTTCTTTACACAAATCACAATTTTAGTATTTTTCAGTCTAATTTCAGTGTTTTTTTTAATAATTATTTTAATTAATCTAATCAAAAATTTGTAAAAAAAAACAATTATTTATTAATATTTTAATCAAATTTGTACTTAAAAAAATCTTGACTTGTAAATTTCTTTAATCAAAGTTGAAATTTGAAAGGTAAATTTGCACATTTATAATGCATACATAAAACTGATTATATTTTAGAGAAAATTAAAAATTCAAATTATATATGATGTTTGTAGAACTTTTTAAATTTGTAATGAAAAAAGTAAAAAAATTAAGTTGTGTTTGCTGAAAGTATCTAAATTACAAATCAATGCAGAAACTTGGAAAACTCCCTATTGTACTTTCAATCACGATTGGGAAACGAATACTTGGGAAATTCTTTTGATAAAGTTTTAGATTGCAAATCGATATCGAAGTTCACGCAAAGTCGTTTGTAATCCGTACGGAAACTCCACGAAACATTTCGGTCCTTTATGGACTGTCATGAACGTAAACGAATGATGAGGAGGCAAAAATAAGAAAACATATTCATGGGGATAGTAAAAGCCGAAACGTAATTTGCTTTCTAGTCATATATAAAAAAAAAATAAAAAAAGAGCAAAATTGTGAAATTTCGCTTTTTAGGGGTGGTGAAAACTGGATTAACAGGAAGTGCGTCAGCCTTCGAATGTGGGGGAAGATCCTTAATTTGAGTTCGCCAACCCTTCGTCCTTCATCCGACGCCCGTGGCTTTCCGAATGTAAACGTATATCCAAATGTATATAAGTCAAATATTTGAATTCGTGAAGGTTTCTTTTGTGCGGTTCTTTCGAAAAACGTTAGAGTTTTACGAGTGCCGCACGGTCGACCGATCCACTCAACTAGGACCACGATGATATGATGACGGCTACGATCATGATGGAACGGAATCGAATCGCATTGGAACATCCGGACTCCATAAAATTCCCGGACCCGAGAATTAAATTCCGACCGATCGTCGATCACTTTTTAACAATCGAAATTCCTGCATTTCTCTTTATTTTCATATATTTTTTGGGGGGTTTCACCTGCAAACCGAGACGAAATTAAGCTATAAATATAACCGACGCTGTTCCACTATTCCCACATTTCTTGGATGATTTATTCTGTAAACAGTGAGGGCAAGTTTAAGACACTCCACCCGACAGACGGACGTTTATTAAAAATTACTGGTTCTTCCCATTGCCGCTGGAGACGATTTATCGTCGGTTTACTTTAACTCTACTAAATTGCACGTGAATATTTACCTCCACGAAGAATATATCTTCTCTTGGATTTTCACATATTTTTACATAAAATATTAACTTAAGAAAACTATATCTTTCCAACTATTTCTTTTAACACATTTTCAATCTCAATTTAACTTAATTCTTGAAATCATTCAATTTAATAAAACTTATGTAAATTAAAAAAATGATTTTGCAAAAATTTGAAATTGCTTTGATTATTAGAATTATAACATTTCATTTTCGTTTAATTATTCCTTGAAAATAGTTAAAAAATATTGTGTTACTTTTACAAATTTTATATTTATATGAAAGAAAGTACATTAAATCTTGTTTAAATTGGATTAAATGAAGAAAATAATTTTTATAAATAAATAAATTAAAGTTTCTTTGGGATTGAAGAATCGTCAAGCTGAGCCTTGATTAAGATTTGATTTTGCTGTTATTTTGCGAGGAAAACTCTAACGGCGCATTTTAATTCCCTAGATGGAAAACTGGATGGAACGCAATTCCAAGAGGCAGATCTATCTTTATATTTCGTTTAAAGTTTCGCAGTTAATTAGAAAATGCTAATTGTTCGTTTAAGCAGCAATCACGAGACTATCAGATAATAATTCTAGCGACGATTTTGAAGCGGCGGCGGCGCAAAAGAAAATTTCCTGCAAATTGGAGAAGTGTTCGATAGACACGACATTTCCATTTATATTGGAAAACTTGATGAGACTCGCGAGAATCGGTGCATCGAGGAAAAATAAATTGTTTCGGTATTTATATTTAAGAAAAAAATAAAAAGGATAAATGAGGAAACGTAAAATGTGCATTTAAGGATGAAAAGGAGGAGGAAATTGATTGCCAACTCACCACCGTCCGAACGCTGCGGAGTCCTTTTATCTCCTTTGCCCATTCCGGAAGCTCGGGTATCTGCAAGAAAGATGAACAATAAGAATGAAAAAAATATTTTTAGAAATGCAATTATTTCCATGAAGTACTTTCGTAATCGTCTTTGCATTTGGTTTATTTTTTTTGTGCCCTCAACATCTGTCGGAGCGACGATAAGAGTTAAATAAATCCACTTCCAATGCAAGAAGCGCCTACATACTACAACTTCGGTCGATAGAGAGGAAACACACTCGACTTGCTGTGGTCATCAAATTGATGCACATCTTACGAAAATAACTAACATTCGCTTCCACCGTTTTACTCACTTAGAAAAATGTTATGGCCTCAACGAGAAAGTAGGTTTATGTAACTTTTTTTTTATAAAAACATATTTCTATCTATCGAATTCATTTTTTTCCTGTTACTAAAAGTAAAGTAAAGTTTCAGTTTACAAATGAGTCCTCACGAAGATTAATTTTGAAAAAAAATAGTCCTTGCAGTAGATATTCACTAGAAAGAATTACATAATAAAATTATATGTAAAATTTGATATATTAACGAATAAATCTTTCTTTGTGATGAAAACGCGCCTTGTAATAGAATTTCAGACAAGTTCAATGCCAAGTAAGTTGTCAAATTTTGGGCATTGCATCTTATAAACTGTCAGTTATTTATTGACAGCTATCACTTATAATTTGTAATAGCAGGTTAAAATTTGTGACATACCAAATCTGAGTTGGTACACCTGATATATATGTATGTCACAAGTGTACTAAATAATTACGTAACTGATATTTCATTAGAAACATATGTATTTGACGAAATCATCACCTCAAAATTGATGCTTACAAAGGAAACGAATGGAAATAATGAAGAAGAAAAAATGGTAGAGATAAATTGTGAGAGCTGCGCTCTGGGGATCTAATTAAATTTAACCCGAGACCGGATTAATTAAATATACAGAAAATGAAAAGGGAGGAAAAAAAGTGAGAGAGTGAAAGAAGTGTAGTATGGCTGAAGTGTGTATACGTATATAGAACGGATTTGGTAATCGATAAAGGGCTTTGCCGGAGCTGGGGAATACGAAGGGATGGAAGAGCAGATGAAGGGATGAAGAAATAACGCACCAAAAAAATAATAACTGCGGGTTAAGCAAATGGAGAATAGTGGATTCCTTGCAAAACTTGTTGCTGACTATCTGTGCATTCATCCAACCTAGGTGGCAACAGCTTTATACTGCAGTTAGTAAACTTTAATTACATCGGAGCCAAATCCAAAATAATTATGCAAAAACGTTCTTGTTGCATAATTCTTTTATCGTTTCTATTTGCAAATAAGGCGTCTTCCGAATAAACTAATTGGTGAGCTTTTAATTGTTTATCGATTTTGCGGTTTCAATTTTCGCGCCTCGAAACGGCGGCGGCAGCGTAGATTTCAATCGCAGATAAAGTTTCCTGCCATACTTTTTTTTCTCTTTGTTATTTTGTCAGACGCCCGCCCCCATCCTGCAGCTCGGAATTGGTAATTGTGAACACGTATCCGGACAATTATTCAATGCAAATTCGAACCATTTGAATTGCAAATATTATTTTGAAATCAATCCCTATTTCAGTATTTATCCATTCATTCCCAATACACTTTAAAAGATCATTTATTTATTAAATCTTTATTAATTTATTGTAAAATTTTATCGCATATTAAGATTATTACAAAAATTCTTCATATTTTTGACCAAAGTTAAAATTCTTCAATTTTTATGATTTTTTAAATTCTTATGTTTAAGTGATTTTTTTGTTTATTTAAGAGATTTTCTTGGTAAGTAAATTTAAAAAATGTAATTAATTGGTATTTTTGATAAAAGTTAAAATATTTTAATTTGTAAGAATTTCAGAGTTCTTCAGTCTAAATTTACATAACTTTTAGTATTTTCGTGAGATTTGGTACTTTACAACGGTTATGGCACTTTAATCAAAGGAATTCAATTAATATTCGATGATTGTTACAAAAATGTTCGGAATTTTTGAGCAAAGTCAAAATGTTTCTATTTATATTAATTTCTTCAGTTTAACTTTACTTAATTTTCAGTAATTTATGAGATTTATTTTTTTCAATGGTTTTGGCAGTTTAGTCAAAGTAACGTAATTAATATTTGATGATTATTACAAAAAATAAAATGTAACAACAAAAAAAGAGGCTAAAATGACAAATTTTGCCTCCGGATAAGTGTCGAAACGCGTGCGTACCCTTTTCTTTATTCTTTCAATAGGTTTTCAGACCATTATAATCCATGGTTTTGCTGCAGCATACGATGCAATTGTGTTCTGCAGCGAAACCCAGCGGGTAAACAATGCGTACTCAAAGGATTTTCATCCATTACGTTTGCAAGAACAGAAACCCAAAACGTAATTAAACATCAGCGAATTGTTGAATAATTCATAATTAGAATGAAAAACTGAAATAAAATAATACGTCGGTCTGACATTGACATACTTATTTCGTCCTCTAATCAGGAGTAAATTGAAACGGCTGTGATCCTTCTCATTACTTTCTTTCTTGCTTTTCCTAAGTATATTTTCAGCTACATCATTCGGGGATTTCGTTGGTTTCAATTTTCTCCTCCTCGTCGAGCGCAAATTACTTGGGAAAGGAAGCGTTCCGGTTGAAGAGGTGGAGAGACCCGATATATTCACATCAAAGGATCCCTTAGATAATATTCGGGTATATATATATATATATTTTGCTCTCGAAACTATGAAAGCTGTCATTAAAATTTATAACGAAATTTCGTCTAATCCGACGACCGTAAAACGTTGCGTAACAAATGATCCCCGGCGGTATTCGAATGAAAAAAAAAACATCGCACAAAAGCAATGATTTATGCACCCGAAAATATCATCGTTTGTGCCCGAAAATACGCTGCAAAAAGGGAAAGAAAAACCTTTGTATTCTCCCAAAAAAAAGGGAAAAAGGCGAGGAAGAAACATATTTTCTTCCGTAATAAATCTTAATGAAATTTAAGTGAATTTCCCTTTTTTTCCCACTCAAAGTGGAATTATTATGCTCTACGGCGCATTTAATTTTTGCATATAAATAAATGCGTAACTCGCAGCTTTATTAGGTCATCAAATTTACATTTTATTTTGTATACAATTTAAATTACTTTTATTCATTATTTACTGATGAATAGCTTTTTTGATGATTATATAGAAATAAAATTACTTATAAATACAATCCGAAAGACACGACAAAATAAATTATTATAAATTGCTTTTAAATTTCAAATTTGTAAAAAGATTTAATTACAAATAAATAACAATCCACAAAATCCACAAAATTTTCGTAATTAAATATAGAAAAATCTATTAAATATTATAATTTATAACTAGGATAGTTAAGTTATTTTTTTGGTGTGTTTTTAAAGAAAATAGTGTATAAAAACTTTGGACAATTAAGATCTTTTTTAATCTGTTGGTAAATTCTGGGCTTTGAAGGACGAAGAAAAAAAAAGTGGAGCTAAAATAAAATTCCGCGTTAAAAGCGAACTACTTAACATTAAGCTGATTACGGAGAGCAGCACTCTCAGTATGCTTTATAGAAGAACGGATAAAAAAAGTGCATAAAAAACGTGGATCCACCGCTAAGGCGTGAACTTCGTCTCTGCCATTATTCTACCAAAACTTCAATCAATTTGAAATTATTTAATGATTTGGAAATTATATCTAAATTTAATGCTATTTTTGTAGAATTCATCTTTTAGTTAATTATGTAACTAAAGAAATAGACATAAAACTTATAGTTAAGTAAAGAATATAAAATTATGTATAAAAAATATTTATTTTGTGCAAATAAATGTATTTTTTTCATATTTTTCGTAAGTTTCATAAAGAAAATTGATGAAACAAGAAAGCATTTATAGAATTTGTAACGTGTATGAAAGTTATACAGTTTAAATGATAAATGTAAGTTTGCACGTCAAGCCATGAAGATTATGTAATTTGCAAATTACATTAGCTTGGGTCAATAACCTTTTTCTTATTACTAATAAATAGTAGTTTATTTCTCTAAAATTATTAATATTTATTAAACATTGATCAATTAATAAAAAAATCATTTTTGTATGAAAAAAAAAAATTATTTAATATTTATATTTTTTTTATGCAATTAAGAATAATTTTGCATAAAATACTTAACAATTTAATAAGTGAGTAAAGGTAGATAAAATAATTAAATTTTCATTTTAGTGAAAAAATTTTTTTAATTTTTTAAAAAATTAATTAAAAATTGTTGCTATTTTATAATAAAAAGTATAAATGTTTAAGTACAATTTAGTTACAAAAAATTGTCGTTTGTGCGATTCAGAATTGAAACGTATTGTTACTTTTATGTGTCTAAATGCGCGTCGCGACGTTTCGGAAAGTGAAATTGATGTGGACCGCATTAAAAGGACCGCATCGAAAAACGAAACAACTAAAAATTCTGAAATTCCGTTCCCAAAAAACTTGCAAAGAAATTGTGTAAATTTTATAATGATGTGCGTTTTACTCACCGATGAAAACTTCGAAGTTCCGTTGCGATCTCTGATTTTCGCACCGCAATGTCGGTGTGCCCGAAATGTTAAGTATTGCCGGCAGGACTAAACAGGACTACGCCGAAAAGGATGTGGGATATTTGCTTTGAAAAAGCCCTGTTGCGCAGAACCGGCCGCACAAATTTCAACAATGAAGCGTCGCGACGCCCTCTCTTATCAAATAGTGCAGCGATGTAAGCGTCCTTCGTAAGGACATCTTTCCTAAACCTTAAATTAATCAACTTGAAAGATATCAATTTTCGGTATTAAATAATCTAAATCCCGAAAGATGTCTTTACTATCATCAACCTAAACAGTTCCCTTTTTCTCGTCTAAAATATTCAGAGAACCGTAAAGTTTGCATCGCGAAGTTCTTTAATCATATGTTTCCTTTTCTTCTCTTTACTTTTTTTTGCGGATGCGCCGGGTTGATTGCCGCCGGTCGTCTGAAAGTTCGCGGTGGATTTATGAGAAACCTCCGTCTCTTCCTACACATTTTTTTATTCCTCCAGAATATTTTTCGCAGTCACATTTTTTTTTCAACATTCCTCGACTTAATTAATTCAGCTTTAAACATAAATTAGATTACAACTTATTATTATAATTTTTGTTTTAATTAACGGGAAATCCCGGGAATTTACATTTTTCATATTTTTTTTTTATTATTTGTATTACAATAAAAATAATGTAAAACATTAATATTCTTTAAAATCTTCTAGATTCTACTCTAGTTCTTTCATGTTTCTTAAACTTTTCAATTAATCCAATCGTGTTTTCTCGGAAATCGGAATAAGATAAATCAAACGTATATGTGTGTATTTACCAAGATTTCACATATATCTGAAAAGTTTTTCACGAAATGGAAGGAAGTTCAGCAAGATTGTACGTCCGTGTGTTTTATGCGGCGGTGGAGGTGCCGGGTTGCCGCTGATTGATGGAAAAATTGGGAAGTTACACAAAATCTTGCACACATTTATGCCACCACCAGCGATTATCAAACGGAAACGTAAATAAGTAAACAGCAGCGTTTGCAGATTTTGCCACCAAAATTTATGCAACTTTATAAGAAACACCATTTCATACATTTAAATATTTAATAAATAATTAATTAAAGAAATTAATAAAATTTTACCAATTCTTTATAATTAAACAAAATTTTCAAAATTCGAACGTTTATAATAAATTTATAATTTGAAATTTCGAAGATTTACTAATAACGTGTTATTTTGGTTGCATATATCATAATTGATTTCATTCAATTATATTAAAGTTTAATGAAAATAATAGCATTTTGCATTTCTTATATTACAATCTACATAAGTGCTTCTCAATCTTTAAATTTTGCGACATAATATTGAAAAACTGAAGGGTTTCTAAAAATTTGGTTTAAAAACATGGGTTCAGAATATTCAAGTCTAAATAAAGGATCTGTAACCTTTTTCACAGTTAAGGAAAATAGTTTATAAAAAAAAACCTGTATTTGTGAACAGGGATGTTTTTTTTTCACAAATAATACTGAATTTTTTTTGGAAATATGAAAACAATTTCATTTACACGTCAGTTGAAGTGTAACTGAATTTATAATAGTATCTCGTTTTGACATAAGGTGACAGCTGTCATTTAAAAATTTAACACGACATTTAACATGATGCATAGAATGAGAAACGCTGATAATACTGTAATTATGTAATATTATAAAATACGAAAGTTTAACTTTTGAAATATTATAATAAAAATGAATTAATTACGATATTAAATATTAAATGATTCAATTTTTTTAGATTCTTTTAATTCAGTGTTCTAATTGAATTTGTATTGAAAAATAAAAAGTAAGGAAATGGAACACGTGGAAGGTGCCTTTTTGATTACATTTAGCTTATATTTCGTGGGGGGTTGAAGAAGGGCGCACACGGCGAGAGAGGGAGTGGAAAAAATTCGTTAAAAGAATGAAAACAGCCGCGGGGTCCGCGCATCCTTTATAATCAAACGCTATAAGTGAATGTGTGCGCGTTATTCACCCGCACCAAACTCGCGGATCAAATCCGTGAACGAACGGTATTTTTCCACCCTCTGCAGTATGATAGAAAAAAAGAGAAAGAAATGAACACAAGCATCCACCGAAAAGTTTAAATTCTGAAGAGGTCGGCCGAAGAGAAATCGCCGTCCATTAAAAAATCGAGCAACTTTTCAATTGGACTATTAATTAAAGCTTCGCGCGTTAATTCTTCCGAGAAACCGGAGGGATGAGGGAATTCGAACAAAGGGGGTGTTCCGGCATTGTACCGGAAGTGACGCTGACTGATGATTGCCGACGCCGCAGAGAAAAGAGACAAAAAAATATTAGAAATTACGACGAAGACGTTGGATGGAATCGGGATGGATGGATGGATGGATGGATGCAAACTAATGGTGCATTTGCCTATTATTTGCCGTGTTTCCAGCGATCCCAGAAAGGAACGAGTAAATAAAACTATAAAATATTAAATGAGATCCGGCGGTTTATATTTGATGTTTTAATGTATGGCAGATGCAGGAAGCAGCAGGAACCGGGGGGCGAAATAGCTGCTGCATTCTTCAATCCATATTCGCGTGCACGAATATAAAAATAGAAGACATTAAAAACAATAAAACTCTCATCTTTACAACTAATAAGAGTGGTAAAGGAATTTCCCTTACCTAAGAAGATATGTTAGTTTTTATCATACAATAAATCCCGGAGGAAACTGCATGGGCCGCTTGGAGTTGGTAATAAACGAGTGCAGTTTTCGGTCGCAATAGAAATATAATAATACGTTATATTTGATAAAACGCTCTTAAAGTACCGATATTTCAGCTTTAAGTTTTGCTGATATGAAACTTTTCGCATGGTCCTCCCTCATGCGCGTCATATTTTTAACCCCTCCACCTATCTTCTCTTAATTGATTTTTATCAATACCCTCAACATATTGAACGAATCCAAGTGTTTATATACAGGGCGCACCTTCTATAAATTTACTGCAATATTATTAAAAATATATACAAAAACATCCATGACTTTTGAAAATATTACAAGTAAAATATTCAATAAAAAACACATTTTGAACAATTATTTACATGTTTTAAATCAAGATATAGAAAAATATTCATATTCACTAAAATGTCATTATGTCATTTAAAATGTTACATTTATGTAAATATATTTAAAACGAATCTTGTTTTTTTTTCTTCTCTGAGAAATCAATTAATTATTCAAAATCATCTCTCGTACAAAAAAAGAAAATTTTGAAGGAAATATGAAGTAAAATCTGATGCATTATTAAAAAGTACTAAGGGATTTTTAAATGGGCCTAATCATTATATGTACACAATTTATTATTAATCTCCCTACTTAAAAAAAAAATCCTTCACCAATATTAATAATTCTTGCAATACATTTTTATATACAATCTATTATTAATAATTTTATTTTACAATTGTAGAATTATAATTCATATAAATCTTTGTATTTTCATATTTTTTCTTTAAGCAATTTGTCAGTATTTACATCTTTTATATCAAAGGAAGAATATTAAAGAAATACACGTAATTTAATAATCATAACATGAAAAGAAGAGTACTTAAATCATTATTTTTATTTACGTAATATTTTGTCAATTTTTACTTATACAAAATAAATTACGAAGGATGTTTGAATTTTTTTTTCACTATTTTTCTATATATAATAATAATATCTTTATTAACAAAATTCCATTTCTACCACAAACAATTTGATGTATAAACTGCACAAGAAATAATAAGAAACTTATATTCTGATTTTTAATAAATACTTGCCAAGTATCACGTAAAATTCTTACATCAATTCAAGGCATCAGCTTTCATTATAGATTTGTAATATTTAATTCCACATTAGATTTATTTTCATGCAAATATGTTAATTCTGTTTGCAAATAATTTAATTTTATTTTATGATAACTATTAGAACTACTTACTTACCTGTGAAATCACATAATAAACTGGATACTTCATTATATAAATTTCAACCAATACGAATCAATGTTCGAATACTTACGTAAAGGGAAAAAAATATAAGATTTTGGGAATAGCAAAATTTACTTCAGTAAAATTTAAATGCAAGCCAAATAGGATGTAGCTTCGAATTAAGAATTGAGGTACTCATTTTCGTTTTATTTTATAATAATAATTTAAATTACAAACAACACAACTAAAAAAAAATAAAGAAAGAAAATAAAATAAAAGGAGCAATCGATAATAGGGAAGAACAGAAAAAAATGTACAACTATACAAAATAAAAAGAGAAAAAAATAATAATAAAACGAAAGGAAGTATATATAGATAATATGTGTAAATATAATAATAAAACAGTGTTTCTCCAACATCAATATTTTTACTCACTTCGCATGTATTTCATTATCATCATCATCATATATGTTTGTATATATAATTAATAATATTTTTTTTGTTCTTATTACATAGGTACATACAATTTCTTTTTTTTTTTAATATATATATATATAGATTTATTTATTTTATTTTTTTATTTATGTAAAAAATTGACACGTAGCGGGCTTCACATCCACCTTTCTCGTAATTTTTTCTTCGTTTCAATGCGTATAATATATATATTTATATAAATAATATATTTTTTTATTCATCAGTTTATTTATATAATCAATCAAATTTTTTTTTGTCTTGAGAGGAGGGAAAACTTAAATAATAATTGACTAAGTGTGTGTTTTTTGTGTGAATTGCGCACGCCAGGATCATCTCGTTCCGATCCTTCACTATATATTCTTAACTAATTAACAAATTAAAAAGAAAACAACAATAAATCCATCGCCTGTGAAAATAATGTTACAGTAGAAAACAATTAGATGAGAGGAAATGTAGAAATATTAATAATTTCGTATGTAAATCCCAGAGAAATTTAATTTCATACAAAAAAGAAATGAACAATAGATGTACACTCCGGATTTTGCTCTGTGCAGTCAAATTCGCATTTTGCGTTACGTCATTTTGACATTTCGTTCAATTGACGTGACGTAAATAAAATGTAAACTTACATCTTTTTGACATTTTGTTGTTATGTCGATTGACGTGACGTAAATGTCATTTTGCTGTCAAGTCAATTGACGTGACGAAAACGAAATGTTGACGCGAATTTGACGTTTCTAAAAGCGCGAATTGCACTGCGTAATAACAATAATAATAATAAAGAAAAAAAAAACAAATAAGTAACGATTTATTAAATAATTATTTTTTCAGCAAACTGTTTTTTTTTTAAATATATATATTTTTTTCTAATATAATTACGATTTAATAATAGTAAAAAGACAAGTTGACTAAACAAAATATAAAATGATGAGCCTTTGTTGTTAAGTTCGTTAAACGAGCGTCCGTCCTCATCCTTTTCTATATGTCCATATTTTCCAAAAAAAAAAAAAATTATATTCATTATGCAACGCAGAGTTTGAGGATTGCACATAACACAAAAAAAATGGAGGACGGAGAAGCGCGATGCGAAAAGACGAAAATAAAAACAGAACATGCTTCCGAAGTGCTTTATGACCAGTACCGAAATGACAAGAATACAAATGAATTTATGAATATAAAAATTAGAAATTATAATATTTAATATATATAATAATAATATGATATAAACTAAATTAACAAAAAAAAAAGGTACGTGAAAGCACCTAAACATCTAAACACTATATACAACGTCAGTTATTATTTATACTTTTTTTTTTTTTTTAATTTTTGTTTGCTTCATTTATTACATAATGTACGAGCGTGGTTAATGTGTACATTCGCGACCCAAAGAAAAAAAAAACAAAAGAAAACAAGAGCGCATCGACATTTCCAATATTTTCGCAATTCGCCATTGTTTTCGCTTCATAATTTTCTTGCTTTTTGAACAAATTAAAAATATAATAATTTCCCACATCTGCGTCTCCTATATTACAAGTATATATTTATATATTATGTAGTTTTTTTTACAATTCATTTCTTTTTTTTTTTTTTCTTCCTATATGCAAATATGTTCTGGCCTTAAACGTTAAATGAAAAAACAAATTGGAGATAAAAGAAAAACTCTTGCGTCAATCGAAACTAAAAAAAAACTTAATGATCCTTGATGTAGTTAAAGGTATAAGAAAATGTATATTAAGGACCGAAGACGAAATATAAAGATTGAGGAGAAATTATAATTAAACTAGTAATGGCACCAATGACTGGATGATGATAATATTACGAAAAAAAAAATATGACTGTAATTAAAAATATTCAACACTTATTTGTTAATATTAGACATAAAAAGCATTATTCCACTTCTCACGTAGAATTTCCCTATTTCTCACTTTGTCAGTCTCTCGCCGTTCGCGTCCTCCGTCCTGAATTTACACATAAATAAATTTACAGGGAGGGACGGGAGGACGAAAACGCAAGTTGCGAAAAGTATAAAACAAGAAACTTAATTATAACATTAATAATAATAATAATAATATTTATAAAACAAACGAACACTATTTTTCCATCCCAAATCCATCCGAAAATCACCCATTATTTTTATTTTCATAGATGCGCGCCTGTGTGTATATATATATATGTATAAATATATCATTTCTTCCTTGTGTAAATTCTGTACAAACAATTATTATGAGCATAACACGAGATCATATTATAACAAGATTACATTGTCTCAACAGTTGCCACAACGAAGAGAACGGTCGACGATGATGATCCAAAACGATTACCGATTAGTTAATTTTCTCTTGGAGAAAAAAAAAACACATAATCAAAACGAAACGACGACGACGACGGTTGCAGTAGTGTGAATTCTTCTAGATGCACGACACCACAGCTCTCGGTATGGAATTCCATCCCTGAAACAAAAGAAAAACAATTTAGTTACTAAATCCTGACCTGATTTTGACATTCTGTAACGTCAATGTCACATCAAGGTTAAGTGTCATTGACGTTACCAAATCTTGATGTGACATTGACGTATCTAAACCTTGACATGACACTGACATTAGTGAACTTTATATGACATTACTAAACCGTCACGTGATGTTGACATTACAAATAATGAGGATTCAAAACCGATATCTTGACAATTCTTGTTATCAGGAAACTTCATAAAAAAATTAACTTTTTTTTAACTTTATATATAGTTAACGTTTCTTGTATTTATCCGTAAACTTTTAGAATATTTTTCCAAAATATAAAAAGTATTAAACATTTATATAATATAGTAGTAATATTAATTGTGAAATGCATATTTAACCTTCATAAATTTCGTATCGCATTTTAAATTCTATGAGCAATTATTGATGAACATTCGTTTAAATAACAGCGAATTCCGCAATTTCAATATTTCGATTTGATATTCATTATTGATGTTGACGTTCCGTTTAATATCTGCGATTAATGCGACACGTGCTTTTTACACGAAGAGACAGCTTTTTACTTGCGCATCATTAAGCCCTTCGTGTTCGCATAAATTCCTGTAATTCGAACAGCATGCACACGCTCGAGACGGATTCATTTAATTCTATTGATATAATCAAATCATACTTATAACTAAATACCTTAATAATTTAATTACAAAAAAAATTTAAATTAATACACATTTTCTCAGTTGAATTTATTTGGTATTAATTAAAAATAATAATATATAAATTTCTTAGTAACAGAAAATTTATTAAATAATTACAAAAAATATTTTAAAGACATGCGTAAGTATATGATGTAATTTTTTGTAATTTTTGATCGTTGTAAACAAACATGTTTTTGTTATTGCTTTGTCGTTTGATAAGAGTTTAATAACTTGTCGTAATAACATAGTTATTGTCATTAACATTAAAAGAATGCAAGAAATCTAAATGAAATGCATACTTTTTTTATATAAATAAACGTATTATATAATTCATGATTTAAGTATAAATAATTTTTACAAAAAAAAAGTCCTAAATGTTCTTACATGAAGATAAAGCAATAAATAACGGACGCATGAAAAACAACATGTTTTCACAGCAAAACCACTTTTGAAATCGGATAAATCACGCTACAAAGCGTAAAGGTCACGGAGATATTAAATTTATTCATTTGCGGCTACACAAATTAGACATAATTGGATAAATAAGTCCGCGTATAGTGAATATATTTTTTTTCACAGTTTAAGATTAAAATAAATTAATTTTCAGATCAGAATTACGGTTTAAAATTTTAATAAGAAAAAATAGTTAAATTTAAATCAAAATATCAAAATATCATTACTGGTTTTAAATCAACGTGTTACAAAACCCTTTGTGTACAACGTGCTAATAAATACTTGTCTCTGAGCGCAAGAGTCCTGATGGAAATAAAATAAAAAACACGAAGGTTAAAAGCTTTTCATATTTTTGTTAAATAATTTAATTCTCCAGTTTGCAATTTGATTAGTAAAGATTAACAAACAAAAAAACATTTTTAACATTTAAAATGATTTTTATTGTTACTTATATTTTCATTTTTACTCTATTAATAAATTTTATTTTAGCAAAATTATATTTAGAAATATTGATTAATTAAATTACTAAATAATCTTTTGTTGTTGTATAGAAATTTTGATAAAGTCGATATTGAGAATTGAGAGAAGAATTCGTGTTTTACAAAAAACGAGAAAATAGAAGAAAACCTTTGGTTGATTTGAATGTAATTACGATTAAAATCAAACCGATTCTGGCATCTCGAAACCCCTCTGCTCTCATCCTTCTTTTGAGATGTCGAGGATCGAGGTTGTCGAGGGATTCCTTTGATTCCTCAAGGAAAATACCTCAAGGAATCGTGCCACACCGTCGTACACTGCAGACTATATACGTATATATATAAAAGCTTTGTTTCAAAGGAGGAAATCCTTCAGCTGCTCCCAATTATATACTTAAAACGGGATTATATATAGAGCGACGTTGCGCGTGTTTATTAAAACTTAATTCGCATAAACCCGCAAGACTTTCGCGATGTCGAGATGTAAAACGTATCCAACGGAATTTGAATGAGATAAGTTAATTTTTGCTCACTTTCAAAACGTTTTGTAGTAAAAAATTAAAGTCCTAAAGTGAACATTTATTAATAAAGTTTTAGAAATTTTAAACTTTTAATAATTTGATTGAAATAGATTGAAAAATTATTAAATATTAATAATAAAATTTGTAAATGTTTCATTTTGACTAGGTTATTGAAATTCATATTATTGAATGGAGTAAATGGAAATATTCTAAATATTGTGTTTATTTCCTGAATTTCAATTAATGCAAGTTATTGTATTTATGATGTATTTTATGAAAATACAAGAAAAATAGAAGAGTAAATCGAGATATTACCGGTGTTGCGCAATCAAATCGAGGATGTTCAATGTTTTCGTGTTTTGAAGTGATCGGATGCACATTTCGAATTGGAAAACAAATTTTAATTAAATTTGTGTGTATATATGTACATGTAAGATAGGAGCGGAGCGGATAAGCAGATGGATTAAGTTTCTTGTTTAAATATTGGATGGTAATGCTATATGCGTTCGTTCGGGACGAGTGGAGTTTGCCGATTGCCTTGTTCCCTTAATAATTGGGTATAAGTTTTCCACGAGGGAAGAAAGAGGAGATGGAGGAGGAGAAAGGTCGCAGTCGTTGTAGCGTCGTGTCCATTTGGTAAAAGTTTTCTGGACATCAAATGTAACGTGGAGTGGTGATATTGAAAGTTCAGTTTCTTCGTCCTCTTTCGCGTCTTTTTCTTTTCGGTTTTCGGTGGGCATCGATAGATTTTATCGGCGCGCTACCTAATACGTCCCCGCACATAAATTGATACCGGAGCAATTCTTATTAATGACAGCCTTACTTTTTAAACGACAGTTTTATTGTGGCTTCTTAAGATAACTGTAGGCAATAATGGGTAGTTTTTCTTTTCCTTTGTCGAGGCGAACAGTAGTAAAAAGTAAGGACGGTTGCTGGCCTGTCGGTGGCGCCAGAGACGATGGCGCCGTCAGAGCGGGAGGAGGCGGCGGCGGCGGCGTCGGTGGCGAAGGGACGACGACGGTGGATGCGCCGGGTTCGCGCGCGGGGGAGGAGGAGGTTGTAGATGGTTTTTGGAGCAAGTGAAAGCTCCGTGGGCAATCGGCCAGACCGCTCCTAAAGCTCCGGTGGATCGCGCGGAAGCTAGGAATAGAGACGAAAGAGAAACGATACGAAGGAGAACTTCAGGATTAAAAATGTTACCCCGAGACTTTGTCCAATATTTATGTAGGCCAAGCGCCGCAAATGGCGATACACGATCCCTTGACTGACTGTCTTTCCTTCCCTCATCCTACCCTTCTTCATACACGAATATGTGTGTGTGTAGTCGAGTAGTCGGTATACGAATCGATTAAGATAATATGCTTAGTCTGGGCAGGGAAGCTTTTATACGGATGCCTCCCACACTACAACCATGATAATAATAATAAAAAGTAGAGAAAAGTTTCTCTTTTTCCTTCCCATTCACTCACATCTCCTCTTTCGAAGCTATAAAAAAGGAACGTCCACGGCCGATTGAGCTTAGATGCAGCGTTTCGAGAAAAAAAAATATATATCGGGAGAAAGTTTTACGCAATAAAAATATGAATTATTATCTGCTCCTCTAAACTCGACTTACTTTCAAGTCATTACAATTGATTTTTATTGCCCGCACTCAACTTATTTTCTCCTCTTTCCAAAACTAAACCCTTAATCAAATTCACAACTTTATTAGTCTTCACTACTACCATTTAGTTAATTTCACATAAAATCTTATTTTACAAAACCTTAATTCAGTTTTTAATTAAATTAAATAATTTCATGATTTAAACAAAAATTACCATATTATAAAGCAATAATTACATTCAAAAAAGTATTTGCCAAATTCAAATATTTTTATAGAAAATATAATTATTTAAAAAAAATATATATTACTGAGAATTTAGACTTTTTGTGACTGATTTTTTAAATTGTCACAATTATTGTGTCTTTTTTTTATAACTAATGCATTAAAAAGATTTATATAATTTTAACTAATTTATGAAGCACATGCATTAAATGATTTGATATAAATCGTAGTGAAAAAATTAAATATTTCATTAATTATTTTTATCAAATAAATGTATTTTCACAATTATTGTGTAGTGTGTACTAATATTTTTTTGCATTGATTTAAATTGTAGTTAAAAAATTTAAATATTTTAAAAAACCAAAAATTAGTAATTTTGTACAAATTCTCACTGATTTATGAATTATTGTGTAGTGTACATTTTTTTGTAACTAATATAAAATCGTAGTTAAAAAGTCTGAATATTTGAAAACATCAATTCATTGCAATTTTTACAGTTTTTGTGTACATCTTTTGTATATTAAAAAAAATATATATATTAATTAATTTTCACAAATTGTCAAAAAATAATTTTCACGTTTTGAATTTGAAGAATTTTTTTTTAAAGTAACACATATTTCGAAAAATGCAGTTACCTTTCTGTAAATATACGGTAATTCCCCAATCGTGTAAGTCGTCCAATATGAAAAACTCTTGAGATCAAGAATCGTGAATTAGCGTAAGTCGGGGTAATACTGTATTTTTTTTTTGCAATTATCAAAATATTTATTGAAAAATTTCATAAAATATTTCATATTGTATTTAACAAAGTGGATATATCAGCAATCAGAAAATTAGTTTTACAAATAAGGTAGTAACAATGAGGGTCGAAAGTTTTGAACAGACAGGAATGAGAATAGAAAGAAATAGGAGAAAAGTGAAACAGAGGGGTGGATTGACTGACTGAATGAATGGGTGCGTTGAAGGAGAGAGAGTAAGAACGAAAGGAAGAAAGGAATGGAAAATAAGGGTATGAGAGGATGGATATTCGTTGTCCGTTCAATTCGTCACCGGGTTTATTGAGCGTTACCATTTTCTAAGTTCCCACTCGGACATGCCACGCCATGGTGGAGGATTATGAGTGATGACCCGGGCTGCTCGTCACGTGTACAATATATCTCAATCTACGTGCGCATCTCTCTATATATCAATTTATCTGTCTTTTTCCCGGGGTTTTATGCCCCGACATTAATCTCTGTGAGTGCTTGGCAACGGCCTTCGCGCTTTATAAACTTTTCGAATATTTCCGAACAGTTCAATAACGTAACATTATGTAAATGATATTATGAATATATTTCCCGCCGTGTCCTATTAAAATTTTCATATTCCGAATCTGCGACGATAATTCACGAATACCCGACTATCCACATATCACATACAAAACCACCACCCCCCCAACAAAAAAAGAAAGAAAGAAAACCCTCAACTACCAATAATAAAAATAAAAATCATAACAGTTAAATAAGAAATCCACTTTCTCGCCTTGCACATTTTGAATAAACTAAAAGCATTACGTTTCCATTTACAAAATTATACAAAGAAAACTTACATAATTTTTAAGACAACTAATCAAAAATAACTCAAAATTGTTCTTCCACGAGAAATTTTCTATTTTGTTCTATTAAAAAAATTAAATTGCATTAAATGTAAATATTATGATAAATTTATAAATTATAATTCAATTTAGGTGATAAATTTAAAGGAGAAATTAGCGGAACGATCGTGTTAACGACTTATTCAACAAAGTACTCTAACACTTCAGATAACGTCGTATTCTAAGGTAATTAAAACATTTACGATGAAAGACATTTCATGCCAAACGCAAACAAATTGAAATTAATGAAGCGAATTAATTTCACTTAAATCGATTTTTATATTTAACAGAAAAATATGCAATGATTTGCATTTAATTTAAGTATTAATTAAATGAATGCGCAAAGCCTTAATTAACAATTTGCAGCAATGCGAAAACTTCTTTTTTTTATTTGCAATTTTTAACTAATTATTGATAATAAAGATTAAAAAAATGTAATATGAATTATTTTTTAAAGCTGCTGAGTTTTTACAAGCTTGTGTGTAAATCTGCATATTTTTTATGTTGATTGGCGGAAATAAAAAAAAATCGTCCAAATATATTATTACTAAAAAAATATTCAATAAATCTCGTAAATCTTTAATACGTGTTATTCTGTGAGTTAGGATGGATTAAGGGAAAAAAAATATTTTTCAAGTCTGGCTCGGACAAAGCATTGACCCGGCGCATCCACCGGAAATGTATAATGTTTCATCGCAGCATCTTCAAAAGGGGTGCACATCCTTGTCTGCATAGTGATGGGACGGGATGGATGATGATTGTACGATATCCCATCCATCCGCCAACGGACCGCCGCAGCAGCCGCCGCCTCCACCGTTCCACCCCCCCCAACAGAGCCATAATTAATGGTCGACCTCGTTGCTCCCATTGACGGAATACCGTTTCTTTTTTTTCGCAAGTCATAATTTTTTCCCTCCTCCGTTTCCCCACGAATGCGAAGCGCAAGGGGGAAGGATAGAAACATCTTTCGCCACTTGTAAAATATCTTAATCAATATCGCCGCGGTTCCCATCCGAACGTTAATAATACTCGTACACGCTCTGCTTTCTCATGTTTAATTTATAATGTTTGACAATGTTTTGATTGATTCATTGAGCAATGAGCCCGACCGAGCGTGAAACGGGTTGGAAAATTAACAACGTGTTTACCACCCATCATCCCTCATCGCCGCGAATGGAGAGCAGCGTCTTTTCCCGCGCGCGCCGCATGCAACTGAAAACGCAATTAAAACCCGACACCCCTTTACGATCCAAAATTTCCACTCTTCTGCACGACTCCACCCTCCGCCATATAGGAGAGGATATAAATTAGTATTTCCGGCGTATCGATAATTTACGGGAAAACGCTAAACGCGAGCGGGGAAACGCTTATCTTCATTAGAGTCGGTTGAAGGAAAAGCGATGGCATTTAATAGAAATTACATGCGAGATCGCTCTCAAATTAGTATGTAAACTGCGTTCAATTACGTCCAGCTCGATAAGACTGCATATTGTTGCCTTTAAAACATAACATAAGATTGTAATCAAGAACGAACGAAGTGCAGAAATATTCGATAATCTTCATACATTAATTTTAAAAAATCAGCAATATTTAATTAATAATTAATTTTTTATTATCATATGAAAATCAGTTAAAAATAAAAATATTTTTTAATTACAATTAACATTCAGCTTTTGTAATTTTAATATATAAAAACAAATATCGGAAATTTCTGGTCAAAATAATTAATAAGTTTTTGAAAGTTCTTAAGAAATATGTAAATTTTTAATCGAAATATAAATATATATAATAATGTATAAAATTTGTTGAATTAAATGAAATTTGAGGAAGAGGTGTATTTTTTCATGCATAAGAGCAATTTAAAAACAATAATTCGCATGCTGGGAGGAAGTTGTAAATTTTCATTTGGCAACTGCTTCAGTGTCCAACTCTGTTTCTCTCTCGATGTAACCGTTGGTTGCAACAACCCCTCGTTTATCTATTTTTGCCCGTTCGTCGGCCCTAATTTATCAACTTGTTTATATCGGAAGTGTAACAAGTTGTTGAACAAAGAGAGTGTGTGTGTGTTTATATGGTGCGGTTTGTAAAGTGGAGGAGGAGAGGGACGGAATCGGAGGCGGTTGCAGTGGCGGCGGCAATACAAACAATGCCGTATGTCCGCATCGCAACAAAAATACTTGTTGCATTCGGATGCAACGCGCGTGTAACGGCAATTACGAAAGTTGATAAAACGCGTGCAACAGAAAAGCTCAGATGTGTATATGTATGTGGGTGGTTGTTTAGTTGGTTCCACTGATGCGATGCGAAACGAGGCTTCGTTGCACTAACAAGCAACTTGCATAAAAGGGATGCAAAGGGCGAACAGCCTTCAACTTCTTCCTTTTCGTTTTGCCACCGGAATTGTCCCCAATCAGCCGCACGATGCGAACCGGGGCACAAAAAAGGTCTCTCCTCCACTCCGCCGTCGAAGCATAATGCAATCAATTATTTGGCGCGCCCGATAAATTCCCCGTAGATGTCGTTAGAATCCGATACCGTTCCGTCATTTCGTTACACAACAGTCTGAACACCGCACAATTTGAGCTACATAATTTCAATTAACGCCATGCGCCACGTTGTTTTCCACGAAAGACACGTAATCTCTCTCTTTTTTTTTTTCTTCTTTCCTAGTATCCGTCGCACGGATTTTCCGGCTCTCCGTAAATTGCTGGATAAACCTTCATCAATATTACACAACTAATTTTACTGATAAAACTGTAAATTTTCAATTTCACTCAATACATTATATCAAAATGTTCATTATAAAAAAATAACAAATTCTGCCAAGTTTTCATTCCAAAATACATGCCACGTAGTTCAAATAATAGTGGTTTTTGATTAATAATTTTTAGACTTTAAGCAAAACTAATACAAATCCAATCAAGTCCTAAAAAAAAAACAAAGATGAATATCCTTTGTTTTACCTTCTTAACTCATAGGTAATACTACTTGTGACCGCATATTCTTTTTTTTTATATTTCTTTCCCTCTTATGTTTACTTATATTTTGTTAACGTCCCAGAGAAAATATTCAGAGAAACATTTTTGCATGGCATTTCATACATACATTTTTCAGTCCATTTGCTTCGGTATCTTTTTAAGGACTCTTCATCCACTTCTTCTCGTTAGCCTTTCTCCACGTATCCCCTTTTTCAATTTGCAGTTTTCTTTCTCATTTTTTTTTTGTTGTTTTTCTATTCCTTTAGTTCGCTTTCCACAAAGTAGAGGACGAATGCAAAGAAAATTTGAAAAAAAAAATCAATAGTTTTCTCAATTTAGATAAGGTAAAGTTTTGGGGGAAATGTGATAATATAATTATGATAATCATGTCAAGTTAAATGCTTGCGTTTGAAGCAGACGACAGAATTGGATTGAGCGAGAACAAATCCGTTGTATAAGTTGATCAGTTAAAGGGGGTTGTGTGGTTGATGCGAAGTAATTGAAGCAGTTTCGTAAAGTTGTCAACGCCGGGCGAGGGGGAATCCCCCAAAAATATTTATATGATAATTTCGTGTGCGCCCTTCTCGAACGGTCGAAAGGCTCGGTAGTTGTGGAGAGGAAGAATGAAATGAAAAAAAAAAAGGAAGAGTAGTGGAGGATCCCCGACCGAAGAGAAACCCTCGCCACATTAATCTCGGTTAGATATGCATTAAACAAATCGGTGGCGGCGGAGGCAGCGGTGGACCGGGGGGGAGGAGGCGCATTCATCATCGCTGCCCCCGTCTCTCCGATTACGATATTTCGTCGTTGGCTGCGTCTGTGTGTTTCTGTATAATCTATGTATATGCATGTAGATTTTGTGTATGTGTGAAAGAGAGAGAGAGAGATGAAGAGGGAGTTTGAGTTGGCGGCGCGCCGACACGGAGGTGGCGACCGTCAAATTTTAATAATTCCCCCGGCACGCGTGTTACTTAAATGCCAGCACACATTTTACCGCTCAATTATGCGACTCCGGCCGCCGCCGCCGCCATCGCCGCCACCACCCCCCCAACAAACTCTCCGGTAGGCGGCGACACCCCCTGCGACCGGGTACTTGTCAACTTATCACGCGGGTTCTCCCGAAATTGTCAGCCTCTTTAAATTTTATATTCAATTTTCTCCAGATAGAAAATTTGATTACCAAGCCCAGAGAGTAGTCGTCTGCAAGCTAGGAAGGAGTGGAGGACATGCCGTAACCTCCGAGCGGACTCAACGGGAAAGTTACGCGCGCAAATTTCTTTATTGCCACCCACCGCCCACTTCTTTAAACTTCGCTTATTGGAATTTCTTTCCTCCTGCGACCCCTCCTCTTCGGTTACCCTCAATGCCATCAAACTCCAATGAACCACCAATTCTTTTCATCTTCCCCATTTGTATCGACTGATTAAAAGAAAAAAAACCGCAGTATTTGCATACATGCATTCGTAATTTACAAACTCATGAAATCACTTTGAAACAAAACAAAAATAATACATACTACACATCCAACTGAAATACGTTAAAAATGAAAATTTACTTACATTACATATACACTACCCTAATACTTGTCAAAATTATGACCACAACCAAGAACTAAATAGTTATGTTATATTGTTCGGAAAGTAATTTCGTATTTTTAGAATGCATGTTATAAGTTGCTTTTGAAAAAAAAAAGTATATTTTGACCATAATAAAAATAAAGTAAAATATCGTAATAACGTTTATTGTTAACTAAGAACGACAATTGATTCAAGAGAAGAAACAACTTTAAATAATAATAATAATAAAACAAGAAGAAGAAAAAACTAAAGCACAGTACAATCTAACAGACGGTCGGGCTTCCGCCATTCTCCGTGACCCATTATAAAATCTCACCCTAGCAAAAGAATTTCTCTGAAGCAATCGTCGCAAAATAAAAATATAAACAAAGATATACAATATATATATATATATACGTGTATGTAAGATAATTACCTGTTTTTATATATATATTAATAAATGTTTCCTACGTTAATGAACCCAGGACGGCGTTGTGACTGTGGCCGAGTAGGCCGGGGGCGGTGCGGTTTGTGCGTTGTTCACTGCTGCCTCCTGCTGGGCATTCAGGTTCTGATGGCTGAAGTTGAAGTCCAAGTTTCCATCCACGCTCAGCTCGTGCTTGATGACCTCCTCCACGTTGCAGTCGAAACCACCTTGCAAAGACTCGATGTTGAGGTCATCGAGGACGCCGTTGTTCAACGTGTTCATCAGCTGACCCATCATCGTCGACGGCATCACCTGGGTCATAGACTGAGGCGTCAGCGGTGGACTACTCGACGGCGGTCTCGGGATGTTCCCCCTCATTATGTTGTATTGACTGTTCAGAGAATCCGGAGACGGTTCCGATTGTGGATACGATGGAGACATACTCGTCGGCGACATACGCTGCAACAACAATAACAAATCAGATCGGAAGACAATTACTCCACAGTTTTGGAACTACTATTAATTAATAAATATCTTTTAGCTTGTAGTTATCACAAATGAAAATTAGAATTTCTGAAGTACCTCGACTTTGCATTGGAGGTTTAAGCAACCGCAGGATTGTAGGAGGTGAACTCCGCAATTGCGTCCGTAAGGGGATGAGCCGTGTATCGAGTGGTGCGGACAGAAGTTCTCATATGGAGCAGTGTATGGTGGTGGCGGCGGTGGTGGTTGTTGCTGCTGCTGCTGCTGTTGTTGCTGCTGCTGCTGTTGTTGCTGCTGCTGCTGCTGTTGCTGTTGCTGCTGGGGAGCCTGCTGCCCATTGATGTACCTTCAGAAAGACAAATGGAAATGACGGATTGCGTAAAGTTGCTTCCTCAGTTCACCCAAAGCCATTCCACAGTTAACGAGTACAACATTGATGAAAAAAGCGTTAGTCAAAACATACTCCCACACACATGAATCTGTTACGTAGCTGCTGAATGTATTATTAATATTGTTAAAAGAAAACAAAAAAAAATATATATGTGTGTTGTGTGTTGTTAAGCATGGACGGAACAAGTTGTACTGGTAGGTGTTGGTCGATGTAGAAGAAAAGTAGGTAGGATTGAGTGAACTCACCCCAAGTAGACGTCTTGTTGTATCTTCATGCCTTGCTCCAGGTTGCCGGCGAGCTGGTCCGGTGAGTAGTTTCCGCTCATTTCTGGGCTGTAATTAGAATTTTGGAATTGCGACGGGGAACTCCAGACGGGCTCGACGCCCACGACCGCTGGGATCGGGGACAGCCGGCCGCACGAGGAGGTGTTCGAAGAGGCGCGCGGCCTAAAGTCCGGACTCAATTGGAAACCGCCGGAACTACGCAAAACCTTACTGAATCTCACTGTTATCGCTATTGCCTAAGGATCGAGGATGTTTTACCTGTGAATCGGGGAGTCGGGAAACATGTCCAAGCCCTCGGACACCGATGAGCTGGGACTTGGCGTGGCGTCGGCTAGACCGTTCCTCAGAGCCTCCACCTTCTTCTTGACCCTGCCTCGCCTCTTCTCGAATTTACTCGTCTCCATTGAGGCGGCCCTCCTTCGCACCGACTTTCCTGGTTTCGCATCCGGATTGATCATCCACCATGACGATTTTCCTGTGCCTTCGTTCTGGACACGCATGAATCTGTTGTGCAGCGACAGATTGTGTCTAATTGAATTCTGAAATAAAAAGAAAACAATCTATTAGTCATAAAATATTTTCAAGAAACACAAAAATAATAGCTGTCTGTTAATATAATAATGAATTTATCGGTAAAGATAGGATTTTCTAAATAAGTGCATCAAAAGTTAAATATATTGGTTTGATGGTAAAGATAGTACCAGAGGAAAGAGATCAAGAAGCTTTGATCCAAGGAATTATCAATAATGGGTTATGATGGCATTGGGGTTTTGCGAACCGTTATCCCCACACCCGGTGATTTATGCCGCTAACGAGACAGTTCACCTTTCCTGCTCTCCCTTAGAGTAAGTTTCGGTGATATATTTGGTGCCAGTAGGAGCGGCGCCTCCGCAGCCACCGAGGAAACCAATAGAGGAGAATCCAAAAAAGATTCAAATCGCGGCCACCATAAAAAAATAGCGACGTCGCCCCCATCCTCTTAACGACCGAATAAAGTTCGGGGCGTCGCGGGCGTCCGTCCGTCGGCCTAAGTGCTAAAAGGGACTTCCCCGACGTACGAACATCTCTTTCTTTTTTCTGGAACGCACCAACACCAGCAAACATACATGCTTATATACATATATGTATAAAAACACATACATACATGGATGTAAGTGTGTGTGTGTGTGTGTGCTACGTCCAGGGTGAGGTTGAGCGAATAAATGGTGTCGTTTGACCGCTGACCACGCGGACCCTTTGTCATCTCGGCGGAAACGAGCCCGGAAATGCGTCAGACCATGGTGAGAGTGGATTGCCGGCGTCGCGACGCCGCGTGCATCATCCACCCACCCCACCGAAAGCACAGCATACATACACACACACACACACACACATTCATATATACGTATATATACACACAAACACAAAGACCAGACGAGAGGGAGATAAAGCTCAGGTACACCCACATACGATTATGCAAACGAGTTGCAGGAGGGGGTCGTGGTTGTCGGTTTGGTGGCGACGAAGGCGGAGACGATCGGTGAGCGGAAGCACACCGACCGAACGGTGGCGGAGGCTCACAAATGCCCGAATTAAATCCCGAAAACTCCGAACTGATACCAATCAAACTTAGAGTTGCACTTTTATGCGGCAATAACTCAGCATGGGGTGGAGAATATAAATATATATATATATATATACATATATTTTTCACATTTAAATGGGGGTTTGGACGAGGAGGCCCGCAGCGCGCGAATATGAATCTATCGGGGTGAAAATTCAGGGCGCAATAAAAACGGCGATAATAAGAAACGAGGTGGAATGCAATAAATGAAAATAGCGGCGCGGCGGCAATCAAAGTTTTATAAGCTACTTTTATAAGCCAAAACCAAGACATTATTGTTATATGTATGATGGCGCGAGGCAAGAATAAATGAAAGAAACTCGCAAGGATTATAGCAATACACACGATACCGGAACCAGGTGATCAGGGTAGTATGTGCATGCACGTAAATACTTCTCTTCTTCGGGATTTACAAGCGAACTAAGTCTTTTCGAAGAAACAGGAAACTCACAGATTGGAGCACATGTTTGACCTACATGTTGCGCTCATAATCTTTTGACAACTCCACTCACATGAATTATTGTCTGCTCTTTTTTATAAATCTCAAATTTATTCCAAATGCTATTTTTGAAGTATTTTTTCCATTCTTTAAATACTTCAGGGTAAGTTTATATATATTTATTCTTGGAAATGTTTAGCATGGACCAATTAATTAAATCTTGCCTTAGTACACGATGAACCAATCAAAGTAGATTGGTATGAAACCAATGGGAGATGCAGGTGAGTGGGGATGTGGCATTATTTCAGTCTAATGGATTAAACCTATTACGTCGAAAGCTGTAAGGTAATTAGGAAAATTGGGCGTCTTAATTAACGGAAGGTATACACAATGGATTCCGATTTTTCAAAAATATCCGTGTCTTTAATTACTTTTCCCCCGATGGTTAGGGTTCGCGTGATTCTTTTTTCCCCGTCGAAGAGAAAACATCCTGAATAATGAAGGATGGGAACATATGTATGCAGATTGCAGGTGACCGATTACGAGGTTGGATGTAACAGGGGGTGGGCTGGGTTGTAGAACCGGCCTCCTCCACTTATCTGTAATCAGGACTACGAAGGGTGGGCGGAGGCGGTTTTGTGTTGTGCGTCGCAGACGAACGACGACGACGACATCAAAAGGCCGCGTGAATAATTCGAGGTAGCAGCAATTACTTTGAAGTCGCGTTCCGAAAGGGGGACGACTTCTTCTTGCCTCCTCCACCTTCTTCCTTATCAACTATTCAGCTTCCGTGAGCGCACACCGCATAAAACACGGCGGAGCCTCTTAAATAATGAACTTAAACGTACTTAATCGGTCTCTCCGCGCGTTTCACAACTCAACAGGAATAGTTTTCTTTATTTCTTCAACAATTTTATTTATCACATAGTTTTCACTTGAATGTCTCAAATACAAAAAGATCTTCTTCACACAAGATTGAACAATATGCTTGAGCTCACAACTAATGCTGTCATAATTTCTGTTAACCTCCATTATAACCATGAGGATACTTATCGAGAACTCAAAAATGAAATATTTACTGAAGTCTTGATGAGTACAAAATGTGCATATTACACGGTATAATTTTTAATTGATGCGAAAATAAATGTTTGGTGCAGATATTGAAACATTACAATTTAGAGTAATTAACGAAATTGGTTTTGGGAAAATATTGCTGGAGATTCGATGCAATTCACGACGTTTTCGAGCTGCTTCTTTTGCAATGCATGTGTGTGCTTACTTTTTTGCCGGCTCCGATCGTTTGGGGGTGGGCGTCGGCGGCGGTTGGGGTCGGTTGAGTTTTCGGGTGTTATTGTGGGTGTCAGCATTGGCGCCCGTGTTTCGGAAGGTGCGGGTCGGAGAGAGGTGTGGCGGAGGCGCGCGGGGGCGGCTGCACAGACGCCCAGGCGACGCCTGAAAGTCGGGGCGGGCGCCTGCCCCTGACTGCTTACTTGATCTTTTAATCCCGACATACGCGTTGGAAATTAATCACCCCCCTCATACATTCCCTCCACCACCACCCTTCTTACTCCCCCTCATACCCTCGCACAAATTCCATGCACATAGACATGAACGTACACTTACACAGAAGCAGTACGTCAAAGCCATAATGAATAATTCATTAATTCTGGATTCTTATAATTTCAGCTACTTACGACCACTTACAATTAATTACATAACCCCGGTTTTCGACTTGCTAGAAGGAGAAGAGGGCAGAGAAAGAAGACTCGTAGTCGACGATCATCGATAGGGAGTACGAGGATTACCATACCATTGTAGGAGGTTTTATCCTTTTCTTATTCATTAATCCGGTGCAATGAACGAGCCCGTTTTTGCTACCAGCTTCTCATTAGGATGATGATCTATGCAATTCATGCAAGGAAACACAGATCGTTAGGGTACAACCCACATTACACTCCAGACTTAGCGCATCTTTTAAAAACGCCTTCTAATAAGTAGAAATTACGTAACTTCTCTATTTTCCACTCCACAATCGCAATCTTCTTAAAGAAAATCAACCGATTTCCATTCCTCGGCACACAGGTTTGACTCGCATTTAACTCATATTACTGAATAAATTTACTCGCCCCGCATCATCTCATAATCTATGTTAATCATAGTAATTTGTAACCATAAAATTTATTTTCCATTAAGGAAGACATGCAAAAAGTCACAATTTTTAAATTAAAACATATCGCATTTTATTTACGTAATTTACAAACCAATAAATTTAAATACAAACTGTTTTCTTCTAACAAAATAATGTGAAAACAATAAATCATTAATAAATATGATTAGGAAACAGTGAATTATCGAATTCTTGATTAGCTTTATTTTTACAAAGATCAGAGAGTGAATTCGATATGGAAATAATTGGTTCAAAACTAAACACTCGATGATAGATCAAAATTTGTGTTGTGTTTCAAAACTGATATTTTCGTGCGTGTTGTTATTGTTCGTTGCATCGTCTTATTGCATGCTATTTCCTAATCCGTTTCGACATCTCAACGATTGCCGATAATGCAAAATGGGACTCGAGATTAGAGGTGCCGATGTTGTCCATTAGATGAACACAACACTCGAAACGCGATAAATCCTGCACTTTTTTCTAGTTAGATTCGAAACTACTATTCCATTAAAATCGAGAGGTTATTGCCTCCTCCAGATATTATATTTTTATTGTCTAAATTATGAATAACATGATAGCAAATCAGAGATATAAAAAAAATAATCATATAAGGAAAACTTTTATTTATTGTCTACAGACTCAGTTTTAATTTTATTTAAATTATTTTAATTTTTATGTATTTTATTTTTCCATAGTTTTAATTAAGATAAAAACTAATTTTCCTAATAAATCAACTGAAAATTAGTTATATTTAATAGCATTGAAATTATATGAAATTCAGAAATTTCATGTCTCGATTAAACTCATTAAATGTTTCAAACATTTTTGTCCGTATTTTATTCATTAATTCGGTGCAATGAACGCCACCACGGTTTTGCTACTACCAGCATATCATACAGCATGTAGAATACGGAACGCGCTTTGGGCTCATAACGCGACATCAATTACACTTTTCACTCACCACTGTTACATCTATTTAACCCTTTTAATTGAACCCAATTTCTTCTCTCTCGCCAACTCTCACTCACCATACCGAATCAAAAACTAAACATCTATAACAAATATAATCATATATCTACTACCAATAAAAAAAAATTACAATTTATTTTTTCAGCTTAAATTATTATAAAATCTACACATACTTAAGTTAAGAAGAATTAAAATTACCATATTTTTCGGACGATAAAATTCACCTCAAATTTATAAACGATTTATTGAAAAACAATATTTTAATGTTTCCATCGTAAAACGCACCCAAAATTTGAGTCCATTTTGCTATGTAAAAAGACGCACCTTTTATACTTCGAAAAATACGGTAATTATTTTGAATTACACGTTTTATTTAATTAAAAATAATAAAATTATTTAAAAATCTTTTTAATATTTAATTATTACGCTATAAAATTCGTATTGTAATATTTTCTCTAAAACTTTGTATTTACAAAAAACGAACTACAATGTCCAATATCATTATTGTTAACACGCACGTCCCATTTTCTTTACAGATTAAAACTGGTAGAAAAATGTGCGTATTACAGTCGAGATTTTACTGTACGACCGTCAAAGTTCCACAGAACAATTGGAAAAATGATAAAAAAAAGTAAACCGACAGACATTTTTTTTTGTTATTTGAAATAACAATAAAGTTTATGCAGGTCAAAAAATTATATTAAAACAAAGGAATTCGATTCAAGGTAACCAACATAAACCTAGAAATATTATATTTACAGATGTTTATTTCTATAATATTTTAAACTGCGCGAAAACAATCATTTTGTTTTTCATAAATGTTCACGACATATTTTGAACAGAAAAATTATTGAAGATATTTGTTAAATGATAAAAAAAAAATGTAATTTAAATATTTTTTAATGGATAGAAATAAAAACTATGATTGTGTAAAAATAAATGTTAGATGTACGGAGGAATTATGGGAATATTCTTATATAAATGTTAATAAGCTCACGTGGGCCAATTATAGATAAAAATGGTAATAAAATCTGTTGAGATGCGAAATAGTCTCTGTCTTACTCGATCCATATAAAATATGAGATGGAACTCGAGACGAGGAGGCGAGTAATTTATTCGTCGTATAGATTTTTCACTATTTTATACATGCATACAATATACGGAGAGGATGAGAAGAAAGTGCTTGTATATTTATATATAAAAAAAGGGGGATGAGTAACATTATATTTCGGAATTAATCCGGAATAGTGCGTATGCGGATGGAACGAGAAGATTTTTTTTCGGGAATAAAGGGACGAGTAGTAGGAGGAGGAGGAGGTTCTCTTTATGTGCGTCGGGGAAGAGAGGTTTCCGAAGGGGGGTCGCAAAATGCACTTCCATCCAGCATCTGCGGAGGTCGGAGGAGTGTGTCGGAGTGAGACCCCCCGAAGAATGGGGGCCATAAGTCGTCGTTCGTCCCCTTTTCTATCGCGGACCCATACAGAGATATAATGTGCCCCAATTCAGTTCACTTGATTCCTTTCCCCCTCGTACAACATATACGTCTACGACTACTATATAGCATAGATCTAGAATATATATATATAGATATATAGAAATATACAACAACGCACAACGAAAACCCTCCTCAGCACCAGAGGAGCTGCTCTTTGATGTGTAGCCTAAATAGAGACTAACGCAATAAAAATAAATCAATCGCAGCGATACAGCTTCCTCCTCATTCCCTTGTTTCCCTTCAGCATTTTAATAACACGCGATATGACAATCGCGGTTTTTCGGACGGCAAAAACATGTATACAGCATATCTATATACACATATTGGATATCTGTCGAAGTGGCCGCAAAGTACACCAAAACACTCTCAAGGTTCGCGGGGAAAGTCGGGTTATCTGGACAGCTACTACCTCGAGAACCACTTCCTTCCTATTCCCGAAATCGCTCAACCCTCATCCTATCTCTCTCTCTCTACATCCAAGAAAAGCAGTAACCAAACCCACAGAGCATATTTGCTAAAACTTTCTGCCACGTCCACACTATGACTGACATATGACATATCTGTCAGGCCTACCAATAGCCAAATGGTAACCTGCTATAGGGTAGACGATGTGTGTGTGCAGCTATTCTTCTTACTGCTATTTCATGATGTGTTATTTGACTAAACTTTAAATAAACATAAATATGAATAATAATTTTTGTCTATATAATTCAATTAAAATTGACATATGTTCTAAGAAAGAGACGTCTGTAATTGTCACACAAAGAAAGTAACATAAATTGAATCATCAAAAAGCTATATACTTATTTTAGTGCTACCATCACGGAGCAGTTCTGAATTAATGCGAAGAATACCCTTTAAAATTTAACTGTAAAAACTCTCCAGTTACTGCTACCGCGATGCGTATACAGACCATAAAATACACAAGCAATAGATTTACATCCAATAAAAAAAAATCAATACCTTTAAATTCCTTATTCAATTCCATCAATCAATTATACCAATAATAAATAAAGTATACATGTTGAAATGAATAAAATAATTTTATCGGCGCCAAAGAAACAAGAGCATTGAAAAAGTAAGTTCTCTTGTATCTCCTATTTTTTTTTATTCTTCGCGTTTGGTGGAGAGTAAAACAACGGAGAGGAGAAAGAGAAGACGGTCGAAAGACCAAGGTAATCTAGATTGTCGCTATTAGTTAAACGATTTATTCAATTTATTGCCATAATCGTTGCATTAAATAAAACCCGTTTCTAGACGCAAAAAAAAAAACAAAAGGAAGGCAATGTTATAAGTATATTAAAAAGTTGCCACAATTAATTATAATTACAAAAAAAAAACGACATTAATTCATTGAAAAGAACACAACAAAAATTGAATTTAAAGAAATCAGTTTTATTTTTAATATAATTTATAATTATTATTAAATATAAATTTTCATTCTTCGCGATATAAACCAGATATCTTCGATACTTTATTACATGTAATAAATACCTCCGCAAACATACATACATTTACACACACAAAATGTTCACTTTTGTCATTCGATGCAAGTATTTTCGCTTGACGTGCACAAAATAATGTAGAATTTATGATAATTTATGAAGTGGACACGGCATGCGCACGTCGGACGTAATTAAAGGCGATTATGCAATCGCTGTAAGTGAAGCAGAAAAAAAATTGGATATAGATATCGTAATTGTAGGAATTGCATACTGCCTATATTTTCCTATTCCCTAAACGTGTTACGTGTCGTGGAAATGCACATAAATGAACAAAAAATATAATAATAATATGTATGTGTAAGTTGTTTAACCGGTCGTCAGCGAATATAATTAGAAATTCGCCCAACGTTGCATCTATTTAATTTTTTTTTTTCGGCTTTGACTTACGTTCGTACTTGAATTTTTTTTTCGACGTCAATTGATTTCCGTTGCAAGAATGTAACTAAATAATTATTGAAGCTAAATAATAATAAAAATATTAATGTTTCTTTTCACAACGTTGTTTATGCTAGTTTCTACTTAGTTTTAAATGTGTATACTTAAGAAAAATTACAATAACAGTATTTTCTAATAGAATAATATTTATTTATAACTTTACTTTGACAATGACGTTTGATAATGACATTTCAACAATTGACGTTTAGTCACATGAAAATGACATTTGACAATCTGTTCTTATTGACAGTAATTATTAGTATTTTTTTTAGGTTAATTAATACTTTGTGTATTTATATCAAGAAATTAGTTAATTATATAAATTTGATTTTTTCATTGCCATGAGGATTAAAAATGTGGTTCGATCCTTACGATGAGTGGACAACTCGATGAACAACTTTTTTTTACGTAATACTCTCCACTCGAGGATTTTATGGGTCTTCCCTATACCAATTAATCATCGACTACATCTCCTCCCTCGTAATATATATAGACTTGAAAAGAAACCCTCGCCCCATTCCATCCAAATGATATACGAAAAAAAACCGCAGTTCGACGTTCCTTCAACTCTCTCGACCTTTCCAACTTCGAATAAATAAATAAATAAATCACCTCCCAACAAATAATTCCATGCAATTGTTTAATAATCTTAATGTGCATCCCCGGAAATGTATGTTGGAAACTCAGTTTTGAATGGTCTAAATTGAAAGTGGCGCGAGATAACGCGCTTACGTCAGACAAGAATTTAGTATCTGTGCTGTTAAAGGGTGGAAGAAAGGGCGCCACATTTAAAAGTACTAAGTGAATTATAAGCGGAGACGACTTCCGCTTAAGTCTAGACATGAAAATATTTCTTTTCTTGTCCATCAATTATTGCAGTTTATTATTACATTGCGAGGAAATTAAGGGAAAAAAACACAAGTATAATATACCAAGGGTTAGAATTCGAGCAATTCGGGCTTAATTGATTGTAGTTATATTAATGCGGGGTTAATGGGGCTGCAGTGTATAGATGGTAGGGGGAGGTGCGGCCGTCCCTTCGCGACTGTCAAGTGTCGGCGTCGCGTTTTGACCTCATCAGTCATAATGCGGCCGGGTCCGACGTCGACAATGATGTCCTGCAAATCGATATAACCGGGGGATTCCCCCTTTTGCACCCACGCAACCTACTACACTCTCGCTCACTCTTTCCCATCCCCACGGTATTCTTCTCTCTTTTTTTTTGGTATGTGGTATGTGTATCCGAACACTAATGACTCTTGTCAGGACATCCTTGTGGCGTTACGAAAGATTGCAGATACAATGCAGGACGAAAATAATATCATTTTCTTCCCATGATGATAAAGAAGACGCGACTCGAAGACACTCATAAACTCAGAGGACAAAGAAAGTATATAATATTTATTAATTAGTTTGCATTTGTTTTGTGACAACTCAAAGATAAAAAATATGAAACGTCAGAAATTTAAATTAAAAAGGATTCAATACGCAAAATTTCTAATCAAGTTACCAAATTACGAATAATTCATCCAAATAACAAATTTCCACAAAAATGTCAAATTGAAATGTAATTCATTTTCCTAATAATGATATCTAAAACAAAACTTCCATACACTGAAAAAATGGTTTTTACTTGTATTATTATATCAAATCAAAAAGGTTATATAATGAAGTTTAGTAATTGAAAAGCGATGTTTCCATTTCCATTCATCATAAGTGGTAATTTCTTTCGAATTTTCTGATGAACACGTTTTAGGTCAAAATTGTGAATTATGAAAAATTTCTCAAAATAATTATTAAATTTAATTATATATAATTTTATATTATTCATTACATTCAAACCAATCAATATTTTTTCTTGCCATTATTTCTGAAAGAATCTGTAGTTTATTAAGCAACAATTTTATAAATCGCCAATCAATCCAAAGTTGTAAACTTTTTTCTTTCGACTTTTCTACAGTTAATTGAAATTGAATATTCTTTTAACTTTTACTGGGAGTTAACAGCAGCTCTCTCGAATTTTGACATTAACGAGGTTAATCCTGGAGTGAGGGTTCGGGGAGCCGTCGAAGGGGTGCGAAGAAGACACGGTTTGTCTGTTCGGAAGGATCGTGACCAGGATACGCAGCAGGACTAAACGGATCCTTGGCGTAGGTCACGCACGCACTCGCGTATATACATGGACACGCATACACACGTAGAAGAGATAAACCGTCCGGCCTTGAACCGTGCCGAACACCTGAGTGCGTCTGCGAGGAAACAATTCCTCCCTCTGTGTGCTTAGTGCGATGTGTTATGAAACGATCACGTGCAAAGTGAAATTATCATCCATTAACGAGATGCTGCTTCGCGCTACAAAGCCGAGATCTTCAGCAAATTTCATTGTTGTTCTTGGAAGTGGTGCAATTACACTTCCTGAATTCCCAATTTGGTATTTGATTAAGTCAATTTTAAGGGGTGGCGCGTTTCGTGAGGAATCTGCAGCCACAGGTGGCAGGAATGTACCAATATAATCCACGGATAAATCTAACATGATACGTCAGCTTAAAATACTTATCGAACAGAATACAATTTGGAACTTAATTTGAATTCAATCAAAAATTGAATTTTTATAATATTTCATATAAAGTTTTCAGCATATTTTATTTTCAAAATAATCTTATTATAGTTGAAATAAAAATATAAATATAATGAAAATTTATTTAACTATAAAACTTTTATATATAAATTTTCTTCTTCAAAATTTTGTTAGAAATTCTGTAACTTAATGTTCAAATAAAAAATAGAAATTGAGGTGTGTAAATTAATTGTAAATGATTTCAATTAAGTTAATTTTTCAGTATATCATTGACCTAGAATGGTAATTCGCAATTGGCGTTTCTGTTCCCGGCGTATGCATTTACCTGGAACATTGTTATGAAGCTGCGATGTGCTTGGAGCCTAATTAACTGTTTTCAGTTCATCCCGTTGGATGAACTAATTCGCACTGTTGCTGATAATTTCAATTTTGCGAACCTTTCCCGCTCGCTCTAATCCTGACGCGTTAATGAGAGAATCCCTAAAACTCGGCGAGACGAAGAGGATGATCTCGTCGACGATTAACCGCGGATTACGAGCCTCCGTCGAGTCAAGGTGTCGCTGCCATGCATAATTTATCATAGGGTAACGGATCCGAAGACTAATTATTTAACAACAGCTGATCATGATGATGATGTTAGGCGGTTTTTCCCGATTGCGCTTTTACTTATGCATCCGACAAGCGAAGGAAGCGAGCAACAAACCAAAAACCCTCAGCTAAACATTACGTAAATATGCATACATAGTCAACTACGTAAAGCAAGCAGCGGCACGCCGGAGCGGAAACACGAGAACATAATTAGATAGATCCTATCTAAAAACGCCATCAGCAAGCAAAATCCTTAAGCTCTCTGCACAGCTTCTCGAATACTCTCGGATAGCAGTCGCTCACACAATCCTACACCTCGGGCGAGAATTAACTCCTTCACGTGGACAATTAATAATAATTAAATCGCATTACGAATTCAAACACTATTCTTCGGCATCTTCGAGCATGTAATTCCGCTTCTCCTAATTACACTCTCGCGCGTACACGTATCCTCTCTTTCCATACAATTACATAAAATCAGTTTCAATTCAATTAGCACGGAATAACCATTATTTCAATGACTCATTATTCATTCAATTAACAGATTCAACAAAATAACTAGTGATCAAATAACAAAAAGAAATTAAAAGTTATATAATCTGAATATCTTTAACAAAAATTTTATTTGAAATTCGCCCAAAGGTTTCAACTTCATGTCTTATTGAACTAAAATAATATCCTTAAAGATTTGATAGAAAAAATAATTTAAAAAAAAGTACACTTCAGGTAAAATTAAAGTGATGTAATCATAAACTAAAGGTAATCATTGAGTATGAAAGTTTGATAAAGAAATAAACAAATATACACATAAATTTATGATTACGTAATTTATCGTAGCATAACTAGTTTCGTAAAGTTGAATGAGATTCGTTCGAGGCAAAAGCGTTCATTAGAATGCTGTAATAAAGAAATCTCCGATTCCCTTTTTCGATAGCAACTCAAAGCGTGTTTCGTTTTCAGCGAGACTGAAACAAAAAAAAAATGATACAAACGCACGAAACAACAGAAATATATTAAATAATTTGTAACTTTGTGAACGGACATATTCGTAAATGGAAATCACATTTCGCGAATGTAATCGAATCGAATCGCTCGTGTCGCATTCAATCAATTACACTCTGTATTATTATTTTTTTTACATCGACGCATTTTCACATATTAACAATTCTATTTTTTTTCCTGTTTCATGCAATTTACAATTCCGTTTGGGCCCTGTTTAATGTTGAAATAGTAGAATGAACGGACTAAAAAGCTAATAGTTGTGACTGCTGCTGCTTTTTCGATTGAATTAAGTAGTAAATATTAAGATTCAAAGAAATCAATACAACTATTAACTCAAAATGTATCAAAAGATTAGCAAATAATCTATTTGTACAAGTACTTGTGAAACTGTACACATATGAAGTAAGTACGCGGTGTTTTCCAAGTAACTTGTCAAGTATTTAATAGATTTGCAAACAATTTTTAATATCAGGTAAAAGGAACAAAGTCATTTAAATCAAGTATATAAATCGAATGCTTGTGTCAATTTGGGTAAACCAAAATATGTAATGCTTTTTTCTCATAATCGTACATGGATTAATTAAATACATACTATATTTGCCATTTCTATAATTATGGTACAAAGGTATGTTTGAAGCAGCAAGATTTGTGATTTAAATGTTTGCGGTTGAAACGGAGACATGAAAGTGGTTTCGGATTAGTTTAAATAAGAATTAAGCGGAGCATCAAAGTGCCGTTTGATTCGGATGGAGGCGGTGGATAATTAGAGTTTAAAGCATTAAGTAATAATTGAATCCGAGGTAAAAGGAAGGAAGAAGTATACCTGGCCGCATGCAATTGACATCACGACCTTAACCTGAATCGCGGAGCACCTAGTGGGAATGAGGGAGGAAGGACGGGCCGGGCGGTTGGGTGGTGGAAGGTTGAAGGGGTGTCGGTTTGGCGGCGGCGGCGGCTGCTGCTGCTGCGACGGCGGCGTCTACTCGCGCCCTGCCGCCACCCTCAGCGGGGGGAGCGGATCGGCGCCTCGGCCGCCTTTTGTTCACCCCCAGACTGCTACAGGCGCCACACAGACTTTGGGTTTCAGATTAATGGATCATTTTTCTTTCCCCACGTATATAACCCTTCTGCCGCCTCCACCCGAACCGCCTCAAAGGTACGGAATTAAGAAGCAGCAGCAGCAGCAGCCCTTGCTCCCACTTAAAATTCGACTCCGACCGGGGCCAAAAATAAGATCTCCGAGCAAAACTTTCTCCATGTCTTCATCCTCCATATATATACAACAGCATCACATATGTATTGGCTCGGTATGATTATATCCGTTTTTTTTTTCATCTTCTTCCATCTCCACTCCACCCCTCCTCAACATCCTCGTCCCCTGAGCCAATTCCGAGTCTCGAAACGAAAGTAATAGCAGTAAAATATATCCGTGGAAACTATCTTGTTCCTTTCCAACTTTTGTTCATAAAAATCAAACGGCTCAGAAATGAGGAGGGGAAAGACAGAGGACGTAGACGGAGCTGATAACTCAATATCTAATCACATTTAGTCCCGTATCTCGGCGACGATAAGTCCGACGGTCAGCCATCGCGAAGGTCATATAATTCCTCCTTCTCCTCAAACAACCAGAAGAGCACGACGCAAACATTAAGAAAGAGAAACCACCCCCATCATCAACTTTCAAAGGGGATGCCCGAAACGGAAAACCGCTTTCCATCAACCTAATAGAAAGAAAAGAAGAAAAAAAAACTCCACAGATCAATCCACCTAAGCTACTGCTATTTTTAATGCAACGAGCAAAATTATGCAGACTAAACAAACGTCCACTATATTTAACGACGCGTCTAATTCTAAACGCATTGTCTTTATTTTTAGTGCCTCCTCTCGCATTAATTGCAATAACAACGCGGTCATCCATCATTCTAACGCAGTCTTTGAACTCCGCAATCATAGAAATAGCGCAGGTTGGAAGACACTGTCTCATAAAAAAAAGTCTCCAAACACACACACACACACAAATAAAAATAAACCATTGTGCTCCCATACAAAACCATTACGTTTTATAACATTTATGTCGGTCGTACCCCCATTATCCTCGTCCCATAACGTGCACTTTTGTGACTATTTAATTACGACTTAAACACACGTGTGTAGTGCCTGCATGCATGTTCTATGTGCGACACACAAACGCTTCAATAAATAACGCAGCTAATTGTAAATAATAAATGTCGTTCGTCATTTTTTTTTCTCCTACTCTTCATAAAATATAAGCTAATAAAATTACTAATAATTTATGCACTAAACACGGATTAATCCATCAAAAACTTTTTTTTATATTTAAATTTCAATAATCAAAATTTTTTAAACTAAAAACACTACAGTCTACACTTTATTTATTTTATTAACCATTTCGCAAAATGAGAATATAGAAGACTTTAAAAGTAAAATAGCTTCAGCATTTTTCAAAAAGTTCCGATTTTAAATTTTTATTAAATAATTATTTACATTAATGTTTCTGCATTATTATAGAAATAATTTACATAATGTGAGTACTTTAAGATTCCTCCAAGGAGAATAGATATAGCAGTTCTTCAAAATAAGTATTTATACAAATATTACAAGCGTGTAAGATTTTATACATTTGCAAGTTTTTCAAAAAGATTATGTAAGAATCGTAAATTATTAAGAACATTATTTGAGTCAATTCTACAAGAAGATTATTTGTTTCAAGTACACTTGAGAATTCTTCAAGAAGATTTATATCAATATTACATTCAAGAACATCAATCTTCGTAATTTAAATAAATTTTATTCAACAATCTTCATTCTTAAATTTTCGAAATTTCTTAATAAATAAATATTTATATTCGAATATTTCATTCAATAAAAAGAAACAAACATGAAACATTGAGATTACAAAATTATTATTGAGCACATTTTTATTTTCTTGACTTCGAAAGAGAAACTAATTAAAAATTAAGCGATGAGTCTGAATCCCTTATTCATGAATAAACCTGAACGTCTAACCTTTACATGGCATTTTAAACATGAATAATCTCTGGAGGACGTCGACGCAACGGGAGGAGAGGCAGAAAGCAAATAAAACTTTTCTCGAATAAAATGTACGACAGCAACAAAAAAAAAGAAAATACGAAGAACGAAAAACGCGTAACTTTCAATTCAATTACGCTAATTCGAATCGACTCCATATATATACTTAATATTTAAATGTATGCTTTAACGTTCGCTCATTACACGAGCCTTTTCCATATGTTCATTCGTTACAAAAGTTTATTAACATAATGCAAACTTGCCGATTTTTCTTAAACCCAAGGATAATTCTAAAACAACTATTATTTATATTCAAGTTAAAAACGTAAATAAACAACAAAAATATTAATACATATTTGCTAAATTTAATATTCAGCATTTCAATATTTATAAATATTCATTAATAATTTTATTTATTATAATAACATTAATCTGCAATTATTATAATTATACTTTTTTTAATTATTTAATGTATAAATTATATAATTAATTATCTGTTTTATAAATATTAAAAAAAAAAAAACTAATAAAAATAAAAATAAATTAATATAAATAATTTTGTCCATAATATTGTAATCAATCAATCAATTCGAATTTGAACTGAATTGTATTGTATTGTAAAACTCGTTGGTATAAATAGAGTGCATTACTCGATTTAACTGTGGGGGAGATTGGGAAATTTCCAATTTCCATTGGACTGTATCGGATCCAGGGAATTTTCTATTACGAAATAATAACGCCGCTTATCATTTTATTGAGGAAAGGAAAAACGCAATTAAGCGTAATTTATTGTTATTGCTTGTACCATATTCCTTCCTCATTTTTTTGTGCCTTTCGTTGCACTTTATCAGTCAGCAAGCGAAATAGGCCGTATCGACTATTGTACAAAATAAGTCGTAGAAATGATCTCATCCTTAATCTCGTTTCACTACACTCAGCATCATTATTCCAAGTCCTGACTCGCTTTGTAATACATTTATTAATATATTTACAATTCTTTTCTAATAAAATTTATAATTATTATGAATTGATTATTACAAGATTTCAAAAATTATCAATAATGACTTATATATTTAAAAAATTGTCTGGTAATTTGAAAAAATCTAATCTAAAATATTTTGTAGAATCACGGAAACATAACGGTATTTACTTAAGTTAATAATTTTCCTTTGAGTTTTCATGGAAATTGCTGAAAAACTTTTAAAATAATCAAAACTGTCTTAAGCAAGGTGATTGATGTGCACGCGATATGCGGCGGGGAAATTTGAAAAATTCGAAAAACTCGCAGGTCACAATTTCGAGGCTAGAGACTCGTTTCAACGGGGTTTTTCCGCGTGAATAAATCATGCCGCACACTATTTAAGTAAAATACGAATAGTTTCGATCGCGACGAGGAGAGTGAAAAAATGAGTGTATTGAAATTGCTCGCACTTGAATACTTGATGAAGATACACTTATGTCGGGTTTGATTTATTATGCGGCCGCAATACAACGGGGTGTACATAAATTTACATCTCATTACGGGCTAATAGAAATATTCTAGAAGAAAAAAATATATGTGAAGAACGAAGCTCTCTAGCTAGTCCTTCCTTAATTATTCATTCATCTGCTACAAAGTAGTTCCATTCAGGAATCTCGAAGCGTTTAATGTCCGTGTAATAATAGGTGTTAGCAGAAATTCTGCACGGTGGTTATGCAATGAAAAAAAAAAATCAGTATTAAATTGGAAATTACGTGAATATTTTTTGCAAGTGCTAGTCCTATAACTAAACGTCATTATTAACTATTTAAAAAAGTAACAAATATAAATTGTCCACATCTACAAATTGAAAAGCGTAGGATAAAAAATATTTGATTCTCGAAGAGAATATGCAAATTTGTGTTTAGATTTGACTAAAAATTGTAATAGTTAAAAAAAAATTGATGATATTTTTATATCAATCAATAAAAATATATAAAGGCAGAACGAAGTAAAAATATTAATAATATAATTGAACACAAAGTAATCTATTTATAAGTGGTTTATCGCGCAACAGGCAGACGATTACCACAGTCCTGGAATACACATTTCATTCCACATACAAAACGTATTTTCGCTTTCCTTCGTCTCGACGATTCATTAATTGCGATTAATTTATTGATTTCGATAGAAATACATTTATCCATCAATTTTTTTTTTCCATTTCCATTTTTCATACATTTTCTTTTTTGAACACAAATTTTGTGCATGCATCGCAATAAAATCGCATTGCGAAAGTTGGGCATTATCTTCTTTAATTATCCGGAGCTTCTTTTTAGTAGGTAAAACTTCGGCAGTAAAAGGTTTCCGATACCGAATTGACCGTTCCAAGCGAATCGCTCGTACTTCTTTTATGAACGCCCTCTTCTTCCAACGACGATCCTCCAATAATAGTATAAAAAAAAAACAGAAGACAGCACTTATTACTTTCGCATTAACTTGATGGCACTTTTCGAAATTCCATCATCAAATTTCAATAGATATTTATTTACTTCCATAAAACTGAATGGAAAAATAAAATATATTGTATGAATATCAAATGTATCATTTCATATAACAACTAATATTTAAACAAAAAATGTTTATAAATTTCAGTTTTTCATTGAACGTTTATGGATAATTAAAGAAAATGTTTATAAAATTAAAATTAAAAACGTGTAAAAATTAAAATGTTCTATTCAAATCGATTTCGGTTTTTGATTCAACGTTTATGAATAATTAAAGAAAATGTTTATAAAATTTAAATTTGTAATAATTAAAATGTTGTATAAATAAAAGCAAAATAAAAAAGGAAATGTAGAGAATAACAAGATATTTCATCGTCCGTCTATCAAGAATTTCGCAATGCAATGAGTGAGAGATAAAAAAAAGACAGCATGAATAATCACGATCGAAAACAATTTTTAATTGATCTCCTTTTCGCAATCCGACGGATTTCACAAAAGATCGACGAGAAGCTTAATGGATGGGCAAAACGGTGGTAGCTGTCTTTTGTTTTTGGCGATGAGCACCACACATCATCCAAGGATACGCGAACAATAACACGTCGGGTTGTATGACTTTATCTTTATCTGTTGGTTCACGAACTTCGATTCCCGACAGAGTAAAAAAAAATTGTTTCATTCATTCAGCAATTATGAATAAACGCATTTTTAAAGTAATTATTAGTAAAACTATATTCAAATTATATTTAGAGTAACACAAGTATGAAAATAAATAAATTGATGGGTGCCCCACGTTGGTGACCAATTTTTTTTTTTTTTATTTGATTTAATTTGTTGAAAGATGGAATATTTATAAAAGACTAATAATTAAAGTTAATATCGAATATATAAATTATGTTGGTTGAATGAATAAAGTAAACTGAAATGCATGAAAATTGGAACATGCTAAATGGTGCGGAGGAGATGTACCCAAATATTGAATCTCAGGGACACGACACGATTATTAAATTGTTAAACCGTTTGTCCATGAACTTGGGGCACGGTGGAGCAGACGGTGGAGCGTAGGAGAGATGACAGATAAAACGAAAGCATTAATAAATAAATTAAAAAAAAAAAATCATAAAATAATAATAATAGAATTATTCAATAAAACGAACGGACCCACACAGGCGACTGCAATCATCGTCCATCGTGATGATAAATAAGTAAATAATGAGATGGATGCACCGGAAAAAAGCATAATTGCGAAAAAAATAGGTAAATAAATTTTAAAATTAAAAATTAGTTGGATGTTGTTTGTTCGTATAATGATGCGGTTGTGCGGTTGGTCGTTGTTTTTCCTGGGGGCCCCGCAAAATTTTCGGTTGTCCTAGGTCATAGATGTCTAGTCGCGACTAGCAAAAGGGTAAAAATAAAAACCAAACAATTTCGACCTTGAATGAAAGTGACCGCTCCGGCTCGCACGTTTCGTATGGATGTACGTATGTAAGCATGTATATTATTATGGTCGTGGGGCCCAAAAAAGGTGAGAAGGCCCCCGCCTTCACCTTTGCCATTTTTTTTTTTCAAATTTATATATTTTTTTCGTCTCGTCCGTTTTATTTTCATATTTTTTCCCAATTTTTCGGGCACTCTTTGCGGTATTATTACTCATTAATTGAAGTCATAGAAAAGCATAAATTTTTTGTGTGTGCACGGACCAGCGCAAATTATTTTCCATAGTCCTATTATCGTTGTTATTGTTGTTGTTGTTGTTGCTAGTGCGGTTACTGCATTATTGTTATTAAGTTGGCCTAGTCCATGATGGTGATGATGAAACGCGATGCGCACACAAGGCCAAGGACTCTCAGCTATGTATATGTGCATATACTATAATATACTTAATTCCATCCTCCTATCAACAATTTTATTTTTCCACTTTGAATATGCATCAATGTACGTAGTGCTTACGTACGATGTAGGATGAGGAGGAAGATTAGGTTGGAGGCGGCTGAAGGAAGAGAAGAGGTCGCTATTAATTAGCAAGGAACTATAAATCAGCTTCCGATGCTGCTGCACTGTTTGTGGTAGTAACTCCTTGGAGCACGAGGGATTTATGGGGAAGTTGGCTGCGCGCGACATTTCGACACCTACCGTGTAATTACCAACTGACAGAATTAGTTAATTTCAACCGCCCCAACGATAATGCCATCACCTATTAAATTCGCCACGTGTTCTACATCGTCGCTCTCTCTGCAACATCATCCCCCATTTCATTCAATCCTTCTATATTCTCAATCTTCTCAAGCAAACTAACTTACAATTTACTTCAATTATCAAATCCAAGCAAAATTTTAATTTTCTCGCTCACTTTACATTCTCCAATTCATTCTTGAAGAAATCCATTAAAAAAAACCTCCAACATTATTACATTTTTTACTATAAATCTTTAATATTTAATTGTATTTGAAATACATATTTTCTATTATGCAATTTTTCTTATTTCAAAAGAAAGGATTGATTTTGGATATAATAATTTTTTTTTTTTTTTATATATCCAACTTTTCATATATTTTTTTACTGAAAAACATTTTCTTAGACTCTCAAAAATATTACCTCATACTTGATTTTTCTAATTCACTATAAAAATTGTAATTTTAAATTATGTAATAATTTTTGTATACATTACAATAATTAGGTAACTATTAATGTCATTTTTTTTTGTACCAACTAAATTTGTTCATAAAATGTTGAATATATCATATTATTTTTTATATAATAAATTAGTATTTATAAAATTTTAATTATTTTTCTCAAATTTTACTAATCAATATAGTTTAGATTAATTGATTAACGCAACTCATGATCTTCGACACTTCAATATTTTTTGCTTGAATCCAAAGAAATTAATGAGAATTCGACAACAATGGTAATGAAAACTTGCGTTAATCTATGAAGACATCTCATCGCATTCATTGTAATACCAACCGCGAATTCGTAATTAATTTTCGAGTACAGTAGCTAGTTTTACAATGGATGTTCTTAGGTAACGGAATTGATAGATGCTCTTGGTTCAATCCTTTGATAATGCATTATTAATATGCCACGTGTTCCATCCACATCTCTCTCTCTCTCTTACTCGGTAGAGTCCGTTTCCTCGAACCATCCCATGCATCCCTTTTTCTTTAAAGGGACGAGAGAGAAGAGAGAAAAAAGAGGAAGAAGATGGGAAAAAAAAGGGGGCCCTCCAGATTACATCACGATGACGATAACCTCTCTTGTATGTACGAAATCCTGTAGGATGTATGAGAGAGCAGTCCTGTCCATCATTAATCACCGGCGATTGTAAGTAGATCGATTAGCGAGGGATGGGGGAGCAGAAAACCTCCTCCTCCTCCTCCACGCTCTCTTCACCGAGTTATTAATTATTTCCACCAGCACTCGCGCCCTCTTCTTAAGCGAACGATCGGGAAGAAGAAAGCCGTCCTCCAGAAAAAAAACATACTTTTCTTGTAGGTGCGCGCGAATTACACCGGGTATTTCATTTTCAACTTTTTTTTTACCCCTGAATCCATCGCCTCTCTCATCCTCCTCATTGCTAGGAAAGATGGGGAAAAATTCTATACCATTGTCGGATTTATAAATTGCCGTTAAATACACGTCGGAAAAACATCTTTTCAACGTAAGGAGATTAATTAGAAGAGTTGGCCACAAAGGATCGCACCCCTCGCACTATCCAAAAATATAATTTTACAATTCCCCTTCCAAAACGATGATCGCTTTTAATTAAAATTCAGACTGTTGCAATATTTTCAGATCCTTGATGAACAACAAAAAATCATTGATCATCACGAAAACGTGTAATCAAATTTCCTCGAAATTGCACACTCCGTTTACCCATGTCGACAATAACACCGTTTTATCATTCTCTCCGCATTGGGGTCACGCACGGACCTTAATCGCATCTTCCCAAATATAAAATTACAAAATGCACAGAAAACTGTATTTAATCCTCAGAACCAGACAGAATCAATCTCAATCTTAACAATTTGAATTATTTCTGAAATATGATGTAACAAAATGATAAATTAGAAGTAAATACGAATTTTCTAGAATGAAAATGCGAGAAAAAAAAATGTACAGACCAACGCAGAATATGTTTGCGAAGTAAGTCGTTTTAATTGCAAACGGGACAGTTTCTATGAATTGCAGCACATTTGGGGCCGAAGCAATTAACGAAAGGAAAAGGAAATCCAAATGTAAACACACGTGCAAAAGTACCAACTTTTTGTAAACAGGCTCACGCCATACGCACAAACCGTACATAAGTACGTACAGCACTGTGCAATTCAAGCAGTATTGTTTTATAACTATTTACGGTCAACGGTCCAATTTTTTCTCAAAATAGATATTGCATTTCCAGCGAATCCAAATGAAAGCAACCTTTTTACTACTAAATTAAAACGTTTTGAAAAATATTACAAATGAAAACTTAGTAACAATTAAATTTAGTTTAAATTTTACTTTAAGCATTAACAGTGATTACCGAAAAAGATTTTGTTAATTATATAATAGTTTTCTAATTATTCACTTTTTAATTATTGATCCTCAGGTTTTCTAAAAATACTGTAGCATTGAAATAATGTTAGAAAAAGTTGTAACATTGTGTACTTTTACAAAATAACTATACATTCTGTATCCAGTTTATCATTGGATTGAAACCGAAGGTCGTAACATAAAGAAAAATGTATACGTGCGATATTAGCAATTCGGAAAACGCTAAATTTCCACGCGTGAAATGAATTATCCGCGGCGTTGCGGAAAAAAAAAGAAGTGGACGACCATTGAATTGCGAACACACAATAACTTGCGACTAGCTAATTAGTCCTGATGAGGATGAAAGAAATAAAAAATAAAATACATTCCATGCAAATATCACGACGGTGACGAATATTCCGGCAGGAAAAAAAATGTACATATAATGTATTTACACAATTTCGCATTTACACTATTTTTAAAATACACCTATCCCCGATTTACACAGCAGTTTATTTACACTATTTTGCTTTCACATGGTTTTACGTATTAAAATCCATAATTTCTTCAGTGTTTACATTTGAATTTTATGAATTGAGTATTATTTTTAGAATATCTTTATTTTACGTTGAAATAATTAATTTACACAATTTTCTGAGAAATCTATCTTCAGTGTAATTTTAATGTAGTTACATTAAAAAATAGTAAAATTTTTATTTTTTTTTTTAATTAAAAAGAAGAGAAAATATTATCAATTATTAGTAATAATTGTACTTTAATATATCAAAAAGTTACTGCAAAGTTTTAAAAGTAATTAAAAAAAATATATTTAAAAATATGTAACTTTGATTTTCGTTTAAATAATTTGAGAACGTTTCTGTATTAAGTTTCAAGTAAATTTCCTTTGCCAAAATGAAAAAAAATCTAATTAGAATAATAAAAAAATAAATTCGAAGTTTTATAAATAAAAATATTATATAAAGTTTCGATGAAGTAAGAAAGTGTACAAGGAGCAAATATTGGTCTATAATATGTTTTAAACCTAGAACGTTATAAATCATTTTAAAATGAAAAATTATTAGTATATTTCTCAAATTACTTCAGTTTCATAAATCGATTCTCCTATTCCTAACGGAAAAAATGCGTATAATTCAGTACTTGATAAAATAATCTTAAGTTTGTTTATGAATTCTATTCTAAAGATGGTTCGTTCTGTGTTAAAATGTGGTGGCACGTGATTTTTTATTTATTCGCGGGGGCCGCAACTGTTGCTTGTCCAGCGCTGCTCCCGGTATATAAATAAACCCGAAAGTGACTTAGTCCGAATTAAAAATAAAGTAAGGTTTCGAAAATATAAGACGCGCAGATCGGATAGGAAAGGAACGGAGAAAAGAACCACGAGCACGGAACATGATGCACATGTGCAAAAGCATAGCACACAGCTACGGCGTTCCTCCTCTCACTGATCTGTAATAATATTTAGAGATGGTCAAGGTTAAGCAAACGCGCCTCTAAATTTACAGACGGGGCAGGGATAGGTCCGGGTCGAACTGTATGACCGCTGCATCCGCGGAATTTCGGCGACATGCAAAAAAAGAAGCAGATGAAGAAGGAAAAATAAAGAAATACATTCTGCGACAAAAGATGAGAGAAGTGAGAGAGGAAAAACGCGAGAGATTTCCCCTCTCGCCCACACGAATGTATATGCAAACAGCCGAATTCGCAACACTTGTCGACCTTGGAACTGCAATAATGGTCACGGTCCGGGCTCCGATTTTCGTCGTCTATCGCTAATTATTCCGAGTCCCACTTAACACCGGAGGGAAAAAAAAGGAGTAGCGAGGAAATATTTTTGAAAGTCAACAGAAAATTGGCAAAGGTTTCGACAACAGCAAAAAAAAAAAAGAGGAACAGACACGTCCATGTATGAAACTATGTACGTCCGTCTGCAAGTGCGGACACAGGCAAGGTTGATGGCAACTCATTTGAGGACAATAAACGCAGTCTAGACGGACGGTGGACACGAGAATTTATTATATTATAAGTTTATATAATAATAATAATAATGACAGCGCGATGTGTTATTTTACGACTTTCCATCGGTCAAGTCCATCGTGCAAGAAGAACCGTTTGCCACAAGATACGAGGCATGTCTGGTGGTCTCTTGATCTATTCTGTTGCTAGTAACACTGACCTAGCTCAACCGTGAACCACTAGATCACCCGAGCCGTTGCTCAATTGTTGCTTCCGTGCCATTCAAGATCAATTCAGCGAATTGTTTAAACGGACCACACGTAATAATGGTTGTAAGTCATCGACGAAAATACACCAGATGCGCCCGAATTCAATCTTCGAACGATTACATTCTGACCTCCGACCACGCACACCGAAAACTCAAATTGCATTAAATTCGAACATATACTATCTGCCATTTACGCAGCAGACCATCAGACCGATTCATTTTTTGCCTTTGACTCTAAACAAATCATCCATCTACTAAAAATACAGTACTTGACAAGTACTTCAATTGTTCATCTCTCGAATAGACATTCACACTCTAATTGTTCAGCGAATTAACATTATTTATCATTATAATTTGTTGAATTTTTCTGTTGTATTTATAGATTACAGACTTGGAGACTGGCATGGCAGAAACACGCGAGCGTCTCGGAAACAAGTCAACATCGTGACGTGTCAGTTACGCCACATTAGAGATAAATTAAGGAACAATTAAATATTTAAGTTTTTATTCGCGTCGTTCCTTTGTTTAGCTTCGCGCATCCAATAATAAATATCGGCGGTTTTAAAAGTTCCGAGATTCCATAGGAATTTTCCGCGCGCTAAATTTTCCTAAATCAAAAATACGCCGCATGTTTAACAACTTGCAACTTACAGCAGCTGCTTTGAATGACATAAGTGACTCTTTATTAATGCCAAATTCGACAATTGAAATCATGCTTCAAACTAATAGATAGTTAATTTCATTACCCCATTGTCCACCACATTTCGACAGAAGGTTACGAAACAACGTTTCTTTTTCCGAATGCAACACTATCGAAGGTGAATTGTGTCAACAATTAAAAATATAGCAAAACTGTTGACAATTCCATTGACGTGTAGAACATAAACCGGCTGAATGTTTATAAATTTATTTACTCCGACTTTTTTGGATGATGCTTCAAAAACGTACCGTCGCGACGGACGATGTGATTCGTGTACGAAACTTGTTTATGACCCATAATAAACAATACTCCCAAGCCACCCAAACTTTTTTTTCTTTTTTTCTTAGTTTCGGAAAACCTAATTGGAAAACCGGTATTATTTTATTTATTCCAACTCCAGACAACGATTTGGGTTTTCGCAATCAAACCCAATACACGCGGTACGTCATACCATCATCGTTTCTTTTCATTTTTAATGAATTACGCTACGCTGCGATGTTTGACTTGGCATTAGTACGTATCCCAGTTTCGGCCTGCTAAATCCAACGCAAATATTTAGTCTGCAGGTTCACGTGATGCGAGAGTCATTTCAAGTACGGGACGTACCGGTACGTCGACACCGGTGGCAATGGGACAGTTTCCTACTGACTCAACACGGCGTAACTAATTGGCAAATGCGGTTTCGCCGTACCGGTACGGAGTTCAAGGTCAAAATGTACATTGTAAATATTTACATTACACGACGAATTTTAATTAATCGAAACTTCAAAATTACCTTAATTTTATACTGTTGCAACTATCTTAATTTTGATCACTTCCTTTATTTACCATATGTTTCTGTATACATCAACTTATGTCAAAATTTTAATTTTATAAACTATTCGCAAATAGTATCTAATCTAAAGTCTAATATAAAACTATGAAAATGGAAGTAAACTAATTTATTTAAATACAGGGATGACGAGTTTGTATACAATAGAGGAAAAAAAAAAGTTGGAAGCTAACATTCCGGCTGAACTTTTTCCTTTCTGTTTCGAATGCAAATCGAGCCGATGTTGCGCTCGTAGACGGGAATTGGTCAATAAATAAGACTTTGCGGTATTTCAACTTTCATTTGGAACAATAACAGTTTGTTCGCAAAATTAAAAGGAAAAGAAGCAAATTTTTCGATCATCAAGGTCGATCGGAACAAAACCGAAGAAAAAGCGTTTGTTATTTAAGTTCAATGGAAATTTTCAGATTGATAAATCAACATAATAGTGGAAATGTGGGCAAAAGTAAAAGATCAAACAGAATCATGATATAATAATAATATTAATAATAAAAAAAAGATTCCCACTGAAAATTATCGCTCGACGAGTATATGCAAGTGTCTATATATACACACACATATAAATGTAAAACATAACTGACCTATGCCGTCATTGACGGATTTAAATGCTCAATTTAATTTTCGGCAACGAGAATAGTGCTGTTTTTTTTTGGTCGCGTTACGCAATCCGCGAACATTTACATATTTTTTTTTTAAACATATCCTTACCGAAATAATACTCGATCTATTTCATTTTTTTTTCTAATTCTTTCTTTTTCCGGACTCGTGGTTAAGTAGATACACACCTGAAACACAAAAGAAAGAAAGAAATTAATTAACAATTAACAACAACTACAAAAAAAAATTAAAACCGTTTTTGATTTCACTATAATCCCGGTTTTCGGATTGGCGGTAATCAGGTTTTATACAAAATACTATTGTTTTTTTTTTTGTTGCTTCGCTCCCTTCGGTATCCGAATAAGGGAGGCGAATTACAAAAGCACGTGCGCGCGCGCCAACTGACCTGGAAAATTTACTTATTATTTTTGCGTATTTCCGCGTGTGCGTGCAACTCGCGTTATTGATGTTTAAAACATTCAATCAAAAAAAAATACTCGTAGCGGTAATACTCTGTACACGCGGAAATGCATAAACGAATTGCGGATCAGATGAATCGCAAAATCGATTCGTTGCAAAATCCATTTCCAAATTGTTTTCCCCAATGACAAATTTAAAAGCTCAATATTTTACAAGTATCAATTTACTTCAAGAAACAATAGCAATTTTTTGTAAATTTAACCAAACCCAATTCAAGAATAACATAACCTAATTAAAGAACAGTAGGTTAAGTTGTTCTTTAATTAGAACCTAACGTTAATTAAACTAGTCAGTTATTATAAGCATTTTTTAATTATTTTAATCGCTTTTGCACGGCAACAAGCAAATTCCTGACAACAGATAACCTTTCTGCTTGGAGCTCTCCTCTCGTGTATTTAATAATCCGAGAGAGCGAGAAATGCTTTAAATATTTAATATGTCGTGTAATTTCTATTTCGACGCATTTTTATATTTATTACTGAAAACTTTTTCAGCAAATTTCATATACGTTCCACATACTTTACGTAGTACATTAAACACGTTTAAAGTAAATAAATCATATTTAACTATTAGTGAAAACAGAAAACTAATTCTAATTCACCATAAAATATAGAAAAATATTACACCTATAATGCAAAGAGTTACTGGAATTGAACTGTTGTGTGTGTTTCAATTGAGGATCAAGATTAATGCGTTGAAATGTTGACGCTGAGCAATTATCTATTTGGAACGCATTAGGGTTGAGCCCTGTTAAATTTTTAATAATAATTGCCGCATGGTGTGCGCGACCCTCCGACACGATTTTCCTCACATACAAATACAATTCTTGTTGCCAACCCAATTAATCACGAAACACCTAGGCAAGAGCAAACATCAGGATTTGTGTAAAAGAAAAAAATTACAAATCAATTTTTCATTTTCCTCTACGTTATGTGTGTGTGTACATTATGAAAAGCGTAGGCTTGAACGACTCCCACACCGAGCGCGAATCGATTATACAATTTATTTTTTCTCTTGCTTTATCTTAGGCACATTTTTTTCAGCTTAAAATTCCTAATAGAAACAATTAAGAAAGTACTGAAGTCTCTGCACGAAAGTTGTTTAAAAAAAAATTATAATTTTTTTAATGCGAATAAAACCACGAAAAGCAACTCAATCAATAATTAATTCTTTCAACGAATTACACACTTACTGTATCGAAGAAAATGAATTGAGGATGTGTACGTAAGAAACAGGTTTAATTTAGTTTGGATGACCGCATCCGAGTTTTGAAAGGATATGTCTCGCGTTGCCGTGGCGACTTCGGGGAAATGCGATAAAAATCGCGGGCAGCAAAATTATGTGACGTGACAGGACGAAAGGTGAAAAAGGAGGAAAGGATGGGCATTTCGGAAACGCTGTACGATAGTTTGAAAGATCTGTACCGGTATTTGAGGAGCTGCGTCCTGGACCGCGACATCGAGCAACTCTACTTCTTCGGGATGAAGTCATCGCAGGACATGACCAGATGACGTGAAGCATCTGAAGTGGGTAGGTGGTACAACGCGAGATCCAAGGTCAACGCAGTTATTCTTTTGTTTATATTTCACTCACAGCTAACTGCTTTTCAGGGAACCAAGACCAGGCGACGATGATGCAATTTCGTATTATTGAAAACGGAACGTGCTTCTATCCTTTCAGCCAAAACGAACTTGAAATTGTTCTTGTTTCTGTTCTCCTCGGAATGTGCGCATTTTCGAAAATCTTTCAATGTTCTTCATATATGTAACGATTTTAATTAGACTGATAAAATAGAAATCTATAAAATATTTTCATTTAAACTGTTCTTCCTAAATTGCTTTAGAAATTGGAAAGTAATTAATATAAAAAAAATTACCTACAAAGACTCCTCAAGAGATTTTCCTGCTATTATTGGTTCAAGCTAAATAAGGAGACGTCGTATTCACAGACGAACAATATTTCTTGAGCTGAATCACATAAAAAAAAGACGGGATTAAGATCAATCAGAATGCATCAAAGTGATTTCTTAATAGGAAAATTGCATGCAGCTTGCGTAGCAGAAAGTGGTATTAATAACAAAGTTGCTCGATGCCAAAAAAGGTGAGCAAGAAATCTTTGCAAAAAAAAAAGTAATGCAGAGTGGTAGTATGCAAGCAACATTGACGCCACAGAGGCTTTTGGAGTCTTTGAAAAGGGTAATATTGATGAGGTTGTCGAGAGCGGATTGAATTGCGGTTTAACAAATTGCTTATTGCATGCTGCTCCCTCCTATCCTCGTTTCCTTCCTTCACGGTTCCGAGATGGCACGGAATAAATTGCGATGAAGGTGTAAAGAGTGGCAAGGTGGAGAGAGTCCCGTCTCTCTTGATTTCTTTGTGGGCTGCGTAATGGCTCGACAATGACTTCCATAAACGTGTACTCACTGAAAGAAAGAGACAGGTATCTCTTTTTTTTAGCTATTATCATTTTTTCTAGAGAGGAACAACAAAACGTCTTTGCGTTGAGATCTTGACTTGCTCTTATTGCTATCGTCGCGGATTAAGGCTGCAATGGAAGTATTTAGCCGTGTAAATTTGCTTCGCTGCGCATTCGGACTCTGATAACCTTCAGGATTCATCGATATACATTTTTGTATACTAACAAAAAATATATTTAACATTCGAGTATAGTTTCAACTTTCATCATTTTACACAACATTACTTAATTAGTCATATAATTTTGTTGTATAGTTAGGAAATGGTACTTCTTGTCATCAAAATTACAAGAGGTGTATTTAAAAAAAAAGTTGAGAAAAATTTATCGCTATAATTGAATCAAGAATTTTCAGCAATTAATATTAGATTAAAATTAACCCAAAAGACGAATTGATCATGAAATTACACCTGGATATATTTCGCGTTCTTTTCATTTTGTATATTCACTTCTTCTCTTCTCATCCACAGCCTTATTCATCATCATTTCGGTCTGGAAAGTTTTCGGTCGAATGCAATTGCCATTATCCTCGTGTGCCCGGACACTGCTCTCCTGCCAATGTCGTTGTATCATATACAATTTTTCTTCTTTCCTTTTTCTCTACATGTGCAGTTCTTTTTTTTTCTTCATATCTGCTTCGGTCCTCGGCATATCGCAAGATATTCTTCTGCGAGTTTGCCGATCCGGCAACGGCGTCTGTCACTTGAGCCTGGCCTAAATAAAATTCGCACAACTCCATGCTGCGAATAATCGACGTGTGATCAGATGGAATGGACAGATACACCGTGACCTCCCGAGACCCGCTCTTCAAAGTTCAACGCGATGCTTGCTTCTCCTTCATCTCTTTTCTTATTTTTTTGGGATTATTTTTTTTTTTTTCTTGCCATTTCTTTTCCCCCTGATGCATTATTATTACTTTTTTTTCCGGCCCAATTAGCTGTGTTTTTGCCTTCCCCACAAAGAGGAGGCGGAAACGAAACATCGAAAGAACAACAGAGGAGGAAGAAAGTTCTTAACTTTGTGTGAAGCAAGATGAAGGGAGCCGCGCGAATTATCGGGATTACGAACAGCGAATTGAATCCACCCCATAGCGTATTATCAAAATTATTTTCACCGACAAAAAAAACATAAAGATTTATACAGGGTGAAGCAGTTTATCTTTAACAGTATCTAAATTAAAATTTAGACAACATTTTTGTTCATACATAAAAATGTATTGTTTATTTTGAAACAACGATTGGGAAATTGAAAATTTATAATATTAAGAATTAAGTATGATTATATATATAGAAATAAGTATAGATTTAAGGTCGGGCAAGCAGTTAATATGTATTTTCGAAAAGTAAATATTTGCATTTTGTGCCATTTCCAAGTTGCGCGTCCTTCCTTCTCGAGCGGCGCTATTAATGAAACCTTGCATATTTATATCAGACGCGCTGAGTAAACAATTGAAATTTCCGCGGCGATCTGGACTTTAGCAATTGTTCGCCGATTGAAGATGAGTTGCAGAAAACGTTCCAGAGATGGCGTAACAGGAATTCTCGATTAGTGCGTAAATTTCTGGGAATTGTTTTGTAATTTACGTTCATGTTGGTTCTGGTGTTCGATAAATGGGGCGCGCAAACCCATTATCGACACACCGAGACAGTTTTAAATGACAGGAACAGAAAAAAAATCGAAATCGTTAATCAAAGGCGAAGGAAGCCGCCCCCGCACTTGCATAACATTATGACGATAATAATGGCAGGTCGAAAGATTATTGAGAATTGAGCGATGCACTAGTGTACGTGTACATGGAAGTGTGTGATAATAGTGGTGGTAGTTGTAGTAGTTCGAGGGGGTGGTTTAAATAATTAATGCCCGATAGCGCGTAAAGCGTCCACTATTTTCATATTACCGTAATGTATTTTGATTTAGTATAGATTGATTGATTGATTCGTTCTGTAATAATACATTTTCAGTCGCACTAAATGGATTTGTATTAAGCAGGCTTACGAATCAATATTAATTATGAATTTATAAATGAATGATCGCCGTTCCGCGTACTAATAATTCAAATCAACTTAGCTAAGTAGATGCGATTTATAATAAATCTGGATTTGAATGTCACGCGAGCTTTATTACGGCACTCGCGAAATCCCGAAGCGATGACACGTACCTCCCCACCCACCCAACCTCCTCTCAATGTTTGCGCAAATAAATACGCGTCTCTTAGTTTGCCCAACGACAACAACAATGCACACACAAAAATTAAATAATCCGAAAAATTTCTCAAATTTTCCTTGCAAACTCATGCAAAAAAAAGCATGGCGTGGAATTTTATTAACTGAAATTTTATTGAAAAAAAAAAAGATTATGTAAATAAGAAAATTAAAAGATAATAATAACTTATGAATCATGATTTGCAAAATAATTAGAAAGTACAGAAACTAATGAAATTTACGATAATCCAGTTTGAAAGACATGGCTTATTGGTAATTTCTCTTCCGCGAGATTCGTTATTAATATTATTATGTAACAATTAACAAAATCTTGTAATTTTTTTAAATTTTCATAAAAATAAATTAAAGTATTTGAATTTGCTATTCAGTATTAAACAGTTTTTCAAGATGAAAACTATTTGAAATTAGTTCATTTTTTACAAATTTCTGATTTACTTGCAGATATTAAATAGTTTATAAAGATCAGTTTTCAGAGATTCGAACTACATATAACAATTAGATGAAATTTGGATACTGCTTAACATTTTACGAGTAATTAATTTACAAGTCGGTATTAAATAGTTTGTAGAGATGTTAACTACTTGATGTTCCTTATGTGAAGAGAGATTAGGTTCAATTAGGTAACGAGATGGATCATAATAATACACCGTTAATAAAGACATCAGTAGCGACGATACTAATTATTATTCCCTTTGCGATGAATGGATATGAATGCGGGATCATCACAAAATGTTGAGCAGGCGCGCGTAGCGACCACGAGATGGCGGGCGCCGAGTTTTCCGAGGCATCGAATAGATCTAATTAGGGACAATCTCATTTAGCGACGATAAAATTACGTAATTAGCGTGGCGCGGTTCTGTTGAATGGATGCGTTTGTTGGCGCTATCGGAAGAGGAGAGAGAGAACGCCTCCCACGTTCCGTATCTGCGATTACCCATGGACGGATTCGTAGCGTTTGAATCGCTACAATTTTCCACGTGGATCGAGGCGGCTGCTGAGCGACCCTGCTTTTGCCGAGTGGAGAGGAAGAGGGTGGGTTTTCGGGGGAGGACAAGGATACGGACGCGCGTGCAAGGATTCTGCGGGTGAAGAGGGAGGAGGTAAAATCAACAGGTCCTTGTGAGCGTGCTCCGTATTTTGTATCGCGTAGGTCTGCACCAACACACTTAGGAGCTCATACTGCATATACACACATACACACGGAGCGTCAACGAGAGGAGATATATACCTGTTTTTACGACCTCGTAACATAATAGGCACTCAGGGCTGTAAAACATTCAACGCGCGGTTTCCAGCTACGGCTACCGATTTCTGCAGTTGCGTAACTATTTCATATAGATATTGGTCTCTCTCCGTCTCCGAGAGCATGTGTGTGTGTGTGTGTGTGTTTGTGTATATCTCAGCGTGTATCTTGTCTGGGTTGTTCTCTCCGTGTGGTGTTATATAGTATGTGGAACGTAAGAGAGGCTCAGCTCACATACATACACCTATAAGGCACGTGGATACGAATTCACGCAGGTGCGTTCAGTACGGTACAATGGGTCCGCAAGGACGACTGTTAATTTCACATTTACATTCAGGAATTGCTCTTGTGCAAGATCATTTGATTATCCATTAACGCGCTTTATGAATATAATCCAATTATACGGCGATTAATCAATTTTCTCGTGCCGTTTGTATATCTCTCCATTTCTCTCTTTCTGCGCATTCACAGCTTCCTCTCCTCGTCCTCGGCCTCCTCCTAGATGCATTCCTCGCAATTCTATTCATTCCGAGCTTTTTTTGCCTTCTCTCATTTTTATTTTATCATCATCACCATTTTCACTTCTCTCCCAACACTCGCAACTCCATTCCCACTTAGCTAATTTCCCTTTAACCAATTACAAACACAATCACTTTTATCGACTAATTGTCAACCTACATCATCATTTTCAATTTACTTCTAAATAATCTACAACATTCTCAAACATTTTCAAATATTTGGTCGCCAAATAGCAATCGAAGTCTTGAAATGTTCCGAAAGAATCTCTAAAGTATTTGTGAAAAATTAACCGGCAAAAATACTTCAAATAAATTAATTTTCGATTATTAATTTTCCTCATACATCATATACATGTTAATTAAATAATGTGAAAATAACAAAATTAAAGGCCAAAAATGTATCTACAATAAAACGTTTATATTTTACCATCCCAGATCTCACCTACATTTGACACAGGCGTTGCTAAGCTATAAATTTTTACGACGAAAAAGAATCGTTTAAATTGCATATGCAAATTGCGAATAGAAAACCTGAATAGGTAAGGATCGTTTCTTGGGAATATTATTATCACATTACTCACTTATATGGTGGCATCATCGGCGTAAGGAGGAGCATAAAAAAGGATTCGCATTAACGACTGTTTAGCAGAAAGAAACCTTCGTCTGAAATGCCTATTAGCATTATTCAGATTTTTGCATTTTCAAACGGAAAGGCCCCGAGCGTATACGGACCGCCTTAATCGTCGCAAATTGATGATAATATTTACATCTAATTCCTGCTATTTTTTTCTCTTGCATCTGTTGTTTCTGCCTGAAATTAACATTTAGAAAAACGAGTAATACATCTTGAATTATCGTAGATTTTCTCGATGGAAGGAAGCAAGGTTCTCGATAAAAGATAATTGAAGGAAGCAATCCTTTATTATTATGGAATTTGTAAAGTATAGTGCAAATAATTGGAGCACTTACATTAAAAAATTTATGAATTTATTGACCTTCAGTAAATTTAATAAATATCTAGAGTAATTGGACCAAGTACACTACCTAGAGGAACTCCTGATATTTTAATCGAAAATATGTTAAATATGAAAAAATTACTATGTAAACCAAATAAATGAAAATGTAAAAGAAAAATGAAGCTAGCGAAGTAGTAAATACAATAATTTTGTGAAGATAAATGGATGTTTGAGAGAGTGGAGGAAAACTTAATAGAGATGGAGCAGTTAGTTGAGTGGCGCGAGCGGTGATTTCAGAAGCAAGAAAATGATCCCCTAGACGCACGTCTTCCTTTGCATTTCGCATGAACATTTTCATCAAGAAAATCAATAAAAAAAATGCGTTTTCCCCATTAACTCACAACTAAGTAAAGTAATAAGCAATCAATTACAGAAAATTATACCGTATCTCATTAAATTACCCGCTCCGGCGTTTAATTAGCATTAGTCGCCGCCATTTCAATGTTGGTATCGTTATTATTTCTAATTTTAATGGAGAAAAATTTATATTTTTTATTTCGTATCTCTTGAACCTTTTTTCTCTCACACTTCATTCCATCGAGAAAAGCCGCTTGCGCAACGCGTTTCAACCGCATTCGCGGACATTTATAATGCAATAAATATCGTTTTCAAATTAAAATTGAAATTTATTTCTGCCGTTGCGGCAAGTGTGATATAATTAGCAGTGGCGTACGCAAGGTTTTAGTTTGTTTGTTTATTTTTATTTTTTGCGAAGTATGCGGCTCGAGACATTCGACCTTTTGATCGGTTTCAATTTGCAATGCGTATGTTATGATAATATTGGATATGTAATAAAAGAGTGGACGGGCGATAAATCACGGGGAAAAGGCATGCCTCCTACGTACAAGAGTCGTAGGTAATATGCAATACCTTCCAGAAGCCTTCTGCGTCGCAATAGATAAACATCATCCAAACTCTGAATTAAGATCTTGCTTATACCATTATACCTACCATTTAGGTTATATATTTATACCGCATGTCGAAACGAGTGGAAAAGTTATAAATCGCATTAAATTGTACCTCATTAAATGCAATTAAAGCTAATGCATCGGATGACAGGCGATGCAATCGAGTTACAAATTGTTTCCAGCGAACGAAAAATTGCAACACACGAAATGCATAACCTTTTACTTTTCACTCAATTTCCTCCTTCTTTTAACCGAAAAATAAAAAATAAGCAGCTTTATATATTATTTTTATTAAGAGCGCCATTAACGAGCCGCATCAAACATTAAAGCACTCTCTAAGCCTTTAATAGAAGAGATTAGCGAAAAGTTTTTCTTCGACATTTTTAATTAGATGCTTTCCGATGCTGCACGCACGATGTAAATATTTGGCCTTGAATCACGTTCGAGATTTTTTTCTTTTTTCATTTCAATCATCATGTGAGAAATGTTGAGAATGAGAGATGGAGAGACGCTTTTTCGTTTCTAAATATGATTAGCACGTGCAGCAGGATGAGCAATAATTTTGTTCCCTGCTGCAGATCTATGGAGATGTACACATTTATTTATAAACGTACATGCAGTTCCGAGAATGTAATCATCGATTATTTCATTATCCGACGCTTCGTTTAATTTAATTTATACTTCAGCACATACCCATATCCCGATAAATTAAATGCAATTAGTTCAAATAATTTATTTACTACAATTCACAATAAATATAATTTACAAATAACAACAACAACAACATTTATAAATTTGATCTGCTTTAAAATTTGCAAAAATTCATAATTCTAAATTAGTTAAACATTACTCTCAAGATTTTAGAAATGATCACCAATCAAAATTGATTAACTTTAATAACATAATAAACATCATTTAAATCATTTAATTATATAAAATATTATTTGTTTGATGAAATAGCTTTGAGAATAAAGAATAAAAGAGGGAAGGGAATTTGATTACCTAATGGAGGACTTAATTGTCGGGGACTTAAAGATGCGGCCCTTAAACTTGTTTCCTGTAAAGGACTTACAATAATAATTAAGGGGCTGCATCCCCGAAAACCCGGAGGAGCAGGAAAAAATAAAAGGGAATCCCTTCGCACATTAATAATTCACCGAATAAAAAGCGTAATCCGCCGAACTTTTTCAGCCTACTTAGTGGAGCGTACGCATTTTAAAACACGTTTATTAATTTAAACTCGTTCACATATTTGTTTTTGCTTTTTTTTCCCCATATTATCTTATATTATTCACAATTACTTCAGTTAATGAATAATCGAGGAATGCACGAAAATGGAAAATTCTAAAAATTGTCAAATTTAAATTTACTGAAATAAAACATAAATTAAATAAGTTGTTACAAGAATATTGAATCAGAAATGTAGGTTTTAAAAGTTTGCTAATGAACTATAATCCATTTATAATTTGAAGCATAAAATTAAAAAAATTGATAATTTTATTAACATGTCCAAATTGCATTAACGCATTTCCAATATATTTTTTTTAATAAATAAATAGAGGACGTCGACACAATGGAATTCTGAAATTCATCTGCGCTGCATACGAATTAATTAGGTAAATAAATCGAATGGTTTTGTCGTTTTCCCGGATTTAATTAAAATAATGCAAACATTTTTTCGCCATATTTAAAATCGATATGTGAATATATACATGTTTTTTATTTGTATGTTTTCTAGCAGGACTAAGCGAAACCATATGATTACATTGGAGCTATTTGCGGACACAATGCACTGCGAGAAGTGGGTCGAACGGTGGGTTTCCAAGAAGAAGTGACAAAATAAATGAGCGATAAAATAAAATGAAAGGAGAAAAAAATGTGCCAAAACGATCTTTCCGTGCCAAAGACTAATATAGCGAGAGTGCAATGCATACACACAAATCGAAAATAGTTGAGATGATATTTTTAATCCTCCTCCTCCTCCTCCTTAGATTCATAAATTTTGCTAAAGGCCCGTTATTTAATGGCTTCATTTAACGGTGGATCATAAATAATTGTGATTCACAGAATATATTTGTAGAAGCAAAAGTGAAAACAAAAATTGAACAAGCTAAACTTTTCTTTAGTTTTTAGGTCTAAAAATCACAAATTAAAGTGTAGAAAATATTCAAAATCCTAATAATGTTTATTACTTTAACAATGTCTGCAAATTTAAAATATTAGAGAAAGTTATGAAATAAATGTAAAAAGTGTTATTTTCTTAAATTGTTTAGAGATTTATAGAAATTTTAAATAGAAAGAAATTGTATATTTCTTTTTTGTTGTTGAATTAATAAAGAAAATATGTTGAAAGAAATGGTTGAAATGGTACAAAGATGAGGGGAGAACAGAAGAAAAAGATGTGGGAGATAAGAAGGGGTAGTAAAAGATTTAATTGGTTTTCGCTGCGATAAAGAAAATTTCGTTTGCAGGAGAGTTTCTTTAATAAAGTGCTGAATGGAGTTAGTTACTACACAAGCCGTTGATCCTTTCCACTCCAGCAGGGGGGCGGCGACGGCGTTGGCGGCGTCGGTGGAGTAGTGTAATTCTCCAACAAACCCCCAAAGCGTCGCACACTTGTTGCGCCCGGTGGTTCTCATTTCGCCGTCGTTCCAACCCCCCGACGCGTTTCCATTCACTTGCTCTCAGCACGCGACTAATTATCTTAGACAGGAATTTTACGCTGTTTATTTCCACCCGCAATTTAAAAAAGAACGAATCTAATTGGCATCGCGTTATGAATTCCCTCGAGGCTCTCATCTGGGTCCGATGTTTCAACGTTTGACCTGAATATTTGTAACAAATAGTAGTGAAATTATTTGTTGTGCAGGATTTGTGCACCTCGTCCTCATCTCGTGCCGTATGCACGGCATTGGCGTATCGATTGATGTTTCATTTGCACAGCTCGCAACGCAACATCATCATCATCCCTCCACGTTCCACCCCTCGTCGTTGCGCTTGACATTTCTCCTATAATCGTTGAAATGTGTTCATTTGTACGCGAACAAACGTAAATAAGACACGTTTGCCCTGCACAGTCATCCATCCACCCCCGCGCGCTCCTATTTCCTTTATTTTTCTCTCCAGTTTCGGCTTAGTGAACGAATGGGGTGGACACGTGCCATTTTTATTCACTGTACTCACCCACAATACAACGTGTATGAATAATCATGAATTGTCCGATGACGGTCGAAATACACACTCGCCCCCCCCATATTATGCAACGCCGTGGAACGAACGGGTGCGCCGCAACCCTTTAGCGTATTATATCCCATTTTCGAGCGAAACCTGGAATTGCAACAATACGCCAGATGCATACATTTCTTTCATCCACCCCCAATATCGCGCAACAACAGCTAGCTGCAATATTATCGAAAATACATCCCGACACAATAATCGCAGCATTCACATAACACTATTTTGATGAATCACACAGGACCTTTTAAAATTTCCACTTTGAATCTGCAATTTTATGAGTTTGCCAAATTTTCCATTGATTTTATTCCCTTTAAAGTTTTCAATATTTTCATATCAGGATTTGAAATTACTTATTTAATTTTCAATCAACTTAGACAAGTCAATTGTTGCTACAAAATAGTGAAAATTACATAAAAGTTTTTGCTTCATTATAAGAATAAAATTAATGGAATTACTCTGCTCGACATATATTTATATAATTGATTTCTCTTCGTATACCATGTTTTGTGTTTATTTGTTGTCTGCAATTTCATTCCATCTTTATTTTCATATATTCCTGCCGGCCCGAGTCAGGTGGAAAAGGAAATTTTCGGCAGCGTTGCGATGCTCGTTGCTAAGCGACGCAGCGCCGCCGGTCGGCATCTCCAAGGATACCTGGCGCCATGACTCGGAGCGCCGTCGGAAGTAATTTGCCGCTCGCCCAGGACGCGGACAGATGCGAAATTAATACTGTGGCCTCAAGACCATCGCGCAGGATTCAACTCAAATAGTATATACACCATAAACGTATCTAACTTTTAGTACATAATTGGGACAATTGCATTGAAGCCTTAAAGAGATGAAGATCAAAATTGAGGGAATAATGAGAAAAGGAAGAAACGAATAATTGCGATCAAGTTTAGAGAACGAGAGGAGTTGGATTGAAGGAAGATAGGTCTTTAGATGTAAGGAAAAAACTTCAAAGAAGAGGACGGATGTATGCAGGATAAGGCAAGAATGATGGAGCAGCGAGCAAAGCAACAAACAATAATGCGAAAAGGAAGAACGCATCGATTTGTTTCCGCGAAGCATATTCTTCGTTCGCATCCTTCGGGGGATGAAAGGAAGGAGACAATTCGCAAATCGGATTAGGACCCGTGATCCGGAGCGATCCATTACTTCGCAGCAGCAGCTCTGGCGCCAGCGTCCGGGCCGGAAATCTCCGTCGATGTGATAAGCATTGCCGCCGCCGCCGCCGTCGTCGTCGCCGCCTCCTCCTGCTCCACCTCTTCCTCAACCTCCACCGACGATATACCTGTCTCCCCGTATACATCCACTCTCGCCTCCTCCACACCCAAATTCCGCAGTTCCTAATATAATATTCATATTACGAAATTTATTACGTGAAAGTTGCCGTCGCATTACATTCTTCCGCATTTAATTAAAAAAAGTGCTTCATTCTGTCAATTATTAACATGCGCAAGGGGAGAAAGGACAAAAAAAAATTGAACACGACACGAGTAATTCAGGAAACTGGAAGTGTAAGCGCGTGCAGGGATTTGTCTGGAATTTAAAAAAAAATACAAATTTAACGGACCATTTTCAAAAAAAAAATCCTCAAGGTCTTTGAACTTTTTTAATTTAATTTACGCAATACTTGGAAAGTAATTTATATTTAATCATTCAAATCAAGTAACTTGATAAGTTAATTAACATCAATAAAGGTGCAACTTCATCACTCAATTATTGGACACAAATTTAACTGAAGGTCACTGAACTTTATTTATCTTCACTTTTCCAACTCAATTTCCACAAATCAAGTTATACTTAAAAAGTTTTTTAGCAACTATATAAAGGTACAACTTCACTTCTAAAATATAATCACTTTACTTTAATTCTTAACAAATCAATTTTTAAAATAATAAATATTAATATTAATCCACAAAAATATTTATAATCTATCCATAAAAAAAATAAACATGTGCTTTACATCTGTGTTGATGAATGTAATTATATAAATAGCAAAAAAAGTAGTTCATCATTAGTGTTAAATAATAAATTAAACTTCTTCTAGAAAAAAAAAAAAGCTGCGTGAGTAAGCGGTAAGAAGACAATCTTGCGCAAATGGAGCATATTTATAGACGATGATTCCCAAAAAATCTTCCGACAAAGCGAACGTTACTCACGGAGCGATAAACACGTTCAAATTTGGATTTTACGATTTCGAAATTGCTAAAATCCGCTCCCAAAAATTAAAGAAAAACATTGAAGTGCGTACGACCTGAAACACCAAATGCAAAAGAAAACACATCATGTTTTAATACGAGAAAATACATAATTTGAATAATTTATTAAAGTTTCTTCGGAAACAGAAAAACCTTTTTGGTTGATGACCAAACATGAAGCAAAACTACCAAACAAAAGTCAGACTAGAAAATAAGATGAAATAAATTTTACTGCTGTTTCTATTTTTCGTCGTCTCTGAAGACATGCAATAAAGTGGAAAGGCCGACGTTTTATTAAACTTAATTTTAATAAAATCGGGTCCAGATTTAATAAGATCCATTTAATTGTTGTTTATCTTTCTTTTAGAAAGACTTGGAAGATCCGGTTGACGCACGACTCATTCTCTGCGTCGTTCCTCCATAGTTTCGCAGCAAATTATTGTTTGTTTCCGCCTTAATTAAAAAATACAATGCTCTCAACTGCAGCGTTTCATTAATTGTAAATTTTTATCATTTTCATTAATTATAAAATTGTTTGTTAGCGTGTATCTGATTCCGATATTCAACAGCTTAAGAAAGTTAAGTAAAATGTTTAAAGGATAATAGTTAGATGGGTGATCTTAATAAGTGTTAATTATAATAACTTTGTTTTCATGAAAAATCTATTTTAAACAAATTAAGTCAATTGGAAAATCCAATATAATTAAAGATTAGTATGTAATAACCCTTTTTTTTTATTTTGTTCCGGATTAAGGAAATAATTACTTAGTTAAATTGAATGGAAACGCGAGGTAATACATTTTTTTTTTAAACGCTGCAATATTAATTTATTTCATGAAGCCGACCAGACGGAATCGTTTTTTCTTCTTTCCTTAAATTCTTCATTTTAACTGGGATGATGATGTTTCATTAGGAAGATGTTAATAGAAAATTAAACGCGCGCTTCTCTGAGAGTTTCTTTTTTAGCCGGGCTGGAATCTCTTCGATGTCCAAAAAGGTAACGAGTACTTTCACTCTGATGAAACTCCCGAGATTCCGCGGATAACTGAAAACTGTTTTTACATTCTGCTCTTCGTATTATTGCGAAGCAAAACCAGACCAAAAAAAAAGTAATGAAGAAAAAATGGAGGTGAACCTTCGTCACTCGTGATTTATGCTTTCGCTATTAGCGTTACCTATTAGTACCACTTTGTTTATTTTCCGATCATCAATTGGAACCGGCAGTTAATAACGATAATAATGGTAATAAAGCAGAAGGAAACAGAAATATCTCGAGAACGAGAGAAAATGACGACGATCAATCAGCGCGGCTTTTAATTGCTTGCGCTTTGCGATTTGCGCAAACGGGAAAATGGCATTTCGCGTTGAATGCGTTTATGGAATTTATGTGCGGCATTAAGTTATAAATACATTTCGCCTGGGAAGTTAAGTGAAACGAGTCGCAGCAAGGCATAATACGAGTTGATATGTTCCCTCTCCATCTCTCACTCTCTCTCTATGTGTTTCTTATTATTATTATTATTTGTATTACAACCAATGTTTAATATTATATCTCTCCTCCGCAAGGAAAACTTGTAGCTGTGTCGTGTACATGAATGTGTATAATACGTATACGCACACATTCATCAATTTGCACTCAATGTTAGTTTGCGCAACTTGTTAGCATCGGCAGTTGTCGGCTTTCGAAGGCAGCACCCCATAAACACAGAAATTTTCGTTATGTAATTTCAATTATTTATCTCAATCGTCTTTACACTTTACTTACATCTCATTATTCGCATCAAAATATTAGAAATACCAATAAATAAATCTTAAGTCACTTCTAATTTTACGTGTTTTTAAGATTATTGGAGCGTGTCTTGAATTTCTGAAAAAAATAAATTATTGCAAATGTTATAGCTTATAATTTTGCTTATTTTGAAATTTTCAAATAAAATATGTAGGAAGCAAAGGAAATAAATAGAATCTGGAATCGCTCTATTTGATGTCGTAGATTTGGGACACGTGATGTGACTTGGGCATTTGGTGGTCTTTGAAAAACCTCGCTGAAGCGATTTATGTATAGAATTCAGGCGTTTCAGAAAATTTGTGAAAGGGATTCTTTTCAAGCCTTTCGTGAAAAGTATTCATAATTCGGATTTGCTCCTCTGTGCGAGAGAGCATCTCGATTCACGTTTGTATACAATTTTTCAGTTTCCTTAAACTCTCTCACTCTCTCAAAGGTGGCCCCGTTTTCCGAAGGTCCCGTTAAATATCGTTCGCATCTGCCGCAACCGCAACATAATAAGCCGAAAGGACGATGGGTGGAGGGGAAAAAAGGACGAAGCGCGAGCGAGGAAAGAGTTATTTGCGGATAATGGACGAGTGTCCGGTCATTGTGGGTGGATACAGAAAGATGAGGAGAGAAAAAGGAGAGAAAGGGGTGTACGCACACACAAAAGGGTCCATTGTTGCAATCCGAGCGTGCAGATGGTCAGATGATGTGAAAGCCCTCTTCACCTGAACCGCGTGGGAGACTCGAATTTCGTTCTCCTCCTCAAACTCAACCTCATCTTCATCCTCCTGCACTCCTCGTCTCCTTCGTGCGACGAAGAGTTGAACCGCAGGATGATTGCGCAACCACTCCTGCGAGGACCTTTCTTTCGATCTCGGGCAATGGGTTTTATGCAATCGTGTGCAGGTCGGCAAGGCCGTCCACTGAAAACCCATATTGTGCAGCGCAGCGTGCGCGTTGCCGTCGGATTCCGTGGATTCCGCCGCGGCTATAAGAAACAATTGCAATTGTCACGTAACTCGCGCTCGCATTTTATACGGAATTAATTAGGAAACACGACTCACCTGGCCAGACCAGACCAGATCCTTATCGGAAACGGTGCCGATGCGCGTTTGCTTAATGCGATTTAAAATGAGTTTCGTAAAAATTTTATCCTTTAAAGAAACCCACAGACCAGCAAACTTGAATACCACTTCAAAAAAAAAATCGATCTACCCAATCCATAAAACCAACAACAAAATAAAATCATCCAAATCAAACATATTGCCAATATCAAATATTTAAAAACTAAAATCCTATAGGAAATTTTATCACATATTCGTAAACCACAATAGTCTGTACGATCCTTTACACGAATTAAAGGAACGGCTTCTTTCGTCGAAACAAGACCAAGTTACCAAATGAAAATTTCCTGCGATTCGGTTTCCAATCTGCACTGCAATTCTTTTTTTAAGCGTTTAATCAGGTCGATGCAGAACTTCTGTCGTACAAATGTAATGTAGGTCAACAACAATAACAATAATACAAACACATACAGAGAGAGCAAAAAAAAAGTGTACACAGTTGAGGCGCATTATGTGCAAGTACATGTGTGATTTCGTTTGTGTACTGCAGACTACATTAAACGAATGCTAATCGAAGTAATGATAATAATGAAAAACGGATTGCAGAATCGACGCAGAGCGGGACACGCACGCACTGCCTCGCTATTGCGTTACGCAGATATAATTTGAATAATTGCAGGGCTTTCATAACAATTTTATAATGCGGATGAAGCGAGTGAAAGAAAGAGAGATCTGCTTCTATCATATGATGGATGAGAGTGGGAGAGAGTGTAGGTCAAGGGTCACATACGAAGTGCGTGGAGACTCGGCGAAGACGGAGGAGGATAGGATCAAGGCGATGCGTAATTGCGGCATGTGGGATAGAGCAAACTATTAACTACTAGTGTAGTAGTAGTAGTAGTATCCTTGTCTGCTACAACTATATAGTAATGGACTACCGGAAAGTGAAGATCGTAATGCACGGGGAATAATCAAGTACGCGTTCGTTTCTAATTCGATTTCGTAATACTCCAAAAAAAAAAAAAATCGGATCCTTGAATTCTGATTGAACGCACTCACGCACTTCATTTCACTACGTGTCGGTATCCTTCTCAAATTTATATCTCTCTCACTCTTTTCCATACTTACATACTATTTTTTTTTTTATGGTTGAAGCGTTTCAATTCGTATTGTGTATGCATGCCGGAAGCCAATTATATCCCATTATAATTGCCGAGGCCGTGAACCAATATTACAAAATTAACCTTAATCATTCATTACCTTCTCTCGCAATTTGTGAGTTTCATATTACATAAAAAAAAGAAAGATTTTTCAAATTAAGTTTCACTTATTACTATAATATTTCCCTTATAAATTCATTTTTATTTGGTAGCTGTCAAAGCAAAATCAAAAATGTTGAGAAACGCTGCTGCATGTAACTTTAGAATAATAACAAATCTTAAACTTTGATACATAATTTATTAGTAATATTTACTATTCTTGCAAAATATTATTAATAAGTTGGAAATATGCTTTAATAGAAAATAATGTCAAAAAGGATTGGATCATCAATAGCAGCAGCAGACATAAAAAAATTGCTTTCTGCATTCTAAATTTAACAAAGGAATTTTGATACATCGCTCTTTGTGGAAGGTTAGCGAGTAGATCAATTATCCCACAGCATTGATTGGTATGCAGAACAAGTTAAAAAAAAATTCAACAACACCTACAGAGCTACGATTTTCACGTGGATTGATGTGAATAAATGTTGCGTAACTATGGTGGGCTTCAATATAGTAAGACCTACTGCAGCATGACGAGTTTATATAATATCAGAATTAAGATGTAATAAAATTTGTTTGTAAAGACTAAATCGAAAATTTAGATCAAAATAAATTTTCAGTTTGAAAGAAAAATGTAGTGATCAAAATAGAGGAACAAATACGAGATGTGCGTGAATGGACATGAGATAAATAACAAGGAAAAAGGGGAATGAAATGATTACGTCGCAGGGATGATGATTTTTATTTGCACTGGCCTAGATCTGTTCGTCGTCTGCTGCAAATAAATTGTTTACGACTAAATAGCATGCAGCGAGGATAGTGGAGAGGGATGAAGGAGGACGGGGGTGGCACGGGCAAAGCAAACATTTATAATAAAATGAGATGGGACGTTATTAATAAAATGTGTTTGATATAAGGAGCGAATGTAAATAGTGTGTTGTTCTCTTCCACCATCCGCGCGCACCCTTCTCCCGTACACTCCTCCTCGTCATCATCCATTCAACAACAACCTTCCTCTCGCAGAGCCCGCATCCATCCCCCCATCATCCACTACTGCAAGGCTAATAAATATGCTTTTGCAGCAAACAATATTATGCTTTTATAATTCATCATGAATAATAAAATCACGCGATGATCTGCTGCGCTGAAACCATCGATCCCGATGCTGAAATATTAATTGCACTAAGTAGTTCGAAACCCTTTTGCAAACAGATTAATTATCCTCGTCGTGGCCTGATTTCTTATATTTCATATTAAAGAAAGCCAATTTAAGAATTCACATTTCTTTACAGTAGTCCACATACCTTGCAATTCAACGCGATACTTGACATGTTTATATTAAACAAATATTGGAGCAAGTAATAAGTAAGTAATCAATCTGTAACAGCCTCCATAACTTTGTAGAAGTACATCCATAAAAGCAAAGCAATCAACCTAACGAATAATATTGAATATTGCAAAAATCACATGGCGGGAAATTTAAATGTTTCCCTTTTTCTAGTTTCCTAATTGTGAGGAGGAGCGACGCACAGCGTTTGTGTAATAATATATATATATCTATATACACACACACACATTATCCATGTTAGACAATGGGATAATCTGGCGAGAGGGTGGGAATCCGATCAGACTGCAGTTAATTAACCCCGTCGGTGATTGCGGGGATTAAGAGCGGCTCACTTTGGCTAGTTAATTAGTGGGATCCCCGCCAAGGTGCAGCCTCCATCGCTCTAGCACTAATCGATCCCTCTCCAAATCTTCTCTCATCGCATTCCAGCAACACCATTCTTACCAACCACCATAAAACCTTCAACCTTTCATTCATTAAAAATTTCTTCTGCATATCGCTTGATAACATCGAATAACAAAAATCAGTGAGAGCTCTGACGCAAAGAAAGAAGCGGAGTAAAAATGGAATAAAAAAAAACGGAATTGGGGGAGGATGAGAGATTCTCATTCGAATAGAAGGAACGTCACCGCAAATAACCTTCCGTCTGTATTATATATAAGGAAACGGAAGACGGCCCGAGGCTAATAAACAAGCATGAATAGAGAATACCTACCTACTTACCTTTTGCTTATGGACAAACAAAAGCGTCGCGCCGCCGATAATTGATATGCGACGCTCAAGTTTAACCTTTATCATTACATATTTAGGTAATTCATTTTATTTTTAATATGTCTATACTTAATTTCACGCATTAACAATTCATTTAATTTCATTAAAAAGATAAATGTAATTCGGAAAATTAAGTATTTAAGACTTTTGGAACATTTCGTAAGAATGCAATTAGTTAAAATATAAATAAAAATAGTTACTAATAATGGTAATGATACATTAACGTTAAAATATTTGTGATTTGACTAAATTAGAGGTGAAACTAAAATGGTACGATTTTAACAATTTGATATTTTATATTGCGTAAATGTATTAATTTGTAATTGAAAAAGTATAAATAGAGGGATGCGAACTGAAAATCAGTTCGATGATTATGGGCGAATCGCGTGGCATTAATAGATGAATGGTAAATACAGAGAGTGAACAAGACGTGTTGTATATTATTGCGAGTTAATTAATATGTTACATGTATTTTCAATAATGCGCCATCCGATGCCATGCGAACGAAATAATCCTGTGGCGTTAAATAGAACAAATTAGTCTGTGGTGCGTACAGTCCTGATGAAATGCTGATTAAATATAGAACCAACCCCCTCATTCACCAGTTTCCGTTAATTATCTGCTTATTACTGATATACACACATGCATCATACATACGCCTACGTATATCTATACTACTGAACAGTTTATATACATAATCCGGATATTAACACTAATTTCTTTAATTTAATGTTTAAATATAAAAAGCAATAATTTTGTAGTTTTAGTTCAAATGCATGAAGATCTTATGTAATGTGACACAATCAAAGTATAAGATGAAGCAAATTCAAAATCGAAAAAGGAGAAACGCGGTGAAAAGGAACATCAGATAATCGCTGAAAACAGGCCCCCATATCGGGGTCAATTATCGGCTGCAACAATGTTGCAGCAACAGCAGCAGCAACTCCACCGAAAAACGCATCGTGTCCTTCTCTCTGTTCCTCCTGCTAACCCGGAGACGATTCTTCGCAAGAGAGAGAGAATGGCAGCGTATAAATTCATCATCATCATCATCATCACGATGATCATCGTCGTCGTCGTGCGGTCGTGGTCCAAGTTTTTGGTGGCCATCGTCAGGCTCGGGGCCTGGTCAATTGTTGTTGCGGGGCGTGCGCGCTTAATGATATAACGGTTTCGTCGGTTCTTTATTTTCCATGTCCATTTTAAGACCGACCTTCAGTACCCAGCAGACCGAGAAACTCGACCTCAACAACGCGGACTCAAACCACACTCCGCTCACACACATACACACATCCTCGTACATACAGTCACACACACACACTTACATCACACGCGCCCGCATAAATAAATATTACGCAATCCGCGGACAATTAGTTTGCTCGCCTCTTGCAGAGAGAACTCCATTTGGGTAGCAATTAAAGTACGAAAGATCATTGATTTCGATTCTAAAAGATAATGATGTTTGATACCTTAAAAAGACATCTTAGTAGATTTCTTTAGAATCATATAATAATCTATAGTTTATAGTTAGTTAGAAATTTGTTGAAACTTCATCAGCTTTTGATACAAACTTCATTTAGATACCAGATCCAAGTAGTATATGACAAAGCTAAGGTATAAAACAAATTTAAAAAAAAAAACTTGAACCTTGAATTAATTTTCCTAAACTAAACAAATAGAACGTTTAAATAACGTTTAAAAACCATAATTGTACTTTTTGACGTAAGGTGACAGCTGTCATTTTAAATTGACAGATAGTTTTTATTAAATATATTTTTGCAGATCCTTCAAATTCAAACATTGAAACCTGAACTTAAAGTACAAAACAGATCGCTTGTATATATTTAAAATACCGTTGAGCGTTTCGACTGGAAATAATTATTTGTGCAATTTTAAACTTATTTTTACGCTTAATGAAATTAAATATGGTTAATACCTTTGGTAAAACTCTCAAGTGGAAACGAATCTTTTGGACGTTCCAAGGTGATCATTGCAAAAAATCAACACGTATCACCGATTTGCGATGCTTTTGTAAGAAAACCATCTGTAGATTATTAAATATAATAATTTGTAAATCTTATCGCTTTATCTACATTATTTGCACTTGCAACGATTTCAATTTCCAATCAAATAAATAATCATGAATTCTCTCAGTTTTTTTTCTTTGTTCGTTTTCAGATAATTGATAATATAGCCGCATTTATGTATATATTTATATATATATAAAATATATCAAAACCGATTCTGATAATCTCGTTCCACCTGCTTCTACCCATCTCGCGTCTCGCTCCATCCGCGTCCGCAAGAAATACTTGCACATCAGGTTCAATCTGCTTTACTATAATTGCAAGGCCAATTACGCAAGAATTAGCATTCTTGTACTCGTCATTAAAGATCGGCTATTGCGTCGATCCGATACCTCCACCTCCTCCTCATAATCATCCTCCTGCGGCATCTCTTCGGGGATTAATCTTCATCCTTCCTTGCTTTTTTTTTTCTTAATTCCTGATGCGCATTTCGCTTTTGATGGCGAAGCGCTCTAGTATTTCTGTACACGGAATTTGCATGCAGAATTCAGAGAAGTAATTAATGAGTGATATCTCGACGGGTTGCCGGCAGGAGAGAAGAAGGGTGGTCCGAACAACCACCCCATCCGCACATACACATCCATCCACACCCACGGATGTGATGACCCCAAGTCTAATTAAACACACATACCCATACAAGCCCATCTAATTGACAGTTTGATTACATCACATGCAACCGCAGCAGATCCCCCAACGGTGCCATGATGCTCCATCCTATATCTATCCACCCTTCAAATTCCCTCCTACCACATTTTATCTTCCGATAATTCTGAACACCTAACGCGCAGAAATAAAGATCAAAACCGCTACTTCAACCTTCAGTAAATTTAAAGAGAACCGGATAAGCTTCGATTCATAAACAAACACACAAGAAAAAAGCCCAAAAGGATTACAATCCGAGGAGCAGCTATTATTGGAAGGCGTCGTGTTTGGTTTGGCTATAATTCGTTTATGTGCGAAGCGTGGAAAGGAAAAATCGAAGCATTTATTATATCAAGATTATTTATAGATTTATGAATTTTAGTTTCCAAAGTGTTTCAAATAAATTTATCATAATAATTTACGATTCAATTTCCGTTTGCTTTTCGCACGCACAAAAAAACTATTTTGCATAAAATACAATTAACCATTATTCCTACAAAATCAATGTACAATATATATTAATAATTCGCCTTTTAACGCATTTTTTAAATAAAATATTTCTTCAATTACGTAAATGGATAGATTTTCCGGTGCTAATTACGTAGAGTGCGTTGCATAACTCGGCTCGCATTCTATTTATGGAGTAAGTGAATTCACGTCTGAGACACTTACGGTTTAATCGATGCAAATGGCATTAGAAATTACTACAATATACTCGAGACGTGGATGCATGCAAATCTTGTAAAAACAGTCTGTTCATTCCCGATTTGCATACAAATATTGAAAATTTCAATATTTCGAAACCTATGACATTCAACAATACCGAAAATTATCATTGAAACTTATTCCTTTTTTGACGCGCGCATTGCTTCATTATTTTTGCCTATTATAATGTAAGAACTTCGAGGATATCTAAATATAGCATTCCTTATCGAACGATTAGGAATATGCATTTGCAGAGATACCCAGAAAAATATTATCAATTTTCCAAGCGATCGCGCCAATGAAACAATCCTCTTATCTTGCGTTTATTTTCCGATACATATTTTCTGATCTCGCCCAAAGAGAGAGAGAGAAGGAAAGTATGCAGAAGGACCAAGTGGATGTAAGTAAGCGGCTTAAACTGGGAAAATTCCCAGTAAGCTTCAAGATTTAGTTTTTCTGCAAAATTTTTGTACCAGTTAAACGAACGACATTCGATCTGTAGACGCAAACAAATTTTTCAGTCACATCTAATAAACTATATAAAACAATTTTATAGGAGATTTCCTGCTGTGCAGCAAAGATAGTTTTAATATCTGGCTTTGTTCAAGAATATCAACTTGCTCAAATAAAACTTTTTATAATATTAATACTTGAATCCTTGTTTCGAAATATCTAGTGTCTATATTTATATAAGATTTCAAGAACGTACTCACATACAAAGAGAACATATACAAAAGCCCAATTAATCATTAATAATTCAGATATCAGAAAAAAATCTAATATTTTATGAAATTTTTTTTTTTTTAAATTTTACTTCAATACAGATTTCATCTTCATATCTTTATATGAAAATGCTTTCTATTCTGGCAATTAAGACGCTATTTACAAGATTATCAAAATTAAGACATATAGCTTAAGTATATCATTATAAAAAAAAAACTGTAATTCTTATATAAAACACTTAGTTCTAATTAGTTAAAATATGATATAGATCTGAACTTTAATATTGTGAGCAGTAATATAAATTAATTTTCATCTAAATATATTCGTTCTACATACTTGAAATCTGATCTTGACATTGTTGCATGGAGCCTTGAAGCTACCCAAGTTTGTTATTCTTACAATTCGATTTATACAAAAAAAAAATCTATGAGAATTTCCAAATAAAAAATAATAATATAATTTCATTGTCATATAATTTTAAGATTTAGTAAAAATTTACATTGAATCATCGTTTGATCATGACTTTGTCGCACCAAAGAAACTTAACCTTCAAATGGTAATCGAAAGTGGATTTTTTTCTTCAAATAATAATTATTTTTTTCCACTCTAATCCTTTTAAATTTTTAAATGGACGCCTTCGATTCGGTTCTATTCCTGGATAAAGACTGCGGCCGCGGCTAATTCTGGAGATCATTCTCGCCACGCATATTTTCAGAGTTTCTGAAACGCTTTAATAATTTATTTATTTATATAATTCGCGCGCTATAATTGGCCAGGATTAAATTTAGTTAATACGCGAGGGAACGCGATTAACAACATACATTTTCGCTGACGGTGATTTTACGGAATCGAGCAAATGGAACCAGTTTCCACGCAGCTTTTCTTTTATTTTGAAATCAAAGAAGAAGAAAAAAGAAACGAAACGAACGGGATGCGTTAATAAATGCGATAGTAAGTTTTATGGTCGAGTGGTCTTCTTCTCGTCCTCTTTCTCTTTATATAGATTTCTGAGTTCCTCTCTTTATTGCGCGCTTACATTCTGCACTCTCATATAAACAAGGTCGGGAGTTAGGCGGGAGCCTAGGCAACAGGTGGGCGGCCGCACCCCCGCAGTAAACTTATTACATGTTTATGAACCGCAAATCGCGCCCGTTACATCACCCATTAAACCTTTACAACTCAATTCCGAGAGCATCCCCCAACAGGTTTTTGGCCTCCTTTACGCGTTTACACACACACACACTTTCCCACCTCTCTTCTTAACCACATCATCATCATCATCATCGACTCTTACACCTTTCATTCTCTACCTTTACCATCATAATTCCTTTGGAAAACTTTACGCGTCGCTCGCCCATCTCGATTTATACGAGTTGGCAGTGCGAAATCCAGGATCACGTCTGGAATCTGGCAAAATAGACACCTCGGTTTATTTTCATATCTATTAATAAGACGCTAGTATATAACGCACATGGCAGTGGCGTTCGCGCGCTCTCGCCCACAAAACTTCTGCCAAATCGTCCTCGAATCCTGCGGAATCTTCAACTCACTTACGTCTGTTTACTTTCCTTCCCCCAATGTCCCGTTCGAATTTTTTTTGTATCTTCGCAACGCTTTTTCCCGATTATCCGCACTACGCATCCATTTTCCAGCTTAAACTAAGATTTTCAGTTATATAATGATTCAACGTATGACATGATATAAGGTAACTTTCTATAACAAGTATAATACAACATTCATGTAGATGCATCTAAATTAGAGTATTTAAACTATTTAAAATTAGTAGAACATGCTCCATGATTAGCAAAAATGAATCAACATAAGAATAGAAACCTAGGTTGCTCCTCAATTAAATTAAGCGAGTAAAAGCAACGTTTTACATCCAGATTCATATGAATCGTTAGAACACGCAGTGGTTCGTGTTGATCTAAATTGAATAACCATGAGAGAAATCTTCATCTAAACGCAGCGAATAATCTCGAGATTTGATATCTGGAGTCCTTCGGTGGTCGCAGATGACTTTATCCGCTGTGTGATATGCGATTTTTATGTTTTGGAAATACGAGAACAAGGCCGTTCCGTGAAAGCGGCGGCCGTTTCTTATTTATATGTAATTTTTATATTATATTTTTTTTTTCGAAAATAAAAACGCAAGTATACAAAAAATAATAATAATATGGACGATGCCGTGCATAATAATAATTAGGACTCCGATGGGAAGGCAGATACGACGGCGCCGCCTACGCGAATCCAGTCCTCCTCTTTTTCATTTCATTCTTTTTATATATCAAGGTGACATCTTCACAATGCATCATCGAGGCACGAGGTAAAAGTAATAATTGGCAAGGACGAGAAACGCTATTTAATTGATATCCTTTTGATAATGATACCTGGATGTGTTCACCTCAGGTAGGAGGAATTGTGTTAAACGGGAATATCAATCACTCTTAAACCGAATCGTGGTTGCGGTAAATACTGCAATATTCACAAGTGCCGGACACTTGTCCTGCTGGTTAATCCTTAGAGAGAGGGCGGATTATTCCCGCGTAACTTAATAAGAATGATGAATAGGTCTGAACTGCTCGGATCCGGACTACTGCTGCTGCTGCTGCTGGTCATCAGCTTGCAGCAAAGCGATGCGGGGTAAAGGAGAGACGAGATTGTGTGTACAGTTAATTTCCGATATGCAAATGATATGAAACGTATTAGGTTCGGTCTGCTCCTTTTGCCTTTTCTCTCTGGACTTTATTTTGTAATATTTTATGGCCTAAGCTCACGTGCACCGGTTTAACCGGTGTGTCCCCGAAATGTAAAAAATCGTGGCGCTGCGACCGGAGAGTGCATAATATTAATGCAGTAACTGTAAAATTCCGACGGCCGATTTCGGGTGATCTCCTCTCAACTAACTGAACAGCACCTAAATCCTGACCACCGACGACCAGTTTATACCTATCTAGTACAACTGCATATCCAGATGCATACTCCTTTCTAAACACTTATGATTCATCAGATAAGCAAATTATGTTCCAAGAAAGTTCACTACTCCAAACATACAGACTTCATATATGAACATATATTATAAATAATAATCAATTTTTGATAATTACTGAACCAAGAACACCACTACTGATCAGCTTATACCATCTGGTACACATCCAAATGAATACAAGGCTTATGCTAATCCAATTTACAATAACTAATTTTGGATAATTTCTCGAATTAGAAACCTAAGTCTTTTCAATAAAAATCAAAATCCCAAAAACGGAAAAGAATCTGGTCATAATCAAAAACGATTTCGAGTATCATATAATCTTTATAAGCCATCGCAGCACGAGATCGAAATCGTTTAATTAATTCAAATTGTTCGTTGATTAACAGAAGAAAAAGATATTAAAAAAAAAACACTAAACAAGCTTAGCTCATTTTCCTAATGAATCATAGGTAGGTGCTTATGTAACGATCTTCGGATTCTTTCGGCCACGAATATTCAAATCAGGATGTCATAACGTTACATAACCGTAGAGGCGTTGAACTGATTTACATAAATCGTACAATTTCCTCGACGCATTATCACCTCGGCTTTACGAAACTGTGTCCTTCCCTTTCCCTCCACCCAATTAGAAACCAGTCATTTCGAATATGCACGGGACGCTGCTACAAATTACATCTCATTATCAGCTAATTAATTTATACAACTACTACAAAAAAAAATAATTGTGAGATGAAATTATTGTTTTATAACAATTTTGAAACTGCATCAGAAACAAATATTATTATTTACTTCAATTAATGCTAATGATTTAAATAATCATCTTGTAGAAGTTACTCAGAAATTTGGAAGAGAAAGGGAAAGTTGATATTTCAACTCATGTTGGTTCTTTCACTCTTAAAGGTCTTTAAAGAAATCTAAAATGGAAATTGACATTTTTTAGTGGCATTGTGCAAATTATTATATATTTTCTACATAATTTTATACCCAGTTTCATTTACATAATTGTAAAAATATTAGTTATAACAATTGGAATTATGAAATTTTTTAGCACTAAGAAAATATTGAATGAATGAACTTGAAGTGAACGTAAGGAGTGAATATAGTAAATACTAAAGCCGAGTTCAGTCATCCATATTATTATTGGTCTGGATGTTGTTTTCGCTGATTAAGTCGTTTGATTCGCGGATGAACGAGATTAAATTTTCGAAAGAATAATAAGGAGTGGGGACGGTGGATGATGAGGATGTAGCGGGTTAGGTTATTCAAAAGGGAGCGTACTTTGGAAATAAATTTGAGCCGAAAGAATTATTTGCTCGAAGAAACTTTGACGTATCTCATCCAATCATTGGGATCCGTTCATCTGGATAACAGAATTACGCAAAATGAAACTGCCGGAGAAATGAAAAGCGAGAGGACGGACTCGTGGAGATGCAAGATATTAAAGAGTAAATAGCCGATAGAAGAAGAAAAAGGGATATTATGAATAAATACGTTGAATGGTGGCGTGGCGCAATTAATTCGAATTAGGCGGGAATTCCTTTAAGTGGTTGCGTAATTCCGCTCGGATGCCAAGAGAATGAATGAGAGAGAGAGAGAGAGAGATGTCCTCGGAATGGAGAAGCAAAAGTTGGAATCGATAGCAATTTGGCAATGGGCCTAGGGGGGAAGCTAATAGCCTGCAGCGAATCAATGGATTGCCAATTCGAAAGGAAAATAGTGAAAATATCTATATGTACACACAAAAAAAAAATAACCGGAAGAATTTCGAAAGGACAATAAAACGGGATACAAAGAATGTAAGAGGGGAAAAACAATGAAAGTAAATGAATAAAAATAATAAATAAAAACAAAAACAAGACCACGCCGTCTCTCGACTTCATAGAGTTGCCGTTAATTAATCACAGCCTTCGCTGCTGCTGCTGCTGCTGCTGGTGTTGTTGTTGTTATTCATTCATTGGGTAACGAAAATATGTATGTGTAGTACTACAAACGCGGCGCAAAACGCAATTAAGTCAATCAACGTGCAGTAAATAATTATTCGCTCAGGTAATTACTGCGATCGGGGGTTGAGGGGATTGCTCGAACTTACCCCGTTGCTCTAACTAAGGTACGATGGTGAAATAAAGGGCGCACCGGGAGAGAAAGAGAGAAACGTACCTGAAACACACAGAGAGAAAACAAAGAATTAATTTTTATACATTAATGTAATTAGATACGTGCCCTGGGGCCGTAAATATATTTTCCAGCGGCGTGCATGGAAAAGAAGGAAACACACCAAGTTGGCAAATATTGATTCAAAAAGCCCGCCCCGCGCCTACTCACTCTCTCAACCCAACCCCCCGCTGCACACGCTTTCACATGCACGTTGTTGGAACATACACACAAACGCGCGCGGGTGGATGATGAGCGGCAGGAATACTTGCTTCTTTTTCCGTCATTTTCCGCTTAAATATTAATAACTTCCTCTCCCTTCCACAAGTTATCTCTCTCGATATCTCTTCTTCCTTCCTCTTCAGCAAATTGTTATCATTAACAAGCGACCGATAACATCTTTGCTTTGCATAATAACATACTCACATATTTGATAATCAGTAGTGTCAACTACATAATAACGCAGATTTGATGATCAGTCAACTACTCAAAATGCACTACAAAAAAAATAATGACATACTCACAGACAAGTATTACGAGTTTAATGATCACCAGTGTCAACTATACTCGCAGACATGTATTATGAGATACGCCATTTATTTCAAATATTTATTCGCAAAAATTAGGTCAAACTTATTAATTTGCAAAATGATCGTTCTGCAGATGAAAAGGTTTTTCAAATTGTTGACATCATTAAAATCTAACTAAATTGTGTTACATATATTCAACATGAAACATACATAATATGCGTAGCACAAAAGCTAAATATCTGTCAACCAGTATTGATTATCAATAAAAAAAAACCCAAATGACAATGACACATCATTTACATCAACGCATTTCAACCTCAATGACAGCTGTCATTTTGTGTTAAAGTTAGAAACTAGTAAAACCCTCTTAGAAAGTACATCCATATTGTTAGTAATAATTGTGAGATTAAAAGCTTAGAAACAATATTTAATTGATATTTTTAGTATACCTTTCAACATATTTCAAATGATAGCAATTCTGCTATTCACTTATCAATTTGTAGTATCCAAAAAAAATATGCGTTAATGAGGAAATTGCTGTAAACTAGTTGTTTTTTTTTGCGACTTTCGTATTTTTCACTAAATGGATAAGTCTATTTATATCAACTTAAATGCGTTATTATGAGATAATAAATTATACATTATATGCAAATCTTAAACTACATTTTAACTGTTTTAATATAATATGTAAGATAAAAAAAATAAGTCAAAGTATACTTCCTTGAGGAACTCAAAAAAAAAAAATTTCCTTCTTAAATTATTTTCTCTCAATTATATAAAGTAGTCTAATATAATAATAATAATTAAAAGCTTTCGACTGTAATAAATAAGATTTTTTTTATGCATATTTCAAATAGCAATTCAGTTATCAATTTGTAAAAATGCACTAATGAGAAAATTGCTGCGAATGCGTAAATAAGTCACCTTTATAAAAAAATAACTAAAATTTAACAATGTCTTATGTAAAGACGGTTCGGAGCTGATAAAGAGCGGAGGTCGATCTGCATCGTTATCGGATTTCTGTGCGCAATACGCAGGGGGGAAAAGAATTAAAACAATGCGGAACAATAATTACGTGAAATTATATGGTATTTACCGTCGTGCAATTATATAGAGCACACATGCTTATATCTCTATGCAAGTTCACGTGCGTAGAGCTCTTTTTTCATTCCGCTTTAGTATTATTATTATTATGATAATTCCACGTTTCTTTTTCTATTTTATTTCATTTATCATTTTTATATTCGTGGCAATAATTAACAGAAACAATTGTGCATGTGTCAGTTTTTAAATTATTTATGGAATTGCATCAATACTTCCGTGTTTGCCTTCATTTTTCTAACAATTTTATTTAATAATCATAATAATAAAACTATGTGAACAAATAATTGTTATTAGAACTATTTATTATACTTTAGGAATTTAGTCCAATTGTGTTTTTTTACTACGAAAAACACGTTTTTGTTTTACGCTCAAGGACATACATTTTTTGTAATATTATATATTTGTTATTGTACTTTACTTTAAAAAAAATATAATTTATTTACAATTTTTAAAGAAAATTATCTAACCTAAAATTTAAATAAATTTTTCAAATAAATTAAATAATAATTTATACTAATTTGTTAATTAATTGATTTCAGAATCTTTAAAGTATTACAAAACACATTGGATGCAAAAATATCAATCAATTTCGATTAGTACAATTTTAATATTACTAACTTAATTTAGATTTTTTCAAAAAAAAAAATTTTTTTCACAAACTTTGTTCTTTATTATTTCGAGAAAATAACTGCTTACTAAATCAGGTTTGAAATTAGTTAAGTAAAACTGTAAATTTTATTGCTTATGAATAAATTTACTTATAAATTGAATATGTATGTCGGAACGTGAAAGAAACTAAAGCTAAAAGTCGAGTGAAAGCCCTTGTTACAAACAACAGATTTGAGAATACCCAAATACTTTGGTTAATAATTAAAATAAATTAACATCACCCTCCAAATTATTTCAGTTAGCCGACCCCGGCGATAGGGGATTCCCCCGAAATAAAAAAATGTCCATATCCTTAACACGTGTGGACAATACAAAGAGATATATAAATTTGCAGATCCAAACTTTAAATAATGTAAATCAAATTAAAATTAACCATTTTTTTAAACCAATTTTGTTATGTATGCAATTATAAAATGAATAAATTTGAAATTTTGTCAATTTTTGTTACTAAAAAAATTACAATTTTTGAGTAAAAATTAACTAATTTATTATTTTTTTTACATTTTTATATTAAATTTCTAATAGATTGAAATAATTTTATTGCAGTTTTTGTTTAATATTTAATACTGTGAAAGTTGTTTAATTTAAACAGAACAATATTGAAAATCCAAAATTTGCTAGTGTTTTGCAGCTTTCGAAATGAAACAATAACGCCGGAATAATATTATAAATTATTTTTCACCTCCACGCACTTCCGTCCTCTGGAATCAATCGCGGAAATATTAATAATAATATCGTTATTATTGCCGCTGCTGTTGTGATTATTATTATTATTATTATCATCATGTCGCGAACATAATTTTGTCCATAATTTAGCATATATTGTTATAAAAGCTGCGTACATTTAAATGCAAAATTGATTATAATATTTCGCACACGCCCCGATACAATAAATACATCGATGCATTCATGTGTACGTACGAATATGCATGCGTTCGCGTACACGTACGTTTTTCGGGCGTCCCATTTTCAGGATGCCCCGGTTTGCGCAAATTGCGTGCCGTACAATGGTTAATTGTATGGTTGCCGAAGCCGAGGAACGACCGCGGAAGAGCGGAGGGCCGAGGGTATCCAAGGTAACTGTCGCACGAGTAAAGCTTCTTTTCGCGACACATATCCGTTACTCCGTCGCGCCAAAAGACTTTTTCCCAATAAATATGGATTTTTCTGCCGTTCTCTACTACAAACTCGCTCGACTGTTCGTCTGCTTTATATAACGACAGAATATACACTCACAAACCTATCATCACAAAAAATAAATGCTGCCATTCTATAATGATACAACCACATAAAATTCAACTATATCCTGTTACAATTAACTGATTCAGTCTATAAATAAATTTCGATAATTTTGTAAAATAAAATGTAATGCAAGGAATGCAATTCAATATACTTTCGTTGAGTCACAATTATATAACTCGATAAACAGACTAAATTCATTGTCCTTCGCTTCGAAACACTATAAATTATTATATACTGCATCATTTTCCATTTTCCGCTGAAACCTATCAATATTTCAGTGATACGTACATTGAATATCTTTATCGAAGCTTATCTCCAAAATAGTAGTTATTTAAATTAAATATAGATTATTGAACGAAATCGTCTTCCTTCCTTTTTTTATTGAATCAAACTGAAAAATCGTAGATTACGCCGAAAATAAAACCGGCATAACGATAAAATGTTGATAAGGAACGAAAAAGTTGTGGTTCGATAGACGGGGTCGAGGAAAATTCCGCATCGCCAGACAAAAATCAAATAGAAAAATCCATTTTTCTTTCAAGTTCTTCAGTTTCGATCCTGCAGTAAACAAGTGCTTGAAATGTGCATAAACGCAGTCTAGACAAAAAAATAATAAGTAAGGGGAAAAATAATATCTATGTATGCACGGTGTCTGCATTTTGGATTCGATGATAAAACAATACGCAATCTCGTGCTAATAATAAATCAAATTGTAATCTGCTTTTCCCCCCTCGTGCTCGGTCTGACTCACAGAAAGAACTGCATTTCAATTCCTGATTCATGTGTTGGTTACGCAACTCGTTTAAAATCATCTCAACTGGAAATAGATTTTCTGAGAAAAGCAAAATTTAGAATCCCATTTTATTTATTTAGTAAACTTTACAAGTATAAACAATAATTGAATTTCAAATTGAAAATTGTATAATGAAATGAGCGATTAATACATCTAACTAAAACAAGTTCGATATCGATAATCGCGTTTCGGAAACGAGTGGAAACGTTCGAAGCACTCGAAAAGATAAGCCGGATAGGAGGATTCTTCGTTACAAAAGCACAGAGTGTGCGGAATGTCGACATTCCACAAGTCCGTCTGGATTTATTTCATAACTAAATCGAATTTTTAAATCTCAAAACATTAATATTATTACATTTTAAATGAATTAAATACGGATCGAGTGTTCTAAATTTATAAATTGCAGTTCCACTTATACACACATAAAAAAAAAGAAGAGGCCACAACGAGAGAGGAGAGACTGGTTTCTTTGCAGATCTTCTGTTTTGAGAATATATGCCCGAATCGTGCAACTTTCTTTTTTCTGCTCCAGCTTTTCGCTTCTCCGATGCACAAAACCAACATTTTGACTCTTATTTTAATACATAAAAAATGCAATAAATTTAATATGTAAATATAAAAATTATATGGAATTTGATTAATGAATTTTAGAGGTGAATTCTAATACTAATTGAGAATTTACTAAATCAAAACATAGTAGAAAATGTGTATATAAAAATGATGATCGCTCAATTTTGAGAGATTCATATTCAGTGCTTGTTTATTTTATATTCGTGTCTGAGGCGGGGAATACTAATTGAACGGAGCAATAAACGGAGGTGCATTTCATTCTGATGGACGGAGTGCGGTCGAAAAGAGGTAAGAGGCGAGCATACAAAGAAGAATTTTCCCCTTGGGAGGAGGATTTTGCAGGAATCCTCTATTTAGTCCGCGTTCAGTCCATAAATCAGAAAATCCGCAAGCAGCCACATACGAAACGAAGAAAATGCATGCACACGAAGAATGCCAATGATGCAAATTATATACACGTGTCGTGTATAACCGGCGTACGTATTATACGTACGATCGTGCAATCCTCTACTTTCATTGTATATAAACAGTGAAGAATAAGAAGGAGGTAGGAGAAAAAAAAAGACGAATGCATGTGTGTAAAGTGCACAAAGTTTGAACTGCTGCAATTACGTCGTTGGCTCGTTTCGCTCGTTGCGATTCATTAATGAAAATCGATCGAACGTGGAGCGGGCGGCGGAATGCAAGGAAGAAATCTTCTACTACTTTCTTCTCGATCACCATCCGAGTCCATCATATATATTTAGTTTTTTTTTTTGTTGTATTCCTCCTCTCCAGTATCGCAGATACCTTATCTCCCAAGTTGAAAGTATGGGTTATCGTCCACGGAACCCCTTTGCCCCGATATCGCTCGTGTAAGCTATTTATTTAAATGCGATCACACACACAAACTATTTTCAACAATTTTTGATTCTATTTTCTCTCTCAGTCTCTTCAACAATTTTCAAATTCTTTATAACGTTTTCTTCACTCTTTCCAACGAATCTAGGCCGTTATTGGTATGAGCCGAGTGGAAGAATGAAATGATTAGCACAAATCTTCCATGAACGGCGACAATAAAACGCACATGCATAACGATAATGGCAATAATGAAGGCAATGAATAAATTACGCCTCGAGCGCGAAGACATTTCGTTGTTATTTAATGCTTTTATTCCGCCCAGCGCTAATTCAATCCATTTTTTTTTACACTGTTATAATTTAATAAGTCATCTTTAAACTACAGCTTAAAAGAATATCATTACGTAACGATTAACAACAACAAAAACAACATAATTTTTCCATAATAATTTTTCCTCAAGAAATTGTTGGTTTTGTTTCATTGAAATTGTATTAGATGGAAAAAAAAATGTAGCATTAATTTTTATACCAAAGTAGTAATATAACGGTTTTTTTTTTGTTGTGAAGCGTAATTTCTAGAAACAATGTTTTTAGTTGCAAATGTGTTTTTCTTGCAGTCGCCTTGGTCAAAGATGAAGTATTATGAATCGGAGAGGCCTGTTGCATCATCGAGGTAACGATTGAGGAAATCGCTGCAAAACCTATGGGAAGCTGGGATTTTCCTCAGACATCGCCATTACAATAATCTGGTTAACGCTCATTAGAATTTTTATTAATATTCTCAGTTTGTAAACAACTTTTACGTGAACAAAAAAAATTCCTCGCGAGCATTACGTTTTTCTTTAACAAATGTAATGTTTGCAGTAAATTAATTTATAAATTGGTGTGGAAATGATTTATGATTGTTGTTGGTTGGTGACATTTAGCGGGGTTGGAAGACGCTGCAGTTAGAATGTTGCAGCTTATAAATAGGACGTTCGTATAAAGTTCAAATGACCATAGATTAGGTCCGCACGTGGGTCTCCTCTCTGGGGGTCTTTCAACTGAACGCCTAATATCCATGCCTCGGCGTATATGGATATCCCGGCGACATTGTTATTCCTCGAGTCAACTTTTTTACTTCTTTCTCGTTCCTCCTCCTTCAATATTAATATTGTAATAAATTGTTTGCACGCATCGTATTCCATGTGTGTAAACGCACTCGACCTTGCTTCGTTATTATCGCATGACGTCAGAAGGAGAACACACACACGCACACGTTAATACATGTGTGTATACAGTGAGTGAGAGTGTGTCGTCTCCTCCTGTTGTTCCTCCGCCGACATAGGTCAAGTCGAGCTAAACCCTCGTTGACGGTTTGTAACGAGAGAAGATGTTTCCGAATCGTTGCACACGTTGTTCCTGGTCTGGTGGTGTTCGTCGCTACGTGGGCGGCATGCCGAGATAAAGAGACGGGATGGGTTTTGCAGGGGCGGTTCGATGCTGTGCAACAAGTTACAAAACGCAAACCGACCGTAACGGAAACCCCGACCCACCTAAACAACCCCCAACGCCGGAACGGAACCCGATGGGCGCGAAACAAAAACAGATAACGCGCTGCGAGCGAAAAATTTCATTCCAATACAAATCGAGTTACAATTGTGTTTAAACTGTTTTCCCCACCATTACAGAGCTCGATGCTTCCGCACTAAACGGACCATTTCATTGCTCAAATTGTGATCCAATTATCCCCAAACACAAAATCATTCATATTATACTAAAGATTTTCCGTTAACAAATTATACAATAATTACCTAAATTACGAATAATAATTATTATTACAATTTACTTTTATATTATAACTAATTCAATTTATTTTATAAGTTTCAATAGCAATGATTGAATTATTCAGTAGTATTTTAGAAGAACTAAACTATATTAAACTTCAATATAAGTTAGTAAAATACTCTTGTAAATGTCAAGATTTAGTTTAAATCTTAATTTGTGGTTACATTTTTAATGGGTTGTGAAATGACAGCTGTCATTGCCAAAATGTCAAAACATTTATGAGGTTATACCAACATTTATAAGAAACTGTTTTTTTTTGCAATTCAAGTAGTAATATATTTAACTAACAAAAAAAACATGTACTTTAATAGCGAACACGCCACGTAGAGAGCAATATAAATAATGCATCGATAAGATTAGTGATTTAATTTAGATACGGATCGAAATGCAGCCAGTGAGGAGATAACATATACTCGTGAGTAGACATGGAATACACGAACAAAAAAAAACGGGAAAGGACTAGCTAGGAGAGTTCTAGGTTTTAATTTAAAGACAAATCTCAGACGAGAGCTCCGGTTTTTATTCGCGTGACATATTGCGTGTAGTCCCGTAGGGGAAAAATAAGAAGAAGAGGGACAAGAAGAGTATTGGTTATGCAAATCGAGTCATACACCTGAATTGCAAGTCCAAGGATGGGGACAAGCACCGACAGAAAAAAAAAACGAAATGTAGAAGAAGTAAATCAGTTTGCATAATTTATTGGAGTCCGTTTGATCTATGCTGCACCGGATGCTGGATCACTCCGGGCTCGAAAAAAATATATGCTTTGGGGTTGCAATGTTAGGGGGGTTGAAAGTACAAAAATATATATAAATTGATGCGTTATCTACGTAGATGCACTTTGTGTAAATCGTGGGATTTGCGCAACACGACTCTAATGAGGTCTACGCGTTTCTATCCTTGACATAATGTCTATTGCCATATCTCTGCTCACTGGAGGCATACGTGCTTCGTCTATAGACTAGTATTTATATCGACTTGACTTCTGACCTTTCAGATTGATGGCATCGAAGCCACCCCGCGATTGATAACGCTCCTAATATCCAACGACTTCCTATAACTCGAGTACACCTACAATTTCAATATTCAAATAGAAATTATACAAATGCAAAGTTTTAAATCGTAGAACTACATAAAATCCAATCCACGTATAACTTCCAAACGCTTCATTTTACACAACTTCAATATACAAGATATATAATATTCAAAAATATAAAATAATAATTTCTTAAAAAATTCCACTGAACATTTAAAAATACATTTTAAAATCATGAAATTTAATATAAAATTGAAACAGATTTAAACAACAAAAACGATTTTCAATTATATTGTTTTTAAATTAAAATATTTCATAAATTTATTCAATTAATTATTTGCAAATTCGTTAAAATAACCTATTTTTTTATTGAAATTTAAAAAATATGAATCAATTGATTGCACACTAAAAAAAACTAATTAAAATTCCTAACGTTTTCTGAAAACATTTCGAACACATACATGAACTTTGACTAACATAAAAGTGCATCAAAAGTGAATGAATTGCGTTTCTTCCATTTTTATGTCGCAATCGAAAAGAACGTCACAGTAAAACCCATTCAGATACAAAAAAAAAGAAACAAACAAATGTAAAATTGCACGACTCGTGAAAAACTGCGTAATTTGCTTTTTTGTCCATTGAAAACTATAAGCAAATAAATAAAACGAAAATTATTATACAGTCGTGTGTGTGTGCCAAAAACTGCGCCACAATAAGAAAAGCGAAATTATTTTCGGCAAATATGCATTTTACGAAACGAAAGTGAAAAAATAATTCAACAACAACAACAAAAAAAAACTATAGAGTCAACATTATTTCTGTTATTTTCACAGGTCTTTGTTTACATCGCAATTGTTAATAGGACGCAGTTTAATGCATCGTAAATTTATTGTAAAGGAACTACGTAACAGTTACTTAGTAGCAAAATTTCTTATTGCGAAGTTGGAATAATAAATCTTTAATCTCTACTTGTAAATATAAATTTATATTTTCTTACAAATTTTAATAAAACTTATCTTGAAAATTTAGCATTTTTTGTTTTATGAGACGTATATGAACTGATAGATTAACGACCTAATTAATTAGTAGTTTATACGATTTTAAAAGGTTAATTTAGTTTACATATGGTTTTACATACGAAGTGGAATAAAATTGGGAATTGTAGGTTGAACAAAGCATTAAGCGTTGCATAACGCTGGATTTCGTTCACCTGTTACGAAAGAGACTTTTGGGTCTTTAAACCATTAGAAATCACTTTCGAAGGTTAATTTGGACACTATGATAGCTAAACCAGTCGAGTCGCTTCGTTCACTATTAATTAGTTTCGAATCCGAATGGGATACGTTCTTTAACATTTTCTATTCAGGTCGATATCAAATTATTATAAAATTTATAGAAAAAATTAAATATTTTCTGATAATTTCTGTATAATATTAATATGTAAATCAAGTTGAAGTTTATAAATAAATATTCAAGCTATGACTAATATCCAAATAGTCGTTTTTTTTTTGTAAATTAATTGATTTTTGGACAGGTAATTTATTTATAATAAAACTAATAATTAATAAATGTAAATTTGAATATTTTTTACACTAAATTTTATATAACAATAAAATAAAATTATTGTGAAATTCGATATATTTTTTTTTAATTTCATGTTTATATTCTGATCTACTGACATTAGAAATATGTTCGAGTGAGAGAAAAAAAAAACAGGCTATTGACCTCAACTTTTACTGACCGATTATGTAGGAGATTCTGACTAACACCAAACGATAGAGAAAAAAAAGCGCCGAGGTAAAATAATTTTGGAAACCAAAAATTCTCGGCGCCAGATTTAATGAGCGGAAATTTCCGAAACGCAAATGATATTTTCTCTTTTTTTCTCCTCTCTATCTCCGGTCTCGATTGATGCACATAATAGGATCGGTGATCAACTGAATCCAAAATCTAATTGAAAACGAAACAATGTTAAAAAAAATGCCCGAAGCAGGTGAAGTGAAAAAAAAAAGTGCGCACTTGTAATTATTTCGAGTATATTTAATAACCTACTTAGAGGAATGTTTATATCCGCGACTCGAATATTACATACGTATTATATTTTTTAAAATGGGAAATTAGGTCGAGTAAACAGTGAATTTGCAAGTGCGAAAGGATGAAAAAGTGGTGGAGACGGGAGTGGAAGGAAGCAAGGGTCGACGATAATAGCTCGATGATGATGATGAAGGAGGAGGAAATTCTCTTCATTTCCACGATGAAAACAATTACCCGAAGTCCCAGGGACTTTCGCTTCAAAAGCCGGATGACTCCGGTCTGTACGTGCTGGAAACGACAAACAATAAAATGCGACCGTCGTGTTTCCAGCGAGCTGCGGGGATTTCGCGTTACAAAAATTGCTGGCAACGTGCATTGCGTAATGCTAAATATTAGTTTCTGAGCCGGGGCCAACGACACGAGAAAACGTAAACACTCGCGGTGTCGAAAATTTACCTCTTGGGGTTGAAACTGTGTACTCAACCTATTTTGATCATCAGAAATCTTCATGATAAAATGGTATTTTTTTGCTTCAAAAAGGTTCCTCATTAACATTTTTGTAACTGAATTCATTAAAATGTAATTTAATTACTAAAATCATAACTTTTATATAATAGTTTAAAATTTAGAAAACTAAAAAGCATACATGAATATGTCGATAAAGACGTAGTTTTATGCATTCTGCTTAATAGGTTTATTTATTAAGCAATTTTTATTATACTTATGTAAATATAATATAATTATTGTACAAAGTAAGATGTTATTTATTTAAAAACATTACGAAATAAACTACTTATTTATATTTAACAAAATTAAATTATTATATTATCAACTAATTTTGATACGCAGTTGCAATGAAAAACGAGCAGCAACAAACAAAAAATTATAGAGTGCACAACCTAAGCCTTGCATCATAAACCAAACAAACAAAACGAGAGCGAATATATGGCGCGCATGATTCTGCGAAAATAGTTTTAAAGTCCAGATTTTCTATTTGCACCTATCGCATCATAAATGCGCCGTTCGAATATGCAATTTTGGGAACTTACCAAAAAAAATACATAAATATTTATTCATTTTTCGAAAAAGCCATTTACTATAAGAAAAACTGGCATTTTTACTACGAGTGCATGACACATATATTATGGAAAATTACAACAAAATGATTCAATTATAAAAGTTACAAAAAAAAATATATTTTTCAAAATAATTCAAAATTTATAAATATTGAATTTTTTTTTTATTGAAATTAAAAATCTTTTCAATAAACTTTGGTAAAGCGTGAAAAATTTTACATTATTTTTTCGTGTAAATCAGGAGATGCACCTAGATTCACCCTAATTACTAAGTTTATTTGACACATGTTGACCGCAGCTGAATTTTTGATCTGTAATTGAATGTATTCGACAGTTTTTAAGTCGCGTGACACAACATATTTGTTTGTGGTTGTACTGCGTTCAAAATTTAAGTGTATTTCCTGGCTTTGACACAAGATGACAGCTGTCATTTCGCGACCCATTAAAGTTTTAACGCCAAGAGTTTAGAAAGCTTTTGTATGTCAATCATGAATTTTCATGTTACGAATTCTCGTTTTACGAACTATTGATCAGAAAATATTTTTTTCCTATAGAAAATAGTAACAATTTGCTCCTTTTTTTATACATTTCGAACATGTACTGGCGCTTGTAATGTGCCCCGATGACGTAAATGACCTGATTAGTATAGATGTGATAAATACAAAGCAACACCGACCTTGCGGTGTCAAATGTGTAGAACATTTATAAACTAATCATGCACACACAAATATCTCCATAGAAATATTATATGTAAATGCACAAATATACATATTTTAATATCGTAATTATATATGTCATAATTTTCAGCTGTACAAATAAAGTCCGTGTAATAATGCGGGGGCATCATGAAACGCACGTTTGATTGAAACAAATAGCACTTAAAGCATTAACGCTATGCGAGTAATGTTTCACAGGTATTTTCAATATTTATTAATTTCCAAGTGGCTTCAGTGGAGAACGATGATGCACGCGCTACGCGCGGAATGCCTAACAAAAATCCGTTAAACAGATTTATCGATATCCGACCTAACTGTACTGCAGCCATCATCCAAAAATCGTTACACAAGATTAAATTAATTGATTTTTTTCCTACGCAAATTTCAAACCCAATCACCAAAAAAATTGTTAAAAAAAAATTAATTATCTCAATGTAAAATAAAAAATAACACATGTATTTTTTCAAAGCAGAAAATATTTGATAGATTATCGTGTTTGTTGTTTCAATTTTCAGCAATGTAAATATAATGTAATGTCGCGTGTATTTCGTTTTTCTCGCAGAGGAGGAAACAGACATAAAAATAATAATACCTGCACGAAGAAGTGCCAAGAATTCCGAAATCATTCTTTCATCGAAAATGTAAATTTATTAATAGATTTTTACGATTTTTTTTCTTCCTTTCTTCTTCGATATTTTTATTATAAAATTCCTTCATTGCTCATTCCAAAATAACAAAAAAAAAATATACACACACACACACTTCATTACGACACATAATTTATTGCCATTTCTCAGAAACTTGATCCAAATTATTACTTAACAACAAATTAATAAAAATAACATTAAATTGATAAAAATTTAAATAATTAAAAATGAAGACAAAATTAACTTAATGACTTTAGTGGTTTAATTAGTTGAAATAAAAACATTTCAAATAGTTATATTGTAATGATGTAATTTAGGTCAAATTTATAAAGAAATAGATAAATCGTAATAATAATTAGATACAGTTGTTAATTTACTAATTCTGACTTTAAGTGTATTTAAATGAAATAATAGAAATTTTATAAAAATTCAAAATATATTTGTAAATTTCTGAAAGAAAATGACTGAATTTATAAGTGCAAGTGAGTGAATTAAATGAATTAATTAATACAAAGTGCAATTAAGATTCCTTTATGAGGCGCGAAGTAAACGACATGCAGCAACTAGAAAAGTGAAGGTAGGATAAAACGTTCCAGAAAGTGCAGGAAAAGAAGTAAATCAAACTGACTGAAACCAAATGATTTTTCTGAGCTCAATTAAAATTCCGTGAATTTAACAAGCGCGCTGGCATAAATTGAGTGCAGAAATAATTTTAGCTCGAGAGAGGTGAGCAGCACACCATCATCCACGGGTTGTTCTTTTGGCCCGGTGGATGCGTTCGGCTTCCAAGTTTCGCCGGACCGAAGAGAGAGAAAGGAACAAGAAACCCGGAGCGACGATGAACAAAAAAATGAAGAAGAGGAGCGAAAACCTAACGCGAGAAGAAGGTTTGTGCTCAAATCTAGCCAAGAATCCACATTCAAAATTAGCACCACGCATGTACATTCACCTTGGAGCTCAATTTTTAGAAGACACTTATATATTCCCAAGCACGCTCTCTCACATCTATCTCTATATACACACACACACACACATCTCGTTATATATATAGATATATAAATTTAATTATGCGGTGTGTACTACTTCCTAGAGGCGGCATGCGGCCATTAAAGCATAAAAGTCAAGGTAGGTAAGTAAAGCTGGTTATCATTAGCGCGAGATTGTTCAAGATACATTCGTGATCCGCGAGTAAAATCCTTCTTCTTTTTCTTGTCTTCTGCTCACTCACTCACATGCACGCTTCGCGAAGAAGTGGAACGAAGTAGATGGATGGATGCTTGGATACGGTGTGTATCATAAAAAAAAATGGATGTAGTAAGGCTGTGCGTATTGTTTATAAATATTAGTGAACCACAAATGCGAGAGGCTCGCCTTAAGCCTAGGCATGCGCTCAGAAACACTTTAACACACACACACACGCAACATATTTCCATCGGCTGTGACGTGGAAATGACATTGAAGTTACTTAATAATAGATAGTGTTTATTATAAACCGGTTGCGTAATGTGCGCGTGTTTGTGTGTGTGTATATGTGCGAACTTATATATTTCCTATAGAGATCCGAGAAGTGTAGGATATAAAAAAAAAGAGGCGAATGAAATAATACACAATAAAAGAATGTCGAATGCGTACATAGAGCCAACAAGAAAAACACGTCCTCGCAGTTGTATCTCAAGACTTTTGTTCATTAGGCGAATATTTTCATGTCTAATTAACTACAGCTTATTCCACATGTCGGATAAACGACTAATACAACGTTTACATACAACTTAAAGTTAGTGTTAAAGTTATATTAAATTCTTCCAATAATAATTAATATACAAAATCAAAAAACTTTATATAACAATCTTCAAAACCATTAGAATTGGGGCGTTATTATCTTTCATGAAAATAAAAGTTTGTTTTTTTTATAGAAATATTGAATTTTAATCGACTTTAACATCACTAATATTTAAATAAATTTTATGCCTTCAGTATTGTTCATTAAAAAAGTTTTTTTAAACCTATATTTTATAGAAATAAAATCAAAAATATGTAGAAAAACCTAATCTTTTACTATATTCATTAATAGTTTCAATTATCCTTATATAATTTTATTATTTAATGTTTATTTTCTATATTCTGAATAATTATTGAAATAAATATTATTTTCACTAAATCCGGAAAAAAAGTTAATTTTTAGTAAAATATTAACATTTAAAAAAAATTGTACAAAAAGTTATAGGACTATTGCTAAAGTTATTATTAATTTCAATTATCATTTTGTAATTATGTTATTTATGTTTATTTTCAGCATCTTGAATATTTATTGCAATATAAAATATTTTTACTAAATGTGCAAAAAAAAAGACCTATAGTCATTATTATTAGTTTAAATTAACTTTGTAATTCAATTATTGAAATAAACATTACTTTTACTAAATTCTGAAAAAAAGTTCATTTCATTTAAAAAAAATTAGTACGAAAACTTATAGGATTTTTGCTAAAGTTATTATCAGTTTCAATTATCATTACATAATTATATTTTGTTGTATTTATTTTCTGTGTTCTGAATAATTATTGAAATAAACATTATTTTTACTAAAGATATTATTAATTTCAATTATTATTATGTAATTATGTTTATTTTCTGCATTATTTTTATCCTGAAAATCCTGAAGTTCATTTCAACAATATATTATGATTTTAAAAAATGTGTAGAAAACATTAGCTATTTTTAGTTTCAATTATCATTATGTAATTATATTATTTGTGTTTATTTATTAAAAATTATTGCAATTATTTTTACTAAATCCTGAATAATAGATTTATCACAAAATTAGATAAAAATTATTAAATTATTTCAAGAGTAGATTTTAGCAATAAATATTTATAATACAGTAATTATGTTCTTAGAAATATTAATATTTCTTAATTATCTTACGTTATGCAATTACAGAAAATGGTAGTTCTTAAAGTTGAGATTAGTTAAAGTTAATATTTGAAGATCATTGCAATGGAGAAAGATGTGTAAATGAAGTGTACATCAATGAAAACATGGCATCTGACAATCTATATGCAAACGCAATACAAAATTTGTTTACACTGCGAAATGCAAAGGGGCGGTTGTTAATTCAACCAATAACAACGTTAAAGAAGTTAAATACCCGAAAATTCGGTATTTATAAATAAATTTGTAACTGATTAGATATTCAACCCTAAAGGCAAACAACCCTTTTCCCGAGAGGCAAATAGAAAACATCTTCCAAAACAAGGGAGAGCAAAAACCGCATCGGAATTATTTAAGCACATAACACGCAAATATTGAATTGGAAACATCTTAAAACAAACTTGCCGATTTCGGGGAAAACTGATTTAAAATTCATTAATTTGCCGCCACCGCCGACCCCCCCCCCCCCCAAAACCGGGAACAACATAAGCGCGAACATAAATATGATGTTTCGATCTGGGCTATTGAAAGCAGCGAGGAAGGAAGGACGAGGAAATAATAAATGCGAAAAAATTAATTTAAAAACTTTTCACCAGGATCGGCGTTGCCCAGGATACACGTGCATATAAGCCCCCGCCACCCCCCCTCTAATTAATCCGGAACTGCCGTGTGCTGCGATGCGTGTGCGTTGAAAAGAGAGAGAAAAATAGAGTTCGGTTTTGCATATATGTATGTATGTACGTATTATGTTCGCTATTCGCGAGTTTCTCAATGGAAACACCACGTGGCTGAGCCAAGGTCCTACTCTATCATCTATCCTGCTCGTGCACGCAATCCGAAGTCGACTCCTTTTTTTTTTTCTTGGTTTCGCGTAAAACGAGCGGATTGCACGCAATTTGCATAACAATTGCACACAACCACACAAACATGAATATATACGTATACGAATACGCGGACGCCGCAATCTTTGGACGCGCCAAGACTCCCAACCATCAATTAGGAAACTGTACAAGGCGAGAATGGAAGGATGCGGCCGAGTAGGTTGCAATTAAAAAAAAGCGTAATGTCCTTGGAAGAGTTCCGAAGTGAAAAATTCTTTAACCGTTCGACCACCAAAACCATTTTTTGAACCAAGAATAACGATTTTCTACTGACCCTCGCGTACACACGCAGCCATGAGATGTTCGCATCATTGAAAAAAAAAAAACTCCCATTCGTTTCCAAATAATATTTATACACATGAAACGCAATCACAAAAAAAATACATTATAAATATAGGACAATCTCATTATATTTTTTTAAATTAATTATTTATTTATTTTAATTGGCCCTAATTTAGAATCAAATTTGTTTTTTTTGTTGCTCTTTTTAAATTATTAATATAATAAAATTTATTAATTTTTATAATTTATAAATCGAAGTTTAAGAAATATTAAAAACATTCTGCAATTAATAGCAATAAATTACAACACGAAACAAAAATAGTTTAATTGATTTATGTAGAAATACTTCTCACAAAGCAGAGAAAGAAATAAATACATAATATTTTAATAAAAGTTAAATGAAGGTTGTTATTTTACCGAAAACTTATGCAACGGATTAAAAAATTGTGTACATATTACAATATAAATCATTCGATTTTGAAGATAAAAAGAATTTATAAAAACGCGCATTGTGGAGATGTGTGTGGGATTATCCCACTTATATTTTATTATAAATATTAAAGCCAGAAGAAAATAAACTAAAGTCTAAATACGTTTGGCAAACCGCTCGACGTCGTATATTTACGTTCCATTATTTATGTGACATCTTCGGAATGTAAAAACTACACAATTCGAGAGGAATGATGAACAAAAATTCCAATTGCAACAAATTTCAGATTAATTTTATATTTCACAAACATTTAGAATAATCTATGAAATCCTTAAGGTTAGTATAGAAAAATTTTCTTTAAATTTCTAAAAAAATATATCAAAAGTAGAGTTAAGATGATAAAATCTGTTGGATCTGGAGAATTCCATTTGTAGGAAATAGATGATGATGATTCCAATTGCTAAAACATGAGATATCGTGTGTTTACTGTGGACATTTTTTCGCACATCCGAAAACTGTTTGCACCAAGTCGCTAATGTAGAAAGAGAAGGAAAGAAACTGAACTGAGGAGAGATATCGAGAGCCGTACTAAATTAGCACGCAAACCGCGTATTTATCAATAAATTATCTACTTTTGCGGCGATACACCACAAGATTAGGGGCACGAGCTGAAAATAAAATAAATAAAAGAGCATAATACTTTGAACGCATCATATCCGAGGAGTATTTACTAAGATACGGTTTGGTATCGATATGGCACTATCACGAAACCGCGGTTAACCAAGTCCTCGGCAAACTACACAATACTGAATAGATAAGTATTGTTTCCGCTTTGCTTCTGGAAGCAACAGTAAGAGTAGAAAAAAAAATAACAAGAGTGATCTGCTGCTGCGAGGCAAGGTCGCGTCTCACTCAGGCATACCTCGGCGATGATCAACTTTCCGAAGCCGTGGTCCGGAACGTCGAAACTCAACACAGGACCAGATAAATAAATAAATGAATAGAACAGTGTAGAATAGAATATGAAAAAAAAAAAAACGTGTAGACACGAACACGCATTAATTGCGTGCGGATAGAGCGGTGGAAAGAAAGTAACGCCCCTTGATTGCTAATATCCTTAAGGTCAATAACCAATCGTAAATCTAAACGAAAACATTCGAAACTTGTTTTTATTTACTCCAAGCGAAATCTTGCACGAGTCAGAGCGAGATAGAGAGAGAAAGAAGAGACAGAGAAGGAAAATGTTATGTGAAATAAAACCGCACCGAGCATAGACTGAGATATTTTTACACTTTACGTACGTGTAGTAAATATTACAAACAACGGTGGAATGGGATAGGTCCGGACCTGACCTAACAATAAACGTTGTTTTCTGGTCCGTCCATCCATCCATCTCGCTCTCTCGCACGGATCACGATTATGGTTGATCGGCTTCGATAAGAGGAGCAATTACAAAATTGATGAGGCTATTTTCGGAATAGATGCGACGCATACAGATTTTCTCTCTCTTTTGATTACCTCATATCCATCAACATCCTAAAATATGGACAAAGATAGACACGTGAAACAACGTTTCTCAACCTTTTTTGCCTCGCACCTAACATATGCAAAATTATAGCTGTCACTGTCAATTCGCGAGACTTAGATTGATCCATTTATCGATGCTTCAAAACCATCAGAAAAAATAAAATAAACGATAAAAATCAATATAATAAACATAAATTAATGCCATATAATAAACATAAACTAACGCAACATAATAGCATAATTTACTGCAATAGAATGTAATCTAAATATTGAATTTATCAATTATTGATTACAGCTTGAATTCATGTGAAAGGTGTTCGATTGGAAAGGTGTAAACATAAACAAAGTCTAGGTTTTCAGATATACTTTTTTTTTTGATGTTGTTGTTGTTGTTTTTGTTAAAGTACATTTATATACATATTCAGTGCTTCGTATCGCGATTTTTACGCGATTTCCTTTATCTGCGAACGGCAATTAAAGATTTCGCCTTCGAAAATAGAAACACATTTATTATTATTAATAATATTATTGCGCAACAGCTTAATCAGCAAATTTCCGAAATAAAGTACAGTAAAAATAGGATTTAACCGCAATTATGGAATTCGCAATAAAACACTTCGATTGATATACGTTTATGAACAGAAAGGTAATAATAAAAATACGAGACACTCAGTCGCTTCGTGCTTTTCGGGTGATTAGAATCTGATTTTTTTTTGTAAAGGAGGAAACTAGATTGTACAACTCATCCAATCATTACATAAAAATGTATTTATATTTTCTTTATTATTACTCCAATACAAATACAAAAATTTAAAATATCTGATTTTCAAATAAGTCTAGCATTTTTGGTGGATTATGAAAAAATATATATAATTTCTTAATTGTAATACTTTCACCGCAGAAACGTGTCCTTATTTAGACGCGCACTGCATTAGGTAACTTAAACACCCAATATAAGTATTAATGCAACTTTAAATCGATACACACACAATTGTCGAATTTCATAACTAACATCCATCGATTTGTATATGAAAGCTTCACGAGAAAAAAATATAATAATAATTGCATCTACATCAAAATTTGAGCATTTATCGATTACGTGATACTTTTTTTCAAGTTGACATTTGAATATGCAAAGAAACAAGAAAAAGTGGTAAATAAATTTATAACGTTTTCAAGCATTCACATATTTGTAAAATAATGGCTTATAATGAATTATAAATTACAATTACTTGAAACTTGACAAGTAATTTGAACATGAATGTTGTATCGCTTATAGTGTGAATGCAACTTTATTCTATAAAATAATGCACTTTCTCATAGTTTTTCGCGTCTAAAAACTTTGTGAAAGCGAGGAGCTGATTAGCTTAAAGATGACGCGTTTACCTTACATTTTTTTATAAACAAAGTCCGTTTATAATAAATAAAACATAATAAATAAAGAGTTACGTAAAATTACATTTAATTGCACGAATTAAATTGATCTTTGCACAAAAGCGACGTTGAGATTGTAAAGGTTAGTTAGAATTAGAATTATGTCTAGTTAGATCGATGTGATCTGAACGAAACGCAGATCCGTGTCGTTTCCATTGTTTTGACGCGGATTTGAGATGAGATAAGGCGTTTCGCAACATCGCACCGGATGCGGAATCGTGGGCGCTCGGAGATGGCGCGAAATTTGAATTGGACGCGCGAAATTTGAAAAATAAAAAAGTATGGTCGGCGAAACGTTTTCGGAACGGCCGGTCGGTCGGTCATCATTTGCATCGTCACTTGTGAACCGTGTTGCCAGACGTCGTTGCGGACAGCCTGGCACCAACAACCACATCGTGGTCGACTCACGTGGTTCGCAACTGACATTGAACACTTTATATATCTCCATATTATCATATGCAAAATTATGTTTTATACACGGCGACCTTTGAATACGCATACATACACGAACACGCTCATTTTTAAATATTTAATGATATGTTATTCCTTCTGCGATTTTACCTTATTAATTAAAAGGAAGATTGGAAGTGCGTGCGAAAAAAATGAACGCATTCCTTCTTCTAATTTTTTTTTTTGTGGGTTCTCTCTTTCGAATGTCGTTACTGGTAATTGTATGCAAAATATTTCGACGAGTGCGTACGGAATGCATAGAAGAGGCTGTGCGAGTTTAAATTTAGGCGGGCCCCGGATTGAGGGCACGGTGACACGTTTCACTTTTAATAATACCACCAGGCAGGCCCCCGATCGCCTCCGACCCGCCACCGATCTCTCTTCTCTCTCACAATCCGCATACCACCATCTCTATCCATCATCTATCCATAATTGATCAACAAAGAAGCCAAGCCAAAAAGGACCTCAACCGCCAAGTCAAGATCATCCACAAATTATCATTCCTATTAAGGACACAAAAAAATTACAATAATACAAAATACATTTTATACCAAAGCAATTCAGTTACGAATTAATTATAAACGCATTTATAAACAATTACATAATTCACTATACAAAAAACTAATAATTATAAACATTTATGAAAAGCTCTTGGGTAATTTCCATATACAACATTTTACTTTTATATACATTTTCATGCAGTTTTCCATATTTCTATTAAAAATTGCAACTTCATCTACAAATGTCTTTGCAAAATTAGAACACAAAAGTAAAGTGTATTTTAACTCCAAGTAAATAATTCATATACATTATAAAAAATATATAAATTGCAAAATTTAAAGGTGAAACTGTCACATCTCCAATAAAATACTAAAGTTTCTAATTTAAATGTAGATTTGTAAAAGAAATTGCAGCTTCATCTATAAATCAGTATAAAATAGAAAATAAAAGTAGTTTTATTTTTTGAACTCTCAAGTAAATAATTCATATACATTATATAAAATATACAAATTGCAAAATTTAAAGGTGAAACTGTCACATCTCCAAGAAAATACCAAAGTTTATAATTTATTATAAATGCAGATTTGTATAAGATATTGCAATTTCATCTACAAATCAATATAAAATAGAAGTGGATTTTTTTAAACTCCAAATATATAACTTCATACACATTATAAAACTTATACAAATTGAAAAATGTATAGGTGAAAATGCCAGGAAAATACATAAGTTTATAATTTAAATGCAGATTTGATTTCAATATTTCTATCAGAAATTGCAGCTTCATCTACAAATCTATACAAAATAGAAAACACAAGTAAAATGGATTTTTTTACTCGCAAGTAAATAATTCGTTATAAATTGCGCATCTCCATGAAAATACATAAATACAGAAAAATAGTAGCATCTACAAATTAAATTAAATTAAATTAAATAATTAATTATAAAAATAATGATTCACGTGTTTTTTGTTGTAAATAATAATTCAAATTAAATAATTGTTGCAATAAATAATTTTATAATATTTATAAAACAATAAATTAAAAATACAAAAATTAAATCAATAGACAATTATAAATAAATGAAATAGTTTGTTTAAAAATATTGTCACAGAAATAATGTTCATTCATTCATAAAGGATTGTTCCTCATTACAATTTTTACAAATTGATCACGACTGAAACGGAGCCAACAAAAAAAAAATTGGAAGCTAGATGATGAATGGTGTTTAGTCGAGATCAAAGATCTAACATTTCTATATTAAACGAAAATAAATATATCAGAATAAATTTTAAAATACATAAAATTATTTTCATATTTTATTTTTTGGAAGATCCAACGAAATTCGAAATAAATACAATTTTATGTTTGATCTCAGATAATTTATGATAGTTAAGCATTAAGACTAATAGATAATTATATTAGATATCTGTTTAAAATTAATGCAATTGAAATTAAAAAGTAAAACAATTCGAGTTGTGAAACATTTATCAATTTAACGGACAATTAGTTTCGCAGACATAACACAACAGCACGCAAAAAAGTGGGTAATTGTTAGTTGAATGCTCATTCCTAACTTTATGACCGAAGTTCGGAACGCTATCAGGACATATGGCTGCTAGTTAGTACATATATTTCTGTTTGAAAACCATTCGTAAAAAATACTTCATTAGAAAATAGCGGCAATTTCCATAATAATATTATTATTATTAGTATATGCAACAAAACGAAACGCAAATTGCAATTTGTAATTGCTTGTTTCAGCTTGCAAATCATTAACGATTTTGTTGGAAATTTTCGAGCATTCAAAATTATATTTCTATAAACACGCAAATTTATTTGATTTCGTAAACTGAGGATTCGCAAAGTGAAACGCTAAGTACAAGATTTGTTGACGCAATCGAGCAGAAATTATTAATGCCTTCTCTCGTGTGCAAGTCGGTGCATTCCTGTGTGTTCGGTAACTCTCAGCCGTGTAAAAATAGATCGATCTATTTACTGACCTCTGCGCGCATCTTTCAAGAAAAATAATACACCTCAACAAATTTTCAAGGCCCGACACCACCAAAGTGCACAACTACATATCATACATACAACAAATTCAAAATCAATCATTGAAATTTTTTTATTTAACATTTAAATCTAATTACTTTAACTTTTTGTAATTCCCGAAAAATTAATTAATTAAATTATTAATTGATTATTGAAAGCTTACAAGTGTATAAACAATATTATATTAAATAAAATTGGGGCAAATTAAAGATTGATGAAAACTTACAAGTATACAAACAAGGTGTAAAGATTGCAATTAAATAAGTTTAAATTACTTGGTTCAAATATGCATATATTTTTTTTTAATTGGAAACCGCATTATGTTCGATTGATTCTTGATTTCTTTCCGATAGTTTCAATAAACTTATTAAAACTCAATTAAACCATTTGTAACGGTGCAAATCGTACTCGACAAATCATTAATCACGGTGACATGATGGTTGAAGGTTATTCGTTTGATTGAGACAAACGCGACATTTATAACCTGTCACCAGGTATGCAAAAAAAAATATATTAAACTCAATCCCATAAATGCAAATCGCTCGTTAAATTGTTACACATTATAATTGTAAGAATCTTTTAAATAAAATAATTAAAAAAACCAGTTACCCTTAAATTTCTACACAAAAATATTAGTCCGATTTATTTAATGTTCTAATAAAATTAACGAATAGTTTACATTCAACTCAATACAAATCGCTCGTTAAATTGTTACATGTAAAGTGGAAGGTTATTAAATTTTAATTTAAATTAATATATAACTTATATTTCTATACAAAAAAAAAATAACAGTCCGTTAAATAAATAAACTTTAAAATTTCAATAAAAATGCTGGGTTTTGATAACAAAAAAAATGTTTGCATTTAAAGTGATAATTGTAAGAATTTTTCTAAAATATTAAATTTAATGGATATATAACTAATCAAGTAAAACGGCATGTTTTATGGGTTTTGATAACAAGAAATGCGATATTTACAACCTGTCACTAAGTATGCAATAAAATTAACAAACAGTTTACTTTCAAATCAATCCTATAAATGCAAACAGAGCTCGTAAAATTTTTGCATAAAAGATGACAGGTTATAAATGTAAGAATTTCTATTAAAAATATTAACAATCTATTAAAAAAAAATAACAGTCCGATTATTAGAAATGCGAATTTTTAACCTGTCACTAAGTATGCAAAAAATTTTAACAATATCAGTAAAAAATGTATATTTTGTGTGTTTTGATAATAAGAATTACGATATTTGTTACCGAATACTCATAAATTGTTAAATTTGCGTATAAGTATTTTTTTCTTGTAAGTGAATGAAATTATTACTTACTGGATCAATTTAATGCTAAATGATGATGAGGTTTCTGAATATCAGTTAAAAAGTTAGATGTGTTCCGATTATCTATTGCAGATGAACGAGTGGAGTACATTGAATTAGAGTGCGATCGTCTAGGTATTTTTTTTATTTGCGGAAAATTGTCGTTATCTTGCGGTATTTGATGTACGAAAATTGGTGAGGAGGAAAAAGGTTGGTCGTTGTCGCAACAGTTTAAGCCACTTCCTACGAAACGAAACAGTTCTTCGAAAAAAAGTAGTGAAATGAGGGAGAATAAGCCACCAATATCCTTTGTGGTATAAAGAAATATCGTGTGCAGCAAAGAAAACTGTTTGGTAATGAAGCGATCCTCGACGCGAATGCGACTCTAATCGGCAGCAGTATTTCTTTATCTGGGTTAGGTTTTGTGCTGCCGGAGGCATGATAATGGTGTCTTTTAAAAATAGAACATTTTCGGGTTTCTTGACAGATAACGAGGAACCGGATTCAATTACGCATATTTCTCCTTTGCGTAAGCGCGACGACCGTCCGCGGGTTTTCCTGAACAACGCAGCAGCAATAATGATGATGGGTGTCCGATTCTGGTGTTGGATATCAATAAAGAATTAATATTCCGGGGATGTTGATTGATTTGCATGAGAGAGTCTCGGGCAAAGGCCAATAATTTATGCGAGTTTCTCGGACAGATTTTTTTCATACACATTTTATTTTATTTTTTCGTTCCTGTAAAGGAAGATCGATGCGACCGCAGCAACAAACCCGTTCTTCTCTTACCCGTCGGAAAAGAAGAACGGAGCCACCACCTCCTCTCTTAAGTATATTATATGCACTAAGCGTATAATCCGAGCTTAACAGCCAAAAGTGCAGCCGGAGCGTAACCGAAAACCGGCCCCAAAGGAGGATATATGAAAGGAAGAGAGAGGAGCAGATGAAGAAAGGTGGTTAATTGCCATAGTCCCACACACCATAAATCATCTTTTCCATACAGGTAGAAGGGTTTCCGAAAACGCAGGTTTTTATTATTTATTTTTTTTTCGAACAGAATCCTTGATGTTCGCACAAATGTAATAGTACTTTGGGTACTGCTCTTACCGAGCAAGAAGCGCACCATAAATAATTCATTTATTCTTCGTGATTGTGCAGTTTTCGCATAAAAACCGCGCACTACGTTCGAGCTCCAATAATACCGTGATTCATACGTAATACGCTAACACTGAATATGCAGAAGGATAAAAATTATATCTAATTGATTTCAAACGAAGACATTACGATATTGACCTTGATATCGCGAAACACTTCATCATTCAAGAATACTTACAATAACAAAAAAAAAAGCAAATTAAATCTTTTATGTTTTCTATACACTTCTTTTACAATCAATGACTCACATTTATATAACATTTCCTTACACACACGCACACAAAAAAAAAACTATTTTGCATCATTAATATTAAGAGTAATTCATTTTTTTGAAATTTTCGTTAAAAGTTTTCAATCCACGATTTCTGATTTAATTTATTCTGAACTGAAAATGTATTTGTTTTAAAATATTACAAACACAAATTATGATATTAACTCAAATTTAGCAAAGATAAATTCAAATAAATTTATATTAAAATTTTCGCTTTACAAATACATTTTATTTATCAAATTCATATCCACAGATTTACAATGAAGATAGGTTCCTCAGTAAATTTTTATACAATTTACGAAATTTCAAATATAAAAATTTAAAATTATATTTAAAAAAAAATGAAATTCAATTAGTTGATGGAACGAAATAAGTTTAAAAAAAATCATTTTACAAAATGTTTCCATTGTACGCGTTTAATTATGAAGAAATAATGTCACGGTTTGGCGGAGGAGCGCTATTCATTGCTTCGCATCGAAAATGCAACGCAATTACATTTAATTTCATTACGACGTTTTATCGGTCCCGGCTTTTTGATAACCAACGAGCGACAAGCTAATTTCACGATTCGCAATGAACCGGGAATATGCACTGAAAAACACGGAATGTCAAAGGAAATAATGATATTATCACAATGGAAAAGCGGACGACGTTTGATGAGGTTGACAAAAGTGAAAGCGAAATTCACAAACAAAAATATACGAACCAAAAAAAATAAATAAACAGGAAATAGACTTATACCAATTTTGAAAGATCATCAGATTCTACTTTAGAACTTAAAATGTATAGTTATAAACTAGAATTTTTAGAAGAATAAAAATTTTGAGTTTGGCCTTTACTTTACTGCCGTTTCCTTTATTTATTTTTTTTCAACCTAGAGTAATTTCCTGCCTCGAATATATTGAGATGTGTGACGAAACCGCTATTACTCCGTGAATTGCGTAACGCCGCGCTTGGAATTCTTCTATTTTTAAAGACCCGCCAAAGATCTCTCACCTTCACAAAATATCGTACACAAAACATTAATTAGCGTCGCGGAATAAAAAAAAACCTTCCATTAATTAAAGCCAACCACAATTTTTATTGAAATCAATCAACATCTTCTGCATTTTATACACGTAAAGTCCATTTACACACTTTTATATATCAATATTATATTGAATGTGAACGAGCGACAAAATTAATTTCGAGATTAAAAAAAAGGTAATCCAATATCGAAAATAAATGCATCATTGGAATGCAGAGTAATTGAAGTATACACAGTGTAATAATAATATCATGAACATGGATAAATACAGAGAAAAAATAATATTTATCAGTTTAAAAATAATGATTTTCGCCCAAATTTATTTAATTTCAAAAAATTCGATGAGTAAACGGAATTGAACTACCGCCAAAAAATACACACACATACAGTCTAGCCTCCTCTACAGTCTAAATAAATATAAACACAACTTCAAACTGCGTGTTCGTATTTTTCTCTCTCTTTTAACCTTCAACGAGGATTTGCGCTAATCCTAAGTAGATTACACGTCTCGCTTCGGGTTTAAAGTATTCTTAGATACTTCTAAACTTCTACTTGTGGTGAATGGCACTCATTATAACAACCAAAATGTTTTATTCACTTTATTTTATATTTTTGTTTTCCAATTATTCAGCAGCAGAAATAATTTTATGACTACAAAAAAATGCATGTACTACACTAAAATTGCTAAACATTAATTTTAGAATTGTTTCAAAATAAAATATAAACACAAAAGGTAATTGAACTTTGTAAGAAAACCATGATTTATTTACTACGGTGATTTCTAGACCTTGACGTTGATTTTGTTTGTAAACACAAGACAAAGATTGACAAAAACAACAACTGTTTTAACTAAGTACTTTCTTGCTTTATTCATCATCCGTATTTTTGTAGTTTAAAAAAATGGCCAATCAAAAGGTCCAAGCTGTTTCGAACCAAATATCAAGAATTTATGATATCACCAAAACCTTCAGCCGAAGGATGCCCATATTTTTTGTTAAATTAGGTTAAAGTCTAGTCGTTCACAAGAATGTGATAGTTATAGGAATTGCTTTTAATTTGCGTCATTTCGATTGATCTTGATAAAAAAAAAATATATTCAATAAAGATTTACGTTTCAATTTTATATGGTAAACATTGCAATAACAGTTTATAGATGCAAATGTTGAAACTATTATTTTATTTGTAATTTCGAGACTAAACAACGTTCGGTCTTTCATTCAGTAAGAATATTTTGAGCTGATGACTCATCGATGTTCATACCTAAACGAAGAACGTGTAAATAAAAATCTTATTTATATTACTTTTATATAAAATTAATTGTTTGTAAATGGGAAATATCAGCAGTAAATGACAATATTTGAGTTGCTGCTACTGCATTTATTTATTTCAAAGATAAATTATTTTTACTATTTGCAAAATTTAAGATTACAATGTTTGTTCGGTATAATAATAAAAATGCTTCTTTCAAATTATATTGCATTAAGATATCGGTCATATCAACTGTTAATAAGTACATATTATGTTATCTAATAGTAATTGTTTAGTTTTTGGAATACTTTGTTTCTTTGTTGCTGTCAATGATTGAGAAAGAAATGAAGATATTTTCTATTATTTATTTTTATAAGTACAGTTTACATGCTTTATGGATACAATATTTGTTTGGTGGAATCGGGACTGAAAATAATATTTCGGTTCATAGCTTGATTTTGGTAAATTCATTTTCTAATAGAAATACGTTGGTGGTTGGTGGTGAATGAATGTAGGTAGGTAGGATGGATGGAATGAATGAACGCGTCGGAAGACTTCTGAATGAATGATGTTACCTTCCAGCCGGCGGAGCTGTTGCTGTCCCCCTTGTCCTTGAAGTAGGGCACGTTCTGCACCATCCACTCGTAGATCTGCGAGAGGGTGAGCCTCTTGTCCTGAGAAGAGGTGATGGCCTGTGTGATCAGGTCGGCGTAGCTGAGATTACCCCAGGCGTTGCGACGACTCGAGTTCTTTTTGGTGGGCACGACGGTGGTGGGCGTCGGGACGGGCAATCCGGCACACTTGTTGCCCGCCTCGTCGCCCGGCTCCACGTAGTTGTCGGGCCTAGGAAGCGGCCACGTGTTCGAGCGGGCGCGAGTCTGAGGCTCGAACCCGTCCAGCTCGGACAGCGGCTCCATAATGTTCATCTTGTGCACCACCGTCCACGGCGGAGAAGACGAGGTTGTCGTCGTCGAAGACGTCGGCGCACCGTACCTCGCGTCCATATAAACAAAATATTTCGAGCGCGGCACTACCGAACCAACGGCAAGAACAACATCAACGAACAACAACAACAGAACAAGACGATGCCTTCACCGGTTCTCTGCAAATTGTACGACAACGACGTCGACGAAATCACACGGTTCACTCCGATCAACAATATCCCAAGTGCAAGTCAGATGAGGTGCCCAGTAGTACTACTACTACTACCAGAACGGACCACGACGCGGCTGCTACTACAAACGCCACCACCTCCTCCTTCGAATCGTCTCGGTGTGGTTGGTGTGTATGTACGTATATACGTATTATACAATCGGTAGAGTAGACTTGATCAGCTAAATATATTCTCCGCGGCGCAATTTCCACAGATTCACTTACGTACACCGAACATGGGAGGATGCGACGCACGCGAAATCCTCAACTGCTTCTCTATCAACTACGACGATAACAACAATAATATTATTATAATTATTACTCTCTGCGGCACTTCAATTAGCAGCGATCTATTGTTTATCTCTAGGTGTCGCGATGGCGGCAACTTTTGCGCTACTGCTGATCTGTCGACTTTCCGTTCTGTTTCGTTTGGGAAGGCGCGAAGGTTCAACAAGTCATCGGCGATGTGTTCGGTTTGCTGCGTCAGTGATAAGGCTGCAGAAAGTTCAGAGTGTTGTTGCGCATTTAAACGAGACCGGTAATGCATGCAGTAACAACAACAAGAACGGAGGAATAACAACAATAATAACAAACAACAACAACAACGAGAAACTAACGGAGGGAAGAAAAAAATAATGAAAACAACAACAATAATAAACCGCGTGCGTCTCTCTCTATCTATCTGATTTCGTCTGCGAACTTTTGTTGTCTCGGGACTCTTATTTAATCACACGCACGATCACCACGGCGACGGCGGCCAAAGTCATCATCCTCGAAGTCGGACCCAAGCGGGCGCGCTTTACTTTGCGAAAAAACGGTACGCGCTCGTGTTATGTAGATGATCACTAGGTATCACTCGATTTGCGAAGACGACTCCTACGAACAGCACACACTATCTCTCGCTTTCGCTCACTGCTGCACTCTGCCAGAATATATTGTATAATATTCTCTCTCTCTATATATTTATATATATATATATATATCTATATGTATCTATCTGCCTCTCGTCCTCTCGCTCTCTGTGTGTTACCGCGGAGTTTACACACGGCGTGTGTGCATGGGTCTGACTATTTCGCAGTCGGAGAGATCGGGCCCGTCGCGCCGCGCCGCACTCCGGAGGACGGACCCGTCGTCGCACATGCGCACCTCTTGGCGCCACGCACGCACACTTACGATATTGTGTAATTATCATACACGCACCTCGCACACGTGACACTCCGTAATTACGCAATTACAATACATTCATTTCTAACCACGCACACACACACAAACACACACTCGGACTACTGTCACTTTGACAGGCAGACGCAGGCCACTCGAATCTCCTCCCTGCAAGCACCCCACGCACACTTCGCCTGTTATCCAGTTATTTACTAACTATCAAATCTATACGTTAATTTCTCTACACGCGTCAAATGCAATTAGCAGTAACGAAACCTACTGTGCTTTTGGTTGCATGCCTTTCATTCATCTTTTCACTTCAAAATCATCCATTATTTGCACACCTTCAATCATATAATGATCACTTCAATATATTCATATAACTAGTACTATTTGAATGAAATTAACTAGTGCTCTTATAGAAATGTCACGATTTTTTATTAAATCATCATCTAAACTAACTTAATAACTATTTGGATTATATAAATAAGTAATTTAATTTGCATTTGCAATGTTACTGAACGTTACCGAATGATATCGAATATTACTAAATCTTTTTAAATAATTTGCATTGATTCATTTATACCAAATCAAACTATATAATAAAAATATTACCTTCATAAATAAATGTTTATTCAATAATAGTAATACAAACTATATTTATGTGTAGTAATGAACATAATTTAAGCATAAAAAAATATCCATATATTTATTGTTATTTACTTTGTACAGTGTTTACATAAATTACTTGCTTGCTCCATATTCTAAATAATTTTTGAATAATTAAATTGAAAGAAATTAACGTTTTTTCGATAAAAAAAAAATTTTTTTGCTCAAAACAGAAATTGTTAAAATAAAAAAAATTATTATTATTGTATTAGTTTAATGTGAATTATAATAATAAGCAATTCGATTATAGTAAATCAAACTATTACCTTCATAAATAAATGTCTACTCAATAATGGTAAAACAATAAAAGTTATGTATATTTATGTGTAGTAATGAACATAATTTTAGCATAAAAAATATCCTTATATTTATTGTTATTTACTTTGTACAGTGTTTACATAAATTACTTGCTTGCTCCAAATTCTATATAAATTTTGAATAATTAAAATATCATTATAACACAAATAATGCAAATTTAATAGTAAATCAAATAATTTAAAAAAATAATTTGTAAAAAATTAACGTCTTCTTAAAAATGGTCGAAATATTTTTTGTTTGTAAAGATTGATATATTTAGAAATATATAAATTGGTGGAATTGTGTTGCGCAATCGGTCTTCATAAATATTGAAATATCCATTAATTTCAGTTACGCTTTGTAATGAGGTGAAAATCCGTCAGCCTAGTTACAGCATGTGGAATTAAGTAGCATCTATCAACTATTTCTAGTTCGATGAGTAGTGGTAGTAGTAGTTCGGAATCTTTTCATACCGATTCATCTATGCCATCAAAACCGTAAAGTGGGCCGTATCGTCAATCCATTCTCCAAATCCAAATATAACAACTTCCTTCTATACTATAACAGCAGTTTTGTATTCGAACAACATTTCATGATAAAAAAATAAATAAATTAATTAATTATTTTCAGGAATAAAAATTATCCTAATTTTAATATTTATAAATTATTTAAAATTTATATGAATATTTATAACTTATTTTTTTTGCTGACTAAAAAAATATTGATTTATTAATAATCATCACGAAATTCATTTATCATTGGCGCTATTAAAACTCTCACTAATATTCCGGGTGTCATAATATTTGCTTGCTTAAAAGCAATCATATTTTATGTATCGAAGGAAACACAAACTACGAATTTGTACATTAATTTTATTGAATTTCATAACCTTTTTATTTGTAAGCTTTCAAAATGCACATAACAAGTAAAAAAAAAAACGGAATACAAACATTTTAATTTCATATATTTTTTTTTTTAGATTATTTGAAGCGATTTCAATATTTGAAAATTTACGTGTTTGCATTTGTGATTTTGCATGTGTTGTGCAACTATTTGAATAGTTTTGATTAAACCACTTTATTTGATAAAATTTATAATATAAACACAAACAAGTTTTAAAATATAAAATTATCAGTTATATTTCAAATTGCAAATATTTGTAAATTCATTAAATATTACTATTTTTAAATAAATATAATAGAAATTTTATGTGCATAAAATAATTCGTTTCTTTATGTTGATATGTGGAACGCGTAGGTTATCTTATAGTATTCTGATAAGTGGAAATTTGACTCGAAGATGTAATTAATTCCGTCTGCAAAGATCAGCTCGAAAATTCTATGGGAATTTTCTTGTTAATAAAAAAAAGAAACAAAAGTTTATATAATTCCAAACAGAAAAATTACATTTAAATTTTGCTTTGAAATTTAAATAAATTTTGTAATAAATATTACATTTTTTTTAACTTTTTCTTAAAAAAATTAAGAACCTTGAAATTATATATAAATGTTTTATTTTGGTAACAATTATTTATATATTTAACTAATAATAGTTAAAAAAAATCTAATTACAAAAGTGATTAACTTAAATGTTTTAATATAATTTGTGTTCGTGTACTTTTCTCATTTGCTTTTCAAATCGAAGCTGCGATTAATTCGTCAGCCTTATTTGAGTGACGCAGCTATGTTTCTGATAATGATAGGCCTTCGGGTAGACAAAAAGGAGCAAAGAATGAAAAAAATATCTATAATCAAATGGTTTGTTAAACGATGTGTTGTGGATCGATTTTCGAGCCTTTCCCTTCGATGAGGATCCGCCCAGAAAATTGCTTCGAATCGGTTGTCTAAAATTAAACGATTAAAAGACTAAATCAATATTGATTCTTAATTGAAAAAAAGACATTTTTAGATATTTTTTTTATTAATAAATATTTTATTCCTTTTCTCATATTTTACAAAAATCAATTAAGAAATTATAATTTTTAAGTAATAATTTTAAATCCTAACTTTAGTTTGAAATGAATATTTTCAAACAACAACTGTAGTATTTTACAAAAATTAAATAATAAATTATGAATTTTCTATATTAACTTAAAATATCATATTTTTATAATATTTACAAAACTCAATTAAAAAAAACTATAAACTATAAATAAACTTGTGTAGAATAATGAAAAAAATAGGTTTTTAAAAATTTTCATTTTTTAATACATTGAAAAATGTAATTGGAAAAAATATATTTTCAATTAAAAAAGTAATATTTTATAAAAATAGATTTAGAAGCGATAATTCACAGACAAAGAATCTTTAGTAGAAAACCGCTGGAAGAGCTTGAAAAAAAAATCAAATTAATATTATTTTCTATATAGTCTTAATTAATTAATAGTAATCGATTAAAAAAATTGTAAAATTTACAAGAAAAAAACATAAATTTATTAAAAATGAGTGGAAAGATGATTGAGAAGTGATGATTCATAGACAAATAATCTTTGGTAGAAAACCGCTGAAAAAGCTTGAAAAAAAAATCAAAATACTAATATTTTCTATATAGTCTTAATTAATTAATAGTAATCGATTGAAAAAATTGTAAAATTTTCAAGAAAAAACATAAATTTATTAAAAATGAGTGGAAAGATGATTGAGAAGTGATGATTCACAGACAAAGAATTTTTAGTAGAAAACCGCTGGAAAAGCTTGAAAAAAACATAAATTTATAAAAAATGAGTAGAAAAATGATTGAGAAAACCGTTGGAAAAACTTGCATGATGCAAGTCAAGGAAATATCCATTATGCGATTGCAAATAAATTCCAAATGCATGGAAAAAAAATGCCGACAAGAAAATATACCATATGTACGATAATGGTATTGTAATTTATTAAGTGTTTGTCATTTAATTTATAACGAGCATTATTTTATGCAAAAAATGCCTGTTATCACCTGGACCTTGAAATTTGAATAAATAAATGAATCGAGCGGCGGCGTGTCCTTTAGAATTAAATTTCTTAAGTATATGAATCGAGCAGATTCGAGCATTGGTAATCTCCGAATTAAAGAGATTTCGATTTGTGGAATTAGAGGAAACGAAATTTTTATAAAATTAAAAAAATAAAACTGGATTTGAAAGACAATTGAATTCGGTACCGTTTCAAATGTTAAGGTTGGAATAAATAATGCAATTCGGTTTGTTTTTATTTGAATTTATTTATCGAAATTCCTGCTCGGATTTTTGATGTTGGCGTTTCGGATATTTATTCACATGCGAAGAAAAGAAACTGCAATTAGTGATTGATAATTGGAAGATTTGCATATTTTCTATGAATACATCTAAGTAATGGGATGCAATCTGCACGTCTCGCATTACGACAAGTGCATTCATCGGTTTTTTCAAAAAAATAAATAAATGACCCGTCTGCCATTAACACTAATTAATCACAGTCTACAAATGATTATTGTTCCATGAAACAAGAACAAAATTGTTTAATAAATCCTTCTTATCATTTTTGTAATTCTACATATTATCGTTTTTTTTTTTCAACAAATTAATTCTTTCGCTTATTTTTCGACCGTTCTTAATTTAAAAATTAATTGGATGGGTCAGGATTCTTTGCTTTCGTTCTCAATGCCAAGCACGAAATAAACAAGTAAATGCATGCATATAAAAAAAACGAATTTCCATTTATAATTTAAATTTAACTTGCATTTAACACTCTTGTATTATCATCTAGACTAATTACGATTACTGTAAACCAATTAGATATAAAAAAAATAATAATATTAACAAGGTTGTGCTTAAAGTCAACGAAGTACATCTGACGCTAATTGCTCTCTTGTACTTATTAAGTATGTAATTAAAATTATTCTCCTCTCCTCACATCAATTACTATTATATAATAGTTTGAAATTGAGTCATATAAACGTATTTTATTAGATATTTTATAGGAAATTATAGATTTATATTTCAATTAAATAAATTTTATATAATTTTAATTTCAATTTAAAAATCATATATTTTTTTTAAATTTATTTTCCTGAAAATTTTACATAATTTTAAATTCTTCCAAATTTGATTATATTATTATAATATGTCTTAAAAATAATTGACAAAAAAATATATATTATTTGTAAAATTAGATATGAAAATTGAAATTGAAAATGTAAGAATTTTTATCAAAAGAACGAGCGTTTGCGGTGTGGCCGCAAATCCAAAATGTCTTTTATATCATTTCCTTCGTTATCTATTAAAAATTGTTGTTAAACCGCAATGGCGAAAAATGTAAAATCTCACGAAATGTCTTCGACGCATTTATCTTTGTTATCTTCCTGTTTTGCGGCCGCACTACAACACCGCATATTACAAATTGTATTCCTATCGTATCACACGAAACCGCCGAACTTATCTTTTCAAGTGTTATCATCGTAATATTATTACATATTACATTTTTCGTACACGAATTGCGTTTGAACGCATCACATAGAAAATGATGTTCAATTGCAAATTACGAATATGAATTTCAACTGACAAAAGTGTTTTGTCCATTTTTTTTTTATTTTCATTCGTAGTCGAAGAAATATTAAATAAAGAAAAGCAAGTCCGGGCTTTTTGAAATGCAAGAAGTTATTTTTGGGTGATTAGGGTCAACAGCAGGTAACAATTTTGATTGATATACAATACTGTTTCAGAACTCTTTTTTTGAATATAAATTTCCATATGATTAATAATAATAATATTCATTCATATAATACTTTTATTCTTATTTATAGACTAAAACTAAATTATTGATAATAATCAATGGAAATTTATGAAAATAAAATTAATAATAAACATATAAAAATTAAGAAAATTAAACAAAAATATTAACTGTTACAAAATTAATATTTTCTTTGTCTTCAAAATACTTCTATCATATTTGCACTAAATATACATAAGTTCTTCAGAAAAACGAAATCTTGGATTTTTATACGTAAAACCGTGTAAATCGGAAACAAATTAAAATGTGCATAAATAAATAATTTATTTTTAATATAAAATAGAGTTAATTAATAAAATTAGGAAAAAAGTGTAATTTAAAACTGTGTAAAAAAACCACTTCAAGTTGTAACCTTGGAAAGCGTTCCTTAACTATTTATTAGCTACGAAATATTTGGTCGTGCAAAACTAATTAATTACTAAAAAATTAATAAATCAATGTATTTATAATTGTAGTAAATTTAAATAAATTAAAATAAATTTAATGATTATAAATTTGCGTTGTAGTTAAGTTTTTATATATTTTTTTTTTGTTGGTTGTTCGAGAATAGTTTCAACTATTGATCAGCTAATTAAATATTGAGGATATTTGTGTGTGCGTTCGTTGCGCGCGCGGAGGAAGAAAGAATGGAAGTGCTCGTTGGTAAATGCTAAGAACGCAATAATAAATTATAACGTACGTGTGTATTATTGACAAATAATTTGTCCACCTCTTCGAGCGTTTCTCATTACCTTAAAGTAGTACTAATATTTTAGATGTAATCATATTTATACGCTCAGTGTGTGTATGCAATCATTTATATTATTGTTATTATTTACTAAACTATTTTGAAAATGTGCCTCGTCCATGCATGAATTAGTACACACTAAACTCGATGTTTATATAATAACATATAATCATCTGCTATATAATATATCACATTTCATATCACTATATTTAACATCAAAAAGGGTTCACATTCAATTCGATTAACTCCAAATAAAGTATAGAAAATTATTAAAAAAAAAATACCAAAAATTGAATTGCTCCAAAAATGTCACTTATCTTCTGTTAAATTCTTGCTATAAATCTGCAATTCACAGACTGAAGACTGAAATATTTGATTAACTATAATATGTAGGTTGTTAAAATCAGAAAGAAAAATACAAAATATTTAAATCATTTTTTTTTTTTTTGGAAATTCATTTTTGGAGTTTCGTTTCACCGCATTAGCAGTATCCGAAATTCAATGGGCTTTTGTTAAATAGTGGAAAAGGGTTTAACAGACCGTCGGCCCTTTGAATCCTTCAGCTGCTTTTGGGATTGGTAACCGCATTCAAAATTTGCCTATTCATTTACCCAAAAACTTGAGTCTTCACCACAATTTTTCCTCTTTTTATATTTCCTATAGAAATCTGCATTGACTTATCGCAGCTAAATTCATGCAAAAATTACAGTTTTAACAGTTTTTGTTTAAAAATGAAACTTCTTCCCAAATCAGGGTAATTTTTTAACAATTTTATTAAACTTCACTTCCTGAATGTTTTTATCTATGGTAAGCTTCGTTATCAGAGGTAACGTTAACGTTAAAATTACTCATTTCATTAATGCCTTTTCGTGTAACTCAATGAAAATAAAAGTAGTTAATTTACATGATAATTTGGTTGTGCATGAAGCAAATAATTATGGGAAAAACTGAAATTAAAATTAAATTTTATGTAGATTGAACATAATATTTCCGTGTAATTACATTCGAGACTTAATCATCATTAATATAAAAAAAAATAAGTACTTAAATATAAGTCACAAATTATTGTCATATATTATTTAAAAAAAAAATTATTCATGCAAATATTTCACATTATTATTTAAATCTTATAAATCTCTTTAATACCAGCGTATTTACGTAAGACTATGATTTTCGTGGAATTAACTATAACGTAATTTTAAACAAATTATTTTTATTTTATTAGTAGATTAGAGAAAAGCCAAATTTTATTTGCTTAAGAAAATCGTAGTTTTTGTAAAACTTTTATAACAAATTTTATTACTTTCAACTCTATTAAAATATAAAAAACTACTTATTTCAACTCAATTTTTATATTTCTTAATAATTATTTCAATTGGAAAATAAATCTATTGAGATTTTTATATAGAATTTTATTTCTTTTGCGTAAAATTTAAGAAGAAATAATACCAAAACAGAAATAACTCTGAATAACTCTCAATTTGCATGTTGGAATTGTCTTGAGTTACGAAACAAAATGGGAATTGCCAGTATGCATAAAATGTTTATATTACAATTTCTTTAAATACCCAAATATGTGTACGTTATATAAAGATATTATTGTTGCATTTGCACAAACGCGGGTTTTGTGCAAGTGTGATGAGCGACGTGAGATGAATGCGGCGGCTATTCGAAAGAAATAAAAAAATAATAGAATAGGAATAGAAGCAACACGAATTGTGGTCTAAGCAATGATTGCGAAATGTGCTGAGACGATCAGAAATCTTATCGTGACCGACATAAATTAATAATAAGCAAACTGAATGTAATTCATACAATTGCAAATGCAATAAAAAATGTTTAAATATTATATTTTTTACAACTATTAAAATGTTGCAAATTTTATTTTAGAAAATGGATATTATGTGCATTTCAAAAACTAATTTATTACAATTTTCTTATAAATATTATTAAAAAAATGTATTTCAATGGAAGTTTTCTCCCAAAACATATTAAACCTTTGCAAAATTTATAAATTGAAAATTGAATTCTACCAAAAATATTTTTTTTTTCTACAAACATTAAAGCATGAAATGAATAGAATTTTAATGAAAATGTATCAATTTATTTCTAGAAATATGAGATGTTTAAAAAAATGGTAGTTTTGTGCATTGCAAATGTAAATTTATTATATTTATTTGCAAATTTATAAATTGAAATTTAAAAACAATAAATGAGATTTTTGTATTGTTAATGCATATTTATTATATTTCTTCTACAAATAATAAATCATTCAGAATCAAAATTTTGAAAAACATGGTTATTTTGTCCATTAGGAATTCTAATATAAAGACGTAGTAAATTAAGAATTGCAAGAAAAATATATAAATTGAAAAAAAAAAAAGAAAATACGGTTGTTTTGTGCATCACAAATGCAAGTTAAATATTAGAACTTTATAAATTATGAATCGAAATGCAAATTAAGATCATTAATATAAATCGTTGCAACTGTATATAAATTGAGAAACGAAACAAATAACAACAAAAAAAAAATATATGAGGCACGCGAGTTTTGTGGGAAAATGATGATATTGATGAGTTCATGATTATATTTGCTGCAGGGCGAAAAAAAAAGAGAGAAAAGAGAATTGAAAATCATAATAATGATGAGAAGTGCATGTGAGAGAGTGAGCAGGCAACATATAATGAAAGATGATACAATAATGTTTGCTGTTGCTATATGCATTATGTGATAATAACTGATAACATTATAATCTAAAAACTCAGCAGCACTGGATTATTATTCGATTCAGCTCGAGGTCATACGAACCGAAACTGTGCTGTGGAATTAATATATATCTTACAGAATTTCATAATGTTTGTTATCTTTCATAAAATGTGTACGTACGTATCTGAATGTGTGTGTGTGTGTGTGTGTGTGTTGGGTGAAGCGCGATTTGTTGTTGTATGCAAAGTTTGGCCCCAAAAAAAAATGTTGCCTTAGAAGAATTGCGCTGTAGCTGGAAGATGCATAACAAAAATCTGTTATAGGATGATGGAAGGGGGATGTATTTAATGTGATGGGAGGTTGGAGGCATCTCGTGCCACCATCCTGGATAATCCTGTGTACTAAATAAAGTCGCCGCGCGGAATGCTGCCGAACAAATCGCTTAATTCATTAGCACAAAAACCTAATCCATAAAATAAATCCACTTAAACATAACTCACACAAAAAGCGGCAGAGAGTGCGTTACGATTCCAGGGCTGATTTATTGTCTCCGGTATTCAATTTACGGGCCAATTTGTGTCGAGTGGATTTAGCGATCGGATTCGGCGCGAGGATAGGGTGGCAAGGCAAACACCGGCCCTTCATCCTACTCCCTTCCTTCCTTCCTACTCACAACCACCGAATCCACCCCCTGTGCTAACACTAACAGCAATTACGGCCTCACCGTGGTCTAACACATCGTGAGAAGCGGCCCATTTGAGCCCTGTTAATCTTACCTGTGCTTCTCCAAGAACTAAAAGCAGGTTGAGGAAACAACTTTTCTTCTTTTCTTTTCCCCCTTGAAAAATTATTGGCGAACCATCGGATGGGTTGGAACCGGAGAGATAAAGCACGCGAAACAATCCGAAGTCGCTTGCCTCCTCTGGATGCTGGTAGTAATGGCTCCATCCGTGATACATCTTCATTTACGTCCGAAATTGAAATAAAGTTATAGCATAAGTTTCAGCGCTCGGGACCCCCGAAAACTTTGTCCTCCGCACCGAATCACCGCTTCAACGTTTCTCTCTTAAGAAATTAAAATGATAACTCCATTACAGAAATCCAATCATCCTTCTTCACCCCTATTCTAACAAGAATTACTTATATTACATTTACTATATATTACAAAATTTCACTTAACCTTTTTGCCGTTCAGAAAAAAAAAGTAATAGTGCTATAAAATTTTCATATTATCATAAACTGAAGAAATATACTTGAACTGTATTTTGTAGTTAATTGAGAATTTTAAATATTTTGCATATTTTTACACTAATTTAAAAAAACCGTTTTTTTTTACTAATTTTTCTTTATGTAAAAATATTATTAATTACAAAAATATTAAATTCATATCAATATTAATTTTATAAACTAAATTGAAACAACAAACTTTGGATGATTCTCTGATATACTTTGCATTTTTAGATTTTATATTATTTTAATTAAATAAAAATTCTCTAAAATTTATTTACAACTTTATTAATTATGTTAGAATCAGAGTTTCTCTACCGAATAAAATAATTTTAACCCTTTGCGGACAGAAATTTTTCAAGTCTCGTAAATGTCTTACAGATTGAAGTCCGCTGATTTAATGTTATGACATTTGACAGCTTCATCTGAAAAAGACTATTGGCGCTATCGTTGAACTAAAATTAGATAACTTTACATAAAATTTTAAATTAATTTGCTCGTCCGAAAAAGTTTCTTCTTTCTGATCCAAAATTGACAGCTGTCACCTTACGTCAAAACATAATGGTGATATTTTCTTATTAATTAATCTTTGAAACAGCCGTTGATTGAGACGTCTCTTAAATTACTATTTAGTCACAATCTATGTTTTATTCTGAAATATCTAAAAAAATATTTAAATATGAAATTTGTTATTTGTTATTTTTTTTTTATTATTCAAAATGACTTGCAGCGTTTTATTCTAAAAACATTCCGTTTCATTCGCGTGCAACATCCAAAATTTGTAAGAACAACAATAAAATGGATATTGTAGAATGCAGTAAATTGCGCTAATTAATTTATACGGGGCATGCAGCAGTTGCGAATTGAAAGCAAACAAGGTGCGCGTTTTATTATTACACTATTGTTACGAATAAGAATGCACAAAAAAAAAATGAGTGCGAGAGAGATTTCCTAAAAAATATGCAAATCGCTGCAAGTAAATAACGCAATTCATGCATATTTACATAATAAGAATAATCCGAACTTTCTGCAAAAACATGCAGCTCTCCTGTTTACCCCGATGCTAATTAGATCACGATTATATCGCGTTGAAATTGCACAGAAGAATTTTCGGGAAATTATTCGCGCATCCCGGGAATATTGTTGTTGTTATTATTATAATTATTATTATTATTAGATGAAACTAATTTTTGTTCCGGCACATTTCTAATGTGCATAAGTCGGTCGGTCGCAAAGTCCAAGTCCATCGGCAATTATAAATGTAAATTTATCTGCTTTTCGAAAGTCGTTATCTGCACCAGTATATGTGTTTCAAACACATACTATAAATATATAAATAAATAAATGAATATAAAATTGAGATTTCGTTTTTATTTTTAATCCCATCTTATCTCGAGCGTTATTTCCCCACGAAACTTGTGTCATTCCATCGCTTATGCACCTACAAAATAATTTCCTTTGATTGCCGCTGCCGCGTATTGAAAATAAAAATATCACGAACAAGGATATTAACAACCAAACCAAAATAAAGGATGAAACGGGAGGGCACAAAAAAAACCGTAAACATATTGAAACGTAAACAAACAATATTTTCCCAAATTAATTCGCGTCCATCTCATTCCATTTCCGAAATGAATACGGGGGCTTTTAATGCCCCGAATATAAACTAAAATTTCAGATGGAAAACCACATATGCATGAAAAATGATCAAAATATAAATATCGCGTGCGCTGCATTAATTAGTTTATAATCAATCGAGCTGTATTTATGCGCGCTGCATAGATACATACATTTCGCATAGAATTTTGATATTATATTTATTATTATTATTATTATTATTAAACATCCTTTATCTAATCAGATTACGGAAAGCGCATTCGAAAATTGTTGCGAGTTGCCAACGCAGTTCCGTTTTTTTTTTATATATAAATATATACATTTTTTTTTTTGTATTTATAAATATATCGTCTCTAGAATGTATTTGCTTATTATCTACGGCGCCAAAGGTACCACGTAATCTGTCGGTATGCAATTGGCACCTCCTCGTTTGACATCGTATTGCGTATAGTAAATGTAGAACTTTTTGTAAAAGTAATTTCTGTGCAGCTTTTTCGAATTCACGAATTTTGTGTGAAGATTTGAACTATTGCCGCTATATGGCCTTGAACTGGACAAACGAATAACAAAAATTATCTAGTCTGTAATTATGTAGTCTGCATGTACATTATATATACGATATTTGGTTGCCAAGTTATTTGAATTTAATACGATTTCAACATGTAAACCAGTCCACCAAACATACACCTTTACAATTGAAGTTACAGTTACTGTTAAATTTAACCGCAAGTTAAGTAATAGGATAAGTTCATTCGTTAAATCAAATTAGTAGTTTTAAAATTCAGTTCAACTTCTTTAAGTTTATAAATAATTATTTTAACTTTAAGGAGATTTTGTTAAAAGTAAATTTATGTTTTAATTAATTGTTTTAAAGCATTTAAAATTTTTGTAGAGAAAATAATAATAAAATTAACAATATTTTTCCATGAAACTTATTTGTATATTTCTTGATAAATATATCGTAATTTATTTCAAAATGTTATTAGTAAACTTTAATCTAAAATTATAGTAATTTTTCTTATAAGAAATTTCGTCGAGTTTGAATAATATAATTCGATTTAAACATGTAAACTAGTCCACCAAACATACACTTTTAAAATTGAAGTTAAAGTTACTGTTAAATTTAACCTCAAGTTAAAGATATGTATAAGTTCATTTATTAAATTAATAGTTTTTCGTTAAAAATTGTAACAAAAATGTTTAAGTTTATAAATAATTATTTTAGATCATAAATTACATAACAGAAAATAATTGTGCCTTATAATAATTTTACATTTTTTAAGAAGAATTTGTTAGAAGTAATGATCAATACTGTAAATAAACTTGATACAAATCTTATTTATAAATAATTGTATTTATTTTACATTTAACATATTATGTAGAGTTTGAGTTTTGAATTTTTATTTAATGGTAAACGAATTTAATATTTAAAGATGTTGATGGATTATTTACATAAATGATTATGTAATCAAATCTATACTTTTTTATTATTTCACAGTAAGCAATGTACATTTGAACTATATATACCAAAGTTTGATAAACTATGGTATATGTTGGATTTATGAATTTGTGTGCTTCATTGGTTGCATTTTGCTTATTATTTATGTTTTAACGTAGTAAATGTACAAATATTTAACTGATTTTGAAAGTTTCAAGCAAAGTTGAAAGTTAAGTAGTCAATAGATTGGTTCATAATGATTTGTATATTTTTTTTATAATGAAGATCTAGGCAACTACTGCCATCTACAGGTAATTGTTACGATGGCAATGAAACCATAATATTTAGGTTAGAATACTTGTCGAGTTAAGTAAATAAATATTGTTTAATCAGGACATAAAATGGCAAAGAAAGAAGAGGAATTTAATGAGTTTTATACTGAAGTAAGTTGATTTGAAGTAGATACGTGTAGTTGATTTTTCAGTAGATTTTGCTGAAAATGATGTTTGTTTTTGTTGTTGTTTGGGTATAACAACAATTGCATCCTTTTGCCATATTGTTTAGATGGAAGTTGTTAATTTTGTATGTTATTTATTTTATAGGTTAAGGAGATTGAGAAGAGGGATTCAGTTTTGACTCCAAAGCAACAGATTGATAGACTGCTCAGACCTGGTTCGACATACTTTAATTTGAATCCATTTGAGGTGCTGCAAGTTGAACCTGAAGCTCCCATAGACGCCATTAAGAAGACATACAGAAAGTACTCGATCCTTGTGCATCCTGACAAGAATCAGGATGATTCTGAGAGGGCCCAGCAGGCCTTTGAAATTATTAACAGAGCTTGGAAGACTCTGGAGAGCGATGAATCCAGGCAGAAGTGCATGGACATTGTGGAGGAAGCTAAAGGACGCACCGACCTTATGGTAAGTATTCGCAGCTTGCGCGTTTACACTGTTCGGTTAATATGGATATTGTTGTGAATGACTATATATATATATATTTAATAATTTCGGCGTTATTTATTTTGTAATACTAATGTGCTTGTAGCTGGCTGAGAAGCGAAAGAAAGCGAAAAAAGAGGGCAAAGATGGAATCCCTGAGGACGATCCCGAAAAGTACAAACATGCGGTATATGTTCTTACAATGAAACTTTTTGCAGATATGGAGAGAAAGAGGCGTGAACTAGCCGAAAGGGACCAGGAAGAGCGGAAACGCAAACGCGAACAGGAAATCGAGGAAGAGGAAAATGATAAAGCGCAGAAAGAGTGGCAAAAGAATTTCGAGGTGAGCCAAATTCATTATCATTCTACATTTTTTGTTTTCCTCTCCAACGACGTTTTGTGAACGTAATCGAATAACAAACGGTCCGACATTTTCTATTTCTGTTGCAGGAGTCTAGGCAGAATCGCGTTGAGAGTTGGCAGACTTTCAAGGCCGGCTCTTCGACATCGAAAAAGGCGAAAGCCACGAAAAAGATGAAAATGTTTAAGCCGCCGAAGAACAAACCAGAATCCAGATAGGCGCGGCCATCCCATATCCCAGAAATATTAATTTACTAATAATGTTTAGTATTTATTTTCTTACTATCTAATTAGACGTCACTAGACCTATATATTTGGACATCCCGAATTCTTTGCATAGTTTACGAAGATTAAGGGAGAAATTAAAATGAACATTAGGGGTTTTAAATTAATTTGAGGACGACATGATTCGAATTTTGTTTCTATTTTTTTCATTGTTCTGTTATCATATATTTGTATATTTCTTCTCTCCTTTATATCAATTTATTATCATTTACGTGTGTTATTTTAACTATTTCTTTTGAAAGGACATTTTGCGTTTTCTCATCATGTAGGGTTTTTGAATAAATGTTTAGCATATAAGAAATTAAATAAAATGGATAAATGCACACATACAACAAAAAATCACTTTCTTTGACCCAAACTTATTTTCTTAAATAATCTTACATTATCGCAGTTTAACCTAATTTTGATTCAATTTCATAACACTTACGAAATAACGATACTGAAGAGTACAATTAATAGCAGAAGTTTTTACAGAATAAACATTCAATCTATTAATTAGATAAAATAAATGCTAACCATAAATCGCAATTTGAACTAAGAGAAATTATTAATTAATAAAATATAATTTTATTTAGTTCAGTGTTTCACAACGTTTCAATTGTATTTCATGAGTATTTCAGCAGTTCCTCGTTTTGACAGGGGACAGCTGTCATTTCGTGATCCATTTAAAATTTTAAATAGGTTGAGAAACCCTGATCTATGCAATATTTGAAATATTTGTTATAATAAATAAAGGTTGCAAAATGAAAATGTGATTTAAAAATATATCAGTTTATTAGAAATAAATACCTAAAACAGGTATACAAATTAAAATCTAAGTGAGAAACAAAAATTTACAAGAAAAAAAATATCAAAACACAAATAATATATAATATATATAATAATAATAATATGAAAAATTAAATTATCGTTTCGAATTTTCTTCAACAGATCTCATTAAAAGAATATTTATATATGCATATGTATATATTTATAATTCAACGTACTATAAACATTAATTCAATAATTAGAAAAAAAAAAAATATATATTATTTATATAACATGTATGTAGAGAGAGATATAGTTTAATTTTTGAGATAGAGAGAAGTGGGAAATGGTAAATTTCTTTCATAATTCAACGTTACTTTTTTTTTTTGATTCTGTGATATATTAAGCTACGACGTTCGGTGGTCGAGGGTGGGCCTTAACGAAAGGCATGCCTCCACCCAGAAATTTGGTCGCTCCAACATGCTCTTCCACAGAGTCATCTCTTTACCAGTCGCGTCCATCCAATCCACACCTTTCCCATAATGTTTCCCTTAGAGAAAACGAAATTATAGATATGGTAATAATTTTGATTTGTAAATTTACCTGTTCCAAGCGAAAATCTTACTCCACCCAAGAACTCGTTGCTCGCCAAACGGTCGTGGTCCCAAACTGTTAACTCCAAACATCTTTCGGCGAGTTCTTGCAGAGTAACATCATCGTAGACGAAGGTGTGATTCCAGACTGGATTCACGGTGCGTCTTATCACCGAGGTCTTCTGTTTTCCGCTCCTTCCTTTATCCGGCAGTAAATAACTAAAATTTATGATTATATAAGTTGATTGTAATTTGTTTATAAGTTTGTGTTATGAACCTTTTGCAAAATGGATCCGATGTTCCATTGGCTTTTACAGCCGTCAAACTCTTCGCTTCTTTGACGAGGACGTGCAGCGCGCCTCTGGACCGTTTGCCCTTCTTGTGCACGGTCATATCTGGAGGCACGAACTTCAAGCCAACCAAAATATCACCCTTGAACGAAAGGATATCATCGAAAGGTTCCGTCTGGAAATAGAATAAGAATTGAATGTTATGGTTTATTATATAATATTGTGCTTCTTACCCTTTCTTGGAGATTGTACCACATTGGTGTAGGATCATCGAAAACTTTATTCTCTAAAGTCATCATGACCTCGCCCAAGAAGTCGTTTCTGCCGAACATGTCGGAGTGCCAGACAGTTAGCCACAGGGTGCGCGTCTCTAAACCGTTTAGAGAGATGTGGAACTTGAGGCATTCGTCGAAGACGGGGTTCAGGGTGTGCTTCTTCACTTTGGTCTTCCTCTTGCCGCTCTTCGACTTATCCGGAAGCAGGTACACCTTTACGTAGGGATCGGAGCGGTTGCGTTTCGCGTCCACCGGCGCCAAATCCTTGCACTGCTTCACATTGATTTCCAAAGCTGCGGCCTTGTAGTTGTACTGAAGACCGAATTCCACCTGTCCGCGAACTGTTACAGTCCCGTAGCGGCCTTCCCCAGCTCCAGAATAGACGCTCGCCATCGAATCGGATCTCAACTGAAATGAATAACAATATATACTCAATAGTTAATTATGAGTACTATTGTACTTACACCTAGGCTGGACAGGCTGCTCCTCCTGTGCAACGTGGCCAATCGATCTATGTCATCCTCGTTGTGCCACTCTTGGCTTCCAATCACTGCTCTCTTCGCCTTGTGCGCCACCGGACTTGGACTCGCGCTCTTCGATGACCTCGAGGCCAGCATTGGCGACGAGTGCGCCTCGGATAAACTCACTTCATCTGTAAAACATTCAATAAAACAACATTACTCCAATGCACATGGCCTGTGATTCACGCACCAAATAATAAAAACAATCAAAACTTATATCAGTTTGCTTGAAACACAAAACAAAGCTATTTCAAACTTAACTCGTAAGATGACTAAGGCCATAGAAAAAGGAAATAGCAGCCTCGAATTTCCTTACCGAAAACATGGAATCTAATTACCATCCACGTTAGAATCTTTTATAGACTAAGTGTACATAGATATGCAAAAATGTAAGCTTCGTCTCCGTAGACACGAAAGCGGATTGCGCCAGAGCCGAAGACTATTTATAGAACAAAGATTAAATTCCGTTTTGTTCCCATCAAGCTGCATCGAAATTCTTCATCCGCGCAAAGAATGCAATAAAGTTAAAATATGTTACATCATAACGAAATTATATTCTGGAAAGAGGTATATGCATGGAAATGAATAATAACTTTGTGTGTTTGTTACAGGTATGATATGTCCGGAGGGCGAGCTGGGTTTGCGGTCGAAGGACATGGGCGCCCGCAGCGGCTAACATGAAACGCAATTAAATGCGCCCCTTAACTGTAACAGTGTGCAGAGGGTGGAAGTTTAAGCTGTCCTCACACACATGGAAACGCGAAGTAAATGGGAACGTTCAGCTGGCATCGGACAGGAAGGACAGAAGGGGATAAAGTCCGTATCAAACGCGACGCAAGAGGTCTTTGAAGATTAATAATGGGTCTGGATGCGAGGTGGCTTTCAAAAAGTTATCAAAACATAGCTTTGCCGATGCAATCCTCTTAGATATTATTATTACGTTTACACTTTATGCCTTGTCTCATGAAATCGTATGAACGGAATCAATATGTTATATTAAGTTTTCTTTTCTCTCGATATTTAAATATAGAATTTGTAATAATTGATATTTAACTGTAAATGTAATTTTATTAAAATCTTATTAATTAGTGATTCCAAATAGGGAATACCAAATTACACGGAAACAAACAGGTCTAAACTATTAACGTTATCCAAATTAATCACGAAGTAGCTCCACATTCTAATTATGTTTCGACGAATATCGAACCATTGAGAATTAAAAGATTCTTTTCTTCGAGCGGCTTAAAAATAGCGCAACCCATCGGATTATAAGCCGAGTACTTCAAAAAGGATTTACTCGCAACATATTCGAAAATCAGGCATTGCGAAATTTTAATAATCCTGCTGCCTTTAAAATTCATGTTAATCTCCTTCCTTCTCTACGAAATTCTATCTAAAATTGACGGGTTTCCAATCGGCTCGTTAATTAAATTGTAGATTTTAATTGATTCATATCGTTTCGGTTTTCTCTCGTGCGAAATTTTGTGGAGCAGCAAACGAGGAGTTAATGGGAGTGAATTGAATCATACACGTGTGAGATTGACCGAGATTCGGAAGTGCAACGTAAACAATGGCGCGACAAGAGGTGAAAGTCGTTGTAACTCCAAACAAAATGATTTTGTAGTAAATGGCGTAAAGTTGAGGGAACGGAAAAGAAATAGCAAAATGCATTTATAATATAAATATCGTCGGCGCGTTGCGTTTCGTATCACTGGGAGATGGAGAAAGTTGTTTCGCTATTATTTCGTTGTTGTTGCGCGCAAGCAACGATGAATGGGAATGATCCTGAGAACAAGGTGAACTATTGCCGTTTAGGATATCTCTCGGGATTTGATATTTCGTTATTATCGGTTTCCCTGCTTTCTACTAGCAATTTATATGCATTGCGCATCTTTGTAAGAAAAACTATCGCTTTTACCTGGAAGGGACGAATCGCTCCGTTTCGTATCTACTACTTGTTGACGCTCCTCGTACGCCCTTTCCGTTTCGGGCTCATTCTCGAGTATAATTGGTATGCTTTCATTGAATTTGCGTCTCTGATGGGCCGAGGAAACATTAGATAAATAAATACAGGGTTTCTCGAAAAGGGATTATTGTTTTACCCTCGATAAGTCTACAACGACAAACTCTATGTGATCGTCCTCAGAGTCGGATGAATCGTTATTACCGCAACAGCAGCAACGGTTGCATCGATTCCGCGATTTCAACGAATCTTCCGTCGTCTTCAGAGAACTGTTGAACGTGGAATAAGTCGAAAAGCGTCTCTTCGTGTAATTGATCAACTCCGCCATTACGTTTAGATATTCGCGTCGTGGTTTACACTGAGAGAACCGTTTTTTTATTTTTATTTTCGAGATTAATAAATGTCCGGTACGGTTTCCGCCTTTGATAAATAGTGAAAAACTAGAAATCTCGCGCGCACGTTTTCGCTAGCAACGTGGCACAGACCGAACGAACGAGCGACCCTGTTTTTGCGTGAAATGATTAATCGTCGACCATCATCATCTTTCGTTTTCTGGTTTTAAGTGATACAAACTACCTACGGCCGCAACAAAAATCCATTACTAATCCGTTGCTAATTAAAACTAATCTCTTGGTTCCACAGAACGCGAGGACTTTGTTAACGATTTCTGGTGTCGATGCACTCTTCAGAAGACATCTTTTATGTTTAGAATTAATGTCTTCGTTCCACATAACACAAAGACGTTGTTAACGATTTCTGATGACGATGCACTCTTTGTTCAAACTCTGCAATAATATCATATTTTCCCGTTTAAAAGCAATATATTTTTTTCTACATGAAAATTAAGACTTTGTTAAAAATTGTTAACAGTTAAGTATAATTATCTTTTCGTCTTAACTAAACGATGAAATCAAAACCAAATTTTGTATATTTTACTTGAACTTTAGATAATATTGATTTCACTGAAAACATTCATAAATTTTTCGAATAATCTCTATTTCTTATACTGTATAAATATTTAAACTAATTACGAAATAATCATATATTCATCATCACGTTTATTAGTAATTAATTTCCAATGTATCTTTTGATAGACCTTTGCATATAAAATAAGTTATTCTTGCGCAATATCTTCATATTAATATAATGTTATGCAGATGTTATGCATTACGTAGCGTGTGCATGATGTGTTCTGTGGTATGAGAGAACCTATGGAATATTGTGTGATCGAAGCATATCAATTACCAGAGGCGTATTATTATATAATTTCTGATTAAATATTGAATTCAATTTCAAGGACAGTTTATATTTTTTATATTTATTAATTTAATTAGAACATCATTTTATTTATGAAATCAATCAATTTTCAATAAATTTGAAAAACTGAAAGCAAATTTAATTCTTATTCCTTTTTCCATCTTCTGTATTTCTTTTTTGTATTATTTCTTTTTCTTTTTGCATCTTCATCTCTCATCACATAATACGAGTATATCTCTTCCACCTCTGCGCGTTTCATTATCCATTTATTCATTCCCAAGGACTCGCAACCTGTGTTTTCTCTAATTTCCTTCCGCTTGTTTACTACCTCTTCTGAGCATATATTTCTCTCCATCTGATCCCTCAAGGTTGCCCGTTGCCATTACAGCCTACCCGGATAGCCGATTCGAAACTACCGATGCGTGGGAACACGTACAGATAAAATCCAGATTCAGATCGCTTACACGAAATTTACTTATTTGCATTTTCCTTCAAACAAATTACAAGAACTATTATTTCAATTAGTTTTAGTTTTTTTTTTAGAACAATTTTGTTACCAATGTGTCTGTTATGGCCTAGCAACAGTAAAAATAAATCAAAGAAAAAATATTAATAGCAAACAAAATATATATTATACGAAATGTCTTCGGGCTTTGAAGAACGAACTAGTTATTGCCGAGCGGAACGGAATGTCTCGTTTTATGAAAAGAATAAAACTTCTATAGAAGCGGAATATTCTTTGATGGGACTAGAAATGCTGCTCTCGTTTAGCTAACAAAACGTTTTTCTCTCACAAAAATATATTTGTTCTGTCGTCAATAACAACCCCCGATTCTCGTTAAAACAAGACATTTCAATTGAACAGTTTTTTCCCCATTTTTTTACTATTTCTAAAGATTCTCAATGAATTTGAAATTTAAATATAATTTAAGAAGCTCAGCAAAAACAACAGCTTATTTTTGTTAAAATAGGAATTTGCGAAACATTAAATGTTTCTTATTATGTTTTACTGTTTTTTTTCTATAATACACTGAAAAATTCACATAATCATAACAGTTTTATAATCATATAATTAACAATAACTTTTAGAATACGAATCTAAGAAAGTAAAAGAATAAGAACAAAATCTAATGAAAGTGGATGAAGAATTAAAACTTTCGGTACGGCAGTTGCGTGCTGAGGATATAAATTATTAATTGGATCAGAAGTTTCCGAGATACAATGTCAACAATTAGCAGTCGCAATGATGGATAATTCTTCGAACGTGCAGTTATGAATTAAACAATTCCTCTCCATTCCCGCCACACGATTCATCATCGAAACAATATATTTTTTTTATATACAGAAAAAAATGATTAAAGTGCAAACAAATCCAGTAAAATGAAAAGCAATTTCGTTTCCAATTCACATTTATGTATGAAATTTTGAAATGCCAGCTCGTTCCTATGAGTCATACAAGTATTATGAATCACCATTATCAATATAAATTCGTTTATGAAATATTCATGATCTGTTCTTAGGCAAGTTCTGAGAACACAACCTCTGTCGATGATTAGTTTCAATCCATCTAATAAAATTATTATACGTTATTTTATATCTATAATTTCTATTTCAAACGCAATTTTATTATGAATCTTTCGTAATATTAATTAATGACGATTTTGCATTATTTTCCACATCTTCATATTTATTAAAGAATAAACTTTTTCAGTTATTCTATAGAACGTACAACATTTGTTTTTAGATGACAGCTGTCATTTGATTGTCATTTCGAGTGTCATAGGTTGAGAAACGCTGTTATATAATGGCTGAAAATTTTATCGCGTTGAGTTATCAATTGAAACATGAAGTTCTTTGTGTGTAGAGGAGTATTTCCGCTTCAAGTTACCACCCGAGTCCGTGGAGGGAAGCCCTTTGGATGCTAGTAAATCGAAGACGGATACCATTGTAGTTCGCCGACGTTTCGATCAAGGAATAAAGAGGTTGTCTATCTCCTCGCATTTCGGTCTACCGTAAAACGGTGCCTTTATCAGTTGACTTTCTCCCCTTGTGCATCGGCCGTCGTATAGAAATTATCCTGCACGCTCGAAATGCTATACGTGTACCGTTAGAATCAATGCGCGTAAAACACGGTTTTCCAGATACAAAAAAAAAATGAGGAAGCAGTCATTGTATACCCGCTAATTACTAATTCATTGTTGTTGTATTACGCAAACTCAGTTACCTTGAGGCTCAGCGCCTTACGTAGACACACACATTATGTACCTCCGTATGCAAATACGTTTTCTCCGATTGCTGCACGCCCGACGAATCGAAACCGATTATTTTACAGTAATTCTCTTAACTCAACTTCCATCGTCATCGCTTCTTCAATCTGCAGGCGCCATCATCTGAAAAACGCCAATCGAATACCGAAGCAGTAGTAAACATTTGTTTTGTTTCTTCAAGGACTCGGCAATGGATGTGCCATTGGACTATTCGTAAATATTATTACTTCTTACAATGCAAACACGAAACTGCATCCACCATTCCAATTTCGAAATACAAAAGCTGAAATAATTGTCGCAATTATGTCGCAATTGCATTTCACGAAACTCTTATCGAATTCCTCATGAAAATAACTACATTTATTTAATAAATATAGATTTTCTAATAATATCTACAATTTTTATCTAGATCTCAAAACTGGACACGAACTTACAATTTTATACTTATCAACCTATGTTGTTCCACCATGAAATATCCATGACATCAATAATGATTGTCATGTCAACGACTTTATTTACATTTTCTTCAAATATGGCTTCAGCGAGAAAGGGTTATGTTCTTTACCGGTCACTTTCAAGAGCATAATAATGTCCATGACAACCGTAGCATAACAAATTAGTCTTCATCATAGCAACCAACCACTTTATTTATTCAAAATTCGGGCTTAAGACAATATGAATTTTCAGGTGTCTTTTATGAAGTAAATGTGTGTCAATCCAAAAATCAACATCACATAACAAAGAGGAAATTTATCATTGTGAAATTTCCTGCGATTGACAACAACATTAGAACAAAAATAATCAATGCAACAAATTCCAATCGCTGCTAGAAAACAATAAAATAATGCAGTTGCAATTATAGATTGCAGCCATTTCATTGTCTTTATCTGTCTTCCGGGAAGTGCGGAGCGTGTATTTCGATTCGGCTTTGAACAATTTACTTTTATTATTTTTTTCATTTCGATTGAATCTAATTTATTTCAGATTCCGCGAAAACGGATTTAATATCGCCACTTCCAGCTTCTAATAACTCATATATCCAATAGTAACAATATATTATTAATCGAATCTTATCTAATCGTGTGTCACTAAAAATAAATGTACTGCATTTTCCTTCGGACCGTTATCCGAAGCCTTGGATTTATTTTTTCTTTATTGCCGCAAATATTATTTATTTCTACGGAATTTATTCAATACGAATATTGAAACTGTTTCAATTGTAGAAATAATTCATATAATAATTTTTAGAAAACTACACTTTTTGTATCCTGTTCAAAAAAGTTACAATAAATAAAGCCACCAAAAGCTAATTGTTTAATAAAAGAGCCAAGTGCGGCTCTAGAGCCGCGGTTTACCGGATAATGCTATTATTATATCTCAACTTACTTAATATATATTTATTCTTAGTTATTTGGTCAAAAGTGACTTAGGTTGTATTTATTCTCTTTTCATATCTTAATTTGGTTTAAGCTGAAGATTTTATGGAGTTGTTGAACTCGCATTACGAAGAGCTGAACATAAATGATGACGAAGCTGAACCGAAGCGGAAATTAAAGGCTCTTTATCCTTTTATAAATTATCTTCCTCCCAATAAATTTCAGCTGAATATTCATCCTGTTTTACTTAATGCTTACAAATTTAATTAAAAAAGTTATATTTCATCAAAATTGCTGCACTTTTTACTCTTTTCTTAATATTCAATTATGATTCTTTCAAGTTTATTTTATTGATTCGTTCCATATCAAGCTGATTTACAGCAGAAATAAATCAAAGTTACATAAAATAACGTCGATTTACAACATCCAAAGTGTTCCACGTGCAATGAATAAAAACGTGATATCCTTTACAAATGTAAAACATTGTGGACAAAAAAAATCTCATGACACAATCAAACTTGAAAACCACAAATCGAGAAATAAATTAAAGGAATATGAATTTTATAGATCATAAATCTGCATCAGTTATTTGCAATTAATGCAATTAGTATTTTTTTCTCATTTATGAAAATAAAATACGTTTTAAAATTAATTAAAATAACAATTTTCGTTGGCATTTTGTATATTGATTTTATTAATATCTATAAACTGAGAAATTTGAGATCAGACCGAAGCGTTTTATTTCAAAGCTTAAATTACATGACTCAATTATAATCATTAAAATCACTTGTAAGAAAGTCTGTTTTATGTTAAAATAATTAAAATTTCAGTAATTATAATAATTTAACAATTGTGCAGAAAGTTTGTGGATTCACTATAAAAAATTGTGAATAAGAAAATTGCACAAATTATTATAGAATCTATGTTATAATATTGATTTTGATTTAAGTGGAGGTAAAAGGATAATCAATGATAATGTTTAGAAAAATTCTTAATTTTTAAAGAATAGTTTTAAGGAATGTTGGTGAATGTAGAGAGAAAAATATTTTCACTTTCGAGGTTCTCCGTTCATTCAACATTTTGGCCAAAAGTGAAACAAAGCAAAAAAAGAAACACCTCCTGTTCCAGTTGAGATAATTACATTCCGAATGTTAGAAGCAATTCCTTTGTGTGGAAGCCTCGTGCACTTGCGGAAGGAGGCATGAAGAACAACAACGAAAAAAAAAGTAGTCCATCTCCGACCGAATGGAATTTGGAAAGTCTGTGCAAATATGCAGCCTCTCACGAAACATGCGCGATGCAGTGGAAACGAAAAATGTGGAAGAATATATTTTTAAAAAAATAATAATAAATGGAGGTGCGTGCGTTTTCCGGGTTAACCGACAATTAAATTAATGGAAATAGGATTCGCGTGTTGCGCGCCCTTCGAGCATCCTGAATGGAATATTCATGATGCACGAAACTGTAGATGATGATGAAAGCATCCTGTTCGAGAAACACCGAATCCTGAATAGGACTTTCCCAACGCTTTTCGCGAGAGCAAAAAAAAAAAATAACTAAAGGTTGTTAACTGGCTGGTTGTTATTGGCCACCTCATAAGTTATAATATATTCGGTATGTAAATAAATCGACTGGCGTGTGGTGAAATGTCATGGGAGAGGCAGGCCGACACACACACACACATATATTTTATATACAAATACGTGCAAGAAAACGCAAACTACAAAACGCCAACGCATTGTTTTATTAAATGATTTTGCACGCGAATATCATTATTTATTCTACAAGTTTCGAGTGAGAAAAAAAAATAATGATTAAGGAAAGAACGACCAATAATAATGTCAGACTGGTTTCGCGATTTGCAAGATCGAATCGACGGTTTCCCAAGAAAACGGACGATGCTGCTCGTTCTCCAACTAAACCGTGCGCCGTAAATGGTTTTTATTTACTGTTTCCGAGCCATATTGTTCCAAGCACATTTCTATTTTAGAGACAACAATTTTTCCACCTCAATTGAGAATTCACGACATTATTTATATAATAAACATTAATTTCTATATTAAATTTACTTTTGTTGCATTTTTCTCAGTTTCCATTTTTCGCAATAGATTTCTTAAGAATATCCGATTCTATAGCAATTCATTATTTTAATCACAAAACAAGAGAAACTCTTCAATTTACATTTTTTCTTAATAATTTCATTATTTAGTAATCAACTTGTAAACTGGTGTTTAAATAATTGAAAAAAAATATCAACTTTTAACTTAAGAAAAATAAAGATTTTGTAATAATAAACGTAGAAAGATTTTGAGAATTCTGAATAATATTTACACAATACTGATTCATTTCAATTAACACATAAAAACAATCATAAAATATTACTTTATATTTTTACACAATAATTTATTTTACAAACATTTAGTTGAATCGAAAAAATAATAATTTTCAGGTGTTTTATAATAATTACAAAATCTATTCAATCAAAAAAAAACTTGATATTTTTGAGAAATTGAAAAATAATAAGTTTTAATAAAATATTTTCCAATCGCAACTGCAGATGATTCACCCGCACAATCGCTTAATTTTTATTGTTTTCTGCGAAACGCACTATTTTCGTGCCCAAATAAGGATTGTTTAAACGCAGCAGCAAGTGCAGTTGTTCAATTTTTATAAATAATCTCATTTTTATTACTTTTTATCGCATACATTTTATGTTGGAATTGCTTCAAATAAAAATTAACTAAATTAATATATAAATTGATTTTTCGGTAATCTCTCAATTGTTATTATTTTTCTATCGTTTTATTATTTTCATTTGTAATTAAAATTCAGCGAAACAGTACAATATAAATTAAATAATCCGTAAATACACGAAATGATTTATAATTTCTATTAAGTAATTATTAATTACAATATTTACTATTTTTTTTAATTGATTGTTTATTACTTGGCAAGTCTCGATATGCGTTTAAATAACTTATGTTTATTTCAACGAACGAGTACTTCTATAAGTTACTTGGCAAATAACGCTTATAGAAGTTGCTCAATTTGTAATTGTACTAAGTTAAATAATTATAATATGTAAAATGCAATTTATAAAAAAAAATGTAATAATATTTTTATAAAAAGAAATAAAATTTAGTTTTTCTGAGAAATTGAAAAATAATAAGTTTTAATAAAATAATTTTGGTGATTAGCGTTCGACAATCGCAGCTGCAGATGATTCACCCGCACAATCGCCTAATTTTTATTGTTTTCTGCGAGACGCACTATTTTCGTGCCCAAATAAGGATTGTTTATCGCATAAATTTTATGTTGGAATTGCTTTAAATAAAAATTAACTAAATTAATATATAAAGCGATTTTTCGGTAATCACACAATTTTTATTATTTTTCTATAGATTAATTATTTTCATTTGTAATTAAAATTTAGCGAAACAGTACAATATAAATTAAATAATCCGTAAATATACGAAATCATTTATAATTTTTATTAATGAATTATTAATTACAATATTTACTATTTTATTTAATTTAATTACTTGCTAAGTTTCGATAATCGTTTAAATAGCTTATTTTTATTTCAACGAACGAGTACTTCTATAAGTCACTTGGCAATTTTGTAATTCTACCAAGTTAAATAATTTTAATATATAAAATGCGATTTGCCATTTACAGAAATATTGAATTACATTAAGTTTTTAAAAATTCACATTTACATTAATCAATGCAAGTAACCATAATGAAAAGTTAATAATTTATTTTAAAAAAATGTAATAATATTTATATAAAAAGAAGCACAAATTATTATTTTTGAGAAATTGAAAAATAATAAGTTTTAATAAAATATTTTTCAATAGCAGCTGCAGATGATTCACCCAAAAAATCTCCTAATTTTTATTGCTATTTTAATTAGATAAATGTGTTATTTCTTCCTGATCACAGAATATTTTGCAAATATCGTTCAAGAAATAGTTTAAATTTAAGCAATTTGTAGTGCTATAATTATTTTATGTAATAAATCTTAACAAAATAAATGATTTTATTGACTAAAGACTAAAATATATTATTGTCAAATAGGTTTTCTAATTCAAAAAATTGATCTAAAATAATTTAGTAATTTCAATTTATTCGAATCGAAACGCGTAAAATACATTTTTCATGCATTTCAAATATTTGTTTAATATTTATTACAATTCTTATCGTATGTGCGAAACGCACTATTTTCGTGCCCAAATAAGGATTGTTTAAACGCAGCTGCAAGTGCAGGTGTTCAATTTTTATAAATAATCTCATTTTTATTACTTTTTTATCGCATAAATATTATGTTGGAATTGCTTCAAATAAAAATTAACTAAATTAATATATTAATTGATTTTTCGGTAATCTCTCAATTGTTATTACTTTTCTATCGTTTTATTATTTTCATTTGTAATTAAAATTTAGCGAAACAGTACAATATAAATTAAATAATCCGTAAATATACGAAATCATTTATAATTTTAATAATGAATTATTAATTAAATTTTTACTATTTTATTTAATTTAATTACTTGCTAAGTTTCGATAGCCTGATTTTTATTTCAACGAACGAGTACTTCTATAAGTTTTTTTATTAAAATAAATTTGTTCAAATTAATACATTCATATTATAACAGAATCTTCATTTAAATAAGATAATTGTTTTATTTCCCTCTGATTATAGAATGTTTTGCAAATATCATTCAAAAAGTAATTTACAATTAAAGCTACAATCTCCACGGTTTATTTAATTAATCTTAAAAAATTAGATAATTGTTATAGATATTTAAAAATAGGTTTATTATTTAAGAAATTGTATATAAAAAATAATTTAAAGTCAAATCAATAGATGCGAATCGAAATCGAAAAACATTTTTAAGTATCAAAATTGTTGTATTATTATTTTAAAAGATACGCAGCCAATAGTCTACGTGACGACCCGAGCGAAAGAACCAATAGAATTGTTAACAACGAACAAATCCGCGGATTGCCGAAACCTCGCTGTGATTTGAAGGTGCAGATGATTCACCCACACAATCGCCTAATTTTTATTGCTTTCTGCGAAACGCACTATTTTCGTGCCCAAATAAGGATTGTTTAAACGCAGCTGCAAGTGCAGGTGTTCAATTTTTATAAATAATCTCATTTTTATTACTTTTTTATCACATAAATTTTATGTTGGATTTGTTGCAAATAAAAATTAACTAAATTAATATATAAAGCGATTTTTCGGTAATCACACAATTTTTATTATTTTTCTATAGATTAATTATTTTCATTTGTAATTAAAATTCAGCGAAACAGTACAATATAAATTAAATAATCCGTAAATACACGAAATGATTTATAATTTCTATTAAGTAATTATTAATTACAATATTTACTATTTTTTTAATTGATTGTTTATTACTTGGCAAGTCTCGATATGCGTTTGAGACTTCTGAATAATATTTACACAATACTGATTCATTTCAATTAACACATAAAAACAATCATAAAATATTACTTTATATTTTTACACAATAATTTATTTTACAAACATTTAGTTGAATCGAAAAAATAATAATTTTCAGGCGTTTTATAATAATTACAAAATCGATTCAATCAAAAAAAAAACTTGATATTTTTTAAGTATTATCTACTATTTTTATATAAGATTTCATTCGTAAATTTTATCAGAATTCTTTAAAAATAAATATTACAATCGTAAAAGTTGTAGAAAACAGTAGATATCTTTGCCTTATCTGCTCAATATTGATTAAGTACTTGCTTTATTCAAATATTTACTAAGACTCGCTGGATATTCTCATATTTAATACAAACTTTCTGATAAAATGGAAAAGCTAACACAACAAAAAAAAGTAATGAAAATAATAAAAAAATTGTCAAATTTAAAAATTAACTCTTCAGTTTCTATTTAGTTAATCAACACTTTACATCTATATTTAAACTATATGATTATATGGTAATTAGTAAAGTAAACTTGTATGTGAATTTTAATAGTTAAAAAATTGAGTTATGAAAACGCGAATTTCAAATTTATATTCATTAACTTTCATTTCTATTTCTTTAATTTTTGCGTTATTCATCATTATTTTGTACCAATTCACTGTTTATTAGTTATTTTTGTATCGAAAAACTTATATAAAATATTATATAAAAAAATTAAAAAAATTAAAAGTTTCATTTATGAAAACATGAATTTTCAATTTAACTGAGACATATTTCTTTCATTTCTATTTTTATTATTACTAAGTTTTTCTCAAGTTTAAGTATATTGAGAACTCTAAGAAATAAATTAATCTATACAATTTTTTTTATGAAAAACTACGTTTAAAAAATTTCTTCTGCATATTTACAGTTTCATTATTTGTAAATTAAAATGTTCTAATTCTATGGTAATTAATTAAATTTTAATACTTAATCTGGAAGATGTTTAAATATGAAAAAAATTAATTCAAAAACTCTGAAGATTAAATTCAAGACAGAAGAAACGCTTCTTTGCATTCGCCTTCGTAAAGTCAACAAGGTTTCACGTTTCATTGTCGAAGTTTAGTCTGGGGGATCGTTGGCTCAATGGAGGAGAGTTCTACTTCTGCGAAACAAACGTACAATTGTATTTCGCATAACTCACGGAAAATAAGCGGAGAAAACTTTCACTTTCCGCGCTGTTCCATTCCAACGAATATTCCAAACTTTATTATTAAAATTTAAAAAAAAAATATATCTATATATAAATCGTTATATGAAAAAGCAATGCATTTAATGTTATGTTTATGAGAAAAAAAAATTCGATTTGAAATTCCCGGATTTAATTAAATTCTCTGCGACGAAACCACGGCTTTATTAAAAATTTATAATTTATTATTGCTTATAAACTTTTGGTATTTGATTTAATTAAATTTCTTTACTTTACAGAATAAAATCAAATATTTAATAATTAATTATATTTTTCATTATTTTTATCTCTAAATAATAGTAAATTAACTTTCGTAAGCTCAAAATATGAAGACAATGTTAAATTTTCATATTTCTCGAGCATGGAACGCTTTAATTAAAGATTTTGAAATTATGAAAGTGCTCTTATACTTTGAATACAAGTCAATTAGAGCGATAATTGGAGAAACCGCCTCCACGAGCGACGAAGTATCAACAGGATTATTGATTTTGTCGAGCTAAATATTTGCTTTTACCACATATTTGTTGTTTTTTCCTCCTCTAATTATGTTTCAGCTCATATAAATTATTTTCAATTAAATTACAAAAGCCTGAGTGCTCCGGAACATTTTGCAGCACTGATATTTTGAACTCCTGCTGATGCGACGGAAAGACAACGAAATTCAATTTCCGCAAGACAAACAGACTTTTGTTGAGAATCAAACATAATGCTGCTGACATGAATGCATTTCTTCATTTACGATTGAAAAAATAATCTAAAAGAATGTGATTCATATTTGCATACAGTTTTGGTATCGTACAATCACAAATTCTTATATAAAATATGCATTTTTATTATTACATAAATTATCATAATTATCATTCAAGTTTGTAATACTTTTCTTTTAATTTAATAAATAAAACGACAATGAAATTCATCACATTCCTACAGACAATTTACAGTTTGAATGAAAATAAATCCAGTTATAATCAACATTTAAATAAAAGGCAAATTTGTTGGAATTTACATGAACTGAAGATATTAACCTGGAAATGTTGCAGTAAAAACTTTAAATTAAGTTGGGTAACCGTAATGTAATATTACGAGAAAACTAGTTTAGAATAAAATCAGACAACGTTATTCTGGGAAGCAGCAAGTAAAGGAAATATCGAAAAGTTTCAGACTTACAGAAAACTAAAAAAAAAATAATATAAACATTATTTTCGCTTCGAATTGCAACAATTTGTAACTTCGAGATTTATGAAAAGTGAAATATTATATTATATTATAGAAATGAAAATATATTTTTATGCTTAATTTGATGTTCTTTAATTGTGCGAATGGAAGACACCGTACCTTTTACTTCATCTACATTGTCTAGTGTTGTTAACTTGTAGCAGAACAAGTAGGGTAATAGTGTTAATAATATATGGTTGGTGCGGTTGAGCGCAAAAAGCGGGTTACAGAAGTTCCACTGCGGTAAACTTCTTTCGCATCATTTCCATTTCTATTTTTCGAAAGTCCGCGCAAATCATTCGTATTAATTCTGCACCAATTTAAATAATGGGATGCAGAGTGACCCAAATTAACACCCAGTCCTGCTCAAGATAAGATAACGGTCCGATGGTGCATTTTGTGTAATTAAGATTTTTTTTTTTGTCATCCGCTTGTTTCAAATGGTTGAGCTGAAAGCTGAATAGAATTCCTGAGAGTAAAGTAGTTCGTTGATCGGAACGTTTGAATGGAATTGTGACGATCTGAATTCGTTGGATAAACATGCGTTTCTTCTATTGTGCGTTTTCGAAGTCAGTGTTTCAGTGGGACGGAAGAGGTGTTAATACTCGTAAATTAGTTATGCACTTTGGAATTCCTGCTGCTTCGAGCTATTACTTTAGAATCTGTTTCTCAAACATTAAGTGAACTGAATGGAATCCATTAGTTTCAAAGCTCGCAAATATGGATTTAGGACAACTATTTCATATTGAATATCCTTATTAACGAAATAACACAAATCCATTCAATATTTAATTATGGAAATGCCATCAAAAGCGTACGAATCGGAATGACCGACACAAACAATGCGCATATTTTTCGTCGGTCATTTAATGGATTTCCCTTAAGCGAACATTCACTCCCAATTAAACGCGATTCGTACATTTCCTTTGATATTCTCGTTTATTTATGTATTTTCCGCATTTCCATCGTGTTTTTTATACAACATTTCAAAAAGTGACAAAAGCCAAATAATTCGGAGATCAAAGGACACAACAATCGAAATGGACAACTCATTATTTTAAATTTAAACTCTAAAAATTTGTAGTAACTATGCTAGGGATTTCATCGCAGTTGTCAAAGTTTTGTTTGTGATATAAACAACAACAGTTGCTAAGAGATTTTTCAATTCAAACTAATTTATTAGTAAAAAAAAACTGTATTAAATGATTGATTGGTTCAAAATATATTTTTCGCCAAAACTGCTATAAGTTTTAAATTTGAATTTATTGAGAAAAAAAAATGCAGCAAAAGTTATTTTTACTGAAAATAAAATTTTGGAATTCACTATTTCGCTTGATGGTACGAAATAAAAATGTAGCAGATAAAAATATTTCATTAAAAAGTACTGAAAATAAAGAAACAACGAAATGGATGCGGCAAATTGGCAGTTTGTGAGAACGAGATTTCTTTTCTTCTCTTCTCTTTTCTTTTCTTTCGGGCTGTTAGCGCAATTAGTTTCTTAATTGCTGCAATAGCTTTATTGGACTTTTATCTTTCTTTCTTTATTTTTTCTTGAAATAACTGCAGCATGTTTCTTGAAGTGGACGAACCGAAATGAATGTCACACGTTTTCGATTCGATTGTATTTTCGAAATAGTTAATTACAAATGAAATGGCACGATTTACATTTGGAAATGTAAACAATAATGAGAGGTGGTCCATAGTAGAACGAAACACGCGATTTCTTTTGTGACACGATTAAGTACTTAATTGTTGTGGCAATTGCGGCCGTTTAATTGAACAATTGTTGCGGCGTTGTGTATTGTTATCGAGTTTCTTTGTGGGAATCATTTGCGATCGGGCAGTGAAAGTGCATTCGAGGAGCAGGAGGAAATTTGAAAATTTTATTATTCGGTCACCAACGTCGGAATCCGTGTCAAGGTGAGACGCGATGAAGACGAAACGAGAGCTCGAGGATCCGCGATGGTTTTTGTTTTCTGCGCTTTTCTCTTTTTTTTCTCTCTTCTTTCGTTCCGTTCACTGTTTTTCTCTCACTCTCTCTGTATCTCTTTGTTTCTCTCGTTTTTCCAGAGGTGTTTGACCGGAATCGAAGCCTCTGGTTTTGCGCGGTTTCGTTTGACTTACCATTAGGAACGATGGACTGCTGCTTACGGCCGCGTCTCTGCGGAGTGGGCTGAAGACCTGGGGCGGAAACAGCCCGTTTAGGAACACTTGGAATCAGTCTGTTGAAACCGGGTGGACGGTATCGCGCACTTTTCACATTCTGCTGCAGGAAGTGGTACATGCTTTGGGCCTTGTGCATCCCGGATGTCGGGGTGTTTGTTGGCAGACGCGGCAGAGAGTTGGTCGTCGCTGTACCGGTTTGCAAGCTTCTGGGAAGGGTGGAACCTCTTTCGATTTCCTCATCGTCATCTTCGCCGTCCGCTGAGGCGCCGGAACCGCAGGACGCGTCCGGCACGCTGGACCTTCTTCTCGAGGGCTTCGGTGCAACCCATAGCTTATCCTCGCTGTTAGCACCGCCGATACTTCCGCAACTCCTCACCCTGTCCAGCTGCTCCCTGCTCAGGCTCTTGTGCGAGAAGAGCAGGTCACCAGCAGATCTCCTCTTTGCGGCTATTGCTAAGGCGGAGGCCGATGCTGACCCCTCGCCCCCAATCAGCGAGAGCTTGTTACGCGAATCCGTTGCTAATAATGCGGACTCGAAGCTACCCCTCCAACTGAAACGCTCACAATCACTAGTTTCACGCTCTTCGGCAATATCGGAAACGCCGCTGCTACTCTGATGCAAATTCCTGTTCTCGCTAATAAGCAAATCATGAGATCGGCTACGCGGAAGTAAATTATAACTGGAAACCGTGTCCTCCAGCGCACTCAATTTATCCGCCAAATTGCTGTCCGACGTACTATCATCATCCTCCGTGGTGGTCGTCGAGGCAGAAGACAGCTTCTGCTGCAACCTCTTGTGGTAATGCCTGGTCTTCGGACTGTTGCTGGCGTGGCTTTCGCCGCTTGAAACTTCGTGCATCAAAGCCACCAATCTGCTACCAATGTGATGCATCACCTTCGCAATTAAAGGAGGACTGTTATGCGGCGTGGCCATCTCCTCGTTAACATCCCCCGTTGCCATCTTCTCAAACGAAGCAACAAGCTTCTGATACACGAACGCTGTTTCTCGATTAAGCCCGTGACCCTCATCAACGATACCGCCATCTCCTTCGTCACCCTCCTCATCGTCTGCATTGCCATCGAACTTGTTGATAATCTGCTTACAACTATCAGAGATCTGCTGCTGCAGCTCCGATTTGTTGCACACAGCAGTACCTTCCAGATCGCTGCTCGTATAATCCGATGAATCGTATGAATCACTCCACGTATCCTCGCTGCTCAGGTACTCCACTATTTCCCGCACTTGATCGTCTCTAATCCCAGGCACAGTCTTCATAAGTCTAGTTAGCTCGTTCTCAAAGTACACCAATTGCGGCGGTTTGCAGCGATTCTTGAAACGCGGACTCGGTATCGGTTTCGGGGATCCCTTCAATCCGAGGATCGGCGTCGTCGGTTTCGAATTGTTGTTAGCCACCATCGTCTTGAAGAACTGCCGCATCTTGGACATCATCAAGTTCGTCTCCTCATCAGAACTCCAGTTGTTAAAGCTATCTTTACGCGTGAGCGACGTCGCTGGAGGCGTCGAAAGCGTCGTGATTCGATCATCCTGACGCTTCTCCTCCGAGATGTTGTATAGATTCGTCTTAGTTTCCGGTTTAGCGGCACTAATCTCCGGTGTAGAGTTGTCACGCGTATCCTTATTCAGATCATCATTGCTTCCTATGAAACCACTATCGCGGCTCTGCTGTTTGTTGCGATTATTGAAATCGGAGTTATCCGATGGTTGGGGTGTTTTGTGGCCGTCCTCGTCGGAAATGCAATCTTCGTTCAACTCTTGCGTAGTTTCTAAAGCTTTGAGTTCCTCCGCAGGCGAGTTGGCACCGCACGATTTTTGTTTCTTATTTTTCTTGCGTTTGACTGTATCGAATTGACCATCATTCTTGTCGAAGTTATTGGAATCATCGTAAGTGTCGGTGTCGGAGCTCGATGAGTTCTCCGAGTTAAGATTGTCGGCGTTTGGTTCGGAAAGGTCGGGGTTCGATAACAGGTTGTCCAAAGATGATGAATGAGATCTGCCCGTGCCCCTGGCTCTAACTAATCGTTTCCTTCGTTGTTCCGGACTCGGTCTGCCCTCGCTGTCGCTTCCCACGCTGCCGTCAGAATCACGTCGTTCAGCTTTGAAGCTGGTGAAGCCGCTGAGGAAATACTTCTCTAAGCGCGAAGACGCTAAATCAGCGGGATCGGCGTTTTCGTTGCTGTTAACATCATCAGCGCCTGCAAACGAATCCATACTCTCGCTGCAGATGCTGCTCGTTTCCGAGAATGTGTCCTCGCGGTTTTGGTTCACATTGCCATCGCCTAAGCCAAAGTAGAAATACTTTTCAAGATCTGTTGCAGACGTGGGACGGATTTTCTTGTTCGTATTCGTTGTTTGCTCCACCTCGCTATCCTCGCAACTCTCTTCAACGATTGTGTGCAAGGTAAAGTCGATGGCAGCTCGATGGTATCCTCGTAATTCATCTTCGTGGTCGATAGCCGCTGTGCAATGCAGAGTGACTTCTTCGCTGGATGAGGATTCATCGTTGGTGCCGAAGTCGTCGTCGTCGTCGTCATCATCATCATCGTCGTCGTCGTCGTCTTCATCGTGCGAGAGATTCTCCACCCAGGAGTCGTCGTCTGCGAGGCCCTCTTCGAGACAGACGACAGCCGATAGCGTATCGGCGCCGGTAATCACCGTTACACTCTCCCCTCGCTGGTGACTGTTGGAAGCATCCACCGTAACATCCGAATTGTCTTCATTGTGATGAGGCAAGCTCCTAGAAACAACAGGTTGTTTGGGCGCGTTCGAACGAGGTCCGTTCTCCAACGTCAACGTGAAATATCCCGTCAGTCCACCCTGTTCCTGCTCCTTCTGTTGTTGTTGTTGTTGCTGTTCGGCAACAGATGATAAGGACGCGTCTTCGCTATCATCGCGGCATGCTGCTTCCTCCTGCCAATTCGTATGTCTCACTATAACGTCGTTGTCGGGTACCAATGTCGTGGTGTCGGTGGTGACGACGCTTACGGGCGCGTATGATGACGGCGGCGCAGAATCCTGGGTGATCATGACGAGGCTCGTATAACGCGCGGCATGGCGTAATACACTTGGATCCGGCTCACCAATGACTGGTGAAACACCTGCGTTTGCACCGCGGCAGCGCGTGTCCAGTGCGGTCCCCTCCATGCTAACGGAATCGGGTTCGTCAGACCGGATCCCCGCGTTCGTCGCTTCGTTCCATTCACCGCGATCCACAGAAACCAATACTTTCAGCTCAGATAACACAACTCCATTATCATCCTCGCATCCGTCATCCGCAGAAATTTTGTTGTTCTCCACGTCGCTCGAATTCAACGATTCCGCGCTCACATCCGACAGACCAGGACTCGACATGTACTCCTTCCTCCCGACACTACCCTCCTCAGTCTTCTTATCACAATCACCAAATGACACATCACAACCACCGACAACCCCAACATCGACATCCTTCGTTAACTCGCTCCTCTCCCCATCTTCCTGCAGTGGCTTCACGCATGTCAAAACTATCTGAAGATCATCACCTTCCTCATCGGAATCATCCGAAGTGGATAAATCGCTGTTGGAACTATTGCTGTTGACCACGTAAATCCTGGAAAACTTCTTCCTCTTCTTGTCGGCAACGGTTCCGGTGTCATCGCTATCCGTGTCATCTGATCCGGAGCTGCTCATATCGTGTTGGTCGCAATCACTGCTCGGCAGAGCATCATCACTTTCCCGATAATTAACCTCAGCTACGTTATACGTACGCGTATACTTCGGACTAGCCTCTTTATCGTCATCATCATCATCATCATCATCGAGCTCTTCCAAGTCGGATTCCGCTGAAGAACTACTCAAGTATTTGCTCTCCGATTCCAAATATCCTTCGCCGAAAGTTCGTTGCGCGTTGAAAATGTTCAACTTGCTCTCCTTCATAGTGCTGTCCGCCTTGGCTTCATCATCCGACGCCTGGTCCGAGGTGTTCTGGTCGGCCGCAACTGGCGCACTGGCGGTGCTCTGTGGTGCAACGCCGGTGTTGCTCTGCAGAGCGGATAGAAACGGATTCGGTTCACTTGAGCTTATCAGAGGCCAGACGATGGGGGCCTGATTGAGATACGGCCAGAGGGCGCGTGGAAGTAGACACAGCTGCGAGCGGATAGCCTCCATCGTCTCCGGCGTATACATCACAACCGAGTCCTGGGGATTCCAATGCATCGGCACCGGTATCGGCACCGGAACAGGTATTGGCACATACTGCGTGGGCGCACCGCAACTCTGGCAAGGACCCTTTTGCGGGGATTCGCTCTGCTCAACAGGCTTTTGGTGGATGCACTGCACCGTGACCTCATCCATCGCGTGACGCACTTCTACATCCTCTCCGTCTCTGGCTCTCGTCAAGAAGTTGTAACTATCCGTCGAAGCTGGTGAACCGCTGTCCAACCTGGTGGTATCTTCGTCTGTACCTGTATCGGATTCCCTTGTCCTCCTGTAAACCAGAGGTGATCCCAATGGAGAGTCCAAAGCACCACGTCTGTACACCCCCGGCGATCCGAACGGTGAGTTCCAGTTGAACTTGACGCTGGGTCCGCCCGGCTCGAAATAGTCCCAATCGCACTCGTCTATTGGGAAACTGGAGGCCGTCGAAGAGCTATCATTGTCGTCAACATCCTCCTCCTTCGATGAGCTGTCCGAACTTATGAACACCAGCTTGTAATCGTCACCTTCTGGCAGCAGGATGTCTAACAGATCGGAATCGGCTGCTCCTCTCCTCCAACCTGGCCACGATACACACAGTAAATACAACAGCATAAAGTCGCCGCCCTCTACCAGCGGCTCGCCCACAAGAATACGGCCGCTTTTTATGGGCATATATGCAGATACCCACTACACCTCCTTCATCCTTTTTCTTTCATTTTTTTTTTCTCTTTCTTAAACATTATTTTTCATTATTATTTATCCTCTCGGAGTGCATTATTTATTGTTATTGCTGGAAGCCAAACATACCGATAAACCACCACCTTCTACCCTAAATGCTAAACAAATACGGCTAGCGCAGAAGAAAACATACAACATCTTAGCGAGGTCGCCGACCCGGATCCTTGGAGCCGCATACAAAAGAGCAAGAGACGCAACGAAAACTTTTACTTTACACTATCACTATTTAGCGTTCCAACAAGTGAATCACCGTACACCACACAGCGGTCACACCTGCACAACTGGTCATCTACTTGCAAGATTAAGAGGATTATCTTTGTTCTTTAATCTTGCAAACCATTTGAAACATGAATCCGAGTTTTCTTTAAAGTAGATAGAGAAGAGTTTCCGTTCAAAGTATATACACCATTTTAACCAGAATGCATGTAATATCCATAAGAAAAAACTGCTAATTGTTACTTTAATATTAACCCATGAATCTACGTGGCTTAAGTTACTTTTAAATTGTGTAGTGCTAATAGTGCGAAATGCAATATACAATATTTGCTAAAACGAAGTTTTTCATTTTTAATTAGATATATAAGGAAAGTTGAAAGCGTGCTGTAGAGATTTTGATCCGAAAGAGAGTAAATTTAAAGCCAACATTGAAATTCTTGGAAATAGTAAACATTAGCAAGATTTAAATTTAAATATTTAGAAAACTTATTAGAGATGTCTTTAATGGTTATAAACTAAAAGCCAAACCCAGTTAGTAAATAGTTATTAAGTAGTTACCTATATTTGTGTAACTAAATAGGTATAAAAAGGGAAGCAAATAGAGGATAGTGATTAGTTTCTATTTAAAGAGATAAAAATGGAATATGGAAACGGTCTGCCAAAACAAATGAACGATATTAACGTTATTAAATCAATTACCACACCTAGCTTAATTATATGTGAGTCCGAAGACAAGCCTTTCTACTGCTCGGTCAGTAAGTCACAGGGAAAAAAAGCTAAATATCAAGATCTGCCTAATTATAGTTACTGGCTTACCGGTGTCCACGGCCTGCATTTTCTTCATGTCCTGACGCCGTCTGCGCACCGTGACTTTCCGAAACACTGTGCCGCTGATTGGTTCAATGTCGCATAGTTCTATCGGTTTGTCTTCGTCGTTTCCGCCGCAACAGGAGGAATCCTCTTCCTTCTTCTTCTCTGTGCCGTTGTTGAAGCTCACTCTCTTCTCATAGGTTTTACGAGGTGATGGCGGCGGTTGTGCGGGAGCAGAATCCACGCTCTTGCTTCCTTCGAAGACCTTCTTGACTGGCTCAGGAGGGTTCTCCGATCGTGAATGCAGCAGCTTTCGTTTCGTTTTCAGCAGCGAATCCTCGCTATCGGAATTATCGGATTCGTAATCGGATTTTTTGTGAATCGAGGCGTATTTGATCAACGGATTGATCCTCTGCTTTGGTTCGGATTTCGGCTCTGGACGATCGCTGTAAACGTCCTCAGAGTGTGATCGCTTCGCAGTAGAGTGCTTCTTCGTGGGGCTGCTGTCTTTGGCCTGATGCGCAACCAGAGATGGATAACTGCCGATGTCCTGACCTCTGGGAAGACTGCTGTAGGGTCGATTCTCCGCCGAAGAGCGCACCACGTTCCAGCGGGGCGTAGGGTCTAGAATTTGCAAGTACGCTGATTGTAGTCGAGATTTACTACACGAGATCAATCATTGATTTTTAAAGGGAATCCTCACTTGATATGGTCCACGACCTCCTGATGGTCCGCTTGATTATGTCCGCGGCAGGAACGTAAACCTGATTGTCTCGCCTCCTGCTGGGTCGGCGAATGAACTCGTTCATCCACTCTCCAGACGCCGCCTGAATTTCCCTGCAAGCCGAACCAAAATAAATACAACAATCCAACTTGGAGTTTTTCTTTATGTGCATTACATGTGTTTATGGCAAACTGTGCAGACCCATTCGGTAGTTCTGAGAGAGTACTCTCTGCATCCCTTGCAGACTTTTAGTCTGCACGCCCTGCAATAGGCACCGCGGTTAATCACGCGGCCCAATTCGATCCTGCAACGGCCGCACGATCTGTCCGGATCCGGAGTAGAACTCTCCAAGTCTGTCGACGGTTTCAACGCTCCCTTCCTACGCAGCAGCTGCAGTTCGGCTTTCAATCGTCTGAAACAATTTTGCAACTGATTACTTATCTAATCGTCCTGCTATCTAACTGTTTGATCTATTCGTAATCGAGGTGCGGGGCCGGAACCCTCAGTTTACCACAAATATGGATCAGAACCGTAAGTCTTACAAAACATCGGTGTATGTTAATAAACAAAACGTTATTTATTTTTTGATCAGCAATCGCTAAAGCCAAAGTGAGTTTCGAGGCGACGGATGCGGTTGACCTCTCCTACAGGACGGGCGATGTTGTCAAAGTGATCAAACTGTCGCCAGGCATCGAATGGTGGAAGGTGGAACTGAACGGGAAAACTGGGATGGTCCACAAAGATTCGTTCGAATTATGTAAGTTATTTTATTTCCAATCGAAATCATTCAAAACGTTTTAACCCGTAGATAAGTATATGGTAGTTGCTGAGTATCTTCAACCCCAAGAAGGTGATCTTCAGTTGAACATAGGAGATTTAATAGATATAGTAGGAGTGCAAAAATACAAATGGATCGGGAGGAATCAACATGGACAGGAGGGCAGCGTAGATCCTAAATACGTGAAAGAATTACCACCCTTTCCCAAGAAATCTGGTAATAATCAATTAATATTGGGTTTTATTCTTTAGTTGTTACTAATAAAATATTTATTTAGATACTTTGGATAAAATAATACCGCATGAAATTTTGGTGGATCTACGTAAGAGTAGGCCTCGTAAGGCGTCTAGGAGCGTTATAGCAAATTCGCCTCGAGCTCACACAGTGGACATCGTTGAAATCACAGAAGAATTCGATGAAATTCCAGTTGAGCCTGTGGAGGAAAAGGTCGAAATGCGACCAAAGTCTCAAAGACCGTTTCTACCATGGATGCAAGAACTTTCCGATAAGAACAAGGCGAGCAGCTTGTTATCGAATCACGTTGTGTTGGATCAGAAGACCACGCCGAAGATCAGGAACCGCGAGCTTCCAAAGAACTTTAGCAAAATAAAGGACATGTGGAACCAAAGCGCCACCCAGGTTACCTCAACGTCGACCGTCCGGACCAGCTTCAACAACGGCGTCTTGCGCAAAAGCATTCGCGTCGACTCCTTCGAGAGTCAAGAGCATCCCGGTAACGCGAAAAGCATCCAAAGAAGCAGCTTAACCACAACGCTAATCCAAAACGATACGAACGGAAGTCCAATTGTGCAAGAGAAACAAACCAGAATGTATCAAGAAATCGATCCGCCTATCGAAAACAAATATAGTATACAAGCAATGCCATTGGCAGTTGCAAACCCATCTACAAACAGGCAAACTCCAACTGAAACGATTGTACAACCAGAAAAAGCATCAGTAATCGTAGTGCAACCAGATGAAATCTATGAAAATGCTCCAGCCCTACCCACGAGGAGAGCGATTCCGAAATTGATACAACACGTACCAAAAATCGCTACCAAAGAAGAAACGTTGACCAAAGTACCCGAGTCCGAGCCTCCAAAACTGACGAAACAATGCGCAATTCCGATCCAGAAAGAAACACCTAAACCGATAGTCGAAGATGACGCAAAACTAATCGCAACATTGAGCGCAACGGTGCGTGAGCTTCAAGCGGAAAACATGGAAATGAGACGGAGGATGTCTGCGCTCGAAAAGAGGCTAGAGTTCCTCATAGAAAAGGTGCTGAGCTAAAGCGAAAGCGCCTCTCCGCTCCATTTGCGCCATCACCTATAACCCACCTACCTATATGTTCTAATCTGCAGTTTCCTATTTTCATTATTAGATAACTTTGTACGTTGCGCGGTGCAAGTCGATTAAATTATTTGTGAAGCGAAGAGAAAAACCCTCTCATGTGTGTACATTATTTTGCCAGCGACTTCTTACTCGTGCGATTCCCACGGGCTTCGGTAACGGCGCGAGGTTGTCTTCCACGAAACGCAGGGCGATTTCAAAAGTCCGTGGACCCGGGGTTCACGGTCATCGCGAGCTTAGAAAGTTGTTCTTCAACCAATGCGGATTCCGCCGATGAATTAAAAACTAATCGAAAACACTACAGTACAAAGAAAAACTAAAAAATAAACAACAAAAATGTATGTTTCTCCCTTCTGCATAATAGCACGGTTGCGTAACTGCCAATCATCAAACATATAATTCAAATTACAAAAAATTCAATTTATTTAAAATTATTAAATCTATAATATTTTTTTGTAAACATTGATAAAATAAATTAATTCAGTAATTATCACATAAAAATTCAGTATTTATTTTCTAAGGCACTTGAAAAGGTTATAGAAACCTGATAAAATAGTAATTTACATTAATTAGTTGACGACCTACTTAGAGCTTGAAAATCATTGAGAAATGAAATGATAACAACATGAATTATCTACGAAATTAAATAATAATCAGATTCGATAATTTTAGTCAATATTAGTAGATGTAATAATATTATGGAATAAAAAATAAACATATATATGAAAAATCGTTTGTTAATTAGTAATAATGAAATGTGTAATTAGTTAATGAGTTTGGCCGGATGGAATGCTGGAAATGGGTTGCTAATGTTGCAACCGGAGGCGTTTTTCCTCGTATTTTTTTTTCTCCTTTGAAGCACGTTGGGCGTTATGAATCATCGAATGTTGCACGTAATTTCATTGCATATCATTTCTGGATAGGAATCATATGTCCATGTTTCGATCGATTTTACCCACGTTTCGATGTTTCATTCATAATTTTGCTGTGCGTTTAATTATTTATTATTTTTTTGCGTTGCGCCAAATGTAATTTCCGTAGTTCTATAAATAAAACGACCGGAGAAGAGTCTCCCCATTTCCCCCCATTTCATGTTTCGGATTGATTTACACAACAACCAGGCGCAACTCTGTATCGCCCCATCACACTCGCAACCTATGCTTTTTCCATGACCGCCCACTCTATATTTAGTCAGAGATAACATTAATACACAAATATAACAACAATAACAATGTATCGAATAATTCATTCCGTTCAATTTCCTTTTCGGTGTCGAATTTAAATTGGCTTTTGGCGAAACCCCCACGCTTTAACAATTCCTAGGTTTTCTTTCCCGCACGCACCAAAAGCGGTCCCGACCACTGAACGCGCAAATAAAGCGCATTATATAATGCACAGGATAAATAAATGAAATGTTTGCTTTCGAGAGCCGACAGAAGTTGCAAACGAAATGTTTTGTGGGGGACGGTTGCGCTTTGCGACATCCATTATTCAATTGAATATTAATCGCGTTTTGGAATATGCAAAAATGATGAGGCCAATGCTGTAAGGTCAGAGAGGCGGAGAGTCAAGACTTATGTAAGTTCTGCTTCCTTTTGTACCGGTTTGCACGACGGCGGACGGAGCGATAAGACCGAGGATACAGTTACTGCGACGATGGAAGTTTTCCGCCTTCCGCAGCGACGAAACTCAAGTTATTTTACTTCGGTAATGTGAGCTGCTCCTTCGTGTGGTAAAAATAATTACTTTCCAAAGCAAATTCAATGAAGAAACCTTTGACTATACCAAGATAGATCGGAAAGTTTAGAGAAAACATATTTCTCGAACTAAATTTTTAATAATCTTTACGCTCACTTTCCAAAACAGCTTCCATTTCTACATCAAAATTAATATTATATAGACTCTCCAAACACATATTACCTGCAATTAATTTTATAGAAAATATAATATAATTAATATTTTCTAATATTTAATAATTTTTTAATAAAAATATATATATTTATTCAAACACTTTTTCGTCTGTTGGAATCTTGCTTATATTAAAAATATCAAAAATTTAAAATTCTTTTCGACTATTTTTCTAATAAATGAGTAATAAATAATAAATGAAAAGTGGACTTATTAAAACTTCATTAATAAAAAGCAATAGTAATTACATTGAAACCTATCGTAAAACATTTATTTATTTTCAATTTCAACTGATGTAAAATAAATTCTTTGAATTTGCGTAGCAATAGTTTCCATGAACTGAAAACAACGTAAAACCATTAGCAACGGAACAATATTATCTACCTGATACTATATTTGTTTAATTTATAGTCACTTGCACTATTTGAAATGCGATAAGTGACTTACTTACTTACTCCGTTTGTTTCTATAAATGCAGAAAAAAGTAATAAGACCTATATATCAGATTTATTATATAAAAGCAAATATCATCTCGCTAAAACTGTCATGTCTCCATTAGTTACACAACACTACTGATAGAAAATCAAGTAAATCAAGTGGTTCGTTGTTTAGCTGTTGTCAAGTGGATTTTTAGGAAGAGAAAAAAAAACAACATGTGCTGTTTTCCAAAAGAATTCTTAGTAAAACCTTTTTTTTTTCTTCTTCACCAATAAATTTTAAATATTTTTCAAATCCTTCATAATTATATACTGCATTTTAAACTGTTGTTCCCAAAAAGTTTCCAAGAAAAATAATTTATCAAAAATGTAATTCGGTTGGAAGCTGCACTTATAAAAATTGCGTTATTCTTGTATAAACTGGCTTAAAAAGTTTCCCCCGAATGTGCATACATAAAAGCATTGGATCGAATCCCTACAATAAAACTTTAAAAAAATATTCACTTTTTCATACTCAAGCTTATTATAAATTATTTATTTTTATAAATAGACGATTTTACAGTTAATTATTTAGTAATAAATTATATAAAATGAGGTAATAAAAAAATGTTTTTATACTGCAAACAAGATTCTTCAATATAAATTTTTACATAATTTAATCAAATGAAAAAAATTAATATTAATATCGTTGAGTTATTATATAAAAAAAATATTTTACTTTTACATTTTTATATAAATAAAGATACAACCTGTTTCGACGTGAATACATGAAATAAATTATCGAAACTAGTTTTAATTTAATAAAAATAAAATAACGATACTTTTAAATAATAAATTTAAAAAAATAAATAAAAAAAGTTTTTTAAGATCTTTAAAAATTAACTAGAAATTAACATCCGCAATTTTTGTTAACTTACACACATTATGCATAAAAAATCTATTAATGAAGTATAAAACATTTTTATTTTAATTAATATTTGAAAGATAATTTGATATCATACTTTGGCTTATAGTTAAGGAAAGCTGCCACGAGGTAATAAATTCCTTGCGCTGAATATTCAAGAGGTTTATAACTTATCGATTTTGCACTTAAATACGCTGACATTATGCGTTTATCGATTAGCAGTAAATATTTGAAATTTAAAGGATTATATAAGAATTCAATAAAAAAAAGATAATTTATATCAGTGAGAAACCAGTTTAATAGAAATGCAAAATAATTAGCAATAATTTTTGCTAAGATTTAAATTCGTGTTTATTTTATAGTTTGTACAGTTTAATTGTTTACAAATTGCAATTTCATAATTTGCATACATTGTTATGTAATATCGTATAGAAAAAAAAATCCCTAATAAATAAAATATAAAATCGTATTACAGTTTTAGCAATAAATCTTGTATCCAAGTTGAGAATTATTATTTCCTAAACCCAATTAAAGGTAATATTTGTGAGAACACGGCAAGAACTTCCCGTTTCCTTCCAACATGCTTACATCTTAATCCTTCCTTTAAACATCTTCATCTTTTGAAACTGATGTTAAAATCCGTGTTTCTAGAAAACTTAATAAATGGTAACGCCACGCAAACGAAAGTGAAAACTAAGCGTGCATTATTATATTTTTAAGTTAATCTTCGAGTGTAAGCAAATGCAATTTGCAATTCATATTTTCTACGCTATTATCAATGCCTGTATATAAGAACATGAACAAACTAAACACGCGCTAAGAGAACCGAACGAAATGGAGAGAACAGAACAACAACAAAAAAAAAACGGAAGGTAATAGCGTAATTATTAAACAAGGTCACTACAATTAGGATTGTTTTTTATTTTTCGTATTTTGCCTCGAGTTTAGTATTAATAATAATCACTTTAGTAGAGGAAATGGAATAGAGCTAGTTTTATGTGTATGACAAATCGGCGAGGAATTAAAAATGGATTTGCTGCTGGGAAGTCGTTTTTTTTTGTAACAAAGAGTTTCTTCGCACAAGGAAACTGTCTATTTATAGTAAAGAATACGAACAATTTGTTGGAATAAACGACATTTTCTGTATGGAGTGTAGTAATGACCATTTATTTTATGAATGGGGGGAATCGTCGGTTTCTTTGAAGATTTAGCTCACTAGTTGGGAGCTAGACATTTTTTTTTATGCATGCGCTCTATTTATTTTATATTGAAAGAAGTTCATATAACGAAGGGGAAAATAGCCCTTTTACAAGCGATAAATAAATAAAAAATCTGTTTCATCAAAATAAAGTAAAATAAGAGTTTTTTTTTTCAAATTCAAAGAAATGTTACAAGAAATAATTGTAAATAAAAAAATCATTTATCAATAGATGTTTATTGTTAACAGAAAAAAAAAGAAAACTAGCCCTTTTGATTGAATTGACAAAAAAATATGTGAATGAAACAAAAATTAAGGGTTTTTTTTCTATTCCCTGAAAATATAAGTAAAATAAAAGTATTTTTTCCAAATTCTAAGAAATGCACATAAACTATATTATTTATAGATATATTTTGTAAATAAAAAAATTATATATTGAAAGAAGTTCACAGAAACAAGGGAGAAAATAGTCCTTTTACAAGCGATGAGTGAATTGAAAACAAAATAAGGGTTTTTTCTGTTTCATGAAAATATAAGTAAAATAAGTTATTACATAATGAAACAATAATAATAATAGAAACAATATAAATAACTAAATTATTTTATTGTATGTAATTGTGCATATTTTATAAACGATTCAAAGTTTTTGTATTAATTACTTAGATTTATTATAAAGTATTAAAAATAATAAAGAAATTAATTATATTTAGTTTAGTTATTGTTTTATAAGATTATTATAATAAATGTTTATTATTATTGTTTATTTAATGATGTATGAATATTTGTTTTAATATATGGAATAATAATTATTAAATGAATAATTAGAAAATTTCGTGAATAGTGAAATATTATAGTCTTGTAATATATTTTTTTTTAATTAATTTATTGTTGTTATGTAACTAATGAAGCGTATATATTTGCAGCTATGGAAATGGTTTTTAGTTTCCGTAATGTTTTTGACATTTTGGCTAATACGATTTTAAACGGTCGATTTGGTTATATAAGCGTACATCTTTCGCTCGGGTTTTTTTTTTGGGGGGAAAGGATGCGTACTTGAAGTGCTTCCTCGGTCTCGACTGCAGACCGGGAAATGGACGAAGAAGGAGCAGAAGGAGGAGGCGGCAACGCAAAATGGACACGGATAGAGCGTTGGCGGTTGACACACTTTCCAATTTGGCGCGTTTCAATTTTGTTTTTCCTCTTATTATTGTTATTTTCGCTGCTTTGTTCGCTGGTCGTTATTATGCAACACTGTAAATATTGTCGGGTGGTGTTGGGTAGTCCGGAGGCGATCGCAAATGATGGAGAGAAGCAAAAAAAAAACACGAAGAAATAGAAGGAAAAATGATTGTCCGAGGCGAGCCGGGCGGCGCCAATCGCCGCCAAGGTCAAGTGTTTTACTTCGGCCACCTTTTCTTTCCGACGGAGGATTTACAAAAAAAAATATCGCTTAAAAATGAATATTGTTAATAATAATAATAATATTTAGAAGCCGAAGGTAGAGGTGAAGGTGTTCGAGGCGAAGGAGGAGGAAGAGGAATAATAATGGACGCGGTGCTTTTCCTGACTTTATGACATTAGAGGTTGATGAACCTCGACGGAGTGCATATCATCAACATTACCATCGGCGCGATGGTAGCAATAACTAAACTAAGGAAACGTTTATTACCAGCTCTTTGGGGCTCTCCGGTGATCTCTTGGTAGAGAAAGAATATTCGACTAGCGATCAAGACACGAACCCGTTCTAAGAAGTAGTAGACACATGCACACCAAGCACAAAATCGAAAGAGAGAAAAACACGCACACAGAGAGCGAACAGCAACAACAAACCAAACTTATACAGATAGCAAAAAAAAACACAAACACACACAATACACGGGGGAGAACTGACTGACTCCGGCACTTCACCAACAAAAAATAAATATTTAATATTACAACAAACTGCACCCTTTTCTCAGTCGGCTTCCTCGCTGCTTCTTTCTCTCTATATCTCTTCCCCCTTTTTTCTTCTCTGGACGTTTTCCACCGCAGGCCTCTTCGTGCACTGAGATTTCACTTTTGTACTTCTTCAGAGATTGTGGTTTTGTCTCAAGGTGTGCTCGCAGGCGCATGCCCAGCTCGAACACTACAGTTATTCAACTTAAACCAAGACAGGTTTACAGAGTACCATTTACCTAACAGGTGTCTCGCATAGGCGGCGAATGTGGGACCGGTGACGACGAACGGACGGACGGACGCCCACGGACGTACCGGAACGGCCGTTCTCCGACAGGACCGAGCCCTGATCCCCGCGGGATTCCCTCTCATTTCGGCCGAACGAACAATAATGGTATCAATAATCCGATTCCCACGCCGTGCTGCACACAATAAACGCCACCATTTAAGTCGAATGTCTGCAGATCGTCGTAGGTGGCTACGGTCTCATTTCTATTTTTTCGTTTCTCTACCACACGATTTACGCAATTCCGACACCTCATTATTACTCATTTCATTGTGTCCACTTCACAGCAACTAATCTTTATAAACTACTAATGCAGAAATTAATTATTTAATTGATTTACAAGCCTAATAATAAAAGTATTACATTTCAATTTAAAAATCTTTCATTACAATTTTAATATGAGAAAGTACACGTGATAATCGTGTATCGATTTTATGAAGCCAATAGAAGTCAGAAATATGTAATCATGAAATTCAAACGACGCAAGTAAACAAACGAAAATTAATTACAAGGAAAATTGAAAATCTCTTTTAATGTTTAATATGAACTTTATTCTTTTTTATAAATAAATGTAGTAAAAAAATCAATTAAGCAAATAGAAATGAAATATGTATTTTGTAACTTTTTTTTTATGAAATAAACGTCCACAAAATATAATTAAAATCCAACCACATCAAATGAGATTAATTTTATTTACACTCCGTTTTGAACAATTCGAAACTACAATAAAGTTGCTACATTTACTCAGTCTCATAAAACTAAACGTTTCATCGCTAAATTTACGAGTCTAGAGAATTTCACCTGAAATTCGGTTTATCTCAAGTTATTTCATCGTATTTATAGTTTTATTAGTTTTTACTTTAACGCAACCTATGGAAACGAAATGACAGTTGACAGCTGTCACCTTGTGTCAAAGCAAGGAATTGTTAAAAAAAAAACTTGGCTGTACAATTACAAACAATTATGTTGAGGCAATAACGTTGAGAAACGCTGGTATAAAATCGTGTTACTGCAATGTAATGCTACTTGAAAGGTGCAAGTTTTTACTATATAACGAAATCTGAAGTACCACAATATTCAAAGAACGACAAATATCTTTCATTACGATGAACTTAACTTAAATTTCAGTAAAATGTAATGATATTAAATAATTAAACTAAACATTTTCAGTAATTTGAATTGAACACAATGCTCTCGATTTACTCAATTCGATTCAATTATGCAAATGTTGTTTTATTTATAATATAGTTTATACCATACGATCGGCTACAGTTCAATAATTAAATTAACATTTAGCGGATATTTCGAGCGGCGCAAACTAATTACGTAATCCGAGCACAGCATTTTCGGTTTCGTTCGTCCGTTTTATTTACTTTATTTATTTATTTTTTTCATTCTCCTTCTATTTTCTAACACTTTCGTTTTGATTTCGCTCTTAATTTCAACGCAACTAATTGCATATAAAACGCTCCGGGTGCAGCATGAAAATGCATTATTTTGTCGAAAATAAACAGTTCAGTTTTAATAGCGCCTCCGGCGAAACTGTTCCCCAATGCGCTGCGAATATTTCAGTTCCCCGACCGAAATGATCTGTGCTGTATCGAAAATTGAATTAATTGTGGCCTTTGGCAATATTTTTATATATATATATAGAGAAAATTTATTCCAAAGTTATTCTAACATTTCTCCGGCGCATTTAACATTAAATGTTGATATTTATTCAAAAATGCGCGGTTTTATTTTTTAACAATTAAAATGAAAATAACATCTGTTGGAAACGATGCACAACATGAATATTTTCGATTCATTATGTAAGCGGTAGCATTCATTATTTACAATAATCAAAAATAAATATTAATATTTACTGAATTTGTTACAACTGCATTATTTCAGTTTGTACATATCTTTTTGTGAAATGGAATATTTATATAATTTTTGATTATATATTGTAAATAGGATTTCTTGAATATTAAATCAATAAACGAAGTTAGTTTTGAAGTGCATGTATAAATTTCATGCGTTTAAGAATTGAATGGTTGAACTGATCCGTTTTTGCATTATTCTCTGTCGAGTCAACTTTTGTCGCCGAAGAATCGTTGTTAGCAACGGTTTCTTGTTACGTTAGAAGAGTCGAAGAATATTCGAAGCCGAATGCAATGAATGCAAAATCAAATAAACCCCGACCATCGAAGATACATTCTAACGGCGCGCAACAATGAGCACGAAAGAAACCAGAGGTAAATACAAAAGTGGATGAAGTAACGTTTCTCGAACAGAGAGATACGCCGTACTCTTTTTCAATAAATCATCTTCCTTTGTGTGCCATTCGAGAAATGTCGTCTCGCTTCCGTTAGCTCTTTCTTTCTTTCCTATGCTCCTTCATCTATTCACTTTTTTATATTCCTTTGCGTAACTCTTTTCCTGCTCTTTCCACGTCGATCTGCTGATTAATCGTGGCCTCGAACGCGGTTTCTCCGCGATTAACTTGTCTATTTTTCATCACCAATCGCCCATATCTCACATCTACCAATATCTTATTAACTACTTTCTCTTACCATTACTCCATTTAACTTCTCAAAATCAAAGAAAGTCAACTATCGAAAAAGAAACTCATACTTCTTAGTTTATTGAGCAATTTCCAATATTTCTCTCCCTTGATCTAAATACTAAATATTAAAAAGATCACCAATATTTTAAATATTCATAACTTATCAATCAAAAAAACGCAAAAATCAACCAAGGTTTATATAAGCATATACTAGTAATTAGTCTATTTACGAGAATATATTGAAGATTAAAGTTCTGAGTTTTCTATGAGTGTAGTTATAAAAATATTATTTTTTATTAACGTTTACCAAGTATTGTCAAAATTTACTAATACCATAAATATTGTTTACCGATATCATTAGAGCAAATCTCTATTATCTACAAATTAAAGCCTATAATTTTGGCTTTAATTAGTGTATACGTAGTTATAATTAACGTGAGTGGTTGTCGAGTAATACGACAAAATGTGAGGACACTTTAATTGTTCTTTGTTAAACTTTGACAGCTTATCACAAGAAAACATTATGAAGCTCGAAATAGTCTTATTAGAAATATCTGCGTCCTAATTAGTGTGCGTTTATATATTAGGAATTATATAAAATTTTAAAACTCAAAAAAATGTGATTTTTTTAAAATAAAAACTTACATAATCATCGCGTTTAATTGAATTCATTTCTGTTTATTACTGCATTTATAATGGTATGTCTCAACAAGCATCATGTCTGCATATAAACGTTATGATCTCATCTGCAAAAACAACTTCAAAGATTTCCTTTAAATTTCCATCGAAAAATTAATAATAGCTTCACTGGTTGTTGAATTCAACGCTAAAATAACATGTGGAGTGGACTTGAACTGAAGAGGACTTTGTTATATACAATCCATTCGGACTAATTTCAGAAATTGCTTTTCCTCATAAATTATCGGATTTCACCGGAATTTTTCATTTGCATTATTATCTAACCCTCTAATTGGCTTTTCAGTTTACAAAGAACAATAATAGCACTTGCAAGTATTCACGTATCGATATTATAAAATATGTGCACACATGTATGCAGATATTCTGAGTGGGAGATTTCCTGCAGTAATTAATGAAGATGATATTCGATTCTTTTGAGCACCGTACGACGAGAGACGTTCAAAAAATAAAAAGGTGGTGTATGCTGATGCTGGAATCAACATATTTGTAATGAGATTTCGCAATCAATATTATTTTCGAACAAAAATTAAGGCTCTTAAATGGCGAGAAAATTTAATTCTAATAATTTATAGTAATTTTAATAGATTTCAATAAAAATGATGCAACTAATGACTCATCGTGACAATTTTGTATAATTATTAGGCGATTTTTATTACACTCTTATCGAATGTGCGAAACGCACTATTTTCGTGCCCAAATAAGGATTGTTTAAACGCAGCTGCAAGTGCAGGTGTTCAATTTTTATAAATAATCTCATTTTTATTACTTTTTTATCGCATAAATTTGATGTTGGAATTGCTTTAAATAAAAATTAACTAAATTAATATATAAAGCGATTTTTCGGTAATCACACAATTTTTATTATTTTTCTATAGATTAATTATTTTCATTTGTAATTAAAATTTAGCGAAACAGTACAATATAAATTAAATAATCCGTAAATATACGAAATCATTTATAATTTTTATTAATGAATTATCAATTACAATATTTACTATTTTATTTAATTTAATTACTTGCTAAGTTTCGATAAGCGTTTAAATAACTTATGTTTATTTCAACGAACGAGTACTTCTATAAGTTACTTGGCAAATAACGCTTATAGAAGTTACTCAATTTGTAATTGTACTAAGTTAAATAATTATAATATGTAAAATGCAATTTATAAAAAAAAATGTAATAATATTTTTATAAAAAGAAATAAAATTTAGTTTTTTTGAGAAATAGAACAATAATAAGTATTAATAAAATAATTTTGGTGATTAGCGTTCGACAATCGCTGCTGCTGCAGATGATTCACCCGCACAATCGCCTAATTTTTATTGTTTTCTGCGAGACGCACTATTTTCGTGCCCAAATAAGGATTGTTTAAACGCAGCTGCAAGTGCAGGTGTTCAATTTTTATAAATAATCTCATTTTTATTACATTTTTATCGCATAAATTTGATGTTGGAATTGCTTCAAATAAAAATTAACTAAATTAATATATAAATTGATTTTTCAGTAATCTCACAATTTTTATTACTTTTCTATCGTTTTATTATTTTCATTTGTAATTAAAATCTATCAAAATAGTACAATATTATAAAATCTATTCTAATTGAAATAAAATTGTTTAAATGAATACAAAGTTTAGTTTTTGATAAATATTTTATTATATTTTAATAAATTTTCCTATTTGAAATGTAAATCAAATATATAATTGTTTCTCTCATAAATCTTGACATAATAAATAATATTAAATCTACTATTTACAATTATTTATATTATCGAACTTAAAGCAAATTAAATATTAAAAAAAAATAAATATAAATAAATCAATGCAAGTAACGAATCGTAATGAAAAGTTAATAATTTATTTTACAAAATGTTAAATAATTATAATATGTAAAATGCAATTTATAAAAAAAAATGTAAAAATATTTATATAAAAAGGAATAAAAATTATTATTTTTGAGAAATTAAAAAATAATAAGTTTTAATAAAATAATTTTGGTGATTAGCGTTCGGCAATCGCTGCTGCTGCAGATGATTCACCCGCACATTCGCCTAATTTTTATTGCTTTCTGCGAAACGCACTATTTTCGTGCCCAAATAAGGATTGTTTAAACGCAGCTGCAAGTGCAGGTGTTCAATTTTTATAAATAATCTCAATTTTATTACTTTTTATCGCATAAATTTTATGTTGGATTTGTTGCAAATAAAAATTAAATTAATATATAAAGCGATTTTTCGGTAATCTAACAATTTTTATTATTTTTCTATAGTTTAATTATTTTCTTTTGTAATTAAAATTCAGCGAAACAGTACAATATAAATTAAATAATCCGTAAATACACGAAATGATTTTTAATTTCTATTAAGTAATTATTAATTACAATATTTACTATTTTATTTAATTTAATTACTTGCTAAGTTTCGATAAGTGTTTAAATAGCTTATTTTTATTTCAACGAACGAGTACTTCTATAAGTCACTTGGCAATTTTGTAATTCTACCAAGTTAAATAATTTTAATATATAAAATGCGATTTGTCATTTAAAGAAATATTGAATTACATTAAGTTTTTAAAAATTCACATTTACATTAATCAATGCAAGTAACCATAATGAAAAGTTAATAATTTATTTTAAAAAAATGTAATAATATTTATATAAAAAGAAACACAAATTATTATTTTTGAGAAATTGAAAAATAATAAGTTTTAATAAAATAATTTTGGTGATTAGCGTTCGGCAATCGCTGCAGCTGCAGATGATTCACCCGCACAATCGCCTAATTTTTATTGTTTTCTGCGAAACGCACTATTTTCGTGCCCAAATAAGGATTGTTTAAGCGCAGTTGCAAGTGCAGGTGTTCAATTTTTATAAATAATCTCATTTTTATTAATTTTATCGTATAAATTTGATGTTGGAATTGCTTTAAATAAAAATTAAATTAATATATAAATCGATTTTTCGGTAATCTAACAATTTTTATTATTTTTCTATAGATTCATTATTTTAATTTGTAATTAAAATTTAGCGAAACAGCGAATATAAATTAAATAATCCGTAAATATACGAAATCATTTATAATTTTTATTAATAAATTTGAGTATATTTTGAGATTGAAACACGAGAGGTCAGAAGTATTGAAAAAGTTTAGAGAAGTTTGAATCTTCTCAGTTGGTACCTCTCATGCGCAGGCGCGGGTACGAGGAAGGAGGACGCCGAGTCGTGCTTCGGTTTTCGATGCGTTTGCGTGCATCGCATTTCATTATTCAAAATTGTTGTGTAATCAGTTCAAATTCAAAGAAATATATTGCGCTCTTGTACAATCCATCATCTAAGATCCCAATCCAATTAGATTTCGTCAATTTAAAGTGAGTAATTCGATTTTTTTTTACCAGAAAATTTCTATTTTGTACAACTGCGTAATTCCTAATTGATTTGCTTAGATTTATGACTTGATTTTGATTTGTATTATATTTAAGCAAGCCAATAATTAGAAATTGCGACGCATTAAAAATGGCTTCCCTCCATTTTTCGCAGCGTTGTTTGGTGAAGATAGCAACAGCGTTTTTGTTGCAAAAAAAAAAAGTATTTTTTTGGCTGAAGTTGGCTCAATCGTGGCGTCCTCACGCCATAGTATTTCGCATTCCTTTGTTTAGTGAACATCGTTTCTATTAGAAATCGATGATAACTATTGAAAATTCATCTGGTTTTAGTGGCATGAGCGGTGAAAAACCGTGAGTATTTTAATTTGCTGATATTATTTATTGATAAACAAATGTTTATACTTATTTCCCCATGATGTATATATAACTTAAATGGATGCAAGGTATTATAAATACCAGGTCATTCTATGCGTTTATCACGTCCGCAGTGATACGTAAAGGATGGCAAGACCGTCTGTGCTAAAACCTTCTCGAGGTGCATCCGTTGAGGTGGTTGTTCGTATTCGAATATACGAGCAATCAACCGACAGATCACAGCGGATCTAGGGGCTCGCGTTTCCCCGAAATATCAATTTATCTATCGCGACGGATGTCGTTAAGAAAAGTTTTGACCAAACTTAGTCTTACATTCTGTAGTGAAGTGTGTGTGCGTTATTTTGAAGACAAGTTTAAGGCTTCGGCTCTTGTTCTTCAACCGGATTGCAGTCAGTTTAAATTCACGTTACTCAATTTGCTATAAATTTATTATTAATTACATTAGAATCACGGGAGTGTTAAATTTCCGGCAGTTTAGTGCGTATTTTGCTAAATAATCGCGAGTGTTCGTGAGTGAGTGCCAACAACGAGATGGCAGAGATGTAGGTGATGGCTGAGATGGAGAGATCAGATGATGGTGATGAAAACATCGAAGTAGTAAGTGATTTTATACCACACGGGATTCACAATAAGTCCTCCCACCTCAACCTAAATATATTGTTTATTTGATTTTAGCTTCCACATTCTTTTAATTATTACAGCGTCTATTCAAAATTATTAATTCATATTGCGTCTATTTATTAAATTTATTTAATTTGTTTTTAACTTTTTATATATTTAATTATTACTTCGCCTATTAATATTTATTAATTATTTGATTCCCTTTGTTCTTGTCCGTAATTCCGTTTTTTACATCCACTTAGATAATGTGAGATGTTTTAGTTTAGGTTGCATTAAATTACTATTGATTTGGAGAAGATTTTAATTCATTTTTAATGCAATTCAATGCATTGTTTTTTTTATTTTGCTATTAGTTTTGTAATGATGATAGTTTTGTTAATTGATTTTAATTCTACATATGTGTTATTTATTTTTAAGTTGTAATGGCTTCAATATACTTAATTCATTGTAGAAGGAATCATAATTACTTAATTATTATTATTTCCAAACAACTCTCAACTCACCAAATTATCTAAAAATAACAAATGTTTACAAGCTGCAGATACTTTGCAATCTGCTTTATATTCATTTTACATCTTTCCTATTTTATAACATAAAATATTATAGTTCAGGAAATTCTATAATTAGGGTTGGCCACCCTAAAGCAAATTAGTCTATTATCAGTTTTTGGAAACTTTCTCATATTTCCAAAATCTGAAAATTGTATGTTGGTGTGTTCTGGTATGAATCAATGCGAGCTCGCAATCGTTTGTTTGTGTATGTATGTATGAGCAAGTGTTTCGATTTAGTATTTGATTTTGAATGATATGTGTGATTGAATGTTGTTACTGTTATGATTGTGCTGAGATGTCGATAGGTTTTTAGAAAATGTTAAATCTTCATTAACATTTTCAATTAGTTTTTAGATGCTTAAATAGAATTCTTGAACTATAATTAATTTATTTTTATCAATTATTTATCAATCAAAATTAATTAAACATTTGTTATTTCCTATCTTATATCGTTTTTTATTTATATTTTTCTCAAATAATGGAAATTGTCATTAATCAAGAAAATTAATCATTTCTATTTATTAACTTTTCATTATTACTATATTAGTTTTAAATCTTCTTCAGTCAATGGTGATTTCGTGTCGCCTCGCGATTAATAAGCATGAGTAGTTAGTGGCAAATCTAACGCTTTTGCATGTTTTTTGCTTTCAGCTGGATCTAACGTATCCACCGTGCCCGAAAATCACTCGAAAGTCGTGCAGAAAGAGTCTTGTATTAAGCAGTCTTAAATTCAACAAGACTTGTTGGTAGACTCTCTATGCATGATTTTAGATTTGTATTAGAGGATGTTTCAGTACCCTCGCCCATCCCCTTCGAGCTTATCTCGAGGTTTAATTAGTTTTTGATAATGAAATATCCCCGGGATCGTGAGATGGTTGCACACTTTCACGATCCACCCTCAGCCCTCCGTGTTTTCAATTCAATCGTTTATATTTGCATTAAGTTTGTTGTTAAAGTAACTTCAATTTTTCTTAAAGAAATCTTTAGTATTTGATTGGCATTTGGTTCCCTTCACTCCGCCCGTCCGCCGCGAGTCCCCCCTTAACTGTTGCTATGACTATTTTGGGGGTGCCGGTACTTCCGCAGACTAGTCAGTTTACTGACAGGGTCTCTGCCGGTCCCAACACCTTCCTTCATCCTCTAACCATTTGCCAATTCAATACTTTAGAATTCTCTTCGCTCGGGCGAAGTTTGCTGTTAACTTCATTTGGACTTCCTGGTTAAGTTTAGGCATTTAGTATTTAGTATGGATCGAATGAGCTTTTGCTTGGCTCACGATTCACTCCAATTCACTTTTGTTGCTTTGTTTATTTATTTCGAGTGATTCTCCTATCCTATTTACTATATATGTCGTTTGTACTAATCCATGTCTGTGGGGATCTAACGTATCCTCACGTGTTTTTCTTTCAGCAGATAAAATTCACCTCTGGACTGTTGCGCTCGATCTGTTCATTTTTGCTGTGAATGTTCAGGTCTTGCTGCTGGGTCGGGCACTTCAGAGGTGGATCAAACAATAGAATTACACAGCAAAAACCATAAACAATAAATACTTAATACTTAATAAGTTTTGCAATTGATTATCATAAATGTCCAATTAGGCAGTTATGATAATATCATTGCCAGAGAACTAATTAATACAGTAGAGTGCAATTTACTATAATAGTTCGTTCTCTTTAGGTTTAGATTAGGTTTAGTTTTATTTGTAATGCGCCCATTTTGTCAATATTCCTCCTAGTTTTAAGTTTACACCCACTCACAAAAAAACAAACCTAATCCGAGGACTCTCCGTCCCCTCCAAGAATCGCGAGTCTCCGGTTCGACTTATCCCTATATTCCTTTCTATATCCTTATTGTGCCCCAAAATTTGAGGAATTAAATGGGTTGTAATTTTGTTATAGTTGTAGATTGTTGTAAAGGCGTTCGGCAGCTGCTCAGAGTCTATAGAGTAGTCATAATATGATACAAACAAAATGTCATAATGCCGGATAGCTAATGAACATGCACAATTAGCCTATATTGTGCTGCATTGCATTACATATTGAAAATATATGTTATAAAATATAAAAATTGTTATGTAAAAATAAACGAAAAAAATATATATATACAAAAAAAATAATAACATTAATAAAAAATATAAACATATACAAAATATATATATATATATATATATTAATATATATAACAAAAAAATAATAATGTAAAAATATAAACAAAAAAAAAATATAAACATATACATAAGAAAAGATGAGAGTGAAATATAAAACAATTATTCCTCTCCATAAATGAATATAATGATACTACGCAATGCTATTAATTATTATTGTAATAATTGATGTATATTTTGTTGCATGTGTGTTATTTCTTTGTGTTCTGTTTCAGGTTTGATATAATTTTGTTGTTACTAATCATTGTGTGTTTTTTTCAGGCTAGCTTAGTTCTATTATTTTTGTTAGGATACCTTTTAGGTCATAGCATTTCCTTTAATCCTAATTATTCCTTATTTTCTATCCGGGTGTGCGGTCACGCGTTTGCTTTCATTTGCTGTGAATGGAAGCAACGATTTCCACGTGGTCGTATATCCAGGTGCTAATTAAAGGATTATCATCTTCCTTCTAAGATGGTAACCAGGTATCATTTCAAGCGCAATACACAGCCTCTGAATTGATGCAAGACCGTACACATTTACCTTCTCGAGGTTGCACCTGTTCTATACAGAAAATGTGGCGGATCGCATTTTAATCCACTTGACAGTAATATTAGGACTTTCTTAAGTTCACTTTTACTAATTATTATGAATGTTTTTGTTTCTTATAGGTTACTTATTTTTTTGTTATTTTTATGGGTGCAAGGTATCTGTAATACCAGGTCATTCTATGCGTTTTTCACGTCCGCAGTGAAACGCATGGGATGGCAAGACCGTCTGTGCTAAAACCTTCTCGAGGTGCATCCGTTAAGGTGGTTGTTCGTATTCGAATATACGAGCAATCAACCGACAGATCACAGCGGATCTAGGGGCTCGCGTTTCCCCGAAATTTCAATTTTTGTATCGCGACGGATGTCGTTAAGAAAAGTTTTGACCAAACTTAGTCTTACATTCTGTAGTGAAGTGTTTGTGCATTATTTTGTAGACAAGTTTAAGGCTTTGGCTCTTGTTCTTCAACCGGTACTGATTGCAGTTACTTTAAATTCACGTTACTCAATTTGCTATAAATTTATTATTAATTATATTAGAATCACGGGAGTGTTAAAATTCCGGGAGTTTAGTGCGTATTTTGCTAAATTATCGCGAGTGTTCGTGAGTGAGTGCCAACAACGACGAGATGGCAGAGATGCAGATGATGGCGATGAAAACATCAAGTAGTAAGTGATTTTATACCACACGGGATTCACAACTAGCCCTCCCACCTCAACCTAAATATATTTTTTATTTGATTTTAGCTTTTTCATTCTTTTAATTATTACAGCGTCTGTTCAAAATTATTAATTCATATTGCGTCAATTTATTAAATTTATTTAATTTATTTTGAACTTTTTATATTTTTGCAGATGATGGTAGAGATGGAGAGATGCAGATGATGGCGATGAAAACATCAAGTAGTAAGTGATTTTATACCACATGGGATTCACAACTAGCCCTCCCACCTCAACCTAAATATATTTTTTATTTGATTTTAGCTTTTTCATTCTTTTAATTATTACAGCGTCTGTTCAAAATTATTAATTCATATTGCGTCAATTTATTAAATTTATTTAATTTATTTTGAACTTTTTATATTTTTGCAGATGATGGTAGAGATGGAGAGATGCAGATGATGGCGATGAAAACATCAAGTAGTAAGTGATTTTATACCACACGGGATTCACAAATAGCCCTCCCACCTCAACCTAAATATATTTTTTATTTGATTTTAGCTTTTTCATTCCTTTAATTATTACAGCGTCTGTTCAAAATTCTTAATTCATATTGCGTCTATTTATTAAATTTATTTAATTTGTTTTGAACTTTTTATATTTTTAATTATTACTGCGCCTATTAATATTTATTAATTATTTGATTCCCTTTGTTCTTGTCCGTAATTCCGTTTTTTACATCCACTTAGATAAAGTGAGATGTTTTAGTTTAGGTTGCATTAAATTACTATTGATTTGGAGAAGATTTTAATTCATTTTTTTAATGCAATTCAATGCATTAATTTTTTTCATTTTGCTATTAGTTTTGTAATAATGATGGTTTTGTTAATTGATAATTCAACATATGTTTTATTTATTTTGAAGTTGTAATGGCTTCAATATACTTAATTCATTGTAGAAGGAATCATAATTACTTAATTATTATTATTTCCAAACAACTCTCAACCCACCAAATTATCTAAAAATAACAAATGTTTACAGATACTTTTCAATCTGCATTATATTCATTTTGTATCTTTCCTATTTTATTACATAAAATATTATAGTTCAGGAAATTCTATAATTAGGGTTGGCCACCCTAAAGCAAATTAGTCTTTTATCAGTTTTTGGAAACTTTCTCATATTTCCAAAATCTGAAAATTGTATGTTAGTGTGTTTTGGTATGAATCAATGCGAGCTCGCAAATGTTTGTTTGTGTATGTATGTATGTATGTATGTATGTATGAGCAAGTGTTTCGATTTAGTATTTGATTTTGAATGATATGAGTGATTGAATGCTGTTACTGTTATGATTGTACTGAGATGTCGATAGGTTTTTAGAAAATGTTAAATCTTCATTAACATTTAGTTTTTAGATGCTTAAATAGAATTCTTGGACTATAATTAATTTATTTTCATCGATTATTTATCAATCTAAATTAATTAAACATTTGTTATCGTTTTTTATTTATATTTTTCTCAAATAATGGAAATTGTCATTAATCAAGAAAATTAATCATTTCTATTTATTAACTTTTCATTATTACTATATTAGTTTTAAATCTTCTTCAGTCAATGGTGATTTCGTGTCGCCTCGCGATTAATAAGCATGAGTAGTTAGTGGCAAATCTAACGTATTTGTCGGCTTTTTTCAGCTGGATCTAACGTATCCACCGTGCCCGAAAATCACTCGAAAGTCGTGCAGGAAGAGTCTTGTATTAAGCAGTCTTAAATTCAACAAGACTTGTTGGTAGACTCTCTATGCATGATTTTAGATTTGTATTAGAGGATGTTTCAGTACCCTCGCCCATCCCCTTCGAGCTTATCTCGAGGTTTACTTAGTTTTTGATAATGAAATATCCCCGGGATCGTGAGATGGTTGCACACTTTCACGATCCACCCTCAGCCCTCCGTGTTTTCAATTCAATCGTTTATATTTGCATTAAGTTTGTTGTTAAAGTAACTTCAATTTTTCTTAAAGAAATCTTTAGTATTTGATTGGCATTTGGTTCCCTTCACTCCGCCCGTCCGCCGCGAGTCCCCCCTTAACTGTTGCTATGACTATTTTGGGGGTGCCGGTATTTCCGCAGACTAGTCAGTTTACTGACAGGGTCTCTGCCGGTCCCAACACCTTCCTTCATCCTCTAACCATTTGCCATTTCAATACTTTAGAATTCTCTTCGCTCGGGCGAAGTTTGCTATTAACTTCATTTGGACTTCCTGGTTAAGTTTAGGCATTTAGTATTTAGTATGGATCGAATGAGCTTTTGCTTGGCTCACGATTCACTCCAATTCATTTTTGTTGCTTTATATTATTTCGAGTGATTCTCCTATCTATTTACTATATATGTCGTTTGTACTAATCCATGTCTGTGGGGATCTAACGTATCCTCACGTGTTTTTCTTTCAGCAGATAAAATTCACCTCTGGACTGTTGCGCTCGATCTGTTCATTTTTGCTGTGAATGTTCAGGTCTTGCTGCTGGGTCGGGCACTTCAGAGGTGGATCAAACAATAGAATTACACAGCAAAAACCATAAACAATAAATACTTAATACTTAATAAGTTTTGCAATTGATTATCCTAAATGTCCAATTTGGCAGTTATGATAATATCATTGCCAGAGAACTAATTAATACAGTAGAGTGCAATTTACTATAATAGTTCGTTCTCTTTAGGTTTAGATTAGGTTTAGTTTTATTTGTAATGCGCCCATTTTGTCAATATTCCTCCTTTAGTTTTAAGTTTACTCCCACTCACAAAAAAAAACATACCTAATCCGAGGACTCTCCGTCCCCTCCAAGAATCGCGAGTCTCCGGTTCGACTTATCCCTATATTCCTTTCTATATCCTTATTGTGCCCCAAAATTTGAGGAATTAAATGGGTTGTAATTTTTTTATAGTTGTAGATTGTTGTAAAGGCGTTCGGCAACTGCTCAGAGTCTATAGAGTAGTCATAACATGATACAAACAAAATGTCATAATGCCGGATAGCTAATGAACATGCACAATTAGCCTATATTGTGCTGCATTGCATTACATATTGAAAAATTTGAAAAAATAAATAAATAAAAGAAAATATATGTTATAAAATATAAAAATTATTATGTAACAATAGACGAAAAAAATATATATACAAAAAAAACAAAATAACAATAATAAAAAATATAAACATGAGAAAAGATGAGAGTGAAAAAAGAAAACAATTATTCCTCTCCATAAATTTATATAATTTACGTAATGCAATTTTATTGTAATTATTGATGTATATTTTATTTTATATGTGTTATTTCTGTGTGTTTTCTGTTTCAGGTTTGATATTATCACCCTTTAGGTCACAGCATTTCCTTTAATCCTAAACATTCCTTATATTCTTTCCGGGTGTGCGGTCATGCGTTTGCTTTCATTTGCTGTGAATGGAAGCAGCGATTTCCACGTGGCCGGACATTCAGGTGCTAATTAAAGGTATGTCATTTTCCTTCGAAGATGGTAACCAGGTATCATTTCAAGCGCAATACACAGCCTCTGATATGATGCAAGACCGTACACATTTACCTTCTCGAGGTCGCACCTGTTTTATACAAAAATTGTGGCGGATCGCATTTTGATCCACTTGACACTAAACATTAAGACTTTCTTACAGAAAAAAAATACATATTACATTTACATGAGCAAGTATCGAAACGTAATGAAAAGTTAATGATTGATAAATAAAATAATGTGATGTAATGTAAATGGCGGTTGGTGCATTTAGCAACTTAAGACTAGGTTGAGGATAGGAGATCGTGGGCGTGCAACAAAAGGCTCACAGTTATTTTCTCTTCAATGTCACCACTTCTTCCTCCTTCGCGTTACATTAAAACGCTTTCATCTATCCAAACATTTACCAATACACAATTTCAAGTAAAAGCGAAAACTTTAAATACAAAATTTCATTATTTCCAGATATAAATATAATTCTGTTTGTTTTTATTATATTTATTTAATTATATTTAAAAAAATTAATAAGATAATTTTTTTTAAATAATCGTTTTTTTCTATACAAAAATCGTTATAATCAAAAATTATATCGTTATAATCAAAAATTAGAAAAAGGATCAATTAATTTATTTTTATTTTATCAGATAAGTTTTATTTTTGATCATTAAAAATTGCAAGAGGAATTAATTTATACAATTGTGCAAATATTTTTGTAAACATTTCTCTCTCAGTTTATTTTTTTCAGATAAATTTTATTTTTGATCATTAAAAGCTGCAAGAGAAATTGATTAGTTCATTAATTTATACAATTGTGTAAATATTTTCGTTTCACAAGTTTTATTTTGGTATTAAAATAGACTAATTAATTATTTTATGCAATTTTGAAAATATTTTTCTTGTAAATAGATTGATTATGTGAGATCTTTATAATGAAGATAACTCGGCTTAATCTCAAGACAGAGACGTCGGTTGATAAGATTGCGCGCATCTGAATGCGTTCCATTCCGAACGATGATAAATCTTCTACCCCGTCCGTTCTGCGCTAATTAATTTCTCCCGCAAAAGAGGAACCTACTTAGTGCGTTTAACCGAAACGGCCATCATTCATCCGTCCGGGCATATTAAAAACGCATCCCCGAATCCAAACAGTCGAGAAGAAGCTCGGAGTCGTGGAGACGAGGAAAGGAATTTTTTAATTGCGAATATAAATTTTAAGCTTAATTTATGTGCGAATGCGTGCGAATTAATTAAGAGTTCGTCGAACCCTGAACGTATGCTTTAGCGTACTTAAATGTTTATTTTATACTTTTGCAAAACAGAACGAAGAAAAGATCAACAACAAAAAATAAATATGTTGTTTGAGAGATGAAGAAGTGTTCTTGGAGTGCTGGAGGTCGTGCATCCATTTTTAATGGACGGTACGTGACTAACGAAATGGTATTGTGCGAAGTCGGAGCTCGCTGTTGGAGGAACAGAAAATGGAAACTGGAGATGGCAGAATCATCATTATCTTGTGTCATTGATGATGGTCCGCGGTTCTCTTGCTGACGACGTGGCCATTTCATGGACTACATTTCGAAAGATCAACGGAAACACATTTCGCAATTGATTCCTACACCTATTATTCCGCGGCAAATGTCAGCTCAATCTTAGTGGAGCATTTGTTGATTTAGATAATAGTTGGTCTCGCTTGGAATTACTGTTTACTTCCAATCTTTATTTTGTACTGCATTCCCAAAAGCTTCAATTATCTTTCCCATTTGCATTCGTTCAAGATTTATTGATTCTGTTATTTGCCAATTCCATTCATCATACCTGTCCAGAAAATTATCCACTGTTATAAAACATTCTTTAAGTAAATCTAAATAACTTGCAATAAATAACAGTCTTGCATATTACATCACACAACTAAAAAAAAACGTGAGTAATTTTATTCGCAAAATAGTAATAAAACACAAAAACATATTTTAAAAATAAAATTTGTAACAAGACCAAATAAGGTAATGTTCGAACGATGAGCAATATTGGGGAAATTCCTTTTAATCTTATCTCCAGAATAATATTTTGATATGGAAACGATTATCATTGCATGATAGATTACATTTTCAATTTACGTTGAAATATCGACTGAATAATTCAATTACAATTTCGAAACTTTATTGAGGAATAATGTAATAAAGTAATGTAATAACTAGTGATTACATTTTTGATAATTAGTTATTTAAATTTGATTTCCTGTAATTATTATACAAATCACTCGTAGATAGTGAAATGCAGCTATTCAATTGGTAATTCATGTATTTTATTGCTTTACGTTCATAGAAAAACACATTAGAATTTTGATTTATGTAATCAATAAAATTAGTTTATTTTGATAACATTTCTTAATAAATGAACTACATATTATATCAATTTTAAATTTATTTAATTCAAGTTTCAATGTTTTTAAAACTGTCAATAATAATTTGTGAATTCTGTGCCAAAACATAATTTGTCAACCTAAGAGTAGTTTGACGTAAGATGTCATTAAAATGTAACCCTTTTTTTGACAGCTGTCAATCGGCATTTCTTTATGCAATAATAATAATACTCTAAGTTTACGTAATAATAGATTATATAATGATTTGGTTTTTAAGAAAACTATCTTTCCGTAACTAAAATGTGCGTTTCTTAAGCTTAACATTTACATATATATTAGAAGAATAATTAGATAAATTATTTCATTAGAGAGAGAGAGAGAAAAGAAAAACAAAGGAATGCCACGGAGCTTCTTTTGTGCTTCGCTTTTTAATAAGTACAGTGTAGCCCGTATAAACCGGAAACGGATTTCCTTGGTCTGAACACACTCCAGAATGCGCGCTCCGAAAGAGCCATCGGCCTTTTATTATTAAAATCATCGTTGTTACATAACTAAACGCAACGCAGAATGCAGCAGTGATGTAAATCAAAGACGTAATCCGCATTTATCAAATACCTTGAAATTGAATAAAGCATGGGCAATGAATCAACCTTGTGTTGTGTAACGAACCCTTCGACGGTGCATGCTAACTGTACTCTTTCGGAGTCGGATTGTTGACAAAGTATTCAAATCGAAAGCGACGGCGTTAGAATTGAGAGAAGACGGAAAAAAAATGGTTACATAAACAAAGAACAGTTAGTGCTATTAATACATTTATAATTGATATTCGCACATCGATAACCAATCAATTAAATGGAAACCAGTTGATGATGATGTGCGGTGCTAATGAATAGCGCACATGCACACAACTCGATGCACCACTTCCATTCTGATACGCTTCGTTTGCTGCAGGGGCTGAAACAACCCTCAGCGACGAATTTAAATTAAGAGCATTTAAATGTATTTATTAAGTTATACGCAATAAACGTATTAAAGTACTTAATTAGAATTGTCTTAAATTATAATTAATTTATTTATAAATTCGTTAATAAAAGTGCAGTTTTTGAAAATTGGACTTCAGTTTATTTTAGCTACAACTAAAATCATAACAGTTTAATTATTTTATAATGAATGTAGATATGATCTATTGTTTAAATATTTGGATTAATTAAATTGTAACGTTATTCAGTTAATTCGAAAACTATGAATACTTGTTTAGGAATAACCAGAAGATAAAAGAAAATTAAGAAATTGGACTTACTAATATTTCAACTATTATTATAATATAGTTTTATTTATTTTATTTCATTGGAATAATAATAAAATAATTGTTGTGTTTTGAATGCATTATGTACATTAAAGGTTAATTATAATAATTAAAGAGTATTAATGATTATAGGATTCCCGAGAGATTAAAGTTGCACGGAAGTTCAGTTACAGGAAATCCAGGTATTCGTGATGGATTTTCGCGCACAATCTCGGTTTGGTTTCCTCGAATCGCGGCGTTTCAGGAAGTCGGTCCGTGATTAACTTACATGACTCGATGCTGGTGGTCCTTCTGCAGCATTTCGTTGCGCTTAAGGACACCCATGATAATCTGGCGTTCGGTGACGGACAATCTTGATGCTTCCCTGGTGGCGGCCGATACAAGAGCATGAGAACATCCAGGATCGGGGCAGCAGTCCGGCTTCCTAATCATATTATTAACTAACGACTTATGGTGGCTCCGTATTAAATTGCAAAAACGAAATAAAAAATACTATCCAACGTTTATTATTATTATTATTATTGTTATTACGTAAGGAGCGTTTTTGAGCAAATCGGTTTATTGTTGTTGTAGTTGTGGCTTGTTGATGTGTTTTCTTGATTTCTGTAGATGTTGTTGGTTGGTGGTGTTATATTGCGGGCCGAGAACTACTACAGCTTCTACAGCTACTACATTCCGCACAAACTACATCCCGCGGCACATTTCCCGGCGACTGCCAGTTTTCCACTGCCGAACCACAGTGGCTGGCCGCTTTTCCTCAACTGTTGCATCCGATTCGTACGCAGGATCCAGTTTCCATAGAGACCCCCAGCATCTGCCGCATTGTCTTCCTGCCGGTTGACGTCAGTGAATTAGGATTCTCGCTGCCGCTACCTGAGGGAGGTTCATCAACAGGTGAACAACGCCAGGATGTCAGGTCCTCTGTGTATGTGTGTCAGTCTCCGCAAGGGCGGACACCCTTATCTGCCGCCTCTGTTGGCCTAGAATAAAGCCGAACATACACACACGCACACGTAGTTCGCCCTTCCGGATATCCGTTTCGATTCGATTCGATTTGCAGCCACCATCGTGTTGCGGCACTGTACGTCCGAGCATTGTGTGCATTCCCGATGGATGAAACAGTTCGGATTTCAATGGATCTGGGCCATGTCTGCGTCTGCTAAATATTTCCAATTTAATTAAGCTCCTCTCTCTCTTTCTCGCAATCGCAATTTTTCTCGACTTTCTTTGCACTCCTAGGACAACGCTGCGAATAGAATGGAAGCTCTGGCATTGATTCCAATTGATGTCGCTTAAAAGTTTCGATATTTTTCTCCGAAGCACTTTCAAAGGACATTCCTACAAAACCATAAGTCCTTCAACGAAACTAACTTTAAAATCATTTCAATCATACATCAAAAAATGATACAATATTCCAAAACTAATTCCAATAAATATCACTAAATTTTATTAAAATCATTCATTAGGATTACGGTTATCTTACATCAAAATAACAGTCGATAAACCGAAGCTCATTTAATACATTTAAACCAAATAAAATATCGATAAATATAATAAAAAAATTAAAACAATTTAAAAAATAATTGAAATTTCGTTTCTACACGATTATAAATGATTTTGAAAATATGCACAAAATTATTATATTCTTTAATCATGATGCAATTTTATATCTCGTATTTAATAATGTAAAATTTAAATCAATAAACTCCATTCTGAAATTTGATATTGCTTATAACCCAACCTAAAGTCTGCTTCACACAAGGATATTCCAACATGTATGCTACACATATTTACTTTTATATAATAAAACAAGTATTTCTACTATCTCATTAAATAACAAATTAAAAACATATTATCTAATCTAGTTTTAAGTAATCCAATATTATTTAATCAAGCTGTTCCTTGAGTTGCATATATTGCAGAGTACTATAAAAATATATTGTATTTATTATGTAATGAGGCAATATTAAACTTATGATTTAATTTAATTAATTTAAAACTATTTGTTTGAAGTAAATCAATAATTTCAATTATTCGTATAATAGCGACATCTGATGAGCTTTTTATAAAATCAGTGTAAATCACAATAATAGTAGATGTTAAGTGCAGTTGTGTATCAAACAGCTGATATATTTCGGTTTTTGCTTGCTAACCATGAGCAAGATGAGTATAAGATCGCAAATGCAATATATGAACCGTTACGATGTTCATAAAATGTTAATAAATGAGTATGTGCTCAAGAATCCTGGCGATACAAAGTTTCTGCAGAGAGACACATCAAAAGATAAAAGAGATTTTGATGTGATCAGAGAGAACCATAAGTTCTTATGGGATGAGACTGACTCTACAGAGTCCTGGGGTCAACGGTTTGCCAAAAAGTATTATGATAAGTTGTTCAAAGAGTACTGCATTGGGGACCTCAGCAGATATAAGGAGAACAAGGTTTGTTTCTTACTGTAAATAGTAAATGTTGAAATCTAAGTAACTTATATAAGGTAATTTTCTATTAAGATAGCCCTGCGCTGGAGAACGCAGCAAGAGGTTGTAGTTGGTAGAGGGCAGTTCTCATGCGGGAACAAGAAATGCCAGGAGAGAGATGACTTGAAGACTTGGGAAGTGAACTTTGGATATGTTGAGGATAATGTGAAGAAAAACGCTTTGGTCAAAATAAGTAAGTATATCTATTTCTGTAATTGTGTTTTATTAAATATGTGTTTTAGGATTATGTGAACCTTGCTCCAAGAAGTTGAATTATCACACTAAGAAAAAGGAGGTAAAGCGTTTAAAGAGACATGTAAAGAGAAGATCAAGCGATGAGAAGAAGAAGAAGGAAGTTGATGAGGAGGAAAAAGTGGTGGAAAGTGCAGTTATTGAAGAAGCCCAGACAAGTGAACAATCACCATGGGCAAATGTGAAACAAGCAGATGTTAAGAGCAGGGAGGAAGAGATGGAGGAATACCTTGAAGATTTACTATTGTAAAGAATAAAATAAAAAAGGTTTATTTGTAAACTCACAGTTAAAAACAAAATAAATATATAAGTCGTTATAAACTATGATCTTTTCCTTAAAAAAAAACAAACAATATAAAATCTAACTTTAACAATATAATATTATCATCGTCTTCTCAATTCCTTCGTTTATATTTTTTATTCAACTTTTATTAAATTTTTTAATGCTCTTCGTCCTTTTGTATATTTAGAAACTAATTATTTTGAGAGAAGAAAAATGAAAACAACTGTGCTTTAATTGCTTTAACTGGCAGCACCACTGCGTATTATTAATAATTATTAACATTATTTACGATTATTAAATTCACTTTTTTATATACTTTTCAACTAAAACTACAGAAAAGAACGGTAACTCGTCAACAAGTGGATTGATTAAGTGCTTTAATCGGATTTCTCGCCGTTCTTCGCTGAGGTTTTATCACTGTCGTCGTCGGAGAAGTCTTCGTCATGGTTGTGAGTCACAGAGCGCGGAGTCTCCGGCCTCACGTGCGGTATTTGACTCTGGGATCGTTCCAAAACCTGAGTTTGGATGAAGGACATTAATTTCGATGGGGATTTGAATTAAAAATACTCACTTTATGCTGAGAGGTTTTCACGTCGGTTTCGTCGTCCATGGAGAACATCTTTGAGCGGGAGACGTACGGAGATTCGAGGACAAACCTCTGTTCATGAGCAACTGTAGATTCATGGGGTAAGAGCATTGCCGGTGCTCTGAACATGTATGAGAATGGATAGTAGAGCAGGTTCAGGTGTGTAGCTGCATACAAATCCGCGTACCTTACCACCTAAAATACACAGATTAAGAAAATTGATTTAATAAAACTATAAAGAGCAAACAAACGTTACTAATTCTTCAAACTTTCTCAAACTATTAAGTTTATCCTACGCATCGCTGGTATAAATAGGTATTATTTAATGATAAGATCAGAAGCAGGTATATTTTCGTAGTTAATAATTACCTGAGATGAAAAGAAAGTCTGTCTTGAGCCAGAGCGGAACAAACTGCCCATCATGCCGTAGGACATATCCATCTTGTGGGTAGCATCGCGGATTGACGCACGCAATTTCGAAATATCAGGCTTTTCTTTCGTGCTGCTATCCAAGTTTCTAAATTGCAGAGTAAAATAGACGTTATTTTTTTTTTTGCAAGATTAAGATTAAATCGAATACTCACTTGTACATTTCTCCCAGCTTCACATCGAGTTTCTGCAGATCATCAAATAATTGGCACTTATCTGTCCAGACGTGAAGTTCCTGCACCAATTCGGGCACGATCAGGAAAGTCCTCCAGCCTCGAATCTTCTTGCTCTTCAGAATATCCCCGAAAATATGATCACCCACGTAAAGGACATCCTTACCTTTAGCCCCAATCAGTTCCGTGAAAACATCGCAAGAACCTATTGAATTAATTAGTTGCGATTAAAAAGCATCAAGATGAATGTGCGAAAAAATTTTTACCTCCGGAGTACACGTGTTCCTTTTGGAATGGACCGGTATGGATCCCTACCCTCAGAGCTCCAGTTTCTGGATTGACTTGCCTCAAGATCGTTCCTTCGCCGAAGAACAATGGTTTCCTGGCATCGACAACGATTGTATCAAAATAAGTCTTCCAATTCTTGTGAGGTTCTTCAGGCTGCAATAAAAAAGATACAAAAATTTGAATACATAAGCATAAGAAAATAAATTTAAAAGATTGTAAATTGTGAATCTTACCCTGGCGCCATGAGGAAAATCGAAAAGGTACGTCATAATCTTATCGGTGAAATTGTATCCGCTGTTGGTGAGGAGGAAGGTCTTGGCGCCGCTCTCCCTGAGCCTCCTCAGGAACATAGGTAGTCTGTCATCCTTGTTGACATACTTCTCCAGGTTCTCGGTGGTGCGCTTCTTCAGTTGATCCCCTTGAATGTGAACGAAATCAACCGCATTCCTTACATCCTAAACATCGAAAAACCTTATTAAATAACTTGTTCCAAATAGCAGAGACCTTTGCCAACATCATCTTTGCCAATAAACGGTTTCATCATTAATTAAGACAGAGTATTACACTGAGCTAAACTGACCTGGAAGATGGATTTGAAGGACATGAACATGTCCCCACATTTAACGCCGGTCTTGCTCTTCGTGTACTGTGGCGAATTGGTGAAGAAGTCGACCAGACAAGCCAGGAGGTACGTCTCCGGAAGATTGAATAGAGTGTTGAGCACGTAGACGCGGGATTCGTCCAGAGTGAGGAACTTGTTCGGATAAAGTTCGTAGACTTGAGAGCTGCAAACGGAAGAAATTAACAAGATAATATTAGATGAGAAACGTGGACCAGATTTGAATTATTAAATACGTACTGCTTGAGGAATTCGAAGCCGTGCGCGCACACAAGAATGTTTCCGTAGGCGTCGACTTTCAGCAGATTTCCATAATGCGTATCGAACCACAGGCCTCTGCAAGATAATATAGTTTAATGATATAGCCCTTACTAAATATTCATAAATTCCTCACCTGACTGGGAAGGAAGTGTCGTATTCGAATTCCAAAATTTCTTGAGGATATCCAATGGAGACCATACGCTCCTTCACCAAATCGAAACCTAGGATTTCGTATTCTGGTGATTTATAATCTGAAACAAACCAACAAATATAAACCAACCATTCACTAAAAACCAAATCGAAATTGCAATACCTGCCAAAGTGTAATCCATGTCGAAGCCATAAAATTTTATGTTCTCCAAATGCAGACTGCGATTGACGAAGATTCTAAAAAAACAAAAAATATAAATAAATTCATATATTTCTTTCACCTACAACTGAATAATTAATGATTAATGAAAATACAGCATCCCATTAACATCTTCAGTATGTTTTTTTTTTGCAAGCTCATTTAAAACCAATTAATTTAATAAAAATAAAACGAATTTAACGTTCGCAAAAGTTGTTTTCCTTCGAGCCGACTTCAATTTTACTTTTTAAATGCATTTAAAACGCGCACATTACAAATTTTACGGCTTTGCCATTTAAAAAAAAATATATAAATTGCATTAAATGTCGCAATTGCCGGCAGCAAACGATGTAATTGCTTATTGAGTGGGAAGTGTTAATCCTTTCATCAATCATCTCAATTGGAGGAAACCCATTGATGCGCATTAATCACAACCCTGACATTAAATCAATAACATCTTTTTCATAGATTTATCATTAATTAAAAGCAAAGAATAAAAAGCAATATTTTATAACAATTTCAGATTTTCTCTAAAACTTTACATTTTGAATGATTTTTAGCCAAGTTAAATTCTATTATTATGTAGTGGACGTCCCAAGTTTTAACCAGAAGTAACTTCTGCTAAATCATGAATCCGGATATTTCAGAACATTAACATACAAAAACAAGATAATTAAATCATTATCAACTTAAGTAACTTATGTTAAATATCTTCGTATCGTTTCAGAGTTCCGAAAGTTAATTACTTAAGTCTTAACTGTCCAAATACACTTAAGTAACTTCTGTTAAATCATGAATCCGGATATTTCAGAATATTAACATACAAAAACAAGATAATAAAATCATTATCGACTTAAGTAACTTCTGTTAAATATCTTCGATTCCAAAAGTTAATTACTTAAGGCTATTTTTAACTATCTACGAATTACATAAGTAATTCCTGTTAGAAATGTTCGTATCATTTCAGAGTTCCAAATGTGAATTACTTAAGTCTAATTTTAACTACGCAGATAATCATTATTGTCAACAATTGTTAACGATAGTTCTGGTAATGAAATACTTAGAAACGCGATGACGAATTGATTGATTACACTTATCGATGATGACACAAGTCATTGTACTGAATTTTCGCGAATTTCAAAAATCGCAAATCGAGATTACGTATTTCCTTAATGAAATAGATCTGTTCATTATATTGAATATCTAATTATGATTAATATTGAGTAGAAACAAGTATAAAACTGAAGGAAAAGTGGCGTCTATTAATAGCGTTTCTTTATCGACGCAGTTCGATTTCTCGTGGAAAAGTTGTGCAACAATGCCCTGCATTTATTTAAAGACGTAAGGAGAACACGAAACATTATCTAAATCGACACAACAATGTGTACATAGCTGATTGGTTTTCTTCCAATAAAAAACACATCGGAACGTCATGTTTGCAGCACAAATTGATGAAGTATTTCACACATTAATGTATAAAACGATCAATTAATACAATTTATTTAAATTGAAAATCCTCAAATTAAATAATTTATGTTAACACATAATTCATGAAGGATAATCAAATATAAAACATTAGATAACAAAAATAAAGATCACAAGTAAAGAAATCTATTCGCGATAATAATCGGGCTAAAATAATGCTGCTAAAAGAAAACAAATCTAAAATTATGAAATTCTGCTATATGTACATCAATTTGGATTCCATAAAAAAAACGAGAACGAGTTGTGAATTTCATAATTTGATTAAAATGACGCAAGAGATAGAACGGGACGATAAGCGAGAAATGTACGAGACAAAAAACAAATATTTTCTTTTTCCTTGTGTGTGTGGATATGCAGAGGTTAAGGCCAATGCGAATCAGAGAACGTCTCCGACGATCACTTACTTTTTGCCCTACGGACAACATTGCAAACAGGAAGTGATAATTGATTCAAATTCAAAATATCCACAATTGCAATTCTTCGAATCACAATCAAATTTAAACGCAAAATATGATAAAATTTCTGTATATTATAAACAAGAAATATTAAATTTAAATTCTAACAAACAATATTTTTGTTGGAGAAACATCAACTAAATTGAAAAGTTTAATAAAATACAAAAGTTAAACAATGTTTGTACTTGAATGGATGACTTTTACAAATTTAATTACAAAAAATGAATTACTTGAAACAATGAAAACTATTATGTGAATTCCACTATTTTTTTTTTAAATTTAAATGTACATTTAGCTAATGCAAACAATTTGTTAAAATTACTAGAGGTAATTTAGAATGTTAACAACGATTTATAATTAAAAATAAAATAATAAACGCACAAAATAAACGATTATACAATTAGTTCATTAATTAAAATTAATTTCAGCTCAACAAAAAAATTTAAAAGTTTTCTTATTGCACGACTTGAGAATAATGCAATTTTCTTTATCTAAGATTAGATTAGAATATCGTTGGAAAGGTTTTTAAAAGAAATAAAGTATAATATTTCGTTCCAGAAATCTTCTAAGTTAATAATTATGCGAATGTTGTTGTTGCTCTTATTACTTTTATCTATCCGATGCGCCAAGTGAACCGGAAGAGGCCATCGGATTTGCTCAGATTATTCGAAAAGGAAACTCACTCGTTAGGTGGAAAAATGCGATCCTGATCTCCGCCATCATGCTGCTGCTGCCTACCGGCAATCACCTCCAGATGCATCTCGAGATGAGCACAAAGAATTCGCGCAAACTGACCCCAAGAAAAATATGTAAACAACGAAATGAAACAACAAGCAGTCCCAATGTTTTGACTGCTGGACGTGCGAGGAGTGCACTTGGCGACTTTAAAACTTCGACTGAGTAGTACGCGAAACGAGAGTGCCTTTGGAGAGTAGTATTCGTACACGCATGGAAGCTAACAACTTAACTTTCCATTATCGCCATACGGCCGCAACCAAAATACAAATCGAGGCTATGATTCACGTACACGTACAACAACAACAATGCTCGGCTAATAGATAATAGCAAAGCAAAACAAAGCTCGATGCACTTTAGCTTAATTCATCTTGCGACTATTAGCATAAGCATTTCGACCGTGGCCTTCGAACGAATTCCAGGAAGAGGTGCTTGCCGCTTGCGACGCCGGACACCAATTATTTCCTTAAACGCAACTTCCTCCTGCCTCAATTGCTCTCGTTCAGGACTTTACTTTCTGATCCACTGAAAGTATTAATATCACCACTCCAACATTTATTTTAAATTTTATGACCGAAAGTTAGCGCATCTTCCAAATAGATTCCTAAATATATACAATCACATCTACGCACTTTGCATACTGCTTAATCTTAAATACATTTTTCAATTCAATTATTACAGAATATTACATAAAAACCTTAAAATTAGGATAAACAATTCATGGAAATTTCCGCAGGAAATATTCAATCAAATCTCATTTCCAGATATCCCAATTTATATTCCTAACGCGTATTTCCACTTGCATTCTCGAGTCCATTGTTGTTGCGGATCGAAGATTTACTTTTGATTCATCATATTTGAATCACACTATAAAATGCCATTCCATATTAAACGGCACTTCCGTCCATTTAATTCTTCCATAAATAAAATACCATTAATATTTTATTATTACCTATTTACACTTTATATAATCATAAATAGTTAAAACAGAAATAAGTTTTGCAACTATTGTTGAAACTTTTTATTTCTCGTAAGATTACACTAAATCCAAAAACAGTAAACACTTTCATTATAAACGTAAACGGCTAAGGAATATTTTAGCCTTGGTGTGAATTTCCTCGCCTTTTTTTAGTAGATTTCCTCTTGTGTTTGTAAATAGCTGCACGATAGCGGCAAGGGCAAACTAAAGAGTACGTGCTCCGCCAATGAAAGAAAACAGTAGAGTTCGCCTTAGAGTTTGGTTTCTCACGCTGCATTTTTAACTCTCCCAAGTTCCAATCAATGAAAATACACAAATTTTTCCTCTTATTATTTTACAGTATTTCTATATACATAGATATTATCATTAGGTAAATATTTACATATTTACTTAGAGATAAAATATTTGTAACATATTCATTCAAAAATTTACGGCTTCAAATGTTACAAACTGTGTGATGCTAATCAATAACCCATCAACTGAAGCGTTTCGCTAGGCTATATTATATTATGTAAGTAAGAGAAATTGCATTTTGCTTGAGCATTTATTAACTTTCTAACGAAGCGTGAAATAATATTATAGAAACCAAGAAAATTATCTTCAATTATAATTGTTTTAACTTGCATTATAACAATAAACATTCAACCATAAATTAAATAAAAATTGACATAAATGTAAGATGATGAAATATTACACAAAAATATAATCTCGTGAATCTGTTCGTCACGTCGCAATCTGTGTCAGCACATCATTTGCATTCTATGCCCTAAATCTAAGAATAACATGAATAGATTTGCATAATTTCGTTAATATCAATCAATAATTGATCGATCGATCTCGCATTACGCAATTCGTGACTTTCGTTACAGTTTCACTTTGCTCGTAATATTTTTTTTTGGTGCGTTTTCAATGATTACGCAACGCGCGATTCGATGCAAATAGAAATAAATTAGAGACCGAAGCCAGGATAATTAAAAATACTCGTACCTGCATGATTCACATTAATAAAACTTGCCAAAAAATGCATTGACAAACTGTATATTCCATTTCAATTAATCATATTAATACCTATTATATAAATTATTTAAATTTCGTTTTAAGAAAGATTCCAAGTTTTTTGCTGACTAAATTTAAATAGCTTTATTGAGAAATTACTTGTTTGGAATTGTAATGCTTGTTAAGCATGTTACAAATACCGGATTTTGCTGATTTAAACTTCCAAAAAGAAAAGTCTAAGTTTCGTCTTTATTTTTGCCAGACAAGTGAATGTCAGATTTAACTGTCCAAAAATCGTGACCTCTCCGATGATCCAAATGAAATTGCGTCGATATTCGCAAAACTGATGATGGTTTCAATAAAGGCGATAATAAAAATGCTTGGGATAGTCCAAAATGTTAACCTACGTCTGATCCTAGCTCAGCCGCGTACCTAATTTATTTCGTTGTTTTCTATTTATATGGGCCAACATCAACAGAACAGACCTATCCATCAGCAACGTTAGTGAATGAACGGCCTTCGTTTCTGGAGCAGAAACGAATTTAACGCTGTTTCGTTTGCGAAAAAAAAAATAGTTTCATACACGCGACGGACGCAGCAAAAAAAAAGTGCGCCCACGTAAAGCGGGGAAAATCTGTATTTTTAAAATCGGACACGCAGTTTCTGGTGCAAATATACCATGGAATCGAGCGAAAATACACATCGACTTTGAGAGCAACATTAATTTGCGACATGCTCAAAACACGAAGAGTAAATTATGGCCGACGGATTTCAATGTTATTTATTTAGGAACATACTTCATTCTATTTCGGATTTATTTTAATTTGGAACGGTATGGTTCATAACTGTTTCATTTCCTAACTTCCAAAATATATCAAATTTTTGAATCTATTAAAAATGAATGGATGTAAGTGAAAATTTGATAACTGTTTCATTTCTTAACTTCCAAAATTTATCAAATTATTGAATCAATGGATGGATGTAATTGAAAATTTGATTTTGCTATTCATGAAGTCATCATCATCCATCAAATCATTACGTTTATAAATGAATGAATGTTGTGAGCGTAGAATGATTTGATTTGCTGTGTTTACCAGCGAATCGCCACACAAATATTGACAAAACGCCCTACAGAAATAAACGCATTATCAAAGTCCATGCAAAGTCGCACCATGTCGTCACATAAGAAGAAAAACAATGCTTGGACAATTGCTTTACAATTTCGCAATATGTTTATCACCGAGGTACGTGCAACTCGAGATTTTGCTTCGCACTTGATGCTTATATAATATACTTATATATAATAAAACGATAATTTAAAAAAAAATGCACAGTTTAGTCAAATCTACTCTAGCAGAACAGATTTAATAGAGTGCCAATAAATTCATTCAATACTAAAAGTTGAAGAAAAACGTATTTAAAATATTGTGATTTTAATCTCGATTTGATTGGAATAATTTTAAATTAATATTTTTATCTTTAAAACTGCCTAATTCTATAATCTAAATGGATAAGCGATTAAGAAGTTAATTTTAAAGTGGAATAAGTGCAACCAAAAATATTCCCTAATAAATAACTAGTTTTATTTTATAATTAGATTCTAAGCTGTTGTTTCTTTTCCACAACCACAGTATTAAATCCCATTATAATTTTGATTAATCTAAATTTAAAATATCCTCAAAATAGAGGAAACCATTCGAGGCTGCGCATTTTCTTGATTACACAAAGTCCAAACAATAAACTAAAGTCAACAGATAATGCACGTTGTCGGAAGCAAAACAAACACACAAATATTAAAATAATGTTTAAACATGATAATTTGTACAACAGATGATGTAAATATATATGAATAGGTTAAGTAATTAGTAATGTTTGTTTCATGCAAATAAAACCAGTAATTACCAAAAGTGTAATTTAATACATTTGATACGCATATTCTTTTTTGCTTTTAACTTTAATTTCTCTTAATTATTATACATCATCAAGAGGACATCATATTTTTAAGTAATTATCATTGTTACGTTTTCAATTTGAAAATAGATTTCAAAGTTTTTTAATCCGTATATTTTTCTTGGTCAAGATTAAAGGGATTCAGGGATTCAGGTCATCGAATGAGGAGTTGTGTATTTCATAACGAAATTGAATTTTGCAACGGGTGTGAAAGTGTTAGGATATTGTGGAGAGGACAAGGATATACTGGGCGATAAGGAGCGCTCATTATTTCGATCGTTTCACGCGACATTCCCGAAATCTTAAGGATTATGGAATCGGTGGCGATAGCGCAGATAAAACGCTGAAACCGTGCGGGGCTCCTCTCTCGTAGTACGTAATTTACATAACTTGCTTTCGGCTAGTTGCTAAGGTCGAATTGGTGATGCGAGAAAACAGACACAATGCCATCTTCGGACGCGACCAGACATCACTGATAACCAACTTTTTTCCGGAAAGATTTCGAATCCAAGGTCAGCCGCTGCTGGTGTTGCTAGTACTATTGCTAATATCGCACGTGACGATCGTGGAGGTTTTTAAATGGTTTTACCTGTGCGACAGCTGACGCTTATCAATCCAGACGTTCTCCACCGAGGGCATTCCGCCGGTGAAGCCCTCCAGGTCACATTCCGATACCGGATTGTGCTTCAGCGTGGTCTTCCTGTGGTTTTCATCGCACGGCAGTTTCGGTTTATTCCCGGACGCCGAAGAGTTGGCGCGCGCCCTCAGCATTTCCGCGGTGACCGCATTTTCGACCGGGTTCTGGGTCTCGAACAGCTCTTGCGATATCTCCGGCATAATAACTACTAGTTACTACAACTACTACTTCTCCTCTTCTTCCACCTTGGGCTCTCACGCACTCTTCTTCACACTACAATACTTGGACGGGAACTGAGCCGATTTGAGCTGACCACGCAACTGCTCTCATTGATAATCATGGACTACTCACAAGAGAACCACCACATACAACCAAACATCCATACACTCTCACACACGTAGACCAACTTAATTGCGCGACTTATCGCGTTCGACGATAAATCACGGAACGACAGAATTCCGTGTTCGCGAAGGGCGCGTTATTTTCGTGCAAGCCCTTTTCCGAGCCCTTGAAACTGGGAGGGAATGTCATTAAACTCGTCCGGCCTTCGCCGATCATTTGGAAACAACATCCTCCCGCTTCCTGATCGCGATAATGAATTTGTTGTTCTGATAATTCCGTTTGTTTACAATCCGCAACTTTATCATCGATATTTTGATCGCACTCGTACTCCACCTAGTTTCCAAAACAAATTCGCGCAAACCAATAAACATACAAAAGTATTTTTAATTCCTGCAACTCCTAATTATTTTCTGTCTTCTAAAGCGTTTTCAATTCTTACTAAATATGTTAATATTAAAATTACTTTGTTAGTTACATAATAATGTAAATGGTGTGACGCATTTATTTGCAGTTTCTACAATTATAATTTACAATTCCTTTAAACGGAGACGTTTCATCCAATTCATACTTGTTAATTAATTTGCAAATTGAAAGATCAAATAATGGTTAATTATTAAAATGTGTACGAATATACTGAAAACTCCAGATGTGTAATGATTAATGGTTTGTGTAAACATTACTTAATGTGATTGAAATTTTTGTTGAATGACGTTTGCATTTTTCGCATAAACATTGACGCAATAATGTTTATTAACGTGCAATTAGTAAATCTTAAATCAGGAAGAAACATTTCAAAACTACTTAGTTTGTGTACACATTGCAATGTCGTGACTTCATTGGACGATAACAATATACCAAAGGTTCTCAACCAATAAGACGAAAATTGGTAACGCGACCCCATTGGTCAATTCGAAACCAAAAATGCGACGAACAAAAAATATAAACTCAATACTTGAAGAGCTGGTTGCCTATGCGCGATAGGTATTATCTGCATTTACAACAATGCGATTATTCCAAGCACTCGTATATTATTCCAACTCTTATCGCTTATCTTGACTGACTTACAAAAGGATAAGCCCGTAATTTGATGACGACGCTTGGCAAATGCAATGGAATTTTTGGAATTTATTTAGGCTCACCTGTGCGGGGCGCTTCTGTACCATTTCTTGGTGGTAGCATCCTGCTTCTTTCCATCGACCACATCCACTGAGTACATCCCCTGGTCACCCATCCTTGTAGCGCGGATTATTTAAGGTTAAGGAGTACGATGTAGCTGCTGCTTCCGTGTGTAGTTACGCGACTACGTGCACTTTAATTGTTTACTCTGGAACTGTAATGAAGGCAAAGGAATCACTGACTGTACGGCAGTGCGAAGCGTCTGAACGCGTTTATAACACCTAGTGAACTGAAACAGAAATAGATTGCGTTTGTGTATGAGACGGAATGTTCCCCCATATATCAGTTTTTTAAAATATATATATATATGTTTATATTTTTCGTTTCTTTCGCTATTGGAAATGGATTGTCGCTAGTCTTCGACGCAAGCAATAATTTTGAGACTATATACAAATTACAAAATACCGCATACTTTCTGCATTGTCGCGATTGACACACTTGCAGCAAAAGAAAGCATATAACAGAGCGCTTGCGTGCTTTTCAATGTTCCAAAATGAATATTCGACATTAAATATTAATAATCTAAATGATTTTCATGTTTCGACGATAAACCTTAAATATTTTACATTTACTAAAACAATTTAAAATTAAATTTATATAATACTTCTGCACAGAGTATTACAAAGTTCTACTTGGCTATTAGTCTTTTATCTTATTTAATAATTTAAAATTAAACTAGTCTCAAATTGTATATTTCATTATCATATTTAAAACAATATTGTTATATTCCAGCTATAACTTTAATATTGCTATATAGTAATTGTATAACTAAGAAAATATAGAAACTTAACACCGTGGTTTATTGCGAATTAGTTTGAGGAGCTCCTAAAAATTAAATAAGACTAAAATTATTTTAAATTCAAAATCTCATTAGCATGTTAGTTTCTAAGATGTTGGCAGCACTGTCGAAAATAACAATATTGTTCTTCATGTGTTAAACTACTATTATAATAGCCGGTGAACTTAATGTTCTAGTTTATATTTGTTATAATGGTTTGAATGGATTATATAATTAGATGGATGGAAACTTACTTTTTTCGGTAATTCTAGACACCAGCCTGACAGCTGTGCAAATTCTAACCTAGTTCATAAGGAAACAAGTTCAAAGCACTCTTAAATATACATAATGTCAGGGGGCGAAGAAAAAGAAGAGAAGTACGAGAATGAAAATAAATCATCAATGGAAATCCTATCTGAGTTGTTCAGCACTTTTGATGCTGATCCTCCAGTTATCATCAAGAAGGAAAAGGATGAGACTTCGAGGAAGCATAAGAAAAGCAAGAAGAAGCACAAGCATAAAGATAAAAAGCATAAGCATAAGAAGTCTAAGAAACATAAAGTACGGAACTCCAGTGAAAGTGATTCAAGCAATGGGTCTGGTATAGATCTTGCAGATATATTGGTGAAAAGTGGGGATTGCAATAATTCCTTTAGTGAGACCATTAAGAAAATAATTAAGATGGACACAGAGACTGAGAGCAAGAATAAAGTCAAGGAAGTAAATGAAAAGGAGAAGAAAAGCCATAAAAGAAAGAAACATAAAAGCAATCACAGTGATGATGAAAGGAAGAAAAGCAAAAAGAGCAAATATGAGGAGAAGAGCAGGAAAGATTCTCCCGAAAGGTATAAAGAACACAAGAAGAACATTGATAGGTCAGAAAGTAAATATAGAGATGAAAAATACAAGTACAGGGATGACTATAAATATAGAGATTATCGATATAAGGATGATTATAGATTTAAAGATTATGATGGAGACAAGAGGCATAAGTACAGAGATAATCCATTTTACAGGGATAGATCTGAAGATTGTTATTCTGATGATAGGTAAAGCTTAAGTTATTTATTTTCATTTTCTATAATTTATTGATGTTTTTTAGACATAGGACCTACGACAGGGATAGAGACAAAGAGGATAGTGAGAATTATATTGATAAAAAGAAGCTATTGGAGATTGCAAGAAGGAATGCAATACAGATGATGAAATCTGGTAGTTTACCAGGAGCATTAACGTTAGGACCTCAGGCTCAAGAAAAGGTTATTGCCGCTATAAGGTCGGGCGGTAAAACTGTGGAGGAATTGACGGATTTTTGCAAGACGCTGTCAAAACAGGAGGAGCTTGGAGAGGTATCAAGTATATCTGACCTTAACAGCAGTGAAAGCGATGGGGACCAACCCTTCCATCATCCCTTTCAAATTAAAGATAAGCCACTCACAATTAATATAAAAGTGAGTATAAAATTATTGAAGTTTGCGATGTTTTGTGTTTATGGTTAATAATTTGCAGAATTCAGTACCACTACCGATAAAGAATAATCAGGAGAGGGCATCGGAATTAAGGATACAATTTCCCGTTAGCAGTGGACAACAGCATAGAAAGACTGAGAGTGAATGGGTGCCGGTAGAGCCGAAAGCTATTGAGGCTCCGCCTCCTGTACAACCGAAGCCAATACCAGTCGAAGAACCGGAAGTCATTGAACCCGCCCCTGCGGTTGTTGTTCCACCTGGGCCGCAAGCTTTCCCATCCAAAGAGCTGGATGACGCTACTGTAAAATCCAATATATTTTACATGTTTCTATAATTAACTTATTTAATTGCAGTTACAAGAAAACGTGGATATTGCGTCTGTAGTTAGTCAACGTTTAACAGCAATTAGGAAGTTACAGGAAAATCCGCATGACGTGCAAGCCATCACTGAGATGTTTCAAGCTCAAAAGGAGGTAATACTTTACTAAATATGTTTATTTTTTGGTTGCAAAACGTTAATTTTATTAATTACAGATGAACACTTGGGCGGAAAGCAAACAGCAGGTGGGGCAATTCACTGGGTCGACCGGGGCCCAAATATTGTCGCAAGCAGAATTATCCGCCGGTTATCAGGCGTGGGCTAGGAAGGTAAGAAAACTTTTCGAATTTGTTTTTCTCCGTTCTATTTAGACGCAGCATACACTTCATCAAAGCATCAAGCTTTGGTAATTTCTATGCTACACCCTCATTGTCTAAAACAAATTTTCAGGTTTTCTTTTTGTTTTGTTCGTCTTCATAATTTCCCAGCGCATCATTGTTACTATTATTTGTTTGTTCTTTTAAACGGATGCTTCCAACAAAGACGACATACGTCTTTTTTGGACGCATTCACCTCTTGTCTGTTAGTCTGAGGGGATGGCGTCTAACGTGAAGATGTTGTCCCTGCAACCTGAGAATTTGTTTTAGGCATTTATATTGAACAATAGCACGAAATTATATCAGGTGTGGAAGATGGAAAACTCGACGATGCCGGTAATATCTGCTAAGTAGACACTTGCGGTAAGTAAGAAGACACAGTAACCAATTGTTAAATTCATATGAAATATTGGAACAAGATTCGCAACAATCGGCGTAATCTTTGTTTTCGTGTACATAGTATTTAGTAGTCCGTTAAATTCATTTGTGATCGAATAAACTATTAAATTTCTTCAATCGATTCATTGTAACTTTACGAATTATCTATGTTAACTTCTGCATTAGGGGTTTCTAACAAATTATTTCCAAAGAATCTTCGAAAAGGTAATAACAGCGACTGTCGGAAACCCCTGATCGATATTATCATTGAGCTCTGAAAACGATGTCAATAATAATGTGAGGTGTAAATGGTTAATTTCGAATGTCATCAATGAACGCCAATATCGGTAAGGAGTCCTATTCATCCGAATTTCTTTTCTCATGTTTCCCTCTGGACTTCTTCAAATCGATTAGGATCAATTGCAAACTGCGGCACCGGTGAGTGGCGGTATGGGAATGCATTTGCTGCAGAAGATGGGATGGCGTCCGGGCGAGGGTCTTGGTAAGGAAAAGACCGGCACCCTGGAACCCTTGCTGTTGGAGGTCAAGCTGGACAAAAAGGGTATCGTAGCTAAGGAAGAACAGAAGAAAACTGTTAAGCCGCCCAAGCAGCCAAGCAAAACTCTGCAGGGTAAACATCCAGTCTCTCTCCTAGGCGAATACGCCTCAAAGCGAAAACTAGGCGCGCCTCAGTATACAGTGGACTTCGAATGTGGTCCAGACCACAAGAAGAACTTCCTATTCAAAGTAATTATCCTATAAGATAAATAATATTAGTTTCTAACTGTATTTATGTTTGAATTTTTTAGGTGATTTTGAACGGGGTTGAATACAAGCCGAACGTGGCTAGCGGCAACAAGAAAGAGGCTAAAGCGTTAGCCGCTACAATTTGCCTACAGCAATTAGGGCTACATCCGATTTGAGATTGTTTGAAATTTTGTTTAAAACTATATAAAAAATAAAAGTTTTTTGTTTTCCCATATTGGCAGTACTGTTTGTCATTGTTGACACTTCCTGACAGGAATAAGTTTGGTTAGGATAGTGCAAAATTTAGGAGAGTTCTACTTTGGCACTCTGACAATGTTCGCTTCAAGGGGGGCCCAAGTGCTCAGGGCATTCAGCGCCCTTAACGGTAGGACTGCCATCCAAAATTCCGTTAGGAACAGCGGCCATGCGTACGTATAGGTAGCATTATGTAACCGATCATCAATAATAATAATGTATTTATTTTAGGTGCAATTATCGCTGCGCTGGTCCACCAGCAGACCCTAAAGTGATTATGGCTGCTGAGTTTGTTGGAGGGTTCGCTTGGTGGTGGGTTTTGTGGCATCTGTGGACCGAACCCGCTCACATTACAGTAAGTTTTCGATTCGCGTGTATTGGGTAGCCTATCTTAACGTGTCTTTATTTTAGGGTGAATTTGAATTCCCTGATGCTTCAAAGTGGACAAATCAAGAATTGGGTATTCCTGATGAGTAATTGCTAATTTGAAGAGTATTGTAGAGCATTGTATAAATTAAAGTAATAAATTTAAATGTGTTTATTTCTTCTTTGGAAACGACTACCCTTAAGTATTAAAGAATCTTAATTGTGTTTATTTGTTCCTTATTGATCATAATAAGAGAACACCTTTTAAGTCTTCAAAGTAATTAAATTTATAAATGTTTTCCTATAAGTTCTTATTTTGTTAAATATATTCAATGAACAAAAATATTGATTGATTTTGATGAATACAAATTTAGTGATAATATTTAAGTATTCTTATTCCTTGCTTTATCCCCATGGAAAGAGAGCTTATTTAAATATTAATATATAAGATTCCGAATTGAAGTTAGTACTTCTAGACAATGCAATTGCACAACAACTTGCAAGGACTTTTGACAGCAAACACACATAACCTTGACGTATGCAGATGTCTGCGTCACTCTGTACTTCCCCGTCAACGTGACCGAGGGGAATTACCCAACTCTAAAAATAATTAAGTGAGGCAAGTATTGGCAGTTTTGGATGAGCTTTGTGAGCGTCGTTACAGTGTTATCTGTGCGAAATGTTTTGTTAATATTGAACTTATCAGTCGTTATCGTTGATATTAATTGTGTAGTTTTAATAAATGTGTGCTCTTATTTCAGTACCTTATGTTTGCATCAGTTTTGCAACTGTAAAAACGGAAATACTTTAATATAGTTACGTTTCATTCTACATTTTGTGCATCGCAATGGAAGATACGATGTACACTACTTTACATGAGACAAACGACATTACACAATGTTATAATTTCAATGGTAATCTTAGTTATATTTCACTGCATTCTCACAATATCTCCATCCAAATCAAATCCAAACTGCACATCACAATTAAAATTAATGTGTTTGATTGTTAATTTATAGATATTTCATACACATATGGTGTTGAAACACCTCCAATGTCTGGATCTGAAGGTTCTATGTCACCAACAGACTTAAATTTGAACACTATGAAAATTGTTGAAGGTAACCGATAGATACATTTATATTTTTGCCAATTTCTATCTAATCTTTTCGCAATGCATAAAAGTACAGTTTATTGATAAATGTATATAATTTGCTGCCATTGTTCTTGTAAATAATAATTATAATAGAATAGAAAATTTTTATTTTTCTTTATTTTTATTACAAGTTAATAATTTTTGTAAAGGCAAACTGGAAACTATAACGTCTCCAACTGCTCCGTATTTGGTAATAACGGAACAGCCCGTGGAGAAGTTCCGATTTCGATACAAATCTGAAATAGTCGGAACTCACGGATGTCTGAATGGCGTGACGAGTACTCGAAACCGAAAGAGCGCTTTTCCATCAGTTCAGGTATTTTTTAAAACTAATCTATGTATAATATATTATGATTGAATTTTTGTTTTATAGTTAAATAATTACAATCAACCTGCAGTGATCCGTTGTTCTTTGTACCAATGCAGAAACGGCGGAACAGAAAAGGGTCCGCATGCTCATCGACTTGTACAGAAGCTCGACAAGGAGGAGGTTGACGATCCGCACGACATTGAGGTCAATGAAGATACCGGATTTAATGCATGGTTAGTATATTTATAAATAATATATAATAGGTAATTTAATGAGTATATTACAGTTTCAAGAATATGGGCATCGTTCATACAGCCAAGAAGTTTTTGGTGGACGAGTTGAAGCGAAAGAAAATGAAACTGAAAAGGGAGGAATTGATGCGCAGTAATTCTCCGAGGGATATTTCGAAAGCAGAAGAGTTGACGGTGCGTTAATAAATTTATTGCAATTTATGTATATTTAACTGTTCCCCTATTTAGATTGTAAACGAATGCAATTATGAGTCCAAGAACATGGAAATGAACAAGGTGTGCTTGCGTTTCGACGCTTTCATAAAATACGATAATATTCTGTTGCCGATCTGCAATCCCGTCTACAGCAATGAAATAAAAAATTTGAGTATGTACAACCTATATATTTGTTTTTTGATGAAAGTAGTGTTAATTTTGTGATCTCTTTCAGAAAGTGCATTAACTGGAGATCTGAAGATCGTGCGTATGGACCATTGTACAAGTCCTGTTGCTGGCGGGAAGGAAATTTATTTGCTTGTTGAAAAAGTTGCTAAGAGTAAGTCGTAATTATTTTTTATGAAATTGCATGTTGTTTTTTCTATCTTTTAGAAAATATACGTGTTCGCTTCTACGAGGAAGAAGACAACGAAATCATGTGGTATGCACATGCTCGATTCAACGATAATGATGTGCACCATCAATACGCTATCGTAATTAAAACGCCGCCGTATAAAAATTTGAATATCGATGTGGAGAAGAAGGTGTACGTGCAGTTGGAAAGACCTAGTGATGGGGCCATCAGTGATCCTCTCGAATTCACGTATTATCCGGACAGACGTACTCGTCGAAAACGGCCACGCTTCGATTACGACAGCTCATTGAGCTACTCCAGTAGCGAAATGCCTTTAACAATTAATCCTGTAATCAACTTACCTGAAAACTGGAATGATTTCGTTGGAAATGTGAACTCTAGCGAGTTTAAATTATTGATGGCTGATTTTAATCTGGATAATGACTTCGAACTGCAAAAGGATACCCCGTCCAGCAGCAAGTCGAAGAAGCAGATACCGAAGGAAGTGGAAGATCTTAAGAGGTTTTTCAGCGAGATTACGAGCCTCTTGGACACCAATCCCTCGGAGTCAAAAATCAAGGAGATGATCGAACACTACTTCGCCGAGATGAAAGGACCGTCCGGCAAGAACCTCCTGCACATCGCATACCAGTACAAAATAGACGAACCTAATTTCAATAACAAGATTGAGAAGCTGCTGCAGTTTTTGAAAATTTTCAAGCTCAGCCACTATTTAAATGAGACTACCATTAACGGAGAAACAGTTTTACATTTGGCTATGCAAAATGGTAACTTGCTCGATATTACGAAATTAATCGCATACGGAGCGGATCCTTGCACGAGGGATTACGAGGGACATACGGCGCTTCACTTAGCTGTGAAAAACAAGAACACGAAATGTCTGAGTCCACTTCTGAATGCTTCGACTGTGAAAAGCTTCATCGATATGCAGGATCACGATGGTTATACAGCTTTGCAATTGGCCGTGCTGATGGGCAATCTGGAAGCCATCGAGCAGTTGTGCAATGCCGGTGCTAATGTTCGCGTTATCGATAACAAGAACGGCAGATCGATCATGCAGATCGCCATAAACGAGCAGTACACCGATGTCGTAGAGTACTTTTTGAAGAGGAACGACGTCAATTACGATCACATAGATTATTGCGACAAAACTTGTCAGGAGTTGGCTTTCTTACAGAAGAATGAAACGGGTCAAAGGATATACGAAATACTAACGGTTCATTTGGTAAGCCATCTTTATAAATTAATCAATCAATTGGATTTACTTGTATTTATTTTGCAGAAGAAAATCGACAAATTCAAATTTTTTCCTCAGGAGATTAAAGCGGAAGTTGACTCGGACAATGACGAATTAGAGGTATACATCTTTTTAAAATCTAACATACATTTATGTATTTTGACCGAATACTTTTCTTTCTATAGATTGATTATCCTCAAATGGATTTGACTTCGGTGCAATTGAGGGAGATGTATTGTAGTGTTTCAAAATTTAATGACGTCACCCTAGATAAACTGTGCGCGATTTTGAACCCCACAGGCAAGTGGAAGAAGCTGTTGGACATATTGGATCTAAACCATCTCTCAAATACTGACATATTGAATAACAATCCCACGAAGGACCTTCTAGACTTCGCATTGGTAATGTCAAGAAAACAACGTTGAATCTTATAATTATTGATTCTTCTTGCAGGTGACTGGCCGTAGTGTCTTTCAAATACGATCTGCTCTGGACGATATGAATGTTCCGGAAGCGGTTAAATGTATTGATGATATGGTCAAGAGATAACCACGATACTTTAGTTTTCCTTTATTTTTCTATGAATGCATTACTTTTGTATAGTGTTTTATATCTTATATACTGTTTTTTTTTTGATACATATATTATAAATAATTAGAATATAAGAGTTACAAATAATGAAAATATATTTTTTTCCTATTTAAGCAGATCTTGTTATATCCTATGGTACAACTATAAATAAATGTTAAAAACAATTTAAAAAAAAAACAACAATCTTGAGAGAAATGTTTCCATTATTTACAAAACGATATATCGCATCTACAAAGTTCGTCTAAACTAGAAATATTATTTAATATTTAACTGGTGAATTGTTGAGTTTAAGATATTTAAATATACTTTTAAGAAGTTTATTATTTAGTTCAGAATATTTGCTGTTATAGTCGCTGGAAATTGCAAAAATATGCAACCAAACTATCATATTTTCAAACTGAAAAACATGTGTAATATTAATAATTATCTGCGTAAGAACATAATTTATTATCACATAAATAAATTGAATATTAAAAAATAATATTGTTATTATAATTTAAGCTGAGTTGCAAGAAAAATGAGGATGGTATGTTTATCTCATTCTAATGCAAAGCATTGTGATATAATCCATCTCTCAATGTAGTCTTGTGGGTTTTTCTTTAAATGTTTCTTGCATGTTTTAAAATGTTATTAAGGCTACCACAAGTATATCTTGTAAATTTCTGTTGGTAAGCAATTTGATAAAGTGTGAATCATGAAAATGTATTAACTAAGTGTATTGTTTTCATTTATAACCTGTGCAGAAAATGAGTGATGAATACTTTTTGCAAAATGTGGATATGACCATTGATCAGCAGGTATCGGATGAACATGGTCAGGTTCTACCTAATGACCAATACAGTAACTATGAGGCTGCTGGTGTAAATTTAAGTGAATTGAATTTGGAGAGTTTGGTCTTCAATGATAATGCAGTGGAAGAAAGTAACCCGGAGGAGAATATCTTCTTTTTCAGGGTTAACGGTTCTGAAGAGGTTTATGGGATACAGAAAGTTGTTGATGAGGATGGCAACGAGCAGAAGTGTCAATTCCAAGTTAGGTATTTAATTATTAACCGCTTATGTAAATATTGGTATTTTATTAATTTATTTATAGACAAACCAGTGATGGACAGTATGAGCCAATACCTGAGTCTATACAAGTTTTGCATTCCAATGAAAAATATGTTGAGAGCGTTGATCATTCTGATATAGGACCAATTTATTTTAAAGAAGAATACTTAGTTGTGGATCAATCTCAGGTAGCTGAAAATGATCTTTTGCATGACACTACTTTAGGGCCAGATGAGGAAGGTATTAGATTGGTGGGAGTGTTTGCTTAGATTGCAATATTTAATATGGTTAATTTGCAGATATATTGGGCATATTTTTAAAAACTGAGAATGAGGGACAATCTTCAAATGAACCTATAGATTTCCAAGAAGAATATTTACCACAACCAAATTTCGTAGATTTGGTACAAGAAGCCACTAATGTTGAAGCTGATGAAATAGTTTATGATGAGTCTCAGAAGGATCCTTTGGAAGGCTATGGGAATCAATTGATGCAAGACGCAATTTCAACAGTAGCTGAAGATGAACAAAATATTGAAAATAATTTAATTAGCGTTTATGTAGAAGAGGATTCTAATGATGAAAGCAGACGTTTGGTGGTTAAAGATATTCCCACTGCTGAAGAAAATGTAGTTAATAGTGAGATTTATTTAGGTTCTTTAAATAATGCACTTAGTCATTTGGTGCAAGAAACTATTGCAACGACTGTGGTGGAAGAGGAAAAGAAACCGATTTATTATTTAAGGGAAGAGCCGCAAGTGCATTACAATCATGAGACTAGAGTTTTTGTAACCGATGAGAATAATCAGCAGTATTCTTACGTCGTTAAGAGTACGGGAAAGGAGAACGTGGTGAAAACGCCGTATAAAATCAATCCGAGGAGTGTCTTAAAATCTTCCTTTTTACCGAAGAAGGCTGTGAAACCTGTACAAAGTTGCCAAACTAAGATTGTCGAAGCTCCGGTCAGAACGGAACGATTACCACGAAAGCAGAAGATCGAACCGGTTGTAAGGAGCGGCGAGGAAATCGTCCTGCAAGAGATCGTCGTTTCTTCTAATGGTTATCTGCGCGTCACCGAAGACGGTGTATTGCAGGAGAACAAGATGATAGTACCTAAAGAGTATGTGCAGTTGAGCGATTCAGATGAAGACGAGAGATGTAAAAGGCGAAGGAAAAAGCCGAAAAAGAAGAGAAACCCACCGGTCGAGATCGTCATCAGCGATTCCGATTCTAACAACTGAAAGTCCTCATTAAACATCTTTGCTTTACGATTGGTTGAACCAATATTTTACAGGGTAAACGTTTATATTAAACTGTTTTTAAACAATCGCATATAATTGTAGTCCTGTTTTTCGAGACGTTTTTTAGTACTATTTTTGTACTGTTTTTATAATAATGTTTGTACATAGTAACCGCTGCTTATGCAAAAAGTAACAAGTAACAATTGAAAGAAATAATACTTAAAACTGAATAAATGTGATATTTTCCTCTTTGTTCCTATTTATTATGGAGTTGTTAATTATTGTTTAGTTTTACGTTAAACTTGTTTTCTTATGATTAAAAAAAAAGGTTTTTTATATATTTTTTTAATCTGTTCTACCATTTCTAATGAATTTTTGTTGTACAAGTTCTTTGGTGTGATATAATAAATATGAGTGCAAAATGAATGAATGCAATTGCGTTACGCTGATTGTTTGTAAAATGGGTTTGGAGCATTTCGTGCTACGTCGCCATTGTTCTTGCAACAATTACTCGCAACTTAAGCTAATTCCACTGTGTTTACCATGCGGATTATGGATGATCCAAGGATGCGGTCGAGCGCTGCACAATCAAAACAAACTATTTAAGTTGACATTATTGTTAACACGCCATGGGGACATTGTTAATTCCGTATAATGAAAAGGAATGCAATTTCTATGTGCTAATTAGTTTTTCTTTGCATTTGAGAATATGTATTTTCTTATGTACGTTTTCAATCATTATTTTTATAAAAAGACAAATGTTAATAGAATAATAACACTTTTTTTCTATTTTTATTCTACTGGGTTTTAATAATTGTTTATCATCTTATATTATTGATATTTCTTAATAGTTTCGACTGAAATCCTTTCTTGTCTCTTGCTATAACTTTATAATTTCTCCTCCATTCTCATAGCAGATTTATTTAATTAAAAACACGTTTGATTACATGTTATTTCCAAATGAAGATAATAAAAGTATTTTTGTATCAACTTTTAAATGCAATCGTTTTAATTAAATTTAAAAATACAATGTTATTATGATAACCGTTTAGATTATGGATTGAAACATTGTTTACAATAATGAAAAAAAAATCTCAATATTAAAAGCGAAAAATCCCTATAGCACTGAATCTATTAATTTAACTTCTACTCTTTCCTTGTAATTAAAAAAAAATCCAATCACATAATATTGAGATTATTTTGTGCTTAGAAAACTTAGTTAATATTTGATTTTTTGAGTAATTAAAAATATTTTTTAAACTTTATCTAAGTACATTCACTTTATGATTTTTTGCATTTATTTTTAACTTATAAATAACACTAATTCAGGTATAAAAAAAACTTTGTCTTAATTTTCTGTATTTATAAACGAATTAATTAGGAAAAAAGAGAAAAGTGGATCATACTGTTATTAATTCTAGGTCACGATGTAATACGATGTAATAGAGAGTTTTAGATTGTTATAACTTCTTGCTGATGGAGTGTTTTTTCTTAATTTATTTCTTCGGATTAAATAAACACGCAGAAGATGATTACTTATTATTATCATTAAAAAACAAACAAAAAATGCTCATTATTTAATGCCGTAAAGAAGTATGTTGCATAATACATAAGAAATTATCAACACAGTTGGAATTATATAAATAAATACCGAAAACGAGATAATGCGCACCGGCGGTGGGGAAACGGCGGCTTGGGAACCATTTATATACACGCTCAAGCTGTTTCCAACTCCAGGTTCATCCAGCTCGCAGCACGCTCAAAATCTGCGGTTTCAGTGAATTTTTATTATTTCCTTCTAAAAAATACAAACATATCACATCATGGCCAACAGCAATCCAAAAATTAGATACACGCAAGTATGTAATTACCATTAAGTTAATTACCATTAATCGTAATTTGATTACTTAACAAAATTCACTTATATTTACATTATTATGATTTTTTTAAAAATAAATTTTATATAATATAAATATGTAATCAGAGTTACAAGCACCTAACCTAAGATAACATTGAGCAAAAACAAATCATAATAATACTGCTGTTTTATTAATAGGATTTCCTACTTAAATTCATGTATTATGCATAGGAAATGAAGCAAATATTCTCATGCAAATTTATGGTTTATATTATGATGATAAGTACAAGTATTGATCCGGAATTTTAATGAAAAGTACATTTGTGAATCGGATGATTTTACTTTTATACAAATTTGCGAACGATAAGACTTTTTCAGATAACGAAACTAAAATAATTTTTATTTTTTCTTTAATCGCGTTAATCAAAACTATCGAACCTAATTTAGATGGTCAATGCTCAAGGTTAAGGGATTATAGTATTAAAAATGTATCTATTTTACATGTTTATTTTCCACTGACAAGAATTTTAAATAAAATATCACAATCACAGTAACTACAAACTGATTTTATGAATGATGATTTTATGAGAAATGTAATTTTAACATAACGTCTATAATATGAATAACATTGAAATTGCGTCCATAGCAACCATCAATATTTTTTGGTAACTAGAGTTGCGTCCATAACAACGGTTGTTATGGACGCAACTCCAGTTACCAATTATATTATCCATAGCAACCATAAGCTTTCTGTGGTAACTAACAAACCATTCTTAATAACATAATACTAGTTACTACAAGTATATGAAAATTATCTTTATTAACGTTGTTAGCATATTGCAATAAAAGCGAATTAAACTATGTAAAAAGCTTTACTTTAATTTTAATTGAGAAATATGAAATTTTATATATAAATATTTGTGACAAAAATATATCATATTTAATTTAATGATTGTTGAGTTATTGTCGATTTAATAATCAAAATTATTATTTTCAGCTGTTCATTAACAATGAGTTTGTTAATTCGGTGAGCGGAAAGAAGTTTCCGACGGTGAATCCTGCAACGGAGAAACCAATTATTGAGGTTTCGGAAGCCGATAAAGCTGATGTTGAATTGGCCGTAAGTGCGGCGAAGAAAGCTTTTGCCAGGGGTTCTGAGTGGAGGAAAATGGAACCGTCTCAAAGAGGAAGACTTATTATCAAGGTGAATTTTTTAATTTAGTGGAAAAAAATAAATACATTAATGGATTTTAGCTGGCTGATCTGATGGCGAGAGACATCGAACATTTAGCTTCTTTGGAATCGTTGGATAATGGAAAGGCGTACGAAGATTCCGTCTTCGACATCAACTGTGCCATCGATACCTTCCACTATTACGCTGGGTGGGCTGATAAAATCCACGGAAACACCATTCCTTCAGGTGATTTTAAAAAAATATGTTTTTTTCCAATGAGTTATAAATTGTATTATATTTAATAGATTGCGGATTCTTCACGATGACGAGGAAAGAACCGGTCGGTGTCGTTGGACAAATTATACCGTGGAACTACCCGATCCTTATGTTGGCGTGGAAATGGGGACCCGCTTTGGCTGCAGGATGCACCATCGTCCTTAAACCGGCTGAACAAACTCCGTTGACCGCTTTGGAGATGGCCGCTCTTGCAAAAGAAGCCGGTTTCCCAGCCGGTGTAATCAACGTTGTTCCTGGTTATGGACCAACGGCTGGAGCTGCCATCGCCCAACACCATGATATTAACAAAGTTGCGTTCACCGGATCCACGGAGGTTGGCCACAAGATCATGGAGTACGCCGCAAAAACCAATTTGAAGCGCGTAGGACTCGAATTGGGAGGAAAGAGCCCGCTGGTGGTTTTCGACGATTGCGACTGTAATAATCAAAATTATAAAAAAAATATCAATTATTTCATAATATTTGTTTAGTGGATGAAGCCGTGGAAATTGCCCACAACGCGATCTTTGCCAACCACGGACAAAACTGCTGCGCAGGATCAAGGACGTACGTGCAAGCTGGAATCTACGATAATTTCGTTAAGAAAGCAGCTGAAATGGCGAAGGCTAGGAAAGTTGGAAATCCGTTCGTCGCCGGAACTCAGCAAGGACCTCAGATCGACAAAGATATGTTCGAGAAAGTGCTGAAGATGATCGAGTCTGGAAAGAAGGACGGAGCGACATGCTCAGCCGGAGGAGCCAGGTTTGGAACACAAGGATACTTCGTCCAGCCCACAGTTTTCTCGAACGTCTCCGATAACATGACAATCGCCAGAGAAGAGGTAAATCCAATTTGTAATAGATTGATGAATACTGATTAACCATTTATTTCAGATCTTCGGCCCCGTACAAACCATCCTCAAGTTCAACACTCTCGATGAAGTTATCGATAGGGCCAACAACACCAACTACGGTTTGGCAGCCGGCTGCATCACGAAAAACATCGATCAAGCTTTAACTTTCGCTCAAGCCGTTGAAGCCGGTTCAGTATGGTAAGAAATTCAATATTTCTAATAATTCCCTACACTAAACTACTAAAAAAATATTATATAGGATCAATTGTTACGACGCCGTCGTACCTCAGGCACCGTTTGGAGGATTCAAGCAATCGGGAACCGGCAGAGAATTGTAAGAGAAATTTGCAACATAAGTGTTAATATTGGTATATTTTAACGTTTAATGTTCGTTCTTTAGGGGAGAAGATTCGCTCAAGGAGTACGTCGAGGTGAAAACCATTTCCATTAAAGTGCAAATCAAGAATTAAATTTTAGATTGATTGTGCGCTATATATTTTTATCGGATGATTCACAATGTTTATATATTAAAATAAAAAATATCCAATGTCTTTTTAAAATGTTCTTTTATTCAAGTTAAAACTACTGGAATAAACAATTTAACATTCTCCGTATTTGACGAAGTGGAGGTCGGCTTTGGTGCGTCTGTTGAAGTCGAATTCGCATTTGTTGCCGTAAGTGTGACCGTCAGATCCACAGATTGGATCGTATTCCAAAGTGCAAATGTACACTGGCTTTTGGTTCTTCTTGCAAGCACCTTCGTACAGCATAAATATGGAGGCGTCGTTGCGACGAGCGCAGCCCAACAAGCACTCGTTGTCGTAAGTGACTGCGTCGGTTCCGCAGACTGGACGGAGATCATCGGTGCAGAAGCACAGCTCTTCGGATCTCTTGTGGACTACTGGTTTGCACTCTCCATGGTAGGCCAAAGTCAGGGTGTCATCTTTGCGTTGTTCGCACTTCAAGCCGCACAAGTTTCCATAAGTGCGACCATCGGATCCACAGACTGGATTGTATTCGTAGGTGCAGATGCAAGGCTCAAGGGCCATAGCCGCGGCGACGACGGAGAGGAGAACTGCGATGGTCTTCATGTTGCTTGAGTGAATTTAACTCTGAATACACCAAACCATTTCCTGAGCATTTATATCAAAATAATGTTTACTTTAAATTTATGGAACAATGCACAGCTAAATTTAGATAAACTTTCTTAACAGACAGGAAATCCTTTGGTGGAAAGTTTTTTTATAGACTAAATTTTTTGGTTCCTATTGTGTTCTTATATTTACACAAGGATTAAGAAATTGTAAAACTTGCGTCATTCAAAATCCGTACATTCTATTGAAAATACAGACAAATTACTTATGTTGATAATGCACAAAAAAGTTAATTTCCATAAAATTATTGAGAAAATATCATTAAGAATATATCATCATATCATTAAGATTTTTATCATTAAGTAAGTCAATATATAAAAATGTAAATATTGAAAATTAAATTTAATTGAATAAATATTTTTATTTTTATTAAAGGGTTAAATTTCATAATTCCATTTTTAATAGGTTTTTATATTTTTTTAATTTTTTTATATGTTAAAGAATTATAAGAAATTGTAATCAACTAGTATAAATCTATTGCATAAAATGTTGAAGTTTAGCCAGTAAATGTAATATACAAATCGTGTAAAGAAGTAGCATATATTTCAGTTCTGTATTTCTAATTGTGATTTTTTTTTTTCCCTTTTCAAGTAAAAATTGTGTCTGCATTTAATTGAGTTTCAATTTAAGGTTTAAAAATATAAATATGAGAAAGGAATTATGTAATATAAAATTTGGGTAGAATATTGTAATATTAAAGAAATTGCAAAGTGTTTGTTCAATTTTTCATTTATTCAGATTAAAATAATATTTGGGATAAATCATTCAGCATTCTCCGTATTTGACGATGTAAAGATCTTTCTTGGTGCGCCTGGTGAAGTCGAATTGGCATTTGTTGCCATAGGTGACTCCATCGGAGCCGCAGATTGGGAAGTATTCCAAAGTGCAGATTCCCACTGGCTTCTGGTTTTTCTTGCAAGCACCTTCGTACAACAAGAAAATGGAAGCGTCGTTTTCACGGGCGCATTTCAACAGGCACAAGTTGTCGTAAGTGACTGCGTCTGTTCCGCAAACTGGACTGTATTCCTTGGTGCAGGCGCAAACATTTTCGGATCTCTTTTCGACTACAGGTTTGCATTCTCCATGGTAGGCCAACTTCAGGGTAGAATCTTTACGTTGTTCGCACTTCAAGCCGCACTCGTTACCATAAGTGCGACCATCAGATCCGCAGACTGGACTGTATATGAAGGTGCAGATGCAGAGGTCTGGTTCTGGTTGACATTCTCCATGGTAGGCCAAAGTGAGGGAAGAATCTAAGCGCTGGTAGCACTTCAAGCTGCACAAGTTTCCATAAGTGCGACCATTGGATCCACAGACTGGATTGTATTCCAAGGTGCATACGCAAGGCTCAAGGGCCACAGCGGCCGCAATGACGGAGAGGAGAACTGCGATGGTCTTCATGTTGCTCGAGTGAATTAACTCTGACTCTCGAAACCATTTCGCGATTATTTATAACAAATACAATGTTTGTTTTAGAAATGATGATGCATTAATTATTAGCGGAAGATTTAGCAAAAATGCAGTTGTCTGGAACGAGTTAAATATATTAATCATATTCCATTGTTTTACAAAGTTTACTCGGCGATTAAGAAATATGTAATTTTTCATAATTGAATTTTATATTCATTTAAACTTATTAGAAAAAGACATTTTGAGTATTCGTTTTCGAAATTTAATTGTAGTTTTTAATTTTGTAATAATTTTGTAAATCTCTTTATATTAATAGCTATTTGCTTTAAAATACTATTTCAATTTTGTTCTTGGATTTTTGTATTTGTGGTAAAGCCTACAAAAATTTGATGTTAGTAATTTCCTGTCTGTGACGTACCCATATCTAAATTTGGCAATGCATTGTTCCTTAAGTATTAAGTAAACATTATTTTGATATAAATGCTCTGGAAATGATTAGTGTATTCAGAGTTAAAATCACTCAAGCAACATGAAGACCATCGCAGTTCTCCTCTCCGTCGTCGCCGCAGCTATGGCCCTTGAGCCTTGCTTCTGCACCTACGAATACAATCCAGTCTGTGGATCTGACGGTCGTACTTATGGAAACTTGTGCGGCTTGAAGTGCGAACAACGCAAAGATGACACCCTGACTTTGGCCTACCATGGAGAATGCAAAACTGTAGTCGAAAAGAGATCCGAAAATGTTTGCGCCTGCACCAGGGAATACAGTCCAGTTTGCGGAACCGACGCAGTCACTTACGACAACTTGTGCCTGTTGAAATGCGCCCGCGAAAACGACGCTTCCATTTTCTTGTTGTACGAAGGTGCTTGCAAGAAAAACCAGAAGCCAGTGGACATCTGCACGTTCGAATACTTCCCAATCTGCGGCTCCGATGGACGCACTTATGGCAACAAATGCGAATTCGATTTCACCAGGCGCACCAAGAAAGATCTCTACATTGTCAAATATGGAGAATGTTAAATTATTTTAACCCTAATGTAATTTTATTCTAATTAAATGAAAATTTTAGCATACACTTTAAATTTTATTAAATGCTCCTGTAATCTTTCTCCTGTAATTTTCACCAAAATAGTTGCAAATCTCAATCAGTTCTTCTCAAAAACTTATTCTTAGAATTTAATCTCCAAAGTTTAAGAGACCGAAAATATTTTGATTGTATAACAGCAACTTTAGCATTTAGACATTAAGTAAATAAAATCAAATTATAACAAATTTCCAATATTCAAGAATATAATGAAACCATTTTTTAGGTTGTATCAGTAAAGTAAATATTAATAAAATTAGATATTATTCAAAAATATTTGTTTTGCATTGAATGGATTGATGTTAAATTACTGAAAGTATTCATGGTTTTATTTTAAATATAGGTGAAAAAACTAGGTTTTTATAGTACCTTAATATTAAAATGTAATTGTTTGTTATAATCATACAAAAGTTAATCTTTGCTCATGAATTGATCTTAATAGTCATATTTCTTTTTTAATAATAGTGTCATAAACTTTATGGAAATATACTTTCTTTTGCAATTTTCATTTTATTACGCTTCTAGTAAAATGTTTACAAGTTCTAAAAAATAATAATCGGATGATGAGAAGATTAGGTTTACAAATTTCGTAATTGCAGTAGAAATTTATGAAGACCATATAAATTAATTTAAGAGTTTTTTTTTAAATTAAAATGTGGTTTGTTTCCACTAATGAAAATTAAAAAAAATATCCTTTCTGTTTTTTTTTTTAGTTTATCTAAATTTGGCATTGTGCATTGTCTCGTAAGTTCTTAGTAAATATTGTGTTTGATATAAATAGTAAGGAAATGGTTTCGAGAGTCAGAGTAAAGCAACATGAAGACTATCGCAGTTCTCCTCACCGTCGTGTCCGCCGCTGTGGCCTTTGACAATTGTATTTGCACTCTCGAATACAATCCAGTCTGTGGATCAGATGGTATTACTTATGAAAACTTGTGTCACTTAAGATGCCAACAGCTTAGAAATCCCAGCCTGTTTTTGGATTACTTCGGAAAATGCAAGCTAGTATTCGCAAAGAGATCCCAAGAACCATGCTTCTGCACCAAAGATTACAATCCGGTTTGTGGAAGCGATGCAGTAACATATGCCAACAGATGTCTTTTGGAATGCGCTCGTCGCTCCGACAACGAATTGTTCGAGTTGTACGAAGGTGTTTGCAAGAAGGGCCAGGAAGCCGTTTGCATCTGCACTTTGGAATACTTCCCAATCTGTGGCTCCGATGGACGCACCTATGGCAACCAATGCGATTTTGATTGCGCCAAACGCACCAAAAAAGATCTCTACGTCGTCAAATACGGAGAATGTTAAAGTTATTTAACCCAAATGTAATTTTAATCTGAATAAAGAAAAATTTGAGCATAGCTAAATTATTAATTTATTTTTCATATTTAAATTGTATCATAGAAAAAATGAGCAGAACATTTTATTTCCTAAATAATGAGTGTTACTTTATTTATTCAATCCCTCTTGTTGCCATGGATACGGCCAATGCAGATAATCCCAACGTGATTAGGAAAATATTTGTTGAAAGTTTTTGGAACAATGCAACGTAAGATGAGAACTAAATCTGATACGATTATATTAAGATCATTTTAAATAGTTCAATTAATTGAATTAAATGATTAAAATATTTTATCCGATGAGACTTAAAAAAAATTCAGCAGTTTCTCGCTATGACTCAAGATGACAGCTGTCGTTTCATGACACGTTAAAAATGTAATGCAAAGCAATTTTAGGACATAGGTTGAGAAACGTTGATTCAGAGATTATTTTTATTTAATCTAAAATAGGTTGTAAGTAAATAAATTGATTTTTTTTAAAGTAATTATTTATTCGTTATTTTATTAATGTGTTAACAAATTCCGTATTTGACCAATAGGAGGGTGTCGTCTGTGTTTTTGGTGCAGTCGAAATCGCATTGGTTTGCATAGGTGTGTCCATCTGATCCGCAAATTGGGAAGTAGTCGAATGGGCAAGGGCAGACACGTCTTTGGTTCTCTTTGCATTCACCTTCGTACAGGGAGAACAAAGTGCGATCATTGCGTTTGGAGCATTCCAAAAGACATCTGTTGTGGTAGGTGATAGCATCGGTTCCGCAAACCGGTTGATACTTAGGATCGCATTTACACTCTGGTATTGATGGTACTGATATCTTGCAAGGACCTTTGTACGCAACGAATAGGGTTGCATCTGAATCTTTGTGGCAATCGAAATCGCATTGATTACCATAAGTAACACCATTGGATCCGCAGATTGGACGGTAATCCATGGGGCAAGAACAATACGGTCGCGATGCCAACGCAACGGACGCAACCATCAATAGAGCTGCAATGATCTTCATTTTAATGAAGTTTGTTGATGATTCCTCGCGATTATTTCCTTTTATAACAAATAACCTTATTTGCTTTAGTTTGAACAATGCAATGTATTTACTCTAAAAACAATGTGCTGATGATGCAGGAGTAGCAATAATCTTCATTTCGATGAAGCATGACGTCAAGTGAAACAATGCGATGTATTTGCACTGAAAACAATATTTGTCTGTTTGTCGGAGCAAACTAAAATTAACAATGTAATAACAATAAAATATATTTTTCTTTTAACTATAAAATCGTCTAATCACTAGGTGCATTAACTAATTTAGAAAGTGTATAAAGAGGATGGCAGTCGTTAGGATCACCGGTTGGTAACTGAGGCTGGTCGCGGCGCCGGGAATGTGTTTCGTCTTCTCCATCATCCAGTAAAATGCGGACATCTTGTTCTTCTCCTTCAACTCCTTACCCACCAATTCTCTGATCCTCGTGTTGTATTCGTTCAACCAACGTTTCTACAAATTTATCCAAATTAGTAAAAAATTAAGTAATTTGGACATAGTTACATGATGGACGCTGAGAAGTGTAGTGTCGATGAGTTTTGGTTCGTAAGGCACCAAAGTAACGTCTTTGAAGCCCAAGAAAGGTTGACCGGTGTAGTGCAACAGCCAAGGTTTCTGAATCACCTCCAGTATGTTCTCGAGACGAACCCCGAATTCACCCTCACTGTAGAATCCGGGTTCTGAAGATGTTAAAGAAATTAAATATTTTTTACTTTTTCTTAACTTTATACACTTACCATTTGAGAGGAAGTATCCGGCTTTCAGATGTTGGTCTTTACTGCGTGAGTTGTAATGCATCGAAATAGGTGCTAAAATAATTGAAATTATAGATTTTAAAAATATTAATTTATAAATATTTTACATTCATGAACTCCCAGGAAAGTGCCTATGCCGTGTCCGGTGCCATGCATATAATCCAAGCCGACTTCCCAGAGAGGCGCTCGAGCCATAACATCGGCTACCGAACTCTTCATATTGGGAGGAAACACCAGAGAAGATAATTGTATACTTCCCATTAACACTCTAGTGTACGCATTAATCTGCTCTTTAGTGGGACTACCAAAGTGCAAGGTTCTAGTAACATCAGTAGTTCCATCTAAAATGAAGAACTAATTAGATTTTTTTAAATTTAAGTTAAAGCTTCAGTTATTACCATAATACTGTCCACCAGAGTCAATAACTAAAGTGCTATTGGTAAAGATGATGGAGTTTGTGGCTGGAGTTGGTTCGTAATGTGGTAAAGCACCATTAGAGCCAAATGCAACGATCGTTTCGAAGCTGTTTCCTAAGCTAAAATTTTGCTCAAATCTTATGTTGTTGATGATCTTCGCTACATCCAATTCGCTCCAAACATCACCTTCGCCTATCTAAAAAAAAAACATGTAATTTAAGATAAAATTACTTTAGATTGAAATTAATTACTCTAGTTTCGAGGTAATCAAGAAACTCGCACATAGCTGCTGCATCTCTGATGTGTGCTGTCTCCATTCCAGTTATTTCAACTGAGTTTTTTTTCGCTTTCAAGTGTATTATTGGGGAAGGTTTATGTACTCGCTTCTTCTCTGGAACTAAGGAATAGATGGCCTGACTTACGCCCATGCTGAAAGGACTGCTAGACGGTACCAGAATCGAGTTCCAGGCTTGAAGATGCGTGGGTAAGTCTATCCAAATATCCTCGTAATTCTGAACACTGAAATTGTAAATTTTTAAAGATCTTTCACTTTCGCTGCTATGCTTATTACGTTATAGAAGTTGAGCTCACTCCCCAATCGGTGCGTAAATGCTTATTAACGTCATTCTTCGCCAATTTGCTTCTATCCACGTACAATCTGACCTCGTGCAAGCCGAGAAGCACGTAACTCTTCACGAAAGGATTATAAGGAATATCCCTGCCTCGTATATTTAGTAACCAAGCTATTTCCGCCAAAGAAGTTATGACCATAGCTTGCACACCCATATTCCTCAACTCGTCTCTTGTCTCCTCCACTTTGGTAGTCCAATTCTTCCCAGAGTACTCAAGCTCCCAAACGAAAGCGTCCTTATCCGCAATAGTGTCCGCATGATTCTTCCAAATCAGATCGATCAAATTCACGTGAACGGGCACCAACGTGGAATTATCCAATTCATGTTTCAGCGAGTTCCACGCTGAAGCGGACATCAGTTTCGGATCGGCTCCGATGCGCGATCCCTTCGGTAATTCCTTCTTCAGCCATTCGGCTTTCGTTGGAATTTTGCTCTGCCCTTCTCGCATCAGCAGCCAGTCGCAGTTCAGCTGATTGTCGGCTTGAAGATGGTAACGACCGTCCGTCCACAGTGCTGCTTTGCTCAAAGTCACTATAGCGTCGCCGCTGCTTCCGCTGAAACCGGATATGTACTCTCTTCGACGGTCGTAAGGCGCCACGTATTCCGTTTGATGCTCATCGTCGGAAGTTATGATGTACGCATCGATTGACACCGTTTGGATGATCGTATCCATCTGCATGACGCGTCTTAGGGCTTTCAGACGATCGCTGGTGTTTATTCTTCCTGGTGGCGGCTTGGCTGCTCCACGACGCGAACAAGCTCTTCGCAATTCACCGGTAGTTCGTAAAGTTTCATCTTGACCTTCGATTTGCGTTGCAAGTACTGAAACACATTAAAAAAAAAACGATAAGTTTAGTAGATAAAATTAATTTTAGTTTTAGAATTAAAGAAACTAAAATTTTGAATGTATAGCAAAGTTGTTTTTTCATTAGTGCTTTGCCACAAGGTGACAGCTGTCATTTAAAAATTGACGTAACCCATACGTTGAGAAACACTGATGTAGATTATTACTATTTTGTTAATAGCTACTCACTAATGATTATAATAGTCTTGATTTTAGAATTTGTAAAAAAAATAGTTTTATTTCTTCGAAAATTTTAAGTTAATATATAGTAAAGATCAATTTTTCAAGTTGAGGATAAACATGGATAATCCTTATAGATTTTGTATGTGTATATGTAGTCTATTTGTTTATATTTTTGGTCAACGTCTATACATATTTAGTGCGAAGTAAACTATAAATATTTTGATAGGATTCAGTTACAAAATAATGATATTGTAAAAACAAAGTGGCAATGTTCGAAGGTGCACTCGACGGCGCCCGGAGACCGGAGCCAACTTGGCTTATGCACAACATCTAATTCGATATTATTTTGAGAAAAGCAGAAAGAAAAGTGGTGACGTTATCCGAATTTAAATTCACGCTGATCCACATTTTGCACTTTCAGAAATACTCAACAAATTAAAGTCATTACATTTACAATTTTATTATAATAAAAATAACAATATAAAACTAAATATTTTATTTAACTGCAGGATTTTTTAAATCTTTATAATTTTTAAATTAAAAATTTGATTGTTTGTTCATTAAATTTATAATTAATTTTATTATGATCAAAGCTAATAAATCTCAATTACAAAAACATATAAACAGTTGTAATAATAAATAGTTTTAAATATTTTATTAAACTTTTAATTAGTGGTCCTAATTTTACAATATATTTGCTATTAAAAAATATTTATTAATTGAAATTGTATATATTTCTATTTATTATAATATCGTTTTAAAGTTTATTGTTCTTTTGCGGTCGTGCGATTATCAATGGAAAACAACTGCCATCGCGGAGGTGGGCGAAGCATTTGTTTCATGGCCTTTTGTTTTGGTTCAATGTACCCCAAGCGAGGTCAATCGCTCCTCCTAGGGGCGGCACAGGCTCGAAAGGACGTCAACAACCAACCAGGAAAGCATGTCTTCGTGGAAGTCCATGTGTAAACAAAACTGTGTATGCGGTATACCGAAGAGGAAGAGGAGAAGGAGGAGGAGAAGGATGGTCACACGCACGCAAGTATTGACCGCGTTTCAGAAGTTCCCAATTGAAATAATTCAAATTGTAGATAAATAATGCTTCAATTTTTACAGCATTAAAATACAGTTTAAAATTTATTTAATTATTGCGTATATTTTAATTTTTAGTGTTGATTTCTTTAAAATTGTTTATTTTTTTATCGAAATTTAAATTAATTATTTTGTATAAAAAATGTTTAAAAAATCAGTTCTTTTTTACATAAGAGATAACATTTCAGATGTAAATAATGATGAAGTGAGAAAGCAGCCAAAAGCAAGATAAATGCGGCGACTTATTATTTCCTATTGCACTTTTTAAAATACAATTATCTATCCGGTTTCGGTTTCCGGCGTGCACGTAGTATAAATAACGAAATGCAATTGCAAGTGTTAACAAATCTGCAAGAATGTCCACAGAACATAGACAACCCAGTGCTAACCAGCTCCTGTATTATGCCACAAAACAGAAGGTATTTTATTAAATTTAATTATTACTTTAATTTCCTACAAAGAAAGAGTAAAGTGTAAAAAATCTAAAAATTGTTTTATTATAAAATAATAATTAATTGATAGTAATTATATTTGTTTTAAGAATGTTAAAGAAGTTGCAACGACAGGATCCGGTAATCCGATTCCAGGAAAAGATGCCAGTTTGACTGTTGGAAAAGATGGTCCGATCCTTCTTCAAGACATTGTTAACATCGACGAGGTGGCTCATTTCAATCGGGAACGTATACCGGAGAGGGTGGTGCATGCGAAAGGAGCTGGGGCTTTCGGGTATTTCGAAGTTACCAATAACATAACCGAGTTTTCAGCTGCTAAAGTCTTCGACACCATCGGTAAGCGAACCCCAATAGCGGTGCGTTTCTCTCAGGTGACCAACGAAATGGGATCTGCAGACACGGTTCGTGATCCAAGAGGATTCGCCGTAAAATTCTACACGGAAGATGGAATATGGGATATTGTCGGAAATAACACTCCAATCTTCTTCATAAGAGACACCATCCTCTTCCCAAGCTTCATTCATATACTGAAGCGCAATCCGGTTACGAATCTTAGGGATTGGGATATGTATTGGGATTTCTTCTCTTTGCGTCCGGAAACCATGCACCAGATGCTAGTCTTGTATTCGGATCGTGGTATACCTGATGGATATCGTTACATGCACGGTTACGGCTCCAACACTTTCAGCTTCATCAACGCGAAAGGTGATTTTAACTACTGCAAATTCCATTACAAGACAGATCAAGGGATAAGGAACATATTTTCGGATCAGGCCCGGATTCTAGCCGGGGCTGATCCGGATTACTCTGTCCGTGATTTGTATAACGCTATAGCCGAGGGACGATTCCCCAGTTGGACTTTATACGTGCAGATCTTGCACCCAAAGCAAGTCGATAAACTGAGCTTCAATCCTTTCGATGTCACAAAGACCTGGCCTCACGCAGAATTCCCTTTGATACCAGTCGGAAGATTGGTTTTAAACAAGAACCCGAGTAACTATTTTGCAGAAGTCGAGCAGTTGGGTTTCAGCCCTGCAAATTTGATACCAGGAATCGACGTATCTCCGGACAGGATGTTGCAAGGAAGACTTTTCGCGTACAACGATACGCAGAGGTACCGCATCGGCGTGAACCACGAACAGCTTCCGGTCAACTCTCCTTCGAAAGCGAAGAACTTCAATAGGGCTGGTAAATTCACTCTGGAGAGTCAAGGCGGTGCGCCGAATTACCATCCGAACAGTTTCCACGGACCAGAACCGAGCATCGTCGCTAAAGAGTTGAGTCCCAGTTTCTCTTTGGTAGGCAATACAGTTCGCATTGATACTAGCCTCCTCGAGGATAATTTCACTCAGGGAAGGATTCTTTACCAGAGGGTTTTACCGCCGCAGGAACGACAACGTCTTATAGATAACATCGCTTTTGACCTGAAGAACGCAACGCAATTCATACAAGAAAGATTGATTTCGAATCTCTTGCAAGTCGACGAAGGTTTGGGGAATGGAGTCAGAGATGGCATCAGAAGACATATTCATGCTGCAATTTAACTGTTAGTAAATGTTCAACGCTAAATTTATTACAATAAATATCACGAGCAAATTTAAGAATTTTCTAATATTATTTTAATGAAACCTCTCATATTTATCTAAAATTCTTATAAAATATTTAATGAAATATTTGAATACGTATCAACTTTAGTTTTTAAAGATTTAAATTTTCGTTCCAAGAACGTTATTTTTAAATATCTATTAATTAGAGTATTGACAAGTTTAAAAATAAATTGTGACTCGAGGTTGGTGATATTTATTTTTAGATTTTTTTAATTAATACTCGTTGTTTTTGTATTATTTATTTTCGTTGGCGCTTGAAATGCACGTAAGAACTGTGCGTTCCTTTAAAATCGTCGACCTCTCTCGAAACCTGCTCTCCGAATGCTTAGAATTCGGTTCCGTCTTACCCCTTTCGCTCTAGAATCTCGAGCTTGGAATTCCTGCCGTGCCATCAACGCGACTCGCATCCTCCTCGCAATTCTGCTCTTTTATTAGGTATCCTGCTTAATTTTCTCCAAATCCTGCATAAATTACCGAAAGGCGGGCGAACAACGTCGCTCGTCCGACTCCTCCGTGTCTTCCTGCCATCCTGATCATCGAATCCGACGATCTTCGCAACTTCTGTCAGTCATGTTTCACTGACAGACAGCTGACGCTGCTCGCTCCTTTCTACCTGACTGGTTTGTGCCGCCACTCTTTTCTTCGCTCCACGAATGTGTGTTATGCCTCCAGTTACTAACTACTCCAGGCATCTCCTGTTTTCCTGATCATCATGGAACGAAATTCGTTGAAACACTCCCACGCCTCCGTTATGTTTCTTCTTCCCATCATCATCTCCATTCGATTGAAACGACAAGCGCCCCCCGGTTTTTAACGTCGGTTCTCTTTTAGCGTAACAACCGCAGAGAGGGATGGATGATGATCGTCCCGACGTCGATGATGATGATGGGTTATATAAAACTGAAGGATTAAAAGCGGATCTTGCAAAATAAGGCCCGCGATCCACCAGGATCCCAGCAGATCAAGGAACATCGTGGATCGCATTCCGGGCGAGCTTTCGGAGCTTTATCGCTCGGTGTCTCTGCTCGTTCCACCCTTCAAGAAATTCACTTCCAAAATATTTAAAGAAAAACAATCAATCCTAAACAATTTAGAGTTTAAATCATGTTACAGCAACAATAACATTATTTTACAATATAATTGAATAAACTTTCAACGTATAATTAGTTTAAAAATCGTTAACTCCTTTAACAAATTTAATTTATTTAATCAAATTTTTTATCACAATTATATTATATAATTGAAAAGATGTAATAGTCTATATTTTTAAGCAAATTATAAAAAAAAACACAAACATCAATCAGAATTTATTGAAAGTTGATGATGAGTGTAACAGAACAGGTCTTCTCGAGTGTGTGTAGGTAACAACAGCATATGTGTGGTGTGTGGCATGTGAGTGTGGATGACGCGTGGTCGTATGGGATGTACATCAAAACTACAGAAGCTGTAGAAGGTCGTCCCCTACGCATAACAAATTTTGAATGTACGCACGCCACGAAAATACGAGAGCCGAAACCCATGGATTTCCGTTCGTAACTATTACAAATCATTCGAAGATGAAGAAAAAATAAAATAAAACGAACGGGCAATGTAATCAATAGTATTTATAGACGCATTCGCTTCGAGAAATCGCTCATTTTTTCTTTATATTGGAAGAGAAATAAATTTAGTATCAAGAAACTTCAAATTTAAATTCTATACATTATGAAATTAATATTTTTTAAGTAAGTATATTTTTATACTTAAAATTGAGAAATGTATCAATAATTAAGTAATATTTTTTTACATAATGATGATATTTTGTATAGGAATTACGTTATTTTCAAAGTAAATAAATCTTTATGAATCATTTGCTATATTTTTCTTAGATCCTCGTTTCTTAACGTCTTCATATTTCCCAATGCTCACTGAATCATACGCAGTATTTAGAGTACGCATCTGTATTTAAACTATATTTATTATTGATGTCAGGAACATCGCTTATTATATACTCCCAGATTTTTATACATTTATTTTACTAAAAATTTAAACCATTCAAAATCTAAAATAAATATATTATATTTATGTTATTAAAATAATGCAATTTTTATTATATTTTCTTATTGCATCAAATCTATTAGATGTACGCCCTTTAATTTTATGAAAATTTTAAATGTCAACATTTGACATTTCAATGGAGTTTTTATTTTTTTATTAAGCCAGCAAATGTATGTTTTAATTGGTTCCGTATCATTTAAGTTGGGATCGTGTACTTTACGAACTTAGTTTCTAAATAACCGGAACGTATTTCATAATGATTTGATTGTGAATCATCCAAAGTAATTGTTACTATTTATATAATGATTATAGAGAATTGCGTAATGTTTATCAGAAAACTCTTCTAAATTTAATATGATTGTAGTAATAGTTACAATAGCCTAAAATAATTTATAAGCAAGCATTTTTAATGGTAATTTAAGTGACCAAATTAAGCTAAATTAAGGTTAATTGAATGTTCGAATGGTTCAGTAAACATGAATAGATCAGGTACTTTGGATCAGCTGTTCTTATTACATAATCTTATACTTCAATAATATAGGTAAAATATTATTTAATTTAAAAGAATGACAAGTAAAAATATTTGTGTGAATTTGCGCTGTGAACTTCAAGATCAGCGTTTCTTAACCTTTTTGTTGCGCAACCTCACATAATTGTTTTCAGTTGATTTGAGAGTCAATTGTTTATAACATACAATTTTGACAATTTCAAATAAGATGACAGCTGTCATTAAAAATTTAAATACAAATAACTATTTATTATCATTTCAAGAATTATCCATGAGACACTAATATAAAATATCAAATACTAAATCTAAAGCAAGTATATAAATAATTTAAAATGACGAGAGTAGTTTTATAATGATTTTTTTTCTATTGTTCGAGATTGACTCTCGTTTTTGATGATGCAGTTCGTGAAGAATTTCGAATGTTAATTGAAAATTGCTGTAATTTCAGGAAGACCGTAAACGCATCCAATAATACGCTACATTTCCGTTTCGAATATGTAATTGTCCATTTAGTATCCTAACCGACCGGCGCACAAAACATCTCATCTATACGATTACACAAATCCATTTAACTTGCACGTTTAAAATACCTTCGCAATTTACTCTTCAATTATGTCTAGTTTAGTTTTCAATTTAAATTAACTTCAGTTTTCTATAAGTATGTTATTTTAAAGTATGTTATTATTACATATTTAATAAATTATAAATAATTCCCCAAATAAATAGTCCCCCAAATTATAACAACAAAATATATACATTTTCTGAACATTAGTGAATGTTTTATACAAGTCATAAAGTGTAGTATTTAACAAAATAATTGTTAATTTATGAATAGTGTAAAGTATGATACATTTACTGTATGTTTTTCACAAATAAAAATATATTTGTAATCCCAGATATAAATGTATCTTCTGGGTAAAAGATTAGTTATAGTTAGTTGTATTATAAAATCATTATACAATATATTTGGAAATAAAAATAATGTACATTTCAAGAATACGTTGTGACCTCTGAAAGGAAACATTACAGAAAATGTTGCAGCTGTAAATCTACTTAAGGTTTTAACTGAACTATTGACTTGACCTTATTTTTATTATGTAATTGTATTATTATGCAGTCAAAAGAAATTTCCATTAGATATTAGAACAAACTTTGTGCAGATATTCATGATATTTATAGTTTTTGAGTTAATGTAATTTCCTAAGCGCTAGGCTATCATATATCATCGATTATATTGCATTTAGTAAATATTTGTTGGTGGACGGCGAGTGTGAATGGATCCCGCAAGTTGGACAGGAAGCTCGTTATCCTGTTACGTTATTGGAAGGAAATTGGTGCGCGTTTGAACGCGACATTGGTTTTGCAATTCCATGCCTCATCGCTCTATTTATAATAGGTCAGTCCATTATCATTCCTCTCCGCTTTTTTTTTTTCTGAATTCGATATCCATTTATCGCACCCATTTATTGATCACCGATCGTACGCAAATGAAGAATCAAAAAAAAAAACTCATTCACAAATATTTTCGGCACACTTTCGTCATTTGCCAAGTTTGCCAAGGTTGAGGGCCGTACAATATCCCAGAAATAAGCCGCATGTTTATTTATATAGGAGAGAAGGCAAATAAATAAACTGGACAGCAAACATGAAGGAAAAATGTATAATATGGTAAAGAAATCGGCGGTAAAATTAAATTGCGATTGTAGGAGGAATCGCGTGAAACGGATGGTCGTAAGACACGCGAAGTCCCCACGATCAAATTTAATTCCGTAATGAAGAAAACCTGGGTGCGTCCACTCTAAGTAATGCAATCTCCAACAATAGAAAATTCAAGATTACAAATTTAAAATTTGAAAAAAAAATAAAGTAAATAAATCTAATAAAAATAATTTTAACAATTCAAAGCAATTCGTAGTAGTGTAGTGTTCTTACTTACCTAACGACGTGATCAAAATTAAACACCACCTCATGATTCCCTTTTCGATAAATTTATTTAGTTGAAAAACTTTCTTCTTGAACTGTTAGCCTTTTAATTCGTGTATAAACATCACGGAATCCCGCAAACTTCTCACCAGCAGACGCGAACCGAAACTATTTTGCGCTAATAATAAATTCGTCGGAGTCGGGCGGCGCGCTTTTCGCGAGTTGCGCCTTCGAATTTTCTCTTCCCCAAATGCCCACACCGCTCCTCCAGACAAATCCACTAAATCACCTCCATCTTCCCTACAAACAATAAATAATCCTTGTATTGTATTACCAAATATCTTATCAACACTAATTTCCTAAACACTTATACAAACCTTATATCCACAAACATTGCTCATATTTTTAGAAAAACTTTAATAACAATAACAAAAAATACTATTTATAAAAGACTAATTTCATAAATATTTAGACAACCATAATAGATCATTAATTCAGAAAATTTATCCATTTCTGTAAATAATTAATTTCTATTCCTAATTGAAATTTAATTCTAATACGTAAGTATTTTAACTACTTATATTTAGTTACTATAATAATTAATCAATAAAAACTATTAAAAAAAAAATATTTAAATTATTACAATTTTAAGATAAAAATATTATTTGGTTATTATTTATAATTTTCTAAGAGGAAATTCCTTGCTACATTTCAATCAAGAGAATGAAGATGCTGAAAGAAATATTAACATATACGAAGAAAGGTTTGAATTCCACACAAACTTTTCAAACTATAAATCTTCTTGACAACGACTGAAACGTTTTGTTTATTTTCTTTTATTAGATGAAACCTATAATAGGTGCTAATAATAGTTGGGAATTCATATAGGATTTATTTTCTATGAAATTTTGTTGTCCTTTTTTATTTTTAGAAAAAAATTCTTGTAATCATTTTTAACCGGTATTTTTATAAACTCAGTTACAAAAATATAAATGACTCGTTCTAATTTCATCCTAAACTTATAAATAGAGACAAATTGTTTTATTTAGTAACGATTTTAACATTATTAATTTAGTTTATTTATTTTTAATTATATATTAATATTACTTAATATAAGTTTAAAATAATTGTATCTCTTATATAAATAGAATAAAATCATAATTATTATATGCATATGCGTTTAGCTAAAAATATCGTAGCATTTAACACAATGCCAATTAATTAAGAGATTGTCGTCGAAGGCGTCGGACCTTCATAGTTTCGAACAATGTTTTGGCAGATTGCAAGTATTTATTTTCTCTCCCATCTCCGAATTATTATTAGATTTCTAAATGATATTTTCGTTTCATCATTATTCAAAGAAATTACATGGACCAGTAAAGTGTCGTAAAAATAAATACAACAAACACACATTTTTAAAAGAAGATATGACTAACAGGTTTAATCTATTTCATTATAAGCAAAACAAAAATATTAAGTAAATTAGTATTAATATTAACGTTTTTTATAAAAAAATATTTACAATTTTCTATCTTGAAATTAAATTTTCAGCAAATTTTCTTAATTTTAATTAGTGGATGAAATTTGAAGGAAATTGAATTCTAAGGGTAAATAATAAAAGACGATTGTTCAAAAAAGGGTAATTTTTTTTCGTTATCTTCATTTTTTTTTTAATATAATTTCACTTTAGTTTTTATATAAATATCAATTGTAAAATCTCAAACATAACAAATAACTATTCCTCAATAATAATTATTTTAACTAATCCCTAGAGAAAAAAAAATAATATGAAAAACGAAAAAACACAAAAAAAAAGTTCTTTATCCATAATATGTAATTAGTTTAATTAATTAATGTCTTTTCATGTGTCGAAATCCGTTCGTCCACTCGTTTCGTCGCTCTTCACACTTACGCTAATAAATCTATTCATCATTCGCACATCAATGCTCACTACACACGCTCACAAAACACCGTAGAAAAAATACGAAGACAAGTTTCGTTTTTCTTCACGCGTACAGAGAAGTGAATTGCGTTAGGAACCGTCTCCAAAAAACAATAATTATCTAACATTATTACAATTGAAAAAAAAAAATATGTCCAAATTAAATTAAATTAAGAAAAAAAAAATGTAAGCAACTCCTTTCTGCACGCGTCCCAAATAATTAAACTAGTTCATTCATGTATTCCACGTTAATTATATTATATATATTTTTATATAAAAAAAAAGAAATGTACACGATTTTCTTTCCTCTTCTTCACTTCCGCGATTGCTTTCGTTACGAATTAGAAAATAACATCCTTACTGCTCAATTCGTTCCCTTAATATACCTTACCTACGAAATGATACATATTTTTGCTTGTTTAATTGACACAACGTGATTTTATGTTTATCCTATATTATCATGCTTCATTATTTCTTTAATATAATTCATGTTTTGGCAGTCATTCACATAAGTATCACTGGTCCTCCGTATCTTATAAACAACGTTACGTAAATTTAATATATGTATATATAAAATCCAATCAAAATTTCATCACTAAATTAAGAGTTTCAGTATTAAATGCAAACGAATCAAGCAGCGCGCGTTGGAATGGTGGGAAAACAATAATCCTAATTAAAAATAATAATGTTAATTATAATAATATTAAAAATAATAATCATCTGTTGTAATTAAATCGATCATAATCCTTTTGTGTTTATGTCCCATCTTATGTACATGTTGCACTGGCGTTCTTGGGGAAAGATGTAGAAAGTGAGAGTTACAAAGAGTTAAGAGAAAATGAGAGAAATAAAGAAAAGAGTTTAGAGAGATAGAGTGAGAAAAAATCACAGTGACACTATTTTACACTTTACATCCTGTAAAAAGTCTGTTACAATTACATTTATACATATAATATTCATGTTTTCCGTGCGTTCCTGTTCCATTTTTTTATTTTCCTTTCTTCAACATTTTCTGCCTTTTCATGTTCGAATAATCAACGATAAATAAATAAATCCAATGAGAGAACAACTTTGATATCAGTCTGTTGCTTTTTCTTTTGCTGTGGGTGGGGGGATGCGGTTTTCCTGTTTGTTGGGGGATGGTTATGTTATTCTTTTGCTGTTTGCTGGTGGTGATTGCGTTTCCAAGGAAGGATTCGCGCTCTCGTCCTTACACCGACGCTTCCCTGTAGTAAGGATTCACACTTTTGATTGGTAACGGATGTGCCTCGGTGTTGAAAACCCACTCGTCCAGCGATAACAGGTTATCATCGGAGAACAAAAGGTACAAATACTAAAATACAGAAAGAACAAAATGCATTAGTAAAGAAGCAATTAAATAATTTTTACACAATTATATAATTATAACATTTATAATATCTGTATTCGCAAACGTTAGACACGTAATAATAATACAATTTACATGAAGAGCATAGAAAAATACATTTGTTAAGTACATTAAGCGCGCAACCTACATAGTATACTCATCATCTCATTTGAATAAGTGTACTTGAATAAGGCGTAATTGTTAGCTCGAACCTATGAAAAGTAAGATGAAAATATTAAATTAATTTTAGAGTCTATTACACAAGTTTGTAGATTTATGTAGTATTAATGTGTCAACAACGAAAACACATGATTATTGTAATCTTGAGAAATAAGTAGCAATTCAAAACAAATGGATAAATGATAAAGATTAATGAATATCCAATATTATTTTATGAAGCTTTGCTATTAATGTCAGACACATTCATTAATGCCGTGATAAATTAACTAAATTTAATTATATTTTACGCCGTAATAAGAGGCTCGGTTATTAAAGATTGTGCAAGATATTGATTGATTAAAATTGATTCATTTTTAAATTAATCATTATATTTAATTAACAGATAATTACGTCGATTATATTTTGCATTATTCATGAAGGATATTCTGGTTCTGAATAAAAAACATATTTTTTTGTGTTATGTGGAAATTGTGTTGAATTCCAATAAAGGTTAATAGTAATATTGGATCGTTTCCAGAAATAGAAAGAAAAAAACAGTTACTGCAAACTGTGCTATTCCAAATGGAAGTAGGAAGCAACAGAGAGTAAAAAAAAATACGATCACAGTTATGCGAATACTTCATAAATTAATCATGATGCAGAGTGGAGCTTGTATAAAATAATGAATTACCTTAAGAGTTTCGGCCAAGAAGAAACTTTGCTGGACATCGTCCTGCAGCGGTTCCTCGTTATAGACGTTCTTCAGGCCCGTGTAGCCGCCGGGCGTTCTGCAGTGCTTCTCGAGTGCCTTTAAAGGAGATATGTGAGTGATGCAACTGCTCATCGTACTTTGCAATCGTCATGCCATACCTGTACTGCTTCCCATCCCCATTCGCGGTAGATGGGATCCTTCGTCAGGCGCCACATGTAGAAGTAAGACTCGATCACTTCCGGCCTGAGAATGTAGTACTTCTCGGAGGTCTTCAGCGCCTTGGCCTCGACGTTTTCCGTGAATCGGAACGATTCTGGTCCCAGTTTCGTGTAGGTTCGATCGTAAGACTCGTGGCAGGTGTTCGTGATCCCCTTTGCCACGTCCATGTAGCGGCCCGATGAGCTGCTAGTTGGAAGAGCCTTCGAGGCCAAACCAAGTAAACCGCCTATATGAAATATTTAAGATATTAATAATCATAATAAGCAATTATTCGTAATTTATACCTGAGAAACATCCCAGATGGTCCATCTTGTGTTCGGGCCTATCGAACTTCAGCTCGGCAAAGTAGAGGAGTCCGCCGCTGGATTTGTTCAACATGTGTTTGAGGACGGCAGCCATGGCATCGTCGAACATTTGTCTGGCCTCGTTGTCTTCCTTGTTGGATTGGATCCAGGCCTTCAGAAGGTACTCGTAGAAGCTGTCTCCGAGCGCGCCCATCGACATGTGATCTGCAAAGAAACCCAGTTAAAAAAATAAACTCGACGAAAGAATCGGCGATGAGAACTTACGTTGCCCCCATTTCCCTGTCTTGGGGTTAAGGTAATTCGGGTAAAGACCCTTAGGCTTCTCCATAGACTGCAGCAGCTGACGTATGTGATCGACTTTGTTCCGGTAGAGCGGGTTTCCGGTCACATCACTCAGGTAGGCGAACTCCAGGTGAAGTGTGCCGAACTCTGAGAGGATGCTCGAACCGCCGCTTGCCCATCCGTAATTCTTGCTGGCCTGCGAAAGAAGTGCAAAGATTAGATCGGTTTTGGATGAGCGAATCCTTCAACTTACTCCAGTCTTGAAGTTGACGAGCGCGTTCGGGATGCCCGTCGGCGTTTGGAAGGCGGGAAGCAGCTTATCCGCGATTTGCTGCGCCTTCTCCTTGAACAGCACATCTCCGGTGAGGGCGAAGCAGGAAAGCAAACCGCCGACAAACCGGATGTTGATTTCGAATACGGAAACATCCGATTGGATCTGCGGCAATAACAATAACAATCAAATGCAATTCGACGATGCCATTTGGATACAACCAGAACGCAATTTCCGGTCGTTCCAAACAAAACAAAATAAAAACGAGTCTTTCATGCGATTTACTTCTGCCGGTAAACAAATAATATGTCAGGAATATGCGATTATCGGGTCCGAGATATTTCTCTTGAACTCGTTTGCAGGATGCATCATAAGCTGCTTACAACTCTCGAGGCAGAAAAATGAAAGCAAATAGGAGATGATGGATTTTCAGGAGCGCAGCGCGCCAATTGATGGAAAGAGAGATATAACGCAAAAATAGCACACAGTGCGCTCCATTACCGGGATGTGAGTTATAGCCTCATCCTCGAGGATAGATATTTACTGCAAGAAAGAAGGATCACACTTAATCGCTGTCTGGGTCATTATGAATACCAGTTCTCGCCATTTAAGATCAATCCTTTTATATTTAAACTTTTTAAAACTTCCTTCATTTACTTGAATAACGACGTCAAGATAATAGAATTTTCATTTATTATCAGATTAATGACAAAGAAATACGACGAGTAAAATTCTTTGATAATTAATTTATGCCAAAGAAATTGTGCAAAAAGTACTTAAGTCGAGGATAATAAAGTTCTGGAAAATTGATTCAATTTGAGATGCTGCGGTTAATTGCATAAACTTCTAACCGAATTGCATGGCGAAACGCGTCCTTCAACGGTTGATTTTTTTAAATTTTGCTCCGATTCGGAGAACGTTGGAATTCCATTTATTTTTATGTTATTCACAAGCAATCAAAGATTAAATAAATTTATAGAATTCTTATAATTATTTATAGATTATGAATAAATATCAATATCCTATTACAATTTATATAATACTAAAATTACATAGATCATATTTATACAAAAAATTAATGGAAAGTTTTCACTTAAAAACAACTGTTACCAAAATTATTATAATTGACTTCATTTATGGATTTCGTCATTTGAAATATATATAATTTTTTTATCTTGGAACAAGATAATCCACCAATAATTAATCACTGGTAAATACAAAGAGATTATTTATCCTCTTCTCACTTTCGTGAGTTTCTCTCTTCTTAGTGATTAAGCATGTTCTGATCTAAAGTTTATCGGTGAAATTTTCCCCCATGCATGACACAAATAAAAAACAAATCATATCTTATTTAAATATAAATAAATAAATAAAACTTCCGAAAACTTAACTTCTTCAACTGCTTAAACTTATACTTTAATATTCTCTAATACACTTTGAAAATCCAATCTTCAAGATGTGCATGAATTCTTGTTTATGAAAAATTGATCTTATGCAAAAAAAAAACAAGAAAATTTAGTTTCAGGTGTTTGCTAAAAATCTATTCAGAATTAAATTAGATTCTCTCTTCGACAGATCCAGATAAAGTTATCTGCTGAAGACGTCACAAGCCGTGCACAAGATGAAATTATTGCCGAAATCGCAGTTACTTATCTCAATATTGAGATTGGTTTTCTTTTAACACAATTTAAACATTGATAAGAATTTAATAGAAAAAGAAATGTCAAAAAGCCGAAGAGAATAGTATTTCAAATTTTTAACCGTTTATCAAATTGCAATATCAACAAAGTTTTATATTATCTAATTAAGTTAAGATGGTTCTTAAATATTGATTTAATAATTATTTAGAGAAATTTGGAATTTGATAATCTTGTTTCTTAATTAATTTTCTGTGAATATTATTGTGAAACTTTGATAAATTTTTGTAATGTTAGCTTACCAATGAATCAATATCAAATTCGTTGGCGATCCATTCTCTTCCTTGCTTGTATTCATCATCCATGCCCATGATGTAGAGAGTGTCCAGACCGTCCATGATGGTAGCGCCGAGAGGAAGGGCTCCGAAGATGCTTGCGCTGTGTCCTCGTTTGCTGATGGGCCTCAACTCGTTCTTGCCCCATGCGTACCTCACGTAATTGTCCCAGGCGTGTTTCATCATCTGAAAGTCAAAAGGAATCGCAAAATTAGTAAACAGAAAAGAAGGAAAGCAAGGATCAAAAGACCTCCTTGATCTTATCGCGGCGCCTTAGTATTTCCGTTTCGTTTATGTACGGCACATAAGATACATCCTCAACTTCGGTGTAAGGAAACGACACAAGTTCGCTCTCGTTCTTAGCCGTATCCAGAGTAGAATCACCCTTGTATTTGGACAGGTAAACACCGGTCCAGGCCATCACCACGACCACAGACAAAACACCGGAAGTAACCGCTTTGGTCATGGTAAAATTTTTACCAAAAATAAAAAAATATGTAATTAAACCAAAATAATTTTAAGTACGAGAAGATGCAGGAGAACACTTAGTGAAAATACATCGCGGCAGTGCGGCAAACCGGAGCGCTATTTAACAACTAAACTTAGTGATGGGAGATTAAGTTGCAAGCATTTCCTAATCATCAATTCAGCGTCGGAGCGATACGGGATGAAATATAAAAAGCGTGTAAATAGTCTGCGCGCCTCACGAACGTGGAAAGCGTATCGGAACGGAGAGGAGGTTTATCATCTCACCATTACACTGAAAACAATAAAATTCCTCTACCAAGCGCGTTTAAAAATAAAACCGGAGTATCGTTTGAATATAATACCTCTTTGACTTTGCTTCTTCTGCTTGCATCGATTTGGCTCGCATTCTTAATATTCGCATCGTACCTTCCCGGAGTAAACCCGTGAGGATCTTCAGCGTATCTACAAAGGCATCCACCCAGGAGACCCACAAGCAACAGCAGCAAATGCATCTCTTCGGTAGTACTGCACGGCGCGATTAGTCGAGAATAAATGATGAAAAAGTGGCGATATCAAATCTTCCAAAAGCAACTGATAATAACGAAGAAGAAAAAAATACCCAAATCGACCTAATAAATAATTCGGTTTAGAAATAAACAAGATACGGAGATTCGGTGCGTCCGCATGGGGAAAAGCGCATCATTGGGAAGAACATCGAAACTAAAGTGGTGTAGGAAAAAATCTCGTTTTTCGAGGTTTTCGACACTTGGCGAATTTATCTCTTCGTACCAATTGACCCATGAATCGATTACGCTTTACTTTATTCCCGGTCACTCTTATTGAGCAAGCCGAGGAAATCTCGGCCAATGGATTTCGAGAGGGAATCTCCCTACCGAGAGTCACGCGATGCTCGGTCAAAGGTCAGAAAGGCCGCTGTTAAAGAACAAACACACATATTACACGCATTTCAAATATGCAGCGAGTTTCAGCGAAATAATGGAAAAATAAAACTAATTCCAATACATTCTTCCTCATCCTCTTATTAAGATATAGATATCAATTGATATGATATCACCAACATTTAATATCATTTACTAGAGTTATACAACAATGCATAATATCAATGCAATTATTATTAATACAAATGTAATGCATTCACGTTTCACTAAGAAACAGACGTGAATAAATAGTTAATATCCACATTACCCAGTAATCTACTTAAATTGAGCCCGAATAGAGTTATGCAACTATGCAGATACAGAGTTCAGATATTGTCATTAAAATTATCCGGATGGGAGTTGCTCAACTCTCGACCACAATTTACCCCGCAAAGCCAATATTTATTTATACTGTATACGGTTGTAAGTAATGCAAATGCATGTAATGCAACTACCTCTTAAGGCGTTTGCTGCATGGTTTACGACGATTACTGTATTCGGTGTTATGCCATGCGGATTACAATAAGCGGTTTTAGATTTAATGTACATTATTTGGTGACTCCATTATTTAGGTTACGAAGTGATACGAAGTCGACGCCAATAACGGTACCAAATTGCACAGAATACGCTTCGAATTCCATATTGATTTAACAGACTAAACTGAATCTTCGATGAAACAACAACTAATAGTAATCACTGCTCTAAAAAGAATATTGTGAAATTAACAAATATAAAACATAACAGATTAAGATTTTCCTTTTGCAGCATTTTGCAAACTTTCTAATCTTATCAATTCGTTACACGCTTTTTAAGTTAAAAATACTAATATTAGCAACTATTCACAACAAAAAAGTAATTGTTTTTATACGTTACATAATTATGAAAACAAACTTGATAACTATAATTTATACATTATTCTAAATCTTGTGATTGAATTTTCAATTATAAATAAAATTACAAGAAAATTTTCGAAAATATTCGTGACGTGAACTTTTAGTACTATGTAATTGATTTGACGATGTATAAACATAGAAATTCAATTTGAAAATGAAAACTGTTAGGATCTTCATTACTTGCACCGGCGGATTTACGATGACGGCGATAAAAGTAAATGTTTATAGCATGTTCTTCATGTGCTTTAAACAATATTGGGCATTCCTGAGCAACGGTGCTGCACCGTGTCGTTCTCCCGTAGCTCTCAGCGAAACGAGTTAAATTTAACAGCGAATAACATAAATATTGATTGTTCGGATGGATTGCGAAACGGTCGTTTTTATCGGAATCGGGCTGAGTGCCCGGTGCAAACAGCACATGATGGCTTCGAAAGAAGTGGAACGGAGCTGCAACGAGCGTTTCCACTTTTAGCAACAATCAAGAAGACACGCTTATCCGGCCGTTTGCACAATTCATTGTTGCTGAACCGAGAAATATCGTTTTTTATCTTGAGCCACAGCATTCGCCATTGAATCGATTCGATATATTTATGAGATGCGACGAAAATAGGCTGTTATTAACTGAACGCAAGAGAATTATTGCGTAATGCGAAAACAATCACGCGAGATGTATTTACAAATTGCTTAAGAGCTTTACAAGCAGAACGACGTCAAAGAGATGTTATCCGCGTTTTCTTCACGAGTTTAGTTTATTTGCAAACTCTGATATCTTCCCTCCCTTTTTTTGGGATTAGCGATTCCCTTTAAGTTCGCCAACATTACGGACTCAAAGGGAGATTTTTATGTGTGCTCTGTTGCATTTAATAATGTGTTATGTAATAATGTTTTTTTTTACATTTTTTTTTAAGTGGTGGGCTTTAAAACGCAAGGTAATTCGTTAGAGTGAACTTTTAGTACTGTGTAATTGGTTTGGCGATGTTTTATGGCGTCATTAAAATCATGCAAAGTTATTATAAACTCGTAAACTTAATCCCAAATAGAGCAAGTTTACGAGACCTGCAAGACAGAGACGACGTGCACTTTATAATGGGACTGTACCTAATGTACCTTTGATTAGAGCATATAGATTTACTCGAAGCCAAATATACTTCCAAATCGATTCCAAACCTATTTTTAAGGACTTCATTATACCACGATTACCAGTCAATAACAATAAATTGATGACCGATAAAACCAATTTGTTGTTATCAATCAAATGTTGAAGACCTGTTCATTATAAACGTGAATATTTCATGAAGTCAAGCCAGTATTTTAAGCGAAGTGTAATTAACCAAAATGAAATTCAATACGACATTGAGCATATTGAATGAAATCAATATCGCTTCGGCCGTGACACTGAAACCTTTAAGAAACTGTTGTCCACGTCGGAACAATGAATGGGACAGAGAGAATAAACATATCGATTACGCGAAAAACTCCGCATGCCTCACACGATATTTATTTAAATTTTCTTCACCATTAAACGAAATTCGACCTCGCCCCACATTCGTACTGATTCTTAATTTAATTTCCACCCTCTAGTTTTAATGTCATCGAAGCAACAAAACGAAGGAAATACGTCAATACTAAAAACAACATTAATCCATAAGGAAACACCTATTCTTGTAATAAGATAATTAAAGTTTTAGATGTAATCTAATTTATGATATGGTACAGCTTATTTTTACTATTAAAATAAACAAATTTACAAAATAGGAAATTGATTTAAAAACGGAAATCCTACAAAAAAATTGTGCACATCCAGCGACAAACCGCAAATCGATGCATGTTGATTTCTTCATTGTGAAATTGCATAACCGCATCCTGCGCAAAAATGCACATTATATAAAAGGGTCGAGCAAATGCAATTGCATAACACTGTCGTCAACATGTCGGGAAAGAGAAATCCAGCGCAAAACCAGCTGGAAAATTACTTCAAAGAGAAGGGTGTAAGTTTTAAGTGTGATTAAACAATTTGATTATTTTATTACGTATTTTTTTTTTGCAGAATTTGGGTATAGTGACTACTAGTACCGGAGAACCTATAGCTTACAAAGATGCTAGCGTGACTGTGGGGAAGAAAGGACCGATCGTCTTGAGCGATTGGGAACTTCTGGATGAACTTTCGCATTTTAATAGGGAAAGGATTCCGGAACGCGTGGTGCACGCAAAAGGCGGAGGAGCTTTCGGTTACTTCCAAGTGACGACCGATATTACCAAGTATACAGAGGCCAAGGTTTTCTCGAAAGTCAATAAGAAGACGGAGATGGCGGTACGTTTTTCGAGGGTGGCTGGGGAGCACGGTGCTGCGGATACGCCAAGAGATCTGCACGGATTTGCGATGAAATTCTATACAGATGATGGAATTTGGGATTTGGTGGGGAACAACACTCCGATTTTCTTCATACGAGATCCGATACTTTTCCCGCATTTCATTCATACGCAGAAGAGAAACCCTGTTACGAACTTGAGGGACCCTACGATGGTTTGGGACTTCTTTTCTTTGAGACCGGAGACTACGCATCAGGTGCTCTGGTTGTACTCCGACAGGGGAATTCCGGATGGATTCAGACACATGGACGGATTCGGTTCGCATACTTTCTCGTTGATCAACAAGGATCAAAAGGTGACGTACTGCAAGTTTCATTTTAAGACCGATCAACAAATCAAGAATTTGGATCCGAAGATTGCGACTCAATTGGCCGGTACCAATCCGGATTATTACATCGAAGATTTATACAATGCGATAGCCAATGGTGATTATCCTTCATGGACTATGTACATACAAGTGATGACGACCGAGCAAGCTGCGAATTCCAGCGTTGATCCATTCGATCTTACAAAGACGTGGTCTAAGAAGACTTATCCTTTAATGGAGGTCGGGAAGTTTGTGCTGAATCGAAATGCTACTAATTACTTCGCCGAGATCGAGCAATTGGCTTTCAGCCCGTCCAGTTTCGTTCCTGGTATAAACTCATCACCAGACAGAATGCTTCAAGGTAGGATTTTCTCTTACCACGATAGCCACATCTATCGTTTAGGCGCAAACTACGCTCAGCTTCCGGTCAACTGTCCGTTCAAAGTGAACAACTTCCAGAGGGATGGTAAAGCTACCATAAACAACAAAGGTGGTGCCCCCAATTACCATCCGAATAGCTTCGGAGGACCCAACTCCGATTTAAAGTTGAAAAGATACCAGAACTTTGAGTACGTAGAAGGTAAAATTGGACAGTACGATACGATCGATGAAGACAACTTTTCGCAAGCTACAGATTTCTATAAGCGAGTATTGAAGGAAGACGAACGTCAAAGATTGGTGAACAATATCGTCGATGATTTAGGAGGCGCAGCGAAAAAAGTACAAGATCGGGCAGTGGAAAATTTCAAGAAAGTAGACTTGGAATTTGCAATGAAAATACGAGACGGTTTGAAGAGAAAGGCAACGGTCAATGTTTAACAAAACAACAATAATCCAAGAGTATAATCATCTTTATATATATTATTTGTTTATACTGATAATTGTCGATCTCAGCATTAATAAATACGTTTTTAATGAATGCATTCGTTTCTATCCATGCAAATTAACTGATACATGATAGATTTTTCTATTGCTGTTGTAGAATAGGTTAAGATATTTTATTAATGAAATTAATTGTGAGCGTCTTCAATCAACGATATAATTATAATTTAATCGCCAGACTTGTTTTTTCCTTTGTTATTCATTTCTGAGTTTATCAACGAAACCGCTTCCTAGCGTCTGGGTGTAAGTATAAAAATGCGCTCGTCTCTTCATCACTTAGTGGCAGAAATTTGGTCCCACAGGCAACATGTCCGAATCGAGAGA